>CM022299.1:323239995-324439995 GCA_011799875.1 Thinopyrum elongatum | reverse complement strand
CCTCTTCTTGTCATCCTCATTCCATGCCAAAGACAAATAAGTCTTAAGTTAGAACTACGGCAACTTATTAATGTAATATAACTTGCTTATGTTTGGGTACATGCATGCTATCTCCCTCGTCTGATTCCTTTATGTATGGAGTTCACCCTATGCTTATTGAAAAACTTGTCGGCGCGCAACCTGCCACGAGCGCTGGGTGCGGGACTTCAGCAGCCTGCTGGAGGCGCAGCGGCCGGCAAGACTCCTTGGCGTTCTCAGTGCAGCCACTTAAATCGTTGAGCGGACTCGAAACAAAATAAGGGCGCAACCGATTACAGCAAGGGTTCCTTCGCGTGCAGGTTTTCCATACAAAAGTCGAAATCATCCAAGGAAAATAACTTTGCAATAAAGGAAACTTGCCCTGAGTTTTAGAACTTAGCTTTCTGTCGCTGTCCTTCCTCCAGTAAGCGGCAATTCTGAACGTCGCCAACTGGCAGCCATATCCTCCTCCCCCCCCCGGCAAACGTGCACGCGAGGAACCCTTCTGTCTTTTGAGAAAAAGAAAGAAGAGAAAGTAAAGATATGGAACCTTGGCGGTTCGTTAGAACTTACCGGGAACAAGTGTCATATAACATCTTAGACAAACATGCATATATATATGAACATGGAAATCAATAAGGAAATGCACAACACTTAAATTTATTCATCCGGGCTCAGGATCTGCGCCTGGCTTTGTACAAAGGATTATATGCCTTGCTGGCAAGACTTGTACAAAAGGGTGGTTGTCGGGAGCCCCCGGCAACCGCGCCTTATGGGTAGAACTTGCGAAGATGTTCGATATTCCAGGAATTGCTCACTGGAACGCCATCTTCGGTCTCCAGGCGGACAGTGCTGGGCCTGGTGACTCGCACTACCCGATAAGGGCCTTCCCACTTTGGCGTCAACTTGTTTGAATTCTTGGCGGACTGAATCCGGGCATGAACTTTGCGGCTATGGTAGCGGCGCAAAGCTTGCTGGTAGCGTGCAGCTCGCACAGCAGCCTGAATACGATTCTCCTCAAGGAGCACAGCGTCATCTTGCTGCAGCTGCTCTTGCTCAAGCTCATCATAAGCGAGCACTCGAGGTGATCCGTACGTGAGTTCCGTGGGGAGAACTGCTTCCGCTCCGTAGACCAGAGCGAAGGGTGTCTGGCCGGTGGCTCGATTTGGTGTCGTTCTGATTGACCAAAGAACCGCCGGCAACTCATCGATCCAGCGTCTTCTGCACTTTTTCAGCCTGTCAAAGGTTCTGGTCCTGAGACCGCGCAGCACTTCAGCATTGGCCCTCTCCGCTTGGCCGTTGCTTCTTGGGTGAGCAACAGAGGCAAAACAAATTTTGCCGCCAAGGTCTTGGACGTACTGCATGAAGGTGCGACTTGTGAATTGCGTGCCATTGTCGGTGATGATCCTGTTGGGCACACCGAAACGGCAAACTATCCCTTTAAAGAACTTGACGGCTGATTGTGCTGTCACTTTCCTCACTGCTTCCACCTCCGGCCACTTTGTGAACTTGTCGATAGCAACGTACAAGTACTCAAAGCCCCCGGTAGCACGGGGGAAAGGGCCCAGTATATCGAGCCCCCAGACCGAGAATGGCCAGGAGAGAGGAATCGTCTGAAGAGCTTGAGCTGGCTGATGCGATTTCTTCGAATGAAACTAGCACGCTTCACACTTAGTGACTAGTGCAGTTGCATCCTGGAGAGCGGTGGGTCAAAAGAAACCTTGCCGGAATGCTTTCCCGACAAGTGCTCTTGATCCTATGTGAGAGCCACATATGCCTCCATGTATTTCTGCCAACAGCTCTAGTCCATCCTCCCGAGGAATGCACTTCAATTTCACACCGTTTGTTCTCTTTCTGTACAGAACGTCATCGACGAACTTGTACATAACAGATCGACGGGCTACTCTTTCCGCTTCTTCCTGTTCCTCCGGGAGTTCTCCTGTTTGAAGGAAATGGACAATGTGTTGTGCCCATGCTGGAGCCTGGGGCTCGACAGCTAGGACTAAAGGCATCTCCTCCGCCGGGGGAACATTTGTCTCGACAGTGAAAGCGTGAGGTTCCGTCGGAGCCTGTCGTTCCTCGGCAGGCTTGTCGTTGATCCCGGCAAGTTCCTTGCCGGCGGCTCCGGGGAGCTCTACCGGAAAGTACTGTCTAGTGTTCAACTTTCTTCTCTTTTCTTGTCGCATTGATGGCGCCACGGATGGTTGAGTCAAATGGAGTACAAAAGTTCCTGGTTCCACAGGCAACTTGAGGGTAGCGCGCTTTGACAGGTCGTCAGCAATACTGTTCTCGGCATGAGGGATGTGCTTGATTTGCAGACCATCAAAGTGCTCTTCCATTTTTCTCACTTCATCCATGTAGGCTTGCATCAATGGACTCTGATAACTCTTATTAACTTGCCTGACGACAAGCTGTGAATTGCCTCTGATGACGAGCTTCTTGATACCAAGGTCTGCCGCGATCCTGAGACCGGCAAGCAAGCCCTCGTACTCCGCAGTGTTGTTCGTCGAACTCTCCCGGGGAAAATGCATTTGGACTACATACTTGAGGTGCTCTCCGGTGGGTGCGACAAGCAGCACGCCAGCACCGGCGCCTTGCAGCGAAAAAGCCCCGTCAAAGTACATAACCCATTGCTGGTCAATTTCCTTGCCGGGGAGAATTGTTTCTTGAACCTCCTCGTCTGGCGTTGGGGTCCATTCCGCAACGAACTCTACCAAGGCCCTACTCTGAATTGTCGAAGTGCTTTCAAACTTGAGACCAAAGCTCGATAACTCCAACGCCCACTCCACAATCCTGCCGGTTGCTTCTGGATTTCGCAAAATCCGTTGCAACGGAAAGCGAGTGACGACGGTGATTTCATGTGCTTGAAAATAATGGCGCAGCTTCCTCGAGGCCATAAGGAGGCCGAAAAGCAACTTCTGCATGCCAGAATATCTTGACCTAGCTCCTTGTAGAAGAGAGCTAACAAAATAAACTGGGCGCTGCACCACCTTTTTCTTCTGCAATGATTCTTCTGACTACACAGATCTTGTCCTGTCGGGATCAACCCTTGCCGGGGAAGATCCTGCCGCCTCACCTGATGGTCCTGCCGCTGGTGTCGCTCCCTCATCAGCTTCTCTCTGCGCCACTAATGCAGCACTAACCACTTGATTTGTTGCCGCCAAATATAGCAGCAGCGGCTCTCGTGGTTTAGGCGCGACTAGCGTCGGCGGAGAAGAAAGGTATTTCTTCAAATCTTGCAGCGCAGCCTCCGCCTCCGGAGTCCATTTCATCGGACCTGCCTTTTTCAAAATTTTGAAAAAGGGCAGGGCGCGCTCAGCAGATTTGGAAATAAACCTGCTTAGAGCAGCAACACAGCCGGCAAGATGACGGACATCCTTGACGCGTCTTGGCACTTCAATCTGCTCAATAGCTTTGATCTTGTCGGGGTTCGCTTCTATTCCCCGACAAGATACAAAGAATCCGAGGAGCTTGCCGGAAGGAACACCGAACACGCACTTCTCAGGATTGATCTTTAAGTTGATCTTGCGCAGATTTGCAAATGTTTCTTCTAAATCTTGTATGAGCGTCGCTTTGTCCTTGGTTTTGACCACTATGTCATCCATGTATGCCTCCATATTTCTATGGAGTTGAGGCTCAAAACCAATTTGGACCGCTCTCGCAAATGTAGAACCAGCACTTTTCAACCCGAAAGGCATTCGTATAAAACAATACGTACCACATGGGGTGATAAATGTAGTCTTTTCTTCATCTTCTTTCGCCATGAAGATCTGATGATACCCTGAGTAGGCATCAAGGAAGGACAGGAGATCACAACCAGCGGTGGAATCCACAATCTGGTCGATGCGCGGCAAGGGAAAGGGATCTTTTGGACAGGCTTTATTGATATCTGTATAATCGATACACAACCTCCATTTCCCATTCGCCTTGCGCACTACAACCGGATTGGCCAACCAGGTTGGGTGAAGCACTCCTCTGACCAATCCTGCCGCCTCCAGCTTTCTGATTTCCTCGGCAATGAATTCTTGCCGCTCCAAGGCTTGCTTCCTGACCCTCTGCTTGACGAGCCACGCGTGAGGACAGACAGCATGGTGGTGCTCAATTACCTCCCTGGGAACACCGGGGATGTCAGACGGTTGCCATGCAAACACGTCGACATTCGCCCGCAGGAAGGCAATGAGCGCGCTTTCCTATTTGTCATCTAGGGTGGAACTTATGGTGAAAGTTCCTCCCGTTCCGTCCTCCCTGACGGGCACCTTCTTGGTCCCTCGTGGAGCAGCCTTGGATTTCTTGTTCTTGCTGGTGGAACTCTCTGGTGCATCCTCGACGGAAGCGCAGCACTCCAAGGAGGTGCGCTTGCCGGAGTTTGCGCCAAGGTTCCTGCCGGTCTTCTTCTCCCCCCCTGGAGTTCCAGCGGCAGGAGCAGATGCCTTGATGGCAGGTGCTGCAACTACTTCCCGGTAGAGTTGGTCGGCACAGATGAGCGCATCCTTCTTATCGGAATGAATAGTAATGACACTCAACGACCCGGGCATCTTCAAAACATTATACGCATAGTGTGATGCCGCCATGAACTTAGCCAGCGCTGGGCGGCCAAGGATCCCATTGTATGACATGGGGATCTTGGCGACATCAAACACCACCTTCTCCGTCCTGTAGTTGAGCTCGCTACCAAATGTCACCGGTAGCGTAATCTTGCCCTTTGGCTGGGTTCTTCCTGGATTGACCCCTTGAAACGTGTCCGTTTCTTCGAGATCTTCATCAGGAATTTGAAGCCTCTTGAGCACATCTGGTTAGATTAGGTTCAGCCCGGCCCCACCGTCAACTAGCATTTTCGTCACCTTGAGGTTGCGGATTGTTGGTGAGACCAACAATGGCAAGCACCCGATCGCGGTTGTGCGATCAGGGTGATCCTCGGCGTCGAAAATGATAGGCGTGTTGGACCACTTCAGGGGCTTACATGCATCTGGTGATGGCTCTGTTGCATTGACTTCCCGCACCCACTATTTGAGTCGATGGTGGGAAGAATGCAACGAGGCGCCCCCATCGATACACATGGCCTCTGTAGCTTTCTGGAATTCTTGCTCACTGGACTCATCGTCTTCTTCGTCATCATCTTCTTCTTTGTCTCGGCCTCGAGCGGGCCTCTCCCTCTGTTGCTTGGCCTTGCCGCGGCGACCCCCTCGGCCACCGTGCTTCTTGCCGGATCCGTCAGCACCGTCATGGGCCTTCTCCTTATCTCGCCTTTCATACTCAGCCCTCTGTTTCTCGGCAAGCTGCTCAACTTGCCGGCAGTTTTCGAGATCGTGGCCCTTGGTGCGATGGATCTTGCAATACTGCTTGCCGGAGCTTTCCGACTTGTCGGCCGCTGCCAAGGCCTGACAGGAAGAGCACCCGGCAAGTTCCTTGCCGGGGTCGTCAACCTTGGCCTTCTTGGCGGCGCCGGGGTTGCCGGATTCCTCGACAGCAAGCACGGCCTTGTCTCTGCGTTTCTTGTTCGCCGCCGGCCTTTCCTTGACGGGGTCGCAGCATCTTCATCTTCTGATTCGCCCCCCGCGCCAACAGCCTTGCCAGGGAGTTTCCTCCCCTCTTCAGCTCGAGCGCATTTGTCGGCCAAAGCGTAAAGCTCGGCGATACTCCTGACTTTGTTCATTGCCAGCTCTTCCCGCATTTTGCGGTTACGCACGTTCTGATGAAACGCGCTAACGACAGCGGCAGGGTGAACGTCAGGAATATTGTACTGCACCCGGCTGAATCTCTGGATAAACTTGCGCAGGGATTCACCCTCCGTTTGAGGGATGATATGCAAATCACTCTCTTGACCAGGAGCTTGGTGGCCTCCAACAAAGGCGCCAACAAACTGATGGCACAGATCTGACCAAGAAGAAATAGAATTCTCCGGCAGATGCATCAACCACGACCTGACGTTGGGTTTGAGCACCAACGAGAAGTAGTTGGCAAGTATCTTGTCATCTCGGCCCCCGGCAGCCTGCACCGCAATGGTGTAAATGCTCAGGAACTCCGAGGGATGAGTCTTGACGTCATATTTCTCCGGGACCTCTGGCTTGAAGGTTCGGGAATTGGGCCACTGGACTTGCCGTAGCTCACGGGTAAACGCCGGAGTCCCTACCTCGTAAGGCAAGTCTCCTACGTCCCCCGGCGCAGGCTCATCGACAGCCGGCCCTGCGTGCTTATCAGACTGATAGCGCGCTTCCCGTCACCGCTCGATGGTAGTTCGAGCGTCCTCTTTGCCTCGTTCCTGGAGAACTTGACGCTGGTCGCGGCGCATCCGTGGATCGGACGACGCCGTGGAATCATCATCAGGGCGATCGACCTACTAGGTTGTCGCCCACCGCTGGTGTCGTAGAGGGGAGTGCACCGTGGTTGCACCACCTCCAGTTTTCTCCACATCGGCTCGCGCCGGATCGACGGGCCTTCGCTGTGAGGGCCCTGCCTCTTGTGGCCCATCTTTGTGGGCGAAGCCAATAAGGCTCTGGATAGTAGCTCGCCACTCCTCCATCTTCTCCGGAGCAGGAGGGAAATCGAGGAGCAACTGCGCACGTGCCAAGGCTTCCACTGGTGTAGGCGGCGGTGACAGGTGCGAGGTACGTGAGGTGCTCTGACTCCTAGCCATGTTAGAAGGAGCACCGTCACGGTCACGCGACCGCGCGCCACCTCCGTCGGCAGCTCGGTGTGCATGCTGGGCCCACGCATCCTGGGATCGATGCGCAGAAATCTTTTCATGGGGACGCCTTGATCCACCAGCGCCATGACGTCGCTCTTCGTGCACGACCTGGGTAGGCCGTGACGCTTGCGCCGGCGCGGGAGCTCCAGAAGACGTCCTCCGATCTCTGGAATTCGTTGTGCCACCCGTAGGCAACAGAGCTCCGTCTCTGGATCCAGCGGCGTGTGGGTTACCGCTGCCACTGCGAACGACGCTGCTCGCCTGGCTTGGATCACCGGAATGCCATGGAGGCTCTAATCCTCTTCCTTCTGCACCCACGCCATCGCCCGTATGCGAAGGCACAGGCAAAACGGACATGGATGGTTGCGCTGTCGCAGCGCTCTTCTTCTTGGGTGGCATGATGATGAAGATGATGAAGAAACTAAGGCGCCGATCACTGGATCAGGTTCACACAACCTACAATCCCCCTACCTGGCGCGCCAAAGATGTCGGCATGCGACACCTATGGGGCCCCAAAAGACCCCTTTACGATTCGGCAGGGAGAGAGGTATGCGCAAAGAGCAGAACCAACGATCGACGCGGGGCGATTTTACCCAGGTTTGGGCCGCTGATCAACGTAAATCCCTACTCCTGTCTTGTTTAATTATGAGTGTTCTTGAGCCCAGGCTCCAGGAGCGCTCGCAATGAACAGTACGTTCAAAGAGCAGCTACGCATGCAGAATGGGCTAAAAGATCTCCTCCCCTGTAGCAGTTGCCTTGGGCCTCCTTTTATATCACAAAGGGGTCACCACAGTGGCAAAATGTACATACATTGAGGTGTAAAGTAGCTACAGGGTCATCATACCTAACCCCTGACGGATTAGGACGAACGCATTTAATGCACCATGAGGTGTCCGTCTAGGTGTCCTCACTTTCTTGGGGATGGAAAAAGGGCCATCCCATCAGCACCGCTTAAGCTCTCCTCCACTGGCGCGTCGCCACGCATCCAAAGAAGGACCCAGAATGTCGGGTTTGTTGCTGTGCCAGAGCGGTGGCACAACAACAAAATCTTGCCGGGCGCCGAATCTTGCCGGGCGCCGAATCTTGCCAGGCGCCGAACCTTGCCGGGCGCCGAATCTTGCCGGGCTTCACAGGCCACCCCGGCAAGATCTTGTCAGGGAAGCTGGCCTTCGGATTCTAGCCCTTCTTATCTGCTGATCCTCAGATCTTTGACTTGAGGATTTCTTTGGTGGCCTGAGTCAACCTCGAACTGTTCCCCGACAAGCCTTGCCGTGAGTATGACTACAACTGCCCGTGCACAAGTACGGGGTACTAATGGCCCAATACTTAGTACACCGACACCGAATACCTGCACAAACAAACACCAAACTTGCTCCCAACGCGATAAAGGGGTTGTCAATCCCTTCACAGTTATTTGCAAAAGTGAGCTCTGGTAGAGATAGATAAAACTAAACAAAAGATAAAGTAAATATTTTTAGGTTTTTTGGTTTATAGATCTAAAAATAAAAGATTGCAAAATAGTAGATCGGAAAGTAATATGATGGAAAATAGACCCGGGGGCCATAGGTTTCACTAGAGGCTTCTCTCAAGATAGAAAATAATATGGTGGGTGAACAAATTAATGCTGAGCAATTGATAGAAAAGCGCAAAGTTATGACAATATCTAAGGCAATGATCATGAATATAGGCATCACGTCCGTGTCAAGTAGACCGAAATGATTCTGCATCTACTACTATTACTCCACACATCGACCGCTATCCAGCATGCATCTAGAGTATTAAGTTCATAAAGAATGGAGTAATGCATTAAGTAAGATGACATGATGTAGAGGAGTTAACTCAAGCAATATGATGAAAACCCCATCTTTTTATCCTCGATGGCAACAATACAATACATGCATTGTTGCCCCTACTGTCACTGGGAAAGGACACCGCAAGATTGAACCCAAAGCTAAGCACTTCTCCCATTGCACGAAAAACCAATCTAGTTGGCCAAACCAAATCGATAGTTCGAAGAGACTTGCAAAGATATCAAATCGTGCATAAAAGAATTTAGAGAAGATTCAAATAATATTCATAGATAAGTTGATCATAAATCCACAATTCATCGGATCTCGGCAAACACACCGCAAAAAAGTATTACATCGAATAGATCTCCAAGAACATCGAGGAGAACGTGGTATTGAGAATCAAAGAGAGAGAGAAGAAGACATCAAGCTACTAGCTATGGACCCGTAGGTCTGAGGTAAACTACTCACGCTTCATCGGAAGGGCAATGGTGTTGATGTAGAAGCCCTCCATGATCAAATCCCCCTCCGGCAAGATACCGGAAAAGGCCCCTAGATGGGATCTCACGGGTACAGAAGGTTGCGGCGGTGGAAAAGTATTTTCATGGATGCCTCTGGTGGTTTGGGCATATAAGAGTATATATAGGCGAAAGAATTAGGTCAAGAGACGCACGAGGGGCCCACAAGGGTGGGGGCGCACCCTCCGTCCTTGTGGCCGCCTCGTGGCTTCCCTGACTTGCACTCCAAGTCCTCTGGTTTCCTTTTGGTCCAAGAAAGATCATCGTGAAAGTTTTATTCCGTTTGGACTATGTTTCGTATTCCTTTTCTGCGAAACTCAAAAACAGGGAAAAATAGGAACTGGCACTGGGCTCTAGGTTAATAGGTTAGTCCCAAAAATAATATAAAATAGCATATTAATGCATATAAAACATCCAAAACAGATAATATAATAGCATGGAACAATCAAAAATTATAGATACGTTGGAGACGTATCAGGACCCGAGGATGTAGAGCACCCAGATGAGCAAGGAAGAAGGGGTCGAGCACCCAGATGAGCAAGGAAGAAGGGGTCGACGCGAGTCTTGCCTGGGAGCGCCACCGCCACCAGGACACAGCCAGGCGTTGCACCAAAAGCTGTCCTCACAGCGAAAAGATCACCGCAGGCTCACCAAAGATAAGTCACCCCATACACGCAGACGTGAACCTTACGATCAGTGTTTTGCCTCTCGCGATCTCGCTCGGGCAAGGATGTTTCCCTTTCAGTCTTTTGAAAGCTGCTTGCGCGCCAAAGGGGACCCCCTGAGCATCGCGCCTCAGGGGCTCTTACTGGACCTCGGGCCACTCACCTCCTGGCCTTGACAACGGCATCGCGACCTGGCATACCAGCGACGGCTGAAGCCTGCCTGGGGACTGGGTCCTGTCGACGTAGAGCACTAAGCTACCGCGAGGATGAAAGGGGGAACTATGCCACAGCAAGAAGCGTAAAATTCAGCATCGATTGGAAATAATAAGCATTAAGCTAAAAATGCCACAGTTTTTTACATACCCCCACGGGGCTCGTCATGGTTTTGTGCAGAAATGAAGCAAAAGGAAAAATCCACTAAAGAGCCATGGACTTGGTGGCGTCATCGGCAACGCCGGGGCAGCGCTGCTGCTGTGGTCCGAGCACGGCGGCTCGGCAGCTCGTAGCTATCATCGTCGCTCGAGTCCAACAAGGCGCTGCTACTGGCAGAGGAGTCACGGACAAGGCCAGGGGCAAGTTCACGGCCCCTGGCATCGCCGCCTTGGCCGCCTCCCCTGGGGCAGCATTCCAGGCACCGGCCGTCATCGCCGAAGACCTTCAAGGAGAGCATCGAAGCTCCATCATACTAAAAGTGGATGGCGTGGCCTCCTTCAGGGCGGCAAGCGTGGGCGATCACGCCCCATCCCCGAGTCATGAAGACATCGCCGGAGTCGACCACCTCGACTTCCGCCTCAGAAGCTTGGCGGAAGCATCCGGCGCGTTGCAGCCACAACTCAACGGGCCCCCTTGGCGGTGTCTCCCTGAGTGGGGTGGCCGTGCGACCACTGCCTGTCCTTCTCCGTGGCCCTGCTCCTCGCCACGTCCACCGCCTCCATGAAAGGGGCTCTGCGCGCGAGCATACACGGGGACCGGGAAGCCCGGTGGAGCCCGTTCATGCCAAGGCCGCGTCGCCGTGGGCTCCGCGACAGCATAACGGGAGGAACCAGGCCTCTTCTTCGGCGGGAGCAGCTCAGGTTCCACCTGAGGGGTTTTCCCCTTTCCCGCAGCGGAAAACCTTCTCACCGGTGCCATGGACGCTTCGACAAGATGGTGGGATGGAAAGGAAGAAGGAGGAGCAAGCAGCGAGAAGACAAAGATGAGCAGGGGGCTCTGCCCCATCTCCCATTTATAACCGGAGGAAGGCCAACCGCCGGCCTCCCACAATCTCAAGTAATGATGGTTTTTCAACATGCAACAGGTAGTTGTCAAGTCGGACGGTTGCCGAGGCAGCGTGGGGAAGCAGAGACGCCCATGTCCCGTCAGGCGCCACGTGTCAACTCGGTCTGCAGGCGATTGTGGCCCGCGACGCTTCGCCCTTGCCCTTTGGCTTCGCCCCGAAGCCAAGTCCGAGCGCACCTTGGGCCCGGGGGCTACTGTCGGTGTTCTGGGAACCAGGGTACCCAGACTTGCCTGCCTGCGGCCCACGGCGTGGCTCCATCGATGGCCTGGTACGGCCCTTCTTCAGCATCAGCAAGACAAGACCCTCGCGAGGGGCCAAGCCTTGCGAGGCGGACGACGCTAAGACCTTCGGAGGGAGCGGCCTCCCTAGGCTGGCTCCTGAGGAGCGGAGATTCCTATGCAAGCACCCATCTCATGAGGTTCGGGTGGCGCAAGCCATGACGACCAAGGCCAGCCGGGCGCCAGCGGGCGCAGCGTAGCAGGTTTCCTCTTTTGTGCTAAGGAGGCAAGCGCAGGCGCGGAGTCCCGAGGAATCACCCAAAGGTTTCCATTCCTGTGCAACGAGACCAAGACCGCCAGGACGGCAGGACGGATGTCATCGCCGAGCCCACCACAACGTCACGACCAGAAGCTTTGCAGGCGAAGACCACCTTTCGTCAGGATAAGATGTACTACTTGTCCCCCTTCAAAATTGGCCGTTGTGGGATCCCTTCCCGCCTTCATTTTGGAGGAAGAGGACCAAGGCCACTATATATAGGTTAGCCACCACCGTAGGAAGGGGGAATCCTCAGCTCATACCCACACAAGAACAGACCTCATGAGGTTGTTCTTCCTCTGTACTAGTTCATCCTCAGCCCCTCGCGAGGCTAATCCACCCCAAAGCAGGAGTAGGGTCTTACACCGCAAGGTGGCCCGAACCTGGGTAAACTGCCGTGTCTCCTTCCTTTCCTGTTCATCAAGCTAGGCCGTGAGAGCGATGAATCGGTTGGCTGGAGAGGTTGAGTTCTTCACACACGCCCCAGAGTTCGAACCTTTCTTGGGTCAGCGGAGCCCTGAATCTGACAGTATCAGCCCGCTGTAAAGGCAAAAGATACACTTAAACGGGCTCGAGCCTGATCCCCATCATGGGAACCCGCCTGCGTACGCCGCCAATAGGGATACGCTCCCCACGGCACGCCCGCCCTCACCGCGGTTTACGTGCCCCATCAGCACAACTTCACGCTCAAGATACCATGGGTGGTCGTGGGGGCTTATAACACCATGTGTTCGGCTCAACCGAACTATGGCATCACCGCGTCCTCGGATGACAACGGGCAAGACTCCGGACTCACTCAGCATCAAGCTATGACGGCAAGGCTACATCTCAAGGTCCCTCTTGAAGGCACCCCTCGCCAGCACGCAGTGTTCTAAATGGATGTCCAATTCACTCCCCTCCACCTCGCAGAAGGAAAGGCACAGACGTGCAGCAGGGCACAATTGAGGCTTCGACCCACACATCAAGGCCCTGTGTAAACCTTTCTCTGTAAAATTTTCTTTTTTTACTTATCATAAATGCTTCAGCAGTTCGAATTGTACGGATAGACATCCAGAGCTTATGGAAAATAAAAACATCTTTCATGGTGTTCGGGCATCCACATTATCTAGCCCTCTTTCTTTTCTTTCTCCCTTTTTCCCGCTCTTTGAATAGCTGGGCATGCACACATTGTGTAATAAATACAAATCGGTTAATCAACCAAAGGCCTGATTTTTTCCATCAACTCTACATACTTAGTCCGGCACCACTTTTTTGTTGAGTGTTCGGCATCTCAGATATTGCACTATATGCATTAGTTCCGAACTATGTCTTGGGTCAATAGTTGGGTTACCCGGCTCCTGTGCTTACCTTCTCACGCTCCACACATTCGGCTAAGAAGGTAAAGGGAGAACCCCTGCAATTGTACTTCTGGTTAGTCCAGTTAAGCACCTCAGGGGAGAAAGCCGAAAACTGACCGTCATAGTAAGCGAGAACTGATTAGCTATCCGATGACAAGTGTTAAACTAAGAAATCGTTGGCGATTTATCCGTGTCATACGCAGGGTTCGTCCTAGCACAAACCATGTGATTACTAAGGCATGCTTAGGCTCCCACGTACATCAAAAAACACAGGGGGCTAGTCACTAGCTCCCACCATCAAGCTCCTATGGCTAAGTGAAAGCAATAAAGCCGAATAGTCTGATTGCCTAGTCCCTCTCACACACTACCGCCTTCGGGCACCGAGACGTTAGCTAAGGGTAACAGTGCGGAGGTGAGACGCCCCTCGTACCATTTACTTGGGGGCTGAAGCCGACAACTGGTAGCTTTCAGAATAATAAACAGCCGCATAGGAGTCAAAATAAAAAACACCATAGTATATAAGCGAGCCGCATTATAAAGCAAAAGGTTCAGATGAAAATTTAATGCAATCACTCAATGATTACATCCTTGGAACACTGGCCCTCTATCACCCGAGCACCATCCATAACCTATGCGAAATACAATTCGGGGTGGCGGTGCTCCGTTCCAACTGGCGGAGGACTAGTGGCCATATCCATTGGCTTGATCTTCGGCCAATGAACCATTGTCTTCGCGAAGGACAGCCTCGCCCCTTCAAGGCACGCGGAACGCTTCAGGTGTCAATCCATGGTGATGCGTCACGTAGCTTCTGCACCAAGCCAAAGTAGCTGTCTGGAATAGGCTCAGTGGGCCACAACCGGACACAAAGATCCTTCAGGGCTGGCTCGGCCATCCAACGTAGCTCCATTAGCTGTTTCATCTGGTTGCTGAGGAGCGGAGGGTGTTTGGGCGCCTGGAACTGCGACCAGAAAAGCCACCGTTCCGAGTCCTCCTCCCGTGTCACGTAGTGCTCCTCCGCAACAGCCGCACTCTTTGGAAGCTCAGCGAAAATGCCTGCGGAGCGCTAGACCCGCGTCAGCAAGGCGAACCTATTGTCGCCAAAAACACTCTGCAGTAAGTACTTCTTACCATCTGCGATTTTCCCCCCTTGGCGGAGCTCCTCCCGGACACCCCGCACCTCCGTCCTGGCCTCCTGGAGCTCTTTGTCCGCCTTGGATAGCTTGACAGACTGCTCTTTTTGCTTTTGCTCAAGGGCCTCACACTTCGTGATGGCATCCTTGAGCTCCACCTGCACTTCGGCCACTCGAGCCTCGTGCTTCTCTCCGGCGGTCTTCGCCTTCTCAAGTTCGACAGCCGCCTTTCAGCAGCCGCTTTCTTCTTGGCCGCCTCAGCCACAGCCTTCTTCAGCGCCGCCTTCAGGCCCTCAACCTCCGCGGCAGTAGCTGCACGCACCAAACACCATACGCTCAGCATATAGTCCGGACTGTAAGTATTTGGCAGTGTTAACTATGTACTTCGACAAGAGCTTACCTCGTGCCTCATCAAGTAGCTTGTTGATGAGGTCAAGCTCTTCATCGGAGCGTTTAAGCTTCCGATCCATCTCCTCCAGGGCAGCGACATTAGCAGCCGCGGCCAAGGATGATGCCTATGATATCAAATCAATCACGACACTTTAAAAGCTGGCCTACAGATATTTGACCCTCTGCAAGGTTTTTTGCAAACCTCATAGAGTTTCGGGGGCTGTTATATATATATATGTA
Source organism: Thinopyrum elongatum (assembly GCA_011799875.1). Classification (NCBI taxonomy): domain Eukaryota; kingdom Viridiplantae; phylum Streptophyta; class Magnoliopsida; order Poales; family Poaceae; genus Thinopyrum; species Thinopyrum elongatum. The sequence goes on along the minus strand of CM022299.1, from coordinate 324,425,412 downwards.
TATATATGGCCTGCTCAAACTTTGACTAAAAAAAGTAAAGACCATTCTCTCGGGAAAGGTACATTACTTGACTCACCTCAAAGCCTGTTAGAAGGCCTTGGACGGCGTCGTTCAGTCCGGATTGGACGGACCGAACACCCCGTAGAACCGCACGCATGAGGGTGCGGTGCCCATAGACGATGACGGAGTTGTTTAGCAGCTCCTCTGGCGCGTCCGGCCAGCCCGTCACCACCTGGTTGTTGGTGCCCGGCGCGGGTGGCGGGACCTCAACTCCCTCCCCATCAGAAGGCGGGACCGGCACCTGTGAAGGCCTTGGGGGCTCAGGTGCGTCCGGCTGGGAGGGCCTGGACGACTCGGATCCTCCTCCCGCATTAGCCAGGAGGGACGCATCCTTCTGGTCTTTGGTGACCAAGGCGTCAGCCTCGGCCATGGTGGCATCGCCCTCCTCCCCCGTGTTCAGACGGGGAAGGGTCCTTCGAGACAGCGCTTCCCCGACCTCTTCAGGGATCAGGGGAGGTGCGGAGCGTGACACGGATCCACTGTTTGCCAATTCGGCGGGCGGAGACGTCCCTTCCAAGGTTTGCTTGGCGGGGTGATCGCGCGGTGGGCTGCGACATCATACAATCAGCTTCCACAAAGTGAAGGACTGTTAAAAATAAAGCAACTACAAACGCCAAAATACGTACCTAGCAGCAGGGGGCTTGACCCTAGGTTCCCTATCCGAAACCTTCTCAGAGGCCACGGACTCCTCTTCAGAGTCTGAACAGTCAGGCAGGATCAGCTTGGGCCTGCACTGCCTCTTCTGGGCCCGAGGAGGTTGCTCCTCCTCGACGTCCCCGGACACCGCCCTCTTCTTGGAGTGGGAGGAGGCGCTCTCCTCCTCTTCCTCCTCCTCATCCCCATCTTGGGTAGACGGGGCGGCAGTGTCTCCGGACTTGGTGTCTGGACGACCTTTTCGGCGGAGGCCCTCTCTGGCCTCCGATAAATCCTTCTTCTTCCCTTTCTTTTCTGGCACCTTGTAAGGCACCACGACTAGCAGTCCCTCTAGTTGGGCCGATCGAGGCCCTTCAGGTAGAGGAGCCGGGCTACTGATCTTCTCAGACTTTTTAAGCCAGCCCTGTAAAAACCACAAACAGATGTTTAGATCGGATTCTGTGCAGTACGCCCTCCCGAATATGGACCGGGGAAGGGGTCAATTACCTTCTTCGGCTGGGTTGCGGCATCGAGGCCGATGTCCTCATTCTCGGCCGGCCAGTCCTCCTGGGACTTGAATAGCTGAGCCCACACTTTGTCGTGGGTTGTCCCGTAGAGGTATTGCACGGTGGCCGGGTCATCGGACTTGTAAGCCCACATGGGGCTGGCCCTTTGCTGGCAAGGAAGGAGCCGGTGCCTAAGCAATATCTGGACCACGTTGGTCAACTTGGCGCCGGTCTCCATCACGCTGACGACGCGCTTCTACAGCATCTTCACTTCACTGGCAGGCCCCTGGTTAGGGCCCTTTTGGGTCCACGAGGTCAATCTCGCTGGGGGCCGGATTTGAATTCGGGAGCAGCCGCCCAGGCCGCATCCCTTGGTTCGGTGATATAGAACCACTCCTTTTGCCACACCTTAACGGTGTCAATAAACCGACCCTCCGGCCATTGGACTCGAGTCAGCTTACTGATCATGGCTCCGCCGCAGTCTGCCTGGGCGCTACTAACCACCTTAGGCTTGACGTTGAACACCTTCAGCCACAGGCCGAAGTGCGGCTGAACCTACAGCAGGGCCTCGCAGACGATGATGAAGGCCGAAATATGGAGGAGGGAGTTGGGGGCTAGATCATGGAAATCTAGCCCATAGAAGAACATCAACCCCCTCATGAAGGGGCGCAGAGGAAATCCTAGCCCCGGGTAAAATGAGGAAGGAATACTACCCTCTCGCCCGGCTTGGGCGTGGGGATGATTTGGAACTCCTCGGGGGCCTGATGGGCGATGTCGGCCAATAAGTAGCCGGCCCACTTCATCTCCACAATGTCATTGTTGGTGATGGTGGAGGCGTCCCACTTGCCATTTGCGCCAGATCTGGCCATGGCTGGGGCTAGGGAGGAGCTGAAAGGGAATCGCTGCGGAATAGCAAAGCGGGGCGCTGGAGCTCTGGAGGTTGGAAGGACAACAGCGGGAGGTGGAAGAAGGCATGAGGCATTAACTATAGTTGTTCCCCTCTTTATAGGCTGCGTAAAAGCCAAGGGTTCCCCTTTTTCATGCCATGGGCCTCTCCACTTCCCGATACACTCGCAACATTATGCGCGGGTGGGGAATCAAGGTTATTGATCATATCCCCTAAAAGACGGAGCATGATCTCTGCCTTAATGAGATGTGCCAATGGAGGGGCGGCCTCGAGCCGCGCATCGAGAACCTCCGGCCGTTCGATGTTATGACCGGACGTGACCTTCGATAAAAGTTGTCAGACATGGGTACTATTCACACTTGAGCACTTTGGCCTTGGGGCTAAGTAAAGTAAACGCTCCGGATTCCGGACACTACTCAACTGCGAGCACGCATGGGACTAGATGAAGAACTCGCCTCGCAAGCCGAAGACCATGGTATGTGCGGACGCCGGATACAAGCCCTAGCGTTGGAGGCTAGTTCGGGGGCTACTGAGGGAGTGCTTGATATGTCTCCAGCGTATCTATAATTTTTTATTGTTCCATGCTATTATAATATCTATTTTGGATGTTTTATATGCATTAATATGCCATTTTATATTATTTTTGGGACTAACTTATTAACCTAGAGCCCAGTGCCAGTTTCTGTTTTTTCCTTGTTTTTGAGTTTTATAGAAAAGAAATACCAAACGGTGTCCAAACGGAATAAAACTTCTGTGATGATTTTTCTTGGACCAGAAGACACCCAGCAGACTTGGAGAGGGGGCCAGAAGAGTCCCGAGGGCTCCACAAGCCCTCAGGGCGCGCCCCCTGGCTTGTGGGCCCCACGGGACTCCTCCAACCTTAATTCTTTCGCTATAAATTCCCAAATATTCCCAAACGACCAGAAGCGTCCACCAAAATACTTTTCCGCCGCTGTAACCTTCTGTTCCCGTGAGATCCCATCCTGGGACCTTTTTTGGCACCCTGCCGGAGGGGCATTCGATCACGGAGGGCTTCTACATCAACTCTATTGCCCTTCCGATGAAGCGGGAGTAGTTTACCACAGACCTACGGGTCCATAGCTAGTAGCTAGATGGCTTCTTCTCTCTCTTTGATCTTCAATACAATGTTCTCCTTGATGTTCTTGGAGATCTATTCGATGTAATATTCTTTTGCGGTGTGTTTGTCAAGATCCCATGAATTGTGGATTTATGATCAGATTATCAATGAATATTATTTGAGTCTTCTCTGAATTCTTATATGCATGATTTGATATCTTTGTATTTCTCTTTGAATTATCGTTTGGTTTGGCCAACTAGCTTGGTTCTTCTTGCAATGGGAGAGGTGCTTATTTTTGGCTTCAATCTTGCGGTGTCCTCACCCAGTGACAAAGTAGGGGTAGCGAGGCACATATTGTATTTTTGCCATCAAGGGTAAAAAGATGGGGTTTTCATCATATTGCTTGAGTTTATCCCTCTACATCATGTCATCTTACTTAAGGCGTTACTCCGTTCTTATGAACTTAATACTCTAGATGCATGCTGGATAGCGGTCGATGTGTGGAGTAATAGTAGTAGATGCAGGCAGGAGTCGGTCTACTTGACACGGATGTGATGCCTATATTCATAATCATTGCCTTGGATATTGTCATAAATTTGTGCTTTTCTATCAATTGCTCGACAGTAATTTGTTCACCCACCATATGCTTTCTTTCAAGAGAGAAGCCTTTAGTGAAACCTATGGCCCCCGGCTATTTTCCATCATACATTTTCAGATCTATAAACCAAAAAACCCAAAAATACCTTAGTGCAATTTATTTACTTTTATTTTGTTTTACGTTTTAATAATCTTTTATATCTATCTCTATCAGGTCTCATCCTTGCAAGTGACCATGAAGGGATTGACAACCCCTTTATCGCGTTGGGTGCAAGTGTTTGATTGTTTGTGCAGGTGCATAGATTGGAGACTTGCTTGTACCTTCTACTGGATGGATACCATGGTTCTCAAACTAAGGGAAATACTTATCTCTACTTTGCTGCATCATCCTTTCCTCTTCAAGGGAAAAACCAACGCAAGCTCAAGAAGTAGCAGGAAGAATTTCTGACGCCGTTGCCGGGGAGGTTCTACATCAAGCCTACCAAGTACCCACCATAAACTCTCATCTCTTGCATTACATTATTTGCCATTTGCCTCTCGTTTTCCTCTCCCCCACTTCTAAAATGATTTCAGAAAAACACAAAAAGATTTGCCTTTTTATTCGCCCGTCTTCCATTCGTCTTTTCGATTGCTTTTCGGTTGCTAGTGTGTTCGATTGCTTGTTTGCTCGTATGGCTCAACCCAAGAGCTTTGATCCTTACTATAGGAAGTTGGAAGATATTGAAAATAATGCTAAAAGCTTCATGTCTTTGCAATTTGAGCATAATAGTTTCTTTAGGAACGAGCTTAAAGAACAAAAAATTATGATGGAGTATATTAATAAAGAGCTTGATGATGTTACCAAGGAATTTTATGGTCTTAAATCTCAATTTGCTCATCTTGAAAATTTAGTAGGCCAAATTTCCGATAAACAAACCACTTTGGTGAATAAGATGGCCGCTAAACCGGAGTCTTTGAATAATGATGAAGATCTTAAAGTGATTGGTGTGACTCCTATTGAATCTTTGTTTTCTAATATAAATCTTGATAAAGATGGGACTGGAGATGAGTCAACTTTATCTAGAAGGCGTCCCAATGATTCGGAGTTTATAGATCTTAATGCACAAATTGATAAAAGTGGGATTGGAGAGGTCAAAACTTTAAGTAGCGATGAACCCACTCTTTTGGATTTCAAGGACTTTAATTATGATAATTGTTCTTTGATAGATTGTATTTCCTTGTTGCAATCTATGTTGAATTCTCCTCATGCTTATAATCAAAATAAAGTTTTTACTAACCATATCGTTGATGCTATGATGAAATCTTTTGAAGAAAAACTTGAGTTGGAAGTTTCAATCCCTAGAAAGCTTTATGATGAGTGGGAACCTACTATTAAGATTAAAATTAAAGATTATGAGTGCCATGCTTTGTGTGATTTGGGTGCTAGCATTTCCACGATTCCAAAAACTTTATGTGATGTGCTAGGTTTCCGTGAATTTGATGATTGTTCTTTAAATTTGCATCTAGCGGATTCCACTATTAAGAAACCTATGGGAAGGATTAATTATGTTCTTATTGTTGCAAATAGGAATTATGTGCCCGTAGATTTTATTGTGCTTGATATAGATTGCAATCCTACATGTCCTATTATTCTTGGTAGACCTTTCCTTAGAACGATTGGTGCAATTATTGATATGAAACAAGGAAACATTAGATTTCAATTTCCATTAAGGAAGAGCATGGAACACTTTCCAAGAAAGAAAATTAAGTTGTCATATGAATCTATTATGAGGGCTACTTATGGTTTGCATACCAAAGATGACAATACCTACATCTATGTTTTATGCCTAGCTAGGGGCGTTAAACAATAGCGCTTGTTGGGACGCAACCCAATTTTTTTTTTGTTTTTTGTTTTTGGTTCTGTTCTTAAATAAATACACATTATTACCTCTATAGTAATTGTTTTTTGGTGTTTTAATTAGTGTTTGAGCCAAGCGAGACCTTTGGGATGCTTTAATATATCGTTGATTTGGTTTGGCTGAAAAACAGTAATTTTTACGTCCAGTAACAGAATTGTTTATATTCACTAGAGCGTGGAACAACTCTGAATTTTTTACACAAGATTTATATATGAATTTCCTCTGTTTTTATAATTTTTCAGAAATTTTGGAGTTACAGAAGTATGATTAATATTCTGGTTACTATAGACAGTTCTGTTTTTGACAGATTCTGTTTTCTATGTGTTGTTTTCTATGTGAAGTGGGGGAGATGAAAATGAGAGGCAAATGGCAAATAATGTAAATTGCAAGGAGATGAGATTTGTGATTAGGAACATAATAGATGTTGATGATGTCTCCTCGGCAACGGCGCCAGAAATTCTTTTTGATGTCGCTTGAACTACGTAGGCATTTCCCAAAGAGGAAGGGATGATGCAGCACAGCTACGGTAGGTATTTCCCTCAGCTATGAAACCAAGGTATCAATCCAGTAGGAGAACCAAGAAACACTATATAAACGGTAACTGCACACAAAGAACAAATACTTGCAACCCAACGCTTATGAGGGGTTGTCAATCCCTCTACGGGTAACGGTGCCAGAAATTCGCACATTGACGGGGTAAAAATTGTGTAGATTGGATAAATAGATCTTGATAAAACGTGAAATAAAATAAGTAACAAAAAAGTGCAGCAAGGTATTTTTGGGTTTTTGGAATAATAGATCTGAAAATAAAAGCGAAAAAATAGGTCTCAAAGCAAATACGATAAAGAATAGACCCGGGGGCCGTAGATTTTACTAGTGGCTTCTCTCGAGAAAAATAGCATACGGCGGGTAAACAAATTACTGTTGGGCAATTGATAGAAATTCAAATAATTATGACGATATCCAGGCAATGATCATTATATAGGCATCACGTCCAAGATTAGTAGACTGACTCCTGCCTGCATCTACTACTATTACTCCGCATATCGACCGCTATCCAGCATGCATCTAGTGTATTAAGTTCATGGAAAAACGGAGTAATGCAATAAGAACGATGACATGATGTAGACAAGATCTATTCATGTAGGAATAGACCCCATCTTGTTATCCTTAATAGAAACAATCAATACGTGTCTTGCTGCCCCTTCTATCACTGGGAAAGAACACCGCACGACCGAACCCATCACAAAGCACCTCTTCCCATGGCAAGAAAAATTGATCTAGTCGGCCTAACTAAACCAAAGATTCGAAGAAGAAATACGAGGCTATAAGTAATCATGCATATAAGATATCAAAGAAACTCAAATAACTTTCATGGATAAATAGATTTGATCATAAACTCAAAGTTCATCGGATCCCAACAAACACACCGCAAAAAAAAAGTGTTACATCAAATAGATCTCCAAGAGACCATTGTATTGAGACTCAAAAGAGAAGTGGAAGCGATCTAGCTACTAACTACGGACCCGTAGGTCTACAATGAACTACTCACGCATCATCGGAGAGGCACCAATGAGGATGATGAACCCCTCTGTGATGGTGTCTAGATTGGATCTGGTGGTTCTGGAACTTGTTGTAGCTGGAATTGTGTTTCATCGACTCCCCTAGGGTTTTTGGAGTTTCGGGGTATTTATAGAGCAAAGAGGCGGTGCGGGAGGCGCCCGAGGTGGGCACAACCCACCAGGGCGTGCCTGGGCCCCCAGGCGCGCCCAGGTGGGTTGTGCTCCCCTCGGAGCCCCCCTCTGGTACTTCTTTGGCCCAATAGGTGTCTTTTGGTCCAGAAAAAATCTCAAAAAAGTTTTGCTGTGTTTGGACTCCGTTTGGTATTGATTTTCTGCGAAGTAAAAAACAAGCAAAAACAGAACTGGCACTGGGCACTATATCAATAGGTTAGTCCCAAAAAATGGTATAACTTGCTATAAAATGATTGTAAAACATCCAAGAATGATAATATAACAACATGGAACAAGCAAAAATTATAGATACGTTGGAGAAATATCAGCATCCCCAAGCTTAATTCCTACTTGTCCTCGAGTAGGTAAATGACAAAAATAGAATTTTTGATGTGGAATGCTGCTAACATGTTCATCACATATTCTTTTCTTTTGTAGCATGGACATTTGGACTTTTATATGATTCAAAGCAATAGTCTAGTTTTGACTTGAAGATTTCAATACTCAAGCATATCAACAAGTAACCATGTCTTTCAAAATATCAACACTAAAGCAAGTTATCCCTAGCCCATTATGCTCAATCATTGATCCATTCATGAAACGCACTCGCATATTAGCTACACCCAATGCTCAAGTACGATCATAGTGCCCCTTAGTTGGTGCTTTATAAGATAAGATGGAGACTCAATTAGAAATAAAAATTGCATAAATAAATAGAAAGGCCCTTCACAGAGGGAAGTAGGGATTTGTAGAGGTGCCAGAGCTCAAAGCGAAAAAAAGATAGAGATAAAACATTTTGGGTGGCATGCTTTTCCTGTCAACGAAAACGATCGAGTAGTTCCCAATACTTTCCATGCTAGATATATCATAGGCGATTCCCAAGCAGAAAATAAAGTTTATTCCTTTTTCCACCATACTTTCACATTCCACGGCTAGCAGTATCCACGGGTGCCGTCCATACCAACACTTTCCAAGGAATTTATTATTTGACAACATAAAGTAAATTAATTTTTCATTTCGGGACTAGGCATCCCTAATACCTTTGCCGTACTCTCATGCAATGACAAGTGAATAAACACTCATCTTAAGAATAACACATCTAGCATGGAAAAATATCAGCCACCCCCTACCGTTTCATGAGCAGTACAAGCACACAAAAAGGAAAATTATTTTGAAAATTAGAGATGGCACATACAAATTTGCTTAGAACGGCACGGAAATACCGCATATAGGTAGGTATAGTGGACTCATATGGCAAAACTGGGTTTAAGGATTTTGGATGCACAAGTAGTATTCCTACTTAGTACAAGTGAAGGCTAGCAAAAAGATTGAGAAGCATTCAACTAAGAAACAAAAAATCACATAAACGAGCATTAAGCATAACTAACACTGAATAATGCACCACAAGTAGGATATAATTTCATTGCATAACTATTGACTTTTGTGCTTGCATAAGGAATCACAAACCTTAACACCAATATTCTTACTAAAGCACAACTACTCACCAACATGACTCACATAGCACTATCATCATAACGCAAAACTATTACAAAGAATCAAGTTTATTTTATCCAATGATCTTCATGAAAGTTTTTATTATATCCCTCTTGAATATTTATCACTTTGGGACTAGTTTCATATGTTGCTTTTGATAGCTCAAACAAATCTAAGTGAAGAACATGAGCATAAAAATATTCGTCTCTCAAAATAATATAAGTGAAGCATGAGAGAATTTCTTAAAAAATTACTAACTCTAAAATAAATCTAAGTGAAGCATGAGAGCATTTCTTCAAAAACATTAAAGCACACCGTGCTCAAAAAGATATAAGTGAAGCACTAGAGCAATTCCATAGCTCAAAAAATTTAAGTGAAGCACATAGAGCAATTCTAACAAATCATAGCATAATTTTGGCTCTCTCAAATAGGTGTGTTCAGCAAGGATACTTGACACAAAACAAAAAGCAAAACAAGCAAAGACTCATATAATACAAGACGCTCCAAGCAAAACTCATGATATGTGACGAATAAAAATATAGCTCCAAGTAAAATACCGATGGTCGTTAGAAGAAAGAGGGGATGCCACTCGGGGCATCCCCAAGCTTAGCTACTTGCTTCTCCTTGAATATTGCCTTGGGGTGCCGTGGGCATCCCCAAGCTTTGGCTCTTCTTACTCCTTATTCGTTCATCCATCGTGATCTCACCAAAAACTTGAAAAGTTCAATCACACAAAACTCAACAAAACCTTCATGAGATCCGTTAGTATAAGAAAAGCAATCGTTACTTTAAGTACTGTAGAAAACCCATTCAAATTTTGTTATTAAATTACATCTTCTGTATTCTAACTTTTCCATGGCTTATACCCTCCAATACAAACCATAGATTCATCAAAATAAGCACACAAAGCAAAGAAAACAGAATCTATCAAAAACAGAACAGTCTGTAAAGACTCAAATTTTACTCATACTTCTGTAACTCCAAAAATTCTGAAAATTTAGGACAACATAGACAATTTGTATATCAATCTTGTGTAAACAATTCGGAATTTTTCGTCTCTTCTGTGAATCTAGACAATTATTTTACTGGATACAAAAGTTTCTGTTTTTCAACAAGATCAAATCAACTATCACCAAAGCTATCCCAAAGGCTTTACTTGGCCCAAACACTAATTAAAACATAAAAAACACAATCATAACAGAGGCATAATTGTGCAAACACTCAAGAATAGAAAGAAAATGGCAAAAATAACTTTTATTCATTGGGTTGCCTCCCAACAAGCGCTATCGTTTTACGTCCCTAGCTAGGAATAAAGCATAGATTCAAGTATTGTCATCTTTAGTTCTAGATACACAAGATGCCCTCATGATTGATTCATATGGTGGCTTGATTCCTGTTCTAGGGAAGTGTTCCATTCCCTTTCTTAGTGGAAATTGAAATTTAATATTGCCTTCTTTCATATCAATCACGGCAACAATAGTGCGTAAAAATGGTCTACCAAGTATAATTGGACAAGACGGATTGCAATCAATATCAAGAAAAATAAAATCTATGCGCACATAATTCCTATTTGCAAGAATAAGAACATCATTAATTCTTCCCAAAGGCTTTTTAATAGTAGAATCCGCCAAGTGCAAATTTAGAGAACACTCTTCAATATTGGTAAGACCAAGCACATCACATAAAGATTTCAGAATTGTGGACACACTAGCACCCAAATCACATAAAGCAAAACACTCATAATTTTTAATCTTGACTTTAATGGTAGGTTACCATTCATCATGTAATTTTCTAGGAATTGAGATCTCTAATTCCAACTTTTCTTCCAAAGCTTTCATCATGGCATCTACAATATGTTTAGTAAAAGCTTTATTTTGTTCATAAGCATGGGGTGAATTAATCATGGATTGCAAAAAATAAATACAATCAACCAAAGAGCAACTATCATAATTAAAGTCTTTATAATCCAAAAGAGTGGGCACATCACTAGTTAAACTTTTGACCTCTCCAAACCCACTTTTATCAAAAAAAATATCAAGATTTTCACCCTCCAAATTATCAGGACGCATTCTAACTAAAGTTGACTCTTCTTCAGTCCCTTTATCATCAATTTTAATTTTACTAAACAAGGAATCAATAGAAGAAACACCAATCACTTTAAGATCTTTATCATTTTTATGAAAGCAATCACTAGAAAATGCTCTTTCTAAAAATTCTCTTTTAGCTCTAAGCATAGCGGTTCTTTTCTTACTTTCATCCATAGAAACATATAAAGCTTTAATTGATTCCTCAACCTTAGGCACAAAAATTTTCAACTTGAGATTTTCTACATCATGAGAAATTCTATCAATGCTTCTAGACATATCGTCAATCTTATTCAATTTTTCTTCTATCATATTATTGAAAACCTTTTGATCATTGATAAATTCTTTAATATTATACTCAAGATCAGAGGTATTCCTATTATTATAAGAAGGATTACCATAGGAATTACCATAATTATTAGAGGAATTTCTAGGAAAAGGCATGGGATTAAAATTACCTCTATAAGCATTGTTATTAAAATTGTTTCACGAGACAAAATTCACATCTACGGAATCACTATTTTGCTCAATCAAAGTAGATAAAGGCACATCATTAAGATCAATAGGAGCATTTTTATTAGCAACCAATTTCATAAGAGCATCAACTTTTTCACTCAACGAATTAATTTCTTCAACCGAATTAACTTTTTTACTAGTAGGTGCTCTTTCGGTATGCCATTGTGAATAATTTGCCATAATATTATCAAGCAATTTAGTAGCTTCACCAAAAGTAATTTTCATAAAAGTACCACCCACGGCTGAATCTAAAAGATTTCTAGAGACAAAATTCAATCCCGCATAAAAAAATTGTATGATCATCCAAAGATTTAAACCATGAGTAGGACAATTTCTTAGCATCAATTTCATTCTTTCCCAAGATTGTGCAACATGTTCATGCTCAAGTTGCTTAAAATTCATGATTTGAGTTCTAAGGGAAATAATTTTTGCGGGCAAAAAATACTTAGTAATGAAAGCATCTTTGCATTTATCCCAAGAATCGATACTATTGCGAGGCAAAGAAGAAAACCAAATTTTTGCACGATCTCGCAAAGAAAACGGAAATAATTTCAACTTCACAATATCACTGTCCACATCTTTTTTCTTTTGCATATCGCATAATTCTATGAATGTGTTAAGATGGGACGCGACATCCTCATTAGGAGTATCGGAAAACTGATCTTTCATAACAAGATTCAACAAAGCGGCATTAATATCACAAGATTCCGCACTAGTGGCGGGAGGAGCAATTGGAGTGCTAATAAAATCATTGTTATTGGTATTGGAAAAAACACACAACTTGGTGTTCTCTTGAGTCATTGTGACTACGCAAACAAGATTGCACAAAAATAGATCTGACGAGAAAAAGCGAACGAAAAAGAGGGCGAATAAAATGACAAATTTTTGTGAAGTGGGGGAGATGAAAACGAGAGGAAAATGGCAAATAATGTAAATTGCAAGGAGATGATATTTGTGATTAGGAACCTGATAGATGTTGATGATGTCTCCCCAGCAACGGCGCCAGAAATTCCTTTTGATGTCGCTTGAACTACGTCGGTATTTCGCCAAAGAGGAAGGGATGATGCAGCACAGCTACGGTAGGTATTTCCCTCAGTTATGAAACCAAGGTATCAATCCAGTAGGAGAATCAAGCAACACTATATAAACGGTACCTGCACACAAAGAACAAATACTTGCAACCCGACGCTTATGAGGGGTTGTCAATCCCTCTACGGGTAACGGTGCCAGAAATTCGCACGTTGACGGGGTAAAAATTGTGTAGATTCGATAAATAGATCTCGATAAAACGCGAAATAAAATAAGTAACAAAAAAGTGCAACAAGGTATTTTTGGGTTTTTGGAATAATAGATCTGAAAATAAAAGCGAAAAATAGGTCTCAAAGCAAATATGATAAAGAATAGACCCGGGGGCCGTAGATTTCACTAATGGCTTCTTTCGAGAAAAATAGCATACGGCGGGTAAAAAAATTACTGTTGGGCAATTGATAGAAATTCAAATAATTATGACGATATCCAGGCAATGATCATTATATAGGCATCACGTCCAAGATTAGTAGACCGACTCCTACCTGCATCTACTACTATTACTCCGCACATCGACCGCTATCCAGTATGCATCTAGTGTATTAAGTTCATGGAAAAACGGAGTAATTCAATAAGAACGATGACATGATGTAGACAAGATCTATTCATGTAGGAATAGACCCCATCTTGTTATCCTTAATAGAAACGATCAATACGTGTCTTGTTGTCCCTTCTGTCACTGGGAAAGAACACCGCACGACCGAACCCATCACAAGCACCTCTTCCCATGGCAAGAAAAATCGATCTAGTCAGCCTAACTAAACCAAAGATTCGAAGAAGAAATATGAGGCAATAAGTAATCATGCATATAAGAGATCAAAGAAACTCAAATAACTTTCATGGATAAATAGATCTGATCATAAACTTAAAGTTCATAGCCATTCGTGGAAGTCATGGCAAAAAAATAATCTATTTTGGAGTGCTGATTTTTTTTTGCCACGGCACCCACGAATGTTATTCCTTGATGAAACTTGGCAGACACTTAAAACATTTGTCATTCTTTGCCACCAAATTTTTTTTGAATTTTTTGAACTTTTTTAAATTTTACTATTCATGGTGGTAGCATTAGAGCTAAAACTCGGATGGGCACTTTCCAACACTTTTTTCATGAATGCAAATGACACTCACATATAGGTGATGTTTTTCCAAACATTTTGGTATCTTATTTGCATTTTTATGATTTAATATAAATTAGTTATGAAGTTTTCAAACTGACGGTCAAACGGTCAAAGGGCAAAAGCATAAGAGGAGCAAAGTGACTTGGACAGAACCGGTGACTTTTGGGAACTGGGGGTAAAACAGACGAGTGGGACACAACTAGGGGCATAAATCTAATTATCCCTAATATTAATGCCACAAAAGATATTACATGATGAATATGATAGGTAGCATTCCACATCAAAAATTCTGTTTTAATCATTTACCTACTCGAGGACGAGCAGGAATTAAGCTTGGCGATGCTGATACGTCTTCAACGTATCTATAATGTTTGATTGTTTCATGATATTATAGTATCAATCTTGGATGTTTATTATGCATGCAATTATATATAAGTTTTTGGGACTAACCTATTAACCTAGTGCCTAGTGCAAGTTGCTATTTTTTGCTTTTCAAAAAATAATTACCAAACAGAGTCCAAATGCTATGAAACTTTTTGATGATTTTTTCTAGACCAGAAGGGACCCTAGAAGCTTCAGGAGCCTTGATGACCCACAAGTATAGGGGATCAATCATAGTCCTTTCGATAAGTAAGAGTGTCGAACCCAACGAGGAGCAGAAGGAAATGACAAGCGGTTTTCAGCAAGGTAATGTCTGCAAGCACTAAAATTATAAGTAACGAGTAGTTTGGTAGCAAGATTATTTGTAACGAGCAAGTAACGGTAATGGTAACAAAAGTGCAGCAATGTAGCCCAATCCTTTTGAGGCAAAGGACAGGCCAAGATGGTCTCTTATGATAAGCAAAGCGTTCTTGAGGGTACACGGGAATTTCATCTAGTCACTTTCATCATGTTGGTTTGATTTGTGTTCGCTACTTTGATAATTTGATATGTGGGTGGACCAGTGCTTAGGTGTTGTTCTTACTTGAACAAACCTCCTACTTATGATTAACCCCCTCGCAAGCATCCGCAACTATGAGAAAAGTATTAAGAATAAATCCAACCATGACATTATACTTTTGGATCCAAATCAGTCCCTTACGGAATAGCGCATAAATTAGGGTTTAAGCTTCTGTCACTCTCGCAACCCATCATCTAATAACTACTCCACAATGCATTCCCTTAGGCCCAAATATGGTGAAGTGTCATGTAGTCGACGTTCACACGACACCACTAAGGGAATCACAACATACATATCATTAAAATATCAAACACATATCAAGTTCACATGATTACTTGCAACAAGATTTCTCCCGTGACCTCAAGAACAAAAGTAACTACTCACTAATGATAATCATGCTCAAGATCATAGGGGTATTAAATTGCATAATGGATCTGAACATATAATCTTCCACCAAATAAACCATATAGTAATCAACTACAAGATGTAATCAACACTACTAGTCACCCACAAGTACCAATCTATAGTTCCGGTACAAAGATTGAACACAAGAGATGAACTAGGGTTTGAGAGGAGATGGTGATGTTGAAGATGTTGATGGAGATTGCCCTCCCCAAGATGGGAGAGTTGTTGGTGATGCTGATGACGATGATTTCCCCCTCCGGGAGGGAAGTTCCCCCGGCGGAATCACTCCGCCGGAGGGCAAAAGTGCTCCTGCCCAAGTTCCGCCTCGAGATGGCGGTGCTTCGTCCCGAAAGTCCTCTCCTTATTTTTTCTAGGTTAAAATGACTTATATACCAGAAGAAGCGCACGGGAGGTAGGCCGACGAGGGCACAACCCACCAGGGCGCGCCTGGGCTCCCTGGCGCGCCTAGGTGGGTTGTGCCCCCCAGGCGTGCCTAGGTGGGTTGTGCCCACCTGGTGGGCCCCCTCTGGTAGTTATTTGCTCCAATAATTCTTATTTATTCCATAAAAATTCCTCATGAAGTTTCAGCTCATTTGGAGTTGTGCAGAATAGGTAGCCTGACGTACCTTTTTCAAGTCCAGATTTCCAGCTGCCGGAATTCTCCCTCTTTGTGTGAACCTTGCATATTATGAGAGAAAAGGCATTAGAATTACTCCAAAAAGCATTAGTATGCATAAAAACATCATAAATAACAGTAGGAAAACATGATGCAAAATGGACGTATCAACTCCCCCAAGCTTAGACCTCGCTTGTCCTCAAGCGAAAACCGAAATCGAAAAACATGTCCACATGCTTAGAGAGAGAGGTGTCGATAAAAACAAAATACGGACATAGAAGCATCATGTATATTATTATAACAGCAACAAACTTTAACATTGAACTTTATCACATAACTTTTATCATAAACTTCTCATGAATAAGTAACAATTCATCACAACATCGAAGTATAAAGAATAAACTCTATTGGAAACCAACAAACTATGTTCTCAGTCAACTTTGCAACTACAATTCATCATCTTTTCAGGAAGAGTCACGTATCGGAGCCCTTTTTTGGCAAGTCCACATACTCAACCATCATATAGTCTTCTATGATTACTAATACTCACCGCATACACATGAGCAAAACGTTTCAACCGGACACATAGAAAGATAGGGGCTTATAGATTCGCCTCCCAACATACTCACCTTGAGGGTGATGTCAACAATAATAACTCATGCTACTCATATCCTGTGGCGCCCCCGACTCAATCGTACACTAATCATACACGCAAACGTGTACGATCAAGCACAGGGACTCACGGGAAGATATCACAACACAACTCTAACACAATTTAAACGGAGGTCCATAATATTACAGACCAGGGATCCGAAGATCCGAATACATAAGTCAGTCATACAAATATTATCTGAGTACAGACATAGTTAGACAAGTTTTGCCTTAAGAAGGCTAGCACAAACAGCGACACTAGATCGAAAGGCGTTGGCCTCCTGCCTGGGAGCCTCCGATCCTACTCCTGGTCATCTGGCTCGATCCAGTAGTAAGTACCCTCTGGACCCTCCTGGTAGTAAGCTCCGGTGGTGGCATCTGGCTCCTGGACTCCATCGTCTGTTTGTATCGTCAAGGTGGGGAATATGGGGAAAAGAGAAAGTAAAGCAACCGTGAGTACTCATCCGAAGTACTCAGCAAGCAAGGATCTATACTACATATGCAACATTATCAATGGAGAAAGGCTGTATATGTGGACTGGGCTGCAGAAATGCCAGAATAGAGAGAAGGCCTAGTCCTATCGAAGACTAGCATCTTCAAACATCTTCACAAGCCATCATCTTGCAGCAGTAGAAGAGAGTAGAATAGCATTTTATTTAGCAAACATGTTGAAGTACAGCTTAAAGATCCTTCCTCGACTCCCAAGCGAGAAAGCGATCCCGAAGCTTCAGTTAAGTAACAAGTATCCAGTTTAAGTAGTAGATCGGGATACACAAACTGAGCGTCCTTTACCGTAGGACCGGCTATCGATAGAAGATTCATCCCTGCAGGGGTGCACTACTGTTACCCAACACGCTCGATCAACTCTGGCCGGACACACTTGCTGGGTAATGCCCGTCCTCGGAAGATCAACACAAAGCAGCGCTCTACCTAGGCTCGATAGAGAGGTCAGCACGCCGGACTAACCTATGCACCCAGAGGTCTCGGGCCATCGCCCTGGGCACCCTGCGCGTTGTGAGACTGGCCGGGGTGCAGGCGCGACACTGAACTCGTCAGTGAAGTATCCAGCCCAATCCCGACAATCAGCCCGCACGGTGAATCGTGACGTCAGACGAGCTTTCGGAGAAACGTACTTCGCAGAGGGTCCCATAACCATTATCCCGCGTGGTGGTAGTGCGTATAGGGCACGTCGACCCACTCAGATCACACACCCAAATCCAATAGGCTCAATTAGTATCACGCGGAGACAATCAGAGTCTCTGATGCTCCGCCACAATGTCACACTCGAGTGCCCTTCCGGCACACCCGAAAATCATAGATCCCCAGCGGGTACCCACCAGGGTGGACCCGCCTGTAACAAAGGTCAAGTAATCGTGTGGTCATAACATCAAGGGGAAAACCCGAGGAATCACCCTCGACGGATTCCACTCGACGAAATCATCAAGGTGAACGTATGAGGTATCACCCTCGAGGTTCACACTGAGGGGTCGCACGACAGAGTCATATCGGAAGTGGAGAAGGAGGAATCACCCTCGATGACCACGACCGAACAGCTACACTACAGAGTATTCATCGGGAGTGCGTTACAAGGTATCACCCTCGGCACTCGATAGTTACTACGCAGAGTCTTACAACTAAGGGGGTGTGAAGTGAGGTGTCGGTCTCTGGTCGACGATCACGTTGATCGAGTCGTCGATGATCAAGCAGGGGCAACAAAGGTAAGGTGGTGGGGTCACTGATGGTTCATTCCAACCTAAACTAAACAGTTTATCATAGGCAGGTAAGGTAGCAATGAACAGGTTACAACCGCCAGGCTATGCATCAGAATAGGAGCCATACAGTACAGTAGCAAAATCTAATGCAAGCAGGAGAATAGAGTGGGCGATATCTGGAATGCTCAAGGGGGGGGGGGGCTTGCCTGGTTGCTCTGGCAAGAGGGGAAGGTCGTCAACGGGCTGCTCGTCGGTAGGGTAGTCGTATCCAGGTGCAGTGTCGTCGGTCTCAGCGTCTATCGAGAGAGAGAAGGAGGGGGAGAGAAACAATAAATTCACGGCAATAATGCAAACAATATGTATGACATGCCTAAATGATATGCCGGGGTGTTCTACTGCCTAACTAAATGATTTAGTTAATTTAGGAATTTATTTGGATTTATTTAATTAAAGTTGGGCACTATTCATTTACTGAAAACAGTCTGAAAGTTCAATGTTCTTATAGCTGCGGGCGTCTGACGGGAATACGGAGGGCGTATCCGGGTTCGTATCGGAATTCTGAGCAAGTTTCATGTATAAAGTATTTTCATCGGAGTTACGGTTTATTTAATATGATTTTCTAAAGTTTTTATTAATTTCTGAAATTTATTTAATTATTTAAATCAACATTATCCGAAACAGTGTTGCGATGACATCAGCATGACATCATGCTGACGTCAGCAGGCGTCCTGACAGGGTGGGTCCCACCTGTCATAGACTGATTTAGTTAATTAGGGTTAACTAATTAATTAACAATTAATTAAACTAATTAATTAAATTAGATTAGTCTAAACAGAGTTAATTAACCTAATTAATTAACTAATTAATTATTTTTATTTTTATTTTTATTTTTATTATTTTTATTTCCTAAAACATTTTCGGGGCGGGGCCCCACTGTCAGCGGGCCAGGGGCCTAACGGGCGCGGGCGACGGGCGCTGGGCGCCAGCCCGATACGGTGCAGCGGGTGCGGCCAGGGGCGAGCCCGAGCGCTGGCCACGGGCGCGCGCGGCAGCGCGCGCGCGGCGGTGGCCGGAGGCGGGGCAGCGCGGTGCGGCGCGGCAGGGGGAGGCGGTGGCCGGAGCGGGCGGCAGCAGGGCGAGCGGCAGCGCGGCGCGGCGATGCGCGGGCGCGGGGAGGCGGAGGCGCGGCGCGGAGCGGGCCGGGCGCGGGCGAGCGGAGGGGGCCGGAGCGCGCGCGCGCGGGCTAGCGGGCGAGTGCGCGGAGATGGGCGTGGTGAGCTCGAGCGCGGCCGAACCGGCGACGGGAGAGAGTGGGGAGAGGCCGGGGGCCTCACCGGCGTTGTAGATGACCGGGCGGCGAGGCGTGATGGAGCGGCTTGGGGAGGAGGTCGGAGACATCCGGCGAGGCGAGCAGCGCGGTCCGGCGAGCGGGACGAGGCGGCGCGGCGAGGCAGCGGCGTGTGGCGGCGTCGCGGGCGCGCGCCAGATCCAGAGGGGGGAGAAAGAGGGGATCGGGGTGGGGTTGTCGGGTGGGTTCTAGTGTTTTTGGCCCCTTGGGTAGTCCTTATAGAGGGGGGGGGCTGGGCCGGTCGGGCCAGCTGGGCTGGGACCCAGTTGGGCCGGGGGGGAGGAGGGGGGGTTTCTCTTTTCTTCTTTTTCTTTTCTTTTTATGTTTCACTTTTCTTTTATCTTTTTTTTTTCTCAGTTTAGCAAATAGTTAGGCCACATATTGAACTTTGTAAAACATAGGAACTGCTCCAACAAATACTAGGCATTACCTAACACTACCAAAAACTGGTTTGGAGTCAACTTGAGTTCACACAAATTTTATAATAATTAATATGCATTAATCCTCACTGTTTTAATTATGTTAGTGCCACCTAATTATTTTATTATTTGTTGGTTTCAATTTTAGACTAGCCTCCGCAATATTTGTTATTTTTCGAACATTTTAGTTTTTATGTTGGACAACTTGTATATTTCACTTTCATTTAAATTTGAATTTGACTTAGGAGTTGAAATGCAATATGATGCTAATGATGATTATGCACTGTTAATCTCGCTGACATGTCATTATCAAAAGTGATTACTGTAGCTAATGACAGGGGGTGTTACAACTCTCCTCATCTATTAAGAATTCTCGTCCCGAGAATTAAGAGGAAGACTGAAAGAAAGCGGGGTATTCTTCGCGAAGACGATCCTCGCGTTCCCAAGTGGCCTCATCTTCAGAATGATTTGACCACTGAAGTTTGAGGAATTTGATTGACTTTTGACGAGTCCGACGTTCAGTTTCATCAAGAACACGGATGGGATATTCTGGATAAGACAGATCTTCCCGTAATTCAAGCACTTCATGATCCACAGCTCGAATAGGATCCTTGAAGCAACGACGGAGTTGGGATACATGAAAGACATCATGTACTTGTGAAAGATTAGGCGGCAACTGCAATTGATATGCCACTTCTCGACGGGCAAGAATACGGAACGGGCCAATGTAGCGAGGAGCTAACTTGCCTTTGATTCCGAACCTATGAGTGCCTTTCAACGGAGTGACGTGAAGGTAAGCTTGCTCGCCAGGTTGATAGACTATTTCCTGGTGCTTCCGGTCATAGTTGCTCTTCTGACGAGACTGAGCAGTTTTCAAATGTTCACGGACAATGCGGACTTGGTCTTCTGCTTGCTGAATAATGTCCGGTCCGACGAGTGAGCGTTCCCCAGTTTCTGACCAATTCAGAGGGGTTCGACACTTACGTCCGTAAAGAACTTCAAACGGTGCCATCTTCAGACTAGCTTGATAGCTATTGTTGTAAGAGAATTCGGCATACGGGAGAGATTCCTCCCATTTCTTACCGAAGGAGATGACGCAAGCTCGAAGCATATCTTCGAGCACTTGATTAACTCGTTCAACTTGACCCTGTGACTGAGGGTGAAAAGCGGTACTGAAAGACAGATGTGTTCCCATAGCTTCTTGGAAACTATTCCAGAATCTGGAGGTGAAGAGGCTGCCACGATCAGAACTGATCTCCAACGGAACACCGTGGAGTGACACCATTCGGGAAACATACAAGTCTGCTAACTGGCTAGCAGTGATTGTCTCCTTAACTGGCAGAAAGTGAGCAACCTTAGAGAATCGGTCAATGATGACAAAAATAGCATCATGACCCTTCTGGGATTTGGGAAAACCAGTAATGAAATCCATTTGGACCTTGTCCCATTTCCATTCAGGAATTGCAAGGGGTTGCAGAGTTCCTGCGGGCCTTTGATGTTGAGCTTTAACGCGGCGGCAAACGTCACACTCAGAAACATAACGAGCAATATCTCACTTCATATTAGGCCACCAGTATCTCTGACAAATGTCACGGTACATCTTTGTGCTACCAGCATGAATTGACAGAGGAGTGTCATGAGCTTCCATCATAATGTGTTCTCTCTCATCTTTGAACTTAGGTACGAAGAGACGGCGTTGGAAAAATAGGATCCCATCATTATCAAGATGGAACTCCGACGGTTTTCCTTTTTCAAGGTACCGCTTGATCCTTTCAACTTCAGAGTCATACCGTTGCATAGTTTTGATGCTGTGTTCTAAATCTGGTTCGACAACGAGGGTATTGAGATAACCCTGTGGAACAATATGGAGGTTCAATTTGCGAAACTCTTCATAAAGAAGAGGTTGTGATTCCTGAACCATATGGTTGCTGCAATAAGCCTTGCGGCTCAACGCATCGGCCATTACATTTGCCTTGCCTGGGGTGTATGAGATATTCATATCATAATCGGCAATTGTCTCGAGCCATCTTTGTTGACGAAGGTTCAGATCCGGTTGAGTATACAAATACTTCAAACTTTGATGATCCGTATATATCTCGCAACGGTTACCGAGAAGGTAATGTCGCCATAGCTTCAGGGCATAAATAACCGCAAAAAGTTCGAGATCGTGCACTGGGTAATTTTCTTCGTGAGGACGCAATTGTCGGGAGGCATAAGCAATCACCTTGCGTTCTTGCATTAGGACACAGCCTAATCCTTGACGGGAGGCATCACAGTATATCACGAAATCCTTTTGGGAATCCGGGGGTGCTAATACTGGGGCAGATGTCAATTTATCTTTTAGTGTCTGAAAGCTTTCTTGACATTTTTCTGTCCACTCAAATTTAACACCTTTGTGAAGCAGATTTGTCAATGGTTTTGCAATCTTGGAAAAGTTCTCAACGAATTGACGGCAATAACTTGCAAGTCCGAGAAAACTTCTAACTTGCTTGACATTCTTCGGGGGAGTCCAGTCAAGAATAGCCTGAACTTGTTCGGGGTTAACAGCAATTCCATCCTTGGAAATCACATGTCCAAGGTAAGTTACTTCAGAAAGCCAAAATTCACATTTGGAATACTTGGCATACAACTTGTGTTCTCGGAGCCTTTCTAGTACCAAACGGAGGTGTTCAGCATGTGCTTCTTTATTCTTAGAATAAACCAGAATATCATCCAAATAAACCACGACGAATTTGTCGAGGTAATCCATGAATATATAATTCATCAGACGGGAGAACGTAGCTGGGGCATTCGTTAGGCCAAATGACATGATGGTGTATTCATAGGAGCCATAACGAGTGACGAATGTAGTCTTGGGAATATCCTCTTCACGGACACGGATCTGGTGATAACCCAACCTCAGGTCGAGTTTAGAGAACACCGATGATCCAGCGAGTTGATCATAAAGATCATTGATCCGGGGCAGTGGGTATTTATTCTGGATTGTGGCTTGGTTAATGGGCCGATAATCCTGAACCAAACGGTTAGTTCCATCCTTCTTCTTAACGAAGAGTGAAGGTGCTCCCCAAGCAGAGGAACTGGGGCGGATGAAACCACTCTTAAGCGACTTGTCGATTTCTTCCTTAAGCTCGAGTAGGTGATGCGGAGGCATCTTATAAGGTCGCTTGGCAATAGGGACGGTGCCAGGCTTCAAGTCGATGACAAACTCGACAGCTCTAGCCTGGGGTATTCCTGGAAGTTCTTCTGGAAAGACATCCGGAAAATCTCGAACGACAGGAACGTTCTCGATCCCTTCCAGAGGTGAGGCGTTCAAAGCATTCAGAGCATATATCTGAGCTTCAGCGTCCCGTGTAATGCGGGCGGTATAGTTCACTATCTCATCGGTGGGGTGAAGAAGTTGGACGACTTTAGTGGCACAATTGATCGAAGCAATGTGAGCTTTCAACCAATCCATTCCAAGAATGAGGTCTATGGTGGAAGATTTCAGGACGATGGGCGATGCAAGGAATTCCAATCCTTTAATTTCGACGGTAACGTCAGGTGCTATTACGTCAGCATGACAGTGACCTCCGGGAGTTTTAATGACTAACGGAGTATGCATTTTCTCATATCGAATGCCATGCATAAATGCAAATTTTCCAGAGATGAATGAATGTGATGCTCCTGAATCAAATAAAACAGAAGCAGGTACTGAGTTAACAAGAAGGGTACCCATCACAGTAGCAGGTTGATCCTGGACTTCTTCAATGTCAATGTTGTAAGCGTGTCCACGACCATGTGCAGCAGACCCAGTATTATAGTTGCGGGTCTGGTTGTTGCCACGACCATTGCCACGGCCAGTACGGGGAAAGGCTAACTGATTCTGATTCTGGCGGCAGTCTTTAGCCTGGTGACCTGGTTTGCGGCACTTGAAGCACAGACCATCTTCAGGACGAAGAGGAGCATTGTTTTGAATAGCTTGAGTTTTAGGCTGCCTCGGTGGTGGAGGAGGAAGACGTGGTGCAGCATAGTTGTTCTTTGGCGCAGAGGTATTGGAACGAAATGCATTGTTGGGAATCCAAACTCGACGCTTCGATGCTGAGCCCGAAGATGAGCCAGCATCACGATAGCGCTTCTGCGAGTCCTTGTATTCCATCTGAGCGGTCTCAACAAGAATAGCCTTGTTCGTCAGAGTTGAAAAGTCATTGAAGTCTTGAGCAGCTAGTGCAAGCTTGAGGTCGGGGTGTAGTCCACTACGGAACTTCTCTTGTCTGCGTGCATCTGTAGCGATGTCTTCTTCAGCATAGCGGGAGAGGTCTAGAAATTCCCGCTGATAAGCTTCGACGGTCTTGTTGCCCTGAGTGAGGTTACGGAACTGGGTCTTCATGCGTTCCATAATTGCCTGAGGGATGTAACGTGTACGGAAAGCAGCCTGGAACTCATACCAGGTGATGACTGTTCCAACAGGCAGAGTACGCTTGTGTGTGTCCCACCATTGAGCAGCGGGGCCCTTTAAGAAAAAGGCCACGAAGTTGACAAAGTTGGTAGGGGCGACATTAGCAGACTCCATCTCGTGAGTGATGTCGCGGAGCCAGTCATCGGCATCCAGTGGCTTGTCAGAGTTGCGGAACTGCGTTGGGTTGAGTCGCATAAACTCTGTCAAAGTTATTGAAGCTGGGTTCTGGTTCTGGTTGTTCTGATCCGGAAACTGAGCCATGATTCCAACCATGAACTGGCGGTTAAGCTCAAACTATTGCATCATAGCCGCCATATAGTCTGGCGGTGGTGGGCGTTCAGGGGCACGACCACGACCACGACCACCTGGTCTAACCATCCTGCTAAGTATCAACAGGGGGTAGTTTAGTAAAAGCAATTGCAAGCATTTAGTGACAAACATGATGTAACTCGACAATTCTTTAAGCAGTGTATCAGATACATAATAGTAGTCGATTAAGACATACAGATCCATACATAGAGTCGGGTACATGCGGACAGCATAACGGCGCAAATTCAAAAGCTAGACATACTAGGCGGCGCGCAGGCACGCGGTAAGGAAGTACACAACGAGACATAGCAAAGGCTACATCAACGTCGGAGAAAACCACCGAAACGGGGTAACTGCAAGTGCTGACGACGAATGTTCGTCGCGGAAGGATCCTGCGCTCCATGTGCACTCTGATGCAAAATCCGGTCTCGAGCTGTAAGAAGAGGTCCACGTGTAGGTGTATGACCTCCAACAGCAGGCCAATCAATACCAGCATACAGCTGAGTCCTGCGCGGGTAAAGGATGTGCTCAGGATGTATCCCAGCGCGAACAGCGGGTAGCAACTGCGTCATAGCATCGTAGAGACATGCTCGAGTGGCAACCAACTCGACGGCAAGAGCCCGAACAGTGCGATCCAGAGCCTGAGTGCACTGAATCAGAACGCGCGGGTCATAGCGACGAGGCTCGAACGGGGCACAGATAGCTATGTAGTATCCAGTAGCATCTCCAGCAGGGGCATACGGAATGTATTGGAACTCAGAGTCATCCAAGATATCGCTGAACTGTCCTCGGAGACGTGCGACGGCAGAGTAGGCGGCATCATGGACTGCCATCTCAATCGTCACGCCGATACCGTGGAAAAGGTGTAGCTCGGTGTCTGAGTCATTTTGCTGATCATAGATACGAACATCAGCATGGTACTGCTCCTGATTGAACTCGCGGTAATCCTCGTAGACCAAGTACTCAGGATACCAACGGTAGCCAAGTCTGGTCATGAGAGCGATCCGGACAGCTGGAAACCCAGGGGTATTACGAGCCCAAGTGTGAAGCACAAGCTGTGTCGTAGGACGTGGTGGAAACAAACAGTCCATCTGAAACAGAGGAAATTCAGATTTGTCAAATGACAATGAGAAGTTTAACACAACTCGGAGAGAAAGGTTAAACAAAACAATGGAAAGGAAAATGATTATCAGACTAATCAGATCAATGACAGGGAAATCGCACAGATATCCAGCTCTCCGGGTAGATGGGATTTACGAGATCCTAAGTGTCGGCGTTAGTAAAATTTATTTAACCTGAGTAGAAGAGAGATCAGAGTCCCAGAGTATAGACGAGGAATAAAAGATCCAAATACCACCCAGTTGGTGACGTGGGCCCGTAAGCCACACAACCAAGTTAGTAAATTATTTTTTCGGTTTCTAGACTCAACTTCGGCCAAGGAATTGGAAGGGGGCTTCCTACAGGCAGTCGGCTCTGATACCAACTTGTGGCGACCCCGACTCAATCGTACACTAATCATACACGCAAACGTGTACGATCAAGCACAGGGACTCACGGGAAGATATCACAACACAACTCTAACACAATTTAAACGGAGGTCCACAATATTACAGACCAGGGATCCGAAGATCCGAATACATAAGTCAGTCATACAAATATTATCTGAGTACAGACATAGTTAGACAAGTTTTGCCTTAAGAAGGCTAGCACAAACAGCGACACTAGATCGAAAGGCGTTGGCCTCCTGCCTGGGAGCCTCCGATCGTACTCCTGGTCATCTGGCTCGATCCAGTAGTAAGTACCCTCTGGACCCTCCTGGTAGTAAGCTCCGGTGGTGGCATCTGGCTCCTGGACTCCATCATCTGTTTGTATCGTCAAGGTGGGGTATATGGGGAAAAGAGAAAGTAAAGCAACCGTGAGTACTCATCCGAAGTACTCAGCAAGCAAGGATCTATACTACATATGCAACATTATCAATGGAGAAAGGCTGTATATGTGGACTGGGCTGCAGAAATGCCAGAATAGAGAGAAGGCCTAGTCCTATCGAAGACTAGCATCTTCAAACATCTTCACAAGCCATCATCTTGCAGCAGTAGAAGAGAGTAGAATAGCATTTTATTTAGCAAACATGTTGAAGTACAGCTTAAAGATCCTTCCTCGACTCCCAAGCGAGAAAGCGATCCCGAAGCTTCAGTTAAGTAACAAGTATCCAGTTTAAGTAGTAGATCGGGATACACAAACTGAGCGTCCTTTACCGTAGGACCGGCTATCGATAGAAGATTCATCCCTGCAGGGGTGCACTACTGTTACCCAACACGCTCGATCAACTCTGGCCGGACACACTTGCTGGGTAATGCCCGTCCTCGGAAGATCAGCACAAAGCAGCGCTCTACCTAGGCTCGACAGAGAGGTCAGCACGCTGGACTAACCTATGCACCCAGAGGTCTCGGGCCATCGCCCTGGGCACCCTGCGCGTTGCGAGACTGGCCGGGGTGCAGGCGCGACACTGAACTCGTTAGTGAAGTATCCAGCCCAATCCCGACAATCAGCCCGCACGGTGAATCGTGACGTCAGACGAGCTTTCGGAGAAACGTACTTCGCAGAGGGTCCCATAACCATTATCCCGCGTGGTGGTAGTGCGTATAGGGCACGTCGACCCACTCAGATCACACACCCAAATCCAATAGGCTCAATTAGTATCACGCGGAGACAATCAGAGTCTCTGATGCTCCGCCACAATGTCACACTCGAGTGCCCTTCCGGCACACCCGAAAATCATAGATCCCCAGCGGGTACCCACCAGGGTGGACCCGCCTGTAACAAAGGTCAAGTAATCATGTGGTCATAACATCAAGGGGAAAACCCGAGGAATCACCCTCGGCGGATTCCACTCGATGAAATCATCAGGGTGAACGTATGAGGTATCACCCTCGAGGTTCACACTGAGGGGTCGCACGACAGAGTCGTATCGGAAGTGGAGAAGGAGGAATCACCCTCGATGACCACGACCGAACAGCTACACTACAGAGTATTCATCGGGAGTGCGTTACGAGGTATCACCCTCGGCACTCGATAGTTACTACGCAGAGTCGTACAACTAAGGGGGTGTGAAGTGAGGTGTCGGTCTTTGGTCGACGATCATGTTGATCGAGTCGTCGATGATCAAGCAGGGGCAACAAAGGTAAGGTGGTGGGGTCACTGATGGTTCATTCCAACCTAAACTAAATAGTTTATCATAGGCAGGTAAGGTAGCAATGAACAGGTTACAACAGCAGGCTATGCATCAGAATAGGAGCATACATTAACAGTAGCAAAATCTAATGCAAGCAGGAGAATAGAGTGGGCGATATCTGGAATGCTCAAGGGGGGGGGGGCTTGCCTGGTTGCTCTGGCAAGAGGGGAAGGTCGTCAACGGGCTGCTCGTCGGTAGGGTAGTCGTATCCAGGTGCAGTGTCGTCGGTCTCAGCGTCTATCGAGAGAGAGAAGGAGGGGGAGAGAAACAATAAATTCACGGCAATAATGCAAACAATATGTATGACATGCCTAAATGATATGCCGGGGTGTTCTACTGCCTAACTAAATGATTTAGTTAATTTAGGAATTTATTTGGATTTATTTAATTAAAGTTGGGCACTATTCATTTACTGAAAAAGGTCTAAAAGTTCAATGTTCTTATAGCTGTGGGCGTCTGACGGGAATACAGAGGGCGTATCCGGGTTCGTATCGGAATTCTGAGCAAGTTTCATGTATAAAGTATTTTCATCGGAGTTACGGTTTATTTAATATGATTTTCTAAAGTTTTTATTAATTTCTAAAATTTATTTAATTATTTAAATCAACATTATCCGAAACAGTGTTGCGATGACATCACCATGACATCATGCTGACGTCAGCAGGCGTCCTGACAGGGTGGGTCCCACCTGTCATAGACTGATTTAGTTAATTAGGGTTAACTAATTAATTAAACTAATTAATTAAATTAGATTAGTCTAAACATAGTTCATTAACCTAATTAATTAACTAATTAATTATTTTTATTTTTATTATTATTTTTTTAATTTCCTAAAACGTTTTCGGGGCGGGGCCCCACTGTCAGCGGGCCAGGGGCCTAACGGGCGCGGGCGACAGGCGCTGGGCGCCAGCCCGATACGGCGCAGCGGGCGCGGGCGCGGCCAGGGGCGAGCCCGAGCGCTGGCCACGGGCGCGCGCGGCAGCGCGCGCGGGGCGGTGGCCGGAGGCGGGGCAGCGCGGCGCGGCGCGGCAGGGGGAGGCCCTGGCCGGAGCGGGCGGCAGCAGGGCGAGCGGCAGCGCGGCGCGGTGATGCGCGGGCGCGGGGAGGCGGAGGCGCGGCGCGGAGCGGGCCAGGCGCGGGCGAGCGGAGAGGGCCGGAGCGCGCGCGCGCGGGCGAGCGGGCGAGTGCGCGGAGATGGGCGCGGTGAGCTCGAGCGCGGCCGAACCGGCGACGGGAGAGAGTGGGGAGAGGCCGGGGGCCTCACCGGCGTTGTAGATGACCGGGCGGCGAGGCGTGATGGAGCGGCTTGGGGAGGAGGTCGGAGACGTCCGGCGAGGCGAGCAGCGCGGTCCAGCGAGCGGGACGAGGCGGCGCGGCGAGGCAGCGGCGTGCGGCGGCGTCGCGGGCGCGCGCCAGATCCAGAGGGGGGAGAAAGAGGGGATCGGGGTGGGGTGTCGGTGGGTGCTAGGGTTTGGCCTCCTGGGGGAGGCCATATAGAGGACGGGGGCTGGGCCGATCGGGCCAGCTGGGCTGGGGCCCAGTTGGGCCGGGGGGGAGGAGGGGAGGGTTTCTCTTTTCTTCTTTTTCTTTTCTTTTTATGTTTCGTTTTTCTTTTATCTTTTCTTTTATTTATTTTCTTTTCTCAGTTTAGCAAATAGTTAGGCCACATATTGAACTTTGTAAAACATAGGAACTGCTCCAACAAATACTAGGCATTACCTAACACTACCAAAAACTGGTTTGGAGTCAACTTGAGTTCACACAAATTTTATAATAATTAATATGCATTAATCCTCACTGTTTTAATTATGTTAGTGCCACCTAATTAGTTTATTATTTGTTGGTTTCAATTTTAGACTAGCCTCTACAATATTTGTTATTTTTCGAACATTTTAGTTTTTATGTTGGACAACTTGTATATTTCGCTTTCATTTAAATTTGAATTTGACTTAGGAGTTGAAATGCAATATGATGCTAATGATGATTATGCACTGTTAATCTCGCTGACATGTCATTATCAAAAGTGATTACTGTAGCTAATGACAGGGGGTGTTACATATCCAACTGGATATATGTGCCTAGATCTTTCCTCACCACATGATGCTTGCCAAAAGAGAAAATAAAAAGGAATAGAGAGAAGAACTTTGACTCTTGCATAAAAGTAAATACATAAAACTAAAAGATAGGCCCTTCGCAGAGGGAAGCAGAGGTTGCCATGCGCTTATTTGTTTGTATGCTCAATCTCTTAGTGCAAAAGAACGTCATGTTATATTGCCCCTTGTGATAGCAACCTTTATTATGCAGTCTATCGCTTTTATTCTTTGCCATCACAAGTTCGTACAACGCTCAATTTTCTCTTACACTAAATGATCCAACACTTTTAGAGGCAATTTTTATTGCCCTTTTTGCACCAACGACAACTTACTTGAAGGATCTTACTCAATCAATAGGTAGGTATGGTGGACTCTCAAAATAAGATGTGGGTTTAAAGGTTTTTGGATGCACAAGTAGTATCTCTACTTAGTGCGGAATTTTTGGCTAGCAAAGATGGGGGGCAAGCACCACATGTTAAAGGATCTATGACAATATAACTTCTATGTGAATATGAACAAACATAAATCATTACGTTTTCTTCCTTGTCCAACATCAACAATTTTGGCATATAATATTTTGATGGGGGCTCACAATCACAAAAGATGTCCAAGATAGTATATTTGCATGTGAATCTTCTCTTCCCTTATTAATTCTTTCATGAATTGCATTATTGACCAATGTTATGTTTGTCAATCTCCAATAAAATTTTCTACCTATACTCTTCCTTATGTGATGTCATTACTTACCATAAAATTAGCATATGATCTTTTTCATTTATTTCCTTTCTTTTTATTGAACATGAAAGTAAAGAAAACAAAACTCAAACTAAACTTTATTATATATCTCGCACACGATTACAAAGATAGATCACTAAGCAAACACTCGAAAAGAAAGGATCGAACTAAACTTTTATTCATCTAAAGCAAAAGATAACTATGGATCGAACTAGGATAAGTAAAGGCAAAAGATAGTGGAGGTGATACGATACCGGGGCACCTCCCCCAAGCTTGGCACAAGCCAAGGGGAGTGCCCATACCCGATACTCAATTTTCCTTTAGTGATGAAGAAGGAGGTGGTGGTGATGAAGTAGTGGGTTTGTCTGCCTTCCTTAGCTTACGCTTGAGGACGGAATTTTCCTCCTTTAAATCATTGATCTCCTGCTCGAGCTCTACTATCCTTTTGCATAATTCTTGCTTGTTTTCCTGCATGAGACGAAAAGGGATAAAATGGACCTTAGGTTTCTTCGCTTTGCTGGGGAGACTTGATTTCTTGAATTCCACATGCATGTCCCCAGGTTGAGGCAATGGAACTTCAGCTTCGTCTGAGCTTGTCTCCTCCTCCCTTTTAGGGTCATAGTCTTCTTCTTCCTCCGAAGTCCAGCTATAGTGTTCCACATCCCCATAAACCTTGGGGTTTGCGATATAATCAGCAACATAGCTCTCACCCTCCGAGTCTTGGGATGACATATTTTCAGATCTGTCAGGAAAACAGCAAGAAAAGAAAACAGAAGATTTCTCCGCGATATGGTGGTCAATAGGTTCGGGGGGTATATAAAGATTTTTTATCTTGGGAAACAAGCAAATGGAAGAAAAATGGAGTCCGAAAGGTACCCGAGGTGGGCACAACCCACCTGGACGCGCCTGGCTCTATGTCTTGTGCCCACCAGGGTTACCTTCCTGGCTGTTTCTTATTTTCCTAAAAAAAAATATATTCCAAAATGGACAAAAAATAATTTTGCAGATTTTTCGGAGTCCGTTTACTTACCGTATCACGTACCTCCTTTTTTTTCACGATTCTGGAGTGTTCCAGAAGGTTTCCTTTATGTGTTCTTCCGGTTTCATGGTTTGGATAATATTGCTTTCAACGTTAATGGGCGTACTTGAGATATAGTGTTATATTCTTTCCCCATTGACAACCTTCGGGTTAGTACCTTCGGCATTATTTATCTTGATGGCTCCGGATCGATAAACCTCCTCGATAACATAAGGTCCTTCCCATTTGGAGAGGAGTTTTCCTGCAAAGAATCTGAAACGAGAGTTGTACAAAAGAACATATTCTCCAACTTTGAACTCACGCTTTTGGATTCTTTTGTCATGTCGTCTTTTAACTTTTTCTTTAAATAACTTGGCATTTTCATAGGCTTGGGTTCTCCATTCATCTAGTGAGCTAATATCAAATAACCTCTTTTCACCGGCAAGTTTGAAATCATAGTTGAGTTCTTTAATTGCCAAATATGCTTTATGTTCTAACTCAAGAGGCAAATGACAAGCTTTTCCATAAACCATTTTATACGGAGACTGTGACGCCCCTCGCTTAATCGTGCACTAATCATACACGCAAATGCACATGATCAAGCCTAAGGGCTCACTTGAAGATATCACAACACAACTCTAAAACATAAATAAAGGCATACAAGCATTATATTACAAGCCAGGGCCTCAAGGGCTCGAATACATAAGCTTGATGCCAAACAAGCATCAGCGGAAGCGTTAGATATCTGAGTACAGACATAAGACAGAGAGATAAGCCTTTAACAAGGCGGGACAAAAAAAAGGCTACGATCGAAAGGCACAGGCCTCCTGCCTGGGACCCTCCGAACCTACTCCTGGTCGTCGGCAAGCTCGTAGTAGAAACCATCCTCGGGGTAGTAGTAGTGATCATCGACAAGGGCAGCTGGCTCCTGGGCTCCGTCATCTGGTTGCATCAAACGGATATGGGGAAAAAGAGGAAGCAAAGCAACCATGAGTACTCATCCGAAGTACTCAGCAAGTAAGGATCTACACTACATATGCAACATTATCAAAGGGAGGCTGTATATGTGGACTGGGCTGTAGAAATGCCAGAATAGAGAGAAGGACTAGTCCTATCGAAGAATAGCATCTTCAGCGGTCTTGCAGCATTAGAAGAGAGTAGATCAGTACAATCTAAAGTAGTAGTATCATTAAGTCTCAATCTCACCCAGAGATCCTTCCTCGACTCCCTACGAGAAAGCGATCCCGGAGCCACATATCCAGTTCTAGTTGTATCGATCAGGATACAACTCCAAGTGTCCGTTACCGTAGGACAGGCTATCGATAGATGTTTTCTTCCCTGCAGGGGTGCACCAACTTACCCACCACGCTCGCTTAACTCCGGCCGGACACACTTTCCTGGGTCATGACCGGCCTCAGCCAAATGATACATCGCAACCCTACCTACAGCTCAGCAGAGAGGTACCCATCGGTCTACCTCCTAAGCGCAAGGGGGTCTTGGGCCATCGCACCTCGCCCTTCGAGTCGTTGCGTACATGGTGAATCCAGGCACCACCTCTGCCTGGATGGCGCCGGTCCATCCGTGCCGTGATGCTGAACTGGACGACTGACAGAGCTTTCGGCTGATGCTACGATGCAGAGTGCCCATAACTCTTCCCACGTGATGGTTAGTGCTATCCGGCCAAAGACCAGCTCGGATCAAATATCCAAATCGTTAGTGGATTAGGGGCTTGCGGTAACGAGCAGAGACTCATGATCGATGTGACCCCATCGCCCCGTCTCCAGGACTTGCTGCAAGGGCTAAGAATGACCGGCCACGCCTCGTATTTATCACACGGGTAACCTCCAGGTCAACCCGACATCCCATCATTCGCGGGTACCCCTCAGGGTCGACCCGCCTTTCCAAGTATCAGTTGTAAAGTCCAAGTACCCGTGCGTCCATAACATCAGAGGAATCCGAGGTATCACCCATGTTGGATCCCTACCCGATGTATCTGTCAAGGTGAACTCGGAGGAATCACCCTCGATGGGTTCACACTTGAGGTGTTGCACGACAGCGTCGTTATCGGGAGTGGTGAAAGAGGAATCAGCCTCGATGACCACAACCGAATAGCTACTCTACAGAGTTAACATCAGAAGAGCTATACGAGGTATCACCCTCGGCACTCGATAGTAACGTTGCAGTGTCGTACAACTAGGGGGTGATGTGCGGTGCCGGGGCCTGGTCTTCAATCCCGCCGATCGGGTCTTCTGATAATCCAGCGAGGCAGTTGGGTCAAAATGGGGTCTCTGGCGGGTCTCTAACCAGCCTATGCTAAACAGTTTAGGAAAGCAGGTAATTATCAACAGCAGGTTACAAAATCAGGCTATGCATCAGAATAGGTAAAGCAGTAGCAGCAGCAATTCTAATGCAAGCACAAGAGAGAAGAGAATAGGCGATATAGGCATGCTCAAAGGGGTGTGCTTGCCTGGTTGCTCGGCGGCAAAGGCAAGGTCGTCAATGGTGTCGTCGAGCTCCTGAGCTGTGTCGGTCTCGGGAACTGCGTCTATAGCAGGGACTACTGAGAGGGAAGAGGGGGAGGAAACAGATAAATACACGGCAAACATATGCAACACAGAGCATGCTATGCTAACGTGCAGTGCAGGGTTGCCTAAAGACATATCAAAATCATATTAGTTATTTTAGGATTTAAGTTGGATTTATTAACCGGTGTATAAGCACTATTCATCTACCGGAAACAGGCTAAAAGTTGCGGGTCCACCTCCGTAGAGGGTCCCGACACAGAAACAGAAGGCACGGTTGGATTCGTCTCGTCGTTCTGAGCAACTTTTATGTATAAAGTTTTTCGATCTGAGCTACGGTTTATTTTATATGATTTTCTAAAGTTTTAATCATTTTCTGGAATTTCTGGGTTTAATCTAATTTCGAAAATATATAGGAAATTGTTAGGTGCACCCAGAAAGCTACCCAGCAGGTCAACACAGCGGCTGACCAGTGGACCCATTGACTGGGTCAAAGGCCCAGTCAAATAGAGGCTAACAGATGGGGCCCCTGCCGAGTCAGCAGGCTGACAGGACCAGGCTTATCCACTGGAGCAGTGGGCCAGGCCCACCTGTCATTCTCAGCGGGGCTGACAGCGTTTAATTTTTAATTAAACAGAGTTTAGTAGAGGTGGACCCCAGGTGTCAGTGTCTGTTAGGGTTAGTTTATTAGCGGTTTAATCTAATCCATAGTTAGTTAAGCGCTGGGGCCCGCCCGTCAGCCACACAGGGCGTCATTAGTGACCCCGTTTGACCGACCATGTCAGCGCACCGGCGGCTTAACGCCGGTGACCTTTGAGATGGCGTCGCGGCTCGGAATCGACCGGAAAACGGCTGTGGTGGTCCGTTTTCGACGCGGTTGGTTGCATTCGAACGGCCAGTGCCGCGCGCGTCGAGTGGTGCGACCGGATGGACTCGGGGGAGGCCGGAACCTCACCGGCGACGAGCGTAGGCAGAGGTGACATTCGGGCGTGGTCGGAAACAGCGAAGCGGCGCACGCGCGAGCGTATGGAGAGGTCAGGCCACACTACGGTAGTGCCCCGAGCTCACCGGTGAGCTCGGATGGCCACGACGACGTCGGAAGCAACCGCAGCGAGCTCGACAGCACGGCGGGCTACGGCAATGGCGGCGGTGGCGCGTTCGGCTAGCTAATGGTGAGGAAACGGCGCACGATCGGGAAGAGAGGAGGCGGAGCTTACAGTGCAGGCACACGGAGGCCTCTCGGGGTTCGGGAGCGCTGAGGGAGGCCTGTGGTCGCCGGTGGTCATCGGTGACCGAGGCGGATCCCGGCGAGGGGAAACGGGCGATGGCGCAGCTCGGGGTAGTCCGGCTTGCTCTGCTGCCCGCAGTCGATGGAGTCGATGCCGGTGGACCGCCTGGACATGGCGGAGGAGCGGATGGGCACCGGTGGCCATGAATTTGACGACAGTGCGGCAGCGACAGCGCTCGAGAGAGAGGGGAACAGGCGAGGGCGGCGGATCTGGCGCAAGGGGGAAAGACTAGCGAGGCGGAAAGGGAGAGGGCGAACCCTAGGGCATCGGGGTGATCTTAACGGCGCCGGGGGCGGCTCGGATGGCCGACAACACGACGGCCATCGCCGTGTCCACGCGCGCGGGCGACAGCGCACGAGGAGGATGAAGACACGGTTGGGCTGGGCCGGCTCGGCCTGCCAGGTAAGTGGCCTCAGGCCTTTTTCCTTTTTCTGTTTTCCTGTTTTCTCTTTTATTTAGCAGCAGAGAGAGGGATGGAATTATTTGGGTAACCAAATAGTGTAGGAAATATATGGGACTAGGCCCAATAAATCCAACACAAATTTAGACAGTGCCACAATTATTTTTGGGAGCAAGTAGTTTTGGTTTGTATTTTCCAAAATTAAAATAGCACTGAAGAATGTTGGAATGGTGTTGTTATGATTACTAATGCTCATCTTTGCTCAAGGGTGATGTTGTGTTCCTTAACACATAATTGTTTTGGAATATTTGCAAGATAATGAACATTTTCTCAGCAACTTTTGGGCAACTTTATTTTGCACTTGAATTTTGAATTGAGTTTCAGAGAGGAATTTGAAATGAAGTGGTTAACCATATGATCAAGCATAGAATAAGGTGATGACTTGGCATACTTATCATTATGTCACAGTGCTTATTACACAGGGGTGTTATAATTCTCCTCCTCTAAAAGAAATTCTCGTCCCGAGAATTCAGGAGGTAGAAGAAAAGAGGTCGGGGTATTCTTCCCGAAGATGATCCTCGCGCTCCCAAGTTGCTTCATCTTCAGTATGATTTGACCACTGCACTTTCAGGAACTTGGTCGTCTTCTGACGAGTCCGACGTTCAGCTTCATTGAGAATGCGGATCGTATGCTCCTTATAAGATAGGTCATCTTGCAACTCAAGCATCTCGTGATCCACTGCTCGGTGTGGAGACTCCTTGAAGCATTTACGAAGTTGCGACACAAGGAATACGTCGTGGATATGAGAGAATTGCAGCGGCAACTCCAATTTATATGCCACCTGACCACGTCTAGCAACTATGCGGAAAGGACCAATGTAGCGGGGAGCTAACTTGCCCTTGATTCCGAATTGGTGAGTGCCCTTCATAGGAGTGACACACAGATAAGCTTGATCACCAGGTTGATAAGTCAAACACCATTGTTTGCGATCGTAATTGCTCTTCTGGCGGTCCTAAGCCGCCTTGAGATTTTCTCGGATAATTCGGACTTGCTCTTTGGCGTGTTGAATAATATCCGGACCCACGAGCGGTCATTCCCTAGTTTCTGACCAATTCAGAGGGGTTCGACACTTACGTCCATAGAGTACTTTGAAGGGGGCCATTTTTAAGCTGGCTTGATAGCTGTTGTTATATGAGAACTCAGCGTAAGGGAGAGATTCTTCCCACTTCTTGCCAAAAGAAATAACACAAGCTCGCAGCATGTCTTCAAGCACTTGATTGACTCGCTCAACTTGGCCTTGGGACTGGGGGTGATATGCTGAACTCCTGGTGATATGAGTGAAAGAAATATGCCCTAGAGGCAATAATAAAGTTGTTATTTATATTTCCTTATATCATGATAAATGTTTATTATTCATGCTAGAATTGTATTAACCGGAAACTTAGTACATGTGTGAATACAAAGACAAACAGAGTGTCCCTAGTATGCCTCTACTTGACTAGCTCATTGATCAAAGATGGTTAAGTTTCCTAACCATAGACATGTGTTGTCATTTGATTAACGGGATCACATCATTAGGAGAATGATGTGATGGACGAGACCCATCCGTTAGCTTAGCATAATGATCGATAAGTTTTATTGCTATATCTTTCTTCATGACTTATACATATTCCTCTGATTATGAGATTATGCAACTCCCGAATACCGGAGGAACACCTTGTGTGCTATCAAACGTCACAACGTAACTGGGTGATTATAAAGATGCTCTACAGGTGTCTCCGAAGGTGTTTGTTGGGTTGGCATAGATCGAGATTAGGATTTGTCACTCCGAGTATCGGAGAGGTATCTCTGGGCCCTCTCGGTAATGCACATCATATGAAGCCTTGCAAGCAATGTGACTAATGAGTTAGTTACGGGATGATGCACTACGAAACGAGTAAAGAGACTTGCCGGTAACGAGATTGAACTAGGTATGATGATACCGACGATTGAATCTCTGGCAAGTAACATACCGATGACAAAGGGAATAACGTCTGTTGTTATGCGGTTTGACCGATAAAGATCTTTGTAGAATATGTAGGAGCCAATATGAGCATCCAGGTTCCGCTATTGGTTATTGACCGGAGATGTGTCTCGGTCATGTCTACATAGTTCTCGAACCCGTAGGGTCCGCACGCTTAACGTTCGATGATGGTTTATATTATGAGTTATGTGATTTGATGACTGAAGTTTGTTCGGAGTCTCGGATGAGATCACGGACATGACAAGGAGTCTCGAAATGGTCGAGACATAAAGATTGATATATTGGAAGGTTATATACGGACACCGGAATGGTTCCGAAGAAGATCGGGGATTTTTCGGAGTAATGGGAGGTTGCCGGAACCCCCCGGGAAAGTTATTGGGCCTAATGGGCCATAGTGGAGGAGAGGAGGTAGGCCACAGGAGGTGGGGCGCGCCCCCCTTGCCCCAATCCGAATTGGACTAGGGGAGGGGGCCGGCCCCCCTCTTTCCTTCTCCCTCTCCCTCCTTTCCCCTTTCCCCCTCTTCGTTGGAAGGAAAGGGGGGGCGAATCCTACTAGGTTTGGACTCCTAGTAGGACTCCCCCCCCCCCTTGGTGCGCCTCCCCCTTGGCCGGCCTCCTCCTCCCCCCTCCTTTATATGTGGGCAAGGGGGCACCCCAAGACAATAGACAATCTCTTAGCCGTGTGCGGTGCCCCCCTCCAAAGTTACACACCTCGGTCATATCGTCGTAGTGCTTAGGCGAAGCCCTGCGCCGGTAACTTCATCATCACCGTCGCCACGCCGTCGTGCTGACGAAACTCTCCCTCGTCCTCAACTGGATCAAGAGCTCGAGGGACGTCATCGAGCTGA
This sequence comes from Thinopyrum elongatum, assembly GCA_011799875.1. Taxonomy (NCBI): domain Eukaryota; kingdom Viridiplantae; phylum Streptophyta; class Magnoliopsida; order Poales; family Poaceae; genus Thinopyrum; species Thinopyrum elongatum. The sequence goes on along the minus strand of CM022299.1, from coordinate 324,386,707 downwards.
ACGTGTGCTAAACTCGGAGGCGCCGTACGTTCGGTGCTTGATCGGTTGGATCGCGAAGATGTTCGACTACATCAACCGCGTTAAGCTAATGCTTCCGCTTTTGGTCTACGAGGGTACGTGGACATACTCTCCCTCTCATTGCTATGCATATCCTAGATAGATCTTGCGTGAACGTAGGAATTTTTTTGAAATTGCACGTTCCCCAACAGTGGCATCCGAGCCAGGTCTATGCGTAGATGATATGCACGAGTAGAACACAAAGAGTTGTGGGCGATAATAGTCATACTGCTTACCACCAACGTCTTACTTTGATTCGGCGGTATTGTTGGATGAAGCGGCCCGGACCGACATTACATGACCGCGTTCATGAGACTGGTTCTACCGACGTGCTTTGCACAAAGGTGGCCGGCGGGTGTCTGTTTCTCCAACTTTAGTTGAATCGAGTTTGACTACGGCCGGTCCTTGTTGAAGGTTAAAACAGCACACTTGACGAAAAATCGTTGTGGTTTTGATGCGTAGGTAAGAACGGTTCTTGCTTGAAGCCCGTAGCAGCCACGTAAAACTTGCAACAACAAAGTAGAGGATGTCTAACTTGTTTTTGCAGGGCATGCTGTGATGTGATATGGTCAAGACATGATGTGATACACGTTATTGTATGAGATGATCATGTTTTGTAAAAGTTATCAGCAACTGGCAGGAGCCTTATGGTTGTCGCTTTATTGTATGAAATGCAATCGCCATGTAATCGCTTTACTTTATCACTATGCGGTAGCGATAGTCGTAGAAGCAATAGTTGGCGAGACGACAACGACGCTACGATGGAGATCAAGGTGTCAAGCCGGTGACGATGGAGATCATGACGGTGCTTTGGTGATGGAGATCAAAGGCACAAGATGATGATGGCCATATCATGTCACATATTTTGATTGCATGTGATGTTTATCTTTTATGCATCTTATTTTGCTTAGTACGGCGATAGCATTATAAGACGATCCCTCACTAAATTTCAAGGTATAAGTGTTCTCCCTAAGTATGCACCGTTGCGACAGTTCGTCGTGCCGAGACACCACGTGATGATCGGGTGTGATAAGCTCTACGTTCACATACAATGGGTGCAAGCCAGTTTTGCACGTGCAGAATACTCGGGTTAAACTTGACGAGCCTAGCATATGCAGATATGGCCTCGGAACACCAAGACCGAAAGGTCGAACGTGAATCATATAGTAGATATGATCAACATAGAGATGTTCACCATTGAAAACTACTCCATCTCACGTGATGATCAGACATGGTTTAGTTGATATGGATCACGTGATCATTTAGATGACTAGAGGGATGTCTATCTAAGTGGGAGTTCTTAAGTAATATGATTAATTGAACTTTAATTTATCATGAACTTAGTCCTGATAGTTTTTGCATATCTATGTTGTTGTAGATCAATGGCCCGTGCTACTATTCCCTTGAATTTTAATGCGTTCCTCGAGAAAGCTAAGTTGAAAGATGATGGTAGCAACTACACGGACTGGGTCCGTAACTTGAGGATTATCCTCATTGCTGCACAGAAGAATTATGTCCTTGATGCACCGCTAGGTGACAAGCCCGCTCCCACTAATGTAGACGCTTTGAACGTCTGGCAAATGCGGTCTGATGACTACTCTATAGTTCAGTGTGCCATGCTCTACGGCTTAGAATCGGGACTTCAAAGACGTTTTGAACGTCATGGAGCATATGAGATGTTCCAGGAGTTGAAGTTAATATTTCAAGCAAATGCCCGAGTTGAGAGATATGAAGTCTCTAACAAGTTCTATAGCTGCAAGATGGAGGAGAACAGTTCTGTCAGTGAACACATACTCAGAATGTCTGGGTACCATAACCACTTGGCTCAGCTGGGAGTTAATCTTCCAGATGATAGTGTTATTGACAGAGTTCTTCAATCACTGCCACCAAGCTACAAAGGCTTCGTGATGAACTATAATATGCAAGGGATGAATAAGACAATTCCCGAGCTCTTCGCGATGCTAAAGGCTGCGGAGATAGAAATCAAAAAGGAGCATCAAGTGTTGATGGTTAACAAGACCACTAGTTTCAAGAAAAAGGGCAAAGGGAAGAAGGGGAACTTCAAGAAGAATAGCAAGCAAGTTGCTACTCCCGGGAAGAAGCCCAAGTCTGGACCTAAGCCTGAAACTGAGTGCTTCTACTACAAAGGGACTGGTCACTGGAAGCGGAACTGCCCCAAGTATTTGACGGATAAGAAGGATGGCAAAGTGAACAAAGGTATATTTGATATACATGTTATTGATGTGTACCTTACTAATGCTCGTAGTAGTGCCTGGGTATTTGATACCGGTTCGGTTGCTCATATTTGTAACTCGAAACAGGGGCTACGGATTAAACGAAGATTGGCTAAGGACGAGGTGACGATGCGCGTGGGAAATGGTTCCAAAGTCGATGTGATCGCCGTCGGCACGCTACCTCTACATCTACCTTCGGGATTAGTTTTAGACCTAAATAATTGTTATTTGGTGCCAGCGTTGAGCATGAACATTATATCTGGATCTTGTTTGATGCGAGACGGTTATTCATTTAAATCAGAGAATAATGGTTGTTCTATTTATATGAATAATATCTTTTATGGTCATGCACCCTTGAGGAGTGGTCTATTTTTGTTGAATCTCGACTGTAGTGATACACATATTCATAATATTGAAGCCAAAAGATGCAAAGTTAATAATGATAGTGCAACTTATTTGTGGCACTGCCGTTTAGGTCATATTGGTGTAAAGCGCATGAAGAAACTCCATGCTGATGGGCTTTTGGAATCACTTGATTATGAATCACTTGATACTTGCGAACCATGCCTCATGGGCAAGATGACTAAAACTCCGTTCTCCGGAACAATGGAGCGAGCAACTGACTTATTGGAAATAATACATACCGATGTATGCGGTCCGATGAGTGTTGAGGCTCGCGGCGGGTATCATTATTTTCTGACCTTCACAGATGATTTGAGCAGATATGGGTATATCTACTTAATGAAACATAAATCTGAAACATTTGAAAAGTTCAAAGAATTTCAGAGTGAAGTGGAAAATCATCGTAAAAAGAAAATAAATTTTCTACGATCTGATCGTGGAGGTGAATATTTGAGTTATGAGTTTGGTCTTCATTTGAAACAATGTGGAATTGTTTTGCAACTCACGGCACCTAGAACACCACAGCGTAATGGTGTGTCCGAACGTCGTAACCGTACTTTATTAGATATGGTGCGATCTATGATGTCTCTTACCGATTTACCACTATCGTTTTGGGGTTATGCATTAGAGACAGCTGCATTCATGTTAAATAGGGCACCATCTAAATCCGTTGAGACGACACCATATGAACCATGGTTTGGCAAGAAACCTAAGCTGTCATTTCTTAAAGTTTGGGGCTGCGATGCTTATGTGAAAAAGTTTCAACCTGATAAGCTCGAACCCAAATCGGGGAAATGCGTCTTCATAGGATACCCAAAGGAGACAGTTGGGTACACCTTCTATCACAGACCCCGAAGGCAAGATATTCGTTGCTAAGAATGGATCCTTTCTAGAGAAGGAGTTTCTCTCGAAAGAAGTGAATGGGAGGAAAGTAGAACTTGATGAGGTAGTGGTACCTTCTCTTGAATTGGAAAGTAGTTCATCACAGAAATCAGTTCTAGTGATGCCTACACCAATTAGTGAGGAAGTTAATGATGATGATCATGAAACTTCAGATCAAGTTGCTACCGAACCTTGTAGGTCAACCAGAGTAAGATCTGCACCAGAGTGGTACGGTAATCCTGTTCTGGAAGTCATGTTACTAGACCATGATGAACCTATGAACTATGAGGAAGCGATGATGAGCCCAGATTCCGCGAAATGGCTTGAGGCCATGAAATCTGAGGTGGGATCCATGTATGAGAACAAAGTGTGGACTTTGGTTGACTTGGCCGATGATCGGCAAGCCATAGAGAATAAATGGATCTTCAAGAAGAAGACTGACGCTGACGGTAATGTTACTGTCTACAAAGCTCGAATTGTTGCGAAAGGTTTTCGACAAGTTCAAGGAGTTGACTACGATGAGACCTTCTCACCCGTAGCGATGCTTAAGTCTGTCCGAATCATGTTAGCAATTGCCACATTTTATGATTATGAAATTTGGCAAATGGATGTCAAAACTGCATTCCTTAATGGATTTCTTAAAGAAGAGTTGTATATGATGCAACCAGAAGGTTTTGTCGATCCTAAGGGAGCTAATGAAGTGTGCAAGCTCCAGCGATCCATTTATGGACTGGTGCAAGCATCTCAGAGTTGGAATATACGCTTTGATGAAGTGATAAAAGCATGTGGTTTTATACAGACTTTTGGAGAAGCCTATATTTACAAGAAAGTGAGTGGGAGCTCTGTAGCGTTTCTAATATTATATGTGGATGACATATTATTGATTGGAAACAATATAGAATTTCTGGATAGCATAAAAGGATACATGAATAAAAGTTTTTCAATGAAAGACCTCGGTGAAGCTGCTTATATATTGGGCATCAAGATCTATAGAGATTGATCAAGACGCTTAATAGGACTTTCACAAAGCACATACCTTGATAAAGTTTTGAAGAAGTTCAAAATGGATCAGTCAAAGAAAGGGTTCTTGCCTGTGTTGCAAGGTGTGAAGTTGAGTAAGACTCAATGCCCGACCACTGCAGAAGATAGAGAGAAAATGAAAGTCATTCCCTATGCCTCAGCCATAGGTTCTATCATGTATGCAATGCTGTGTACCAGACCTGATGTGTGCCTTGCTATAAGTTTAGCAGGGAGGTACCAAAGTAATCCAGGAGTGGATCACTGGACAGCGGTCAAGAACATCCTGAAATACCTGAAAAGGACTAAGGATATGTTTCTCGTTTATGGAGGTGACAAAGAGCTTGTCGTAAGTGGTTACGTCGATGCAAGCTTTGACACTTATCCGGATGACTCTAAGTCACAAACCGGATACGTATTTATATTGAATGGTGGAGCTGTCAGTTGGTGCAGTTCCAAGCAGAGCGTCGTGGCGGGATCTATGTGTGAAGCGGAATACATAGCTGCTTCGGAAGCAGCAAATGAAGGAGTCTGGATGAAGGAGTTCATATCTGATCTAGGTGTAATACCTAGTGCATCGGGTCCAATGAAAATATTTTGTGACAATACTGGAGCAATTGCCTTGGCGAAGGAATCCAGATTTCACAAAAGAATCAAACACATCAAGAGACGCTTCAATTCCATCCGCGATCAAGTCAAGGGGGGAGACATAGAGATTTGCAAAATACATACGGATCTAAATGTTGCAGACCCGTTGACTAAGCCTCTTCCATGAGCAAAACATGATCAGCACCAAGACTCCATGGGTGTTAGAATCATTACTATGTAATCTAGATTATTGACTCTAGTGCAAGTGGGAGACTGAAGGAAATATGCCCTAGAGGCAATAATAAAGTTGTTATTTATATTTCCTTATAGCATGATAAATGTTTATTATTCATGCTAGAATTGTATTAACCGGAAACTTAGTACATGTGTGAATACATAGACAAACAGAGTGTCCCTAGTATGCCTCTACTTGACTAGCTCATTGATCAAAGATGGTTAAGTTTCCTAACCATAGACATGTGTTGTCATTTGATTAATGGGATCACATCATTAGGATAATGATGTGATGGACGAGACCCATCCGTTAGCTTAGCATAATGATCGATAAGTTTTATTGCTATAGCTTTCTTCATGACTTATACATATTCCTCTGACTATGAGATTATGCAACTCCCGAATACCGGAGGAACACCTTGTGTGCTATCAAACGTCACAACGTAACTAGGTGATTATAAAGATGCTCTACAGGTGTCTCCGAAGGTGTTTGTTGGGTTGGCATAGATCGAGATTAGGATTTGTCACTCCGAGTATCGGAGAGGTATCTCTGGGCCCTCTCGGTAATGCACATCATATGAAGCCTTGCAAGCAATGTGACTAATGAGTTAGTTACGGGATGATGCACTACGGAATGAGTAAAGAGACTTGTCAGTAACGAGATTGAACTAGGTATGATGATACCGACGATCGAATCTCGGGCAAGTAACATACCGATGACAAAGGGAATAACGTATGTTGTTATGCGGTTTGACCGATAAAGATCTTCGTAGAATATGTAGGAGCCAATATGAGCATCTAGGTTCTGCTATTGGTTATTGACCGGAGATGTGTCTCGGTCATGTCTACATAGTTCTCGAACCCGTAGTGTCCGCACGCTTAACGTTCGATGACGATTTGTATTATGAGTTATGTGATTTGATGACTGAAGTTTGTTCGGAGTTCCTGATGAGATCACAGACATGACGAGGAGTCTCGAAATGGTCGAGACATAAAGATTGATATATTGGAAGGTTATATACGGACACCGGAATGGTTCCGAAGAAGATCGGGGATTTTTCGGAGTACCGGGAGGTTGCCGGAACCCCCCGGGAAAGTTATTGGGCCTAATGGGCCATAGTGGAGGAGAGGAGGTAGGCCACAGGAGGTGGGGCGTGCCCCCCTTGCCCCAGTCCGAATTGGACTAGGGGAGGGGGCCGGGCCCCCTCTTTCCTTCTCCCTCTCCCTCCTTTCCCCTTTCCCCCTCTCCGTTGGAAGGAAAGGGGGGCGAATCCTACTAGGTTTGGAGTCCTAGTAGGACTCCCCCCCCCCCCTTGGTGCGCCTCCCCCTTGGCCGGCCTCCTCCTCCCCCCTCCTTTATATACCTGGGCAAGGGGGCACCCCAAGACAACAGACAATCTCTTAGTCGTGTGCGGTGCCCCATCCACAGTTACACACCTCGGTCATATCGTCGTAGTGCTTAGGCGAAGCCCTGCGCCGGTAACTTCATCATCACCGTCGTGATGCTATCATGCTGATGGAACTCTCCCTCGTCCTCAACTGGATCATGAGCTCGAGGGACGTCATCGAGCTGAACGTGTGCTGAACTCGGAGGCGCCGTACGTTCGGTGCTTGATCGGTTGGATCGCGAAGACGTTCGACTACATCAACCGTGTTAAGCTAACGCTTCTGCTTTCGGTCTATGAGGGTACGTGGACATACTCTCCCCTCTCGTTGCTATGCATCTCCTAGATAGATCTTGAGTGAACGTAGGAATTTTTTTGAAATTGCACGTTCCCCAACAATGAGTTCCCATAGCTTCTTGGAAACTTTCCCAGAACTTTGAGGTGAATAAACCGCCACGGTCCGAACTGATCTCCTTCGGAATACCATGTAGTGACACAATTCTGGAGATATACAACTCTGCTAACTGAGTAGCAGTGATTGTCTCTTTGAGAGGCAGAAAGTGTGCAACTTTAGAGAGTTGGTCGACGACGACAAGAATAGCATCGTGACCCTTCTGTGACTTGGGAAGGCCAGTAATGAAATCCATCTGAACCTTATCCCATTTCCATAAAGGAATATGAAGCGGTTGCAGAATTCCAGCAGGCTTCTGATGTTCTGCTTTAATGCGACGGCAAACATCACATTCAGCAACGTATCAAGCAGTATCCTGCTTCATTCTAGACCACCAGTACCTTTGTCGGAGATCATGATACATCTTGGTGCTACCCGGATGAATAGACAACGGTGTATCATGTGCCTCCTTCATGACCTTGTCAGTCATAAGCTCGAAGCGAGGGACGACAATGCGGTCTCTGAAATACAAAGTTCCATCTTCAAACAGTGAGAAATCCCTATACTTTTCAATGTGAAGATCTTTCTTCATGAGATCAATTTCAGCATCTTTAGCTTATGCACCCTTAACAGCCTTCTCCAGGTCTGGTTCAACAACCAAAGTTTTTAGGTACCCTTGAGGAACTATCTCTATATTTAGCTTTCGAAGCTCTTCATACAGAAGTGGTTGCTCTAGCTAGACCTCAAGTTCACAGCAATAGGATTTACGACTCAAAGCATCAGCCATTACATTAGCCTTGCCAGGGGTATAAGAAATACCCAAATCATAGTCTGTAATGGTCTCCATCCATCTTTGCTGACGAAGGTTCAGAGATGGCTGAGTGAACAAGTACTTCAGACTTTTATGATCCGTGTAGATCTCGCAACGATTGCCGAGGAGGTAATGTCGCCACAACTTCAATGCATAGATCACAGCAGCTAGTTCTAGATCATGTACTAGATAGTTCTCTTCATGCGAGCGCAACTATCGAGAGCCATAAGCAATCACTTTACGCTCTTGCATTAGGACAGAGCCCAATCCTTCACGAGATGCGTCACAATAAATCACAAAGTCTTTGTGAGAATCTGGAGGAGCAAGTACTGGGGTAGATGTTAGCTTGTCTTTGAGTGTCTGAAAACTTTCCTGACATTTTTCTGTCCATTCAAACTTAACGCCTTTGTGAAGCAGATCAGTCAAAGGCTTAGCAATCTTTGAGAAATTCTCGACAAAGCGACGGCAATAGCTTGCTAGGCCGAGAAAACTTCTGACTTGCTTGACATTCTTCGGCGGAGTCCATTCAAGAATAGCCTGAACTCGTTCTGGGTCAACGGCAATGCCATCTTTGGAAATCACATGGCCGAGATATGTCACTTCAGATAACCAAAACTCGCATTTTGAATACTTGGCATATAGTTGATGTTCACGCAGCTTCTCCAGTACAAGCTGAAGATGTTCGGCATGTTCTTCTTCATTCTTCAAATATACCAGAATATCATCCAGATATACCACGACGAATTTGTTGAGATAATCCATGAAGATGTAGTTCATTAACCGGGAGAAGGTTGCTAGAGATTGGTTAAGCCAAAGGACATGACAGTGTACTCGTAAGAACCATAGCGAGTAACGAAGGTTGTCTTCGGAATATCCTCTTCACGAACTCGGATCTGGTGGTATCCCAATCTCAAATCAAGCTTAGAGAATACTGAGGAACCAGCAAGTTGATCATACAGCTCGTTGATTCTGGGAAGCGGATACTTGTTCTGAATTGTTGCTTGGTTGATAGGTCGGTAATCTTGAACCAACCGATTCGTACCATCCTTCTTCTTGACAAAGAGGGAAGGTGCTCCCCAAGCAGAGGAACTGGGGCGGATGAAACCCTTCTTAAGTGACTTATCGATTTCTTCCTTAAGCTCGAGAAGGTGGTGTGGAGGCATCTTATAAGGATGCTTCGCAATAGGGGTAGTGCCAGTCTTCAAGTCAATGACAAACTCGACAGCTCTAGCAGGGGGTATTCCTGAAAGTTCTTCTGGAAAGACATCTTGAAAATCACGAACAACTGGAACGTTCTCGATGCCTTCGAGAGGTGAGGCGTTCAAAGCATTCAGAGCATAATTTTGAGCTTCGGCATTCTGAACTGTTTGAGCTGAGTATCTGACGGTTTGGCCGGAAGGGTGTGTGATGCGGACTGTTTCAGTGGCACAGTCAATCAAAACTTTATGAGGCTTCAACCAGTCCATACCCAGAATAATGTCTATGTTGGAGGTCTTGAGAGCAATGAGAGAAACGGGGAACATCAATCCTCCAATCACAATGTGGTTACTGTGGATTACGATGGTAGTTTGCCAGTTAGCCCCGGGTGACTGGATTACTAATGGGGTGCACATCTCCTCAAAAGGTATATCATGGCTTCGCGCAAAACTTTCGGACATAAAGGAGTGCAACGCTCCAGAATCAAAGAGTACAGAAGCTGGGATTGAAATCACTAGTAGGGTACCCATCAAAATTTTGGTGTCCTGTCGAGCTTCAATTTTGACATGGTTGACATGGACAAGTTGACTAGCAGGTAGTCTGGCATTATGATTCCTGGAATGATGGGTCCGATGGCTCTTCCTATGACCAACAGGAGGACGTGATGCATTCTGAGGCTGACCCTGATGACAGTTGAAAGCACAGTGCCCTGGCTGTCCACACTTGCGGCATAAACCATCATTATGGAGAGGAGCCACAACATTGGACTGTCCACCCTGAATCATTAGTTGTCTCGGCGGCGGAGGCAGACAAGGTGCAGCATAAGACGGCCTTGGTGTTGGAGCAGGTTGATGATGAACATTGTGTGGGATCCAGACACGACATTTCTGAGCAGGTTGACCCGAAGATGAACCAACATCACGAGTGCGCTTGAGCGACTCCTGGTACTTAGTCAGAGCAGTTTCAACTTGGAAGGATTGGCTGACAAGCGTTGTGAAGTCTGTGCAATCATGAACAGCAAGCGCGAGGTTTATATCAGTACGCAGCCCTTCACAGAATTTCTCTTGCTTGCATGGGTCAGTGCAGACGTCATCATCAGCGTAGCGGGATAATTCAAGGAATTTCCTCTGATATTCATCCACAGTCATTGGGCCCTGTGTGAGTTTGCGGAATTCCTGCTTCTTCTGGTCGATCATACCTGGGGGAATGTACCATGCACGAAAGGCTGACTGAAATTCCTGCCAAGTGGTTACTGTTTCAGCAGGCAACATACCCTTGTGGCTTTCTCACCATTGAGCAGCTGGACCCTTTAAGTGGAATGTCGCAAAGGTGACAACTGTCAGGGGCCACATTAGCTGACTCCATCTCAAACAGAATGTCACGAAGCCAATCATCAGCATCCATAGGATTGGTGGAGTTGCGGAAAACGGATGGATTGAGGCGCACGAATTCTGGTAGAGTTATTGGAGCAGACTGTTGCTGAGCATTCTAAGTTGGAAATTGAGCCATTAGTCCGATCATAAACTGACGGTTGAGTTCAAACTGCCGACGGTTGAGTTCAAACTGCTGCATCATGGCGGCAATATAGGGTGGAGGTGCAGGATCTTCAGCCATCCTGCCAAATTAACAGGGGCAGTTTAGCAAGAAAAGTTGCATGTGTAAGAGGTCATTCACAATGTAACATGAGTAATGAACAAGAAGGCATCAGGTGCATTAGTAGTCATTAAAGACATACAGAACGATGCATGGAGTTGGACACAAACGGCGGTAGGAGTTCAGAAACACACGCAGCTAGACAAGCTAGGCGGCGCGCAGGCACGCGGTAAGGAAGTACACAATGAGACATAGCAAAGGCTACATCAACGTCGAAGAAAACTACTGGAGCGAGGATTCTGCAAGTGACAACACAGGGTGCCCTCGATAAAAGGATCCTGCAAGCAGAACCTGGCCCAAAATCTTGAAGCAAGGGGGATATTTTCAGAACTCCGGGTGGATGTGATCACGAGAACCTAATGTTGGAGTTAGTAAAATTTTAACCCAAAAGGAAGAGAAATCAGAGTCCCAGAGTATAGACGAGAAATAAAAGATCCTAATACCACCCAGTTGGCGACGTGGGCCCGTAAGCCACACAGCCATGTTAGTAAAACAGTTTTGGACCACTAGACTCAACTTCGGCCAAGGAGTTGGAAAGGGGGTTCCTACAGGCAGTCGGCTCTGATACCAACCTGTGAAGCCCCCAGCTTAATCGTGCAATAATCATACACGCAAATGCACACGATCAAGCCTAAGGACTCACTTGAAGATATCACAACACAACTCTAAAACATAAATAAAGGCATACAAGCATTATATTACAACCCAGGGCCTCGAGGGCTCGAATACATAAGCTTGATGCCAAACAAGCATCAGTGGAAGCGTTAGATATCTGAGTACAGACATAAGACAGAGAGATAAGCCTTTAACAAGGCGGGACAAAACAAAAGCTACGATCGAAAGGCACAGGCCTCCTGCCTAGGACCCTCTGAACCTACTCCTGGTCGTCGGCAAGCTCGTAGTAGAAACCATCCTCGGGGTAGTAGTAGTGATCATCGATAGGGGCAGCTGGCTCCTGGGCTCCGTCATTTGGTTGCATCAAACGGATATGGGGAAAAAGAGGAAGCAAAGCAACCGTGAGTACTCATCCGAAGTACTCAGCAAGCAAGGATCTACACTACATATGCAACATTATCAAAGGGAGGCTGTATATGTGGACTGGGCTGCAGAAATGCCAGAATAGAGAGAAGGACTAGTCCTATCGAAGACTAGCATCTTCAGCGGTCTTGCAGCATTAGAAGAGAGTAAATCAGTACAATATAAAGTAGTAGTATCATTAAGTCTCAACCTCACCCAGAGATCCTTCCTCGACTCCCTGCGAGAAAGCGATCCCGGAGCCACATATCCAGGTATCATCTCAAGTTCTAGTTGTATCGATCGGGATACAACTCCGAGTGTCCGTTACCGTAGGACAGGCTATCGATAGATGTTTTCTTCCCTGCAGGGGTGCACCAACTTACCCACCACGCTCACTTAACTCCGGCCGGACACACTTTCCTAGGTCATGACCGGCCTCGGCCAAACGATACACCGCAACCCTACCTACAGCTCAGTAGAGAGGTCCCCTTCGGTCTACCTCCTAAGTGCAAGGGGGTCCTGGGCCATCGCCCCTCGCCCTCCGGGTCGTTGCGTACATGGTGAATCCAGGCACCACCACTGCCTGGATGGCGCCGGTCTGTCCGTGCCGCAATGCTGAACTGGACGTCTGACAGAGCTTTCGGCTGATGCTACGATGCAGAGTGCCCATAACTCTTCCCACTTTATGGTTACTGCTATCCGGCCAAAGACCGGCTCAGATCAAATATCCAAATCGTTAGTGGGTTAGGGGCTTGCGGTAATGAGCAAAGACTCACGATTGATGTGACCCCGTCGCCCCATCTCGAGGACTTGCTGCAAGGGCTAAGAATGCCCGGCCGTGCCTCGTATTTATCACACGGGTAACCTCTAGGTCAACCCGACATCCCATCATTCACGGGTACCCCTCAGGGTCGACCCGCCTTTCCAAGTATTAGTTGTAAAGTCCAAGTACCCGTGTGTCCATAACATCAGAGGAATCCAAGGTATCACCCACGTTGGATCCCTACTCGATGTATCTGTCAAGGTGAACTCGGAGGAATCACCCTCGATGGGTTCACACTTGAGGTGTTGCACGACAGCGTCGTTATCGGGAGTGGTGAAAGAGGAATCACCCTCGATGACCACAACCGAATAGCTACTCTACAGAGTTAACATCAGAAGTGCTATACGAGGTATCACCCTCGGCACTCGATAGTAACGTTGCAGTGTTGTACAACTAGGGGGGTGATGTGCGGTGCCGGGGCCTGGTCTTCAATCCCGCCGATCGGGTCTTCTGATAATCCACCAGGGCAGTTGGGTCAAAATGGGGTCTCTGGCGGGTCTCTAACCAGCCTATGCTAAACAGTTTAGGAAAGCAGGTAATTATCAACAGCAGGTTACAAAATCAGGCTATGCATTAGAATAGGTAAAGCAGTAGCAGCAGCAATTCTAATGCAAGCACAAGAGAGAAGAGAATAGGCGATATAGGCATGCTCAAAGGGGGGTGCTTGCCTGGTTGCTCGGCGGCAAAGGCAAGGTCGTCAACGGTGTCGTCGGGCTCCTGAGCTGCGCCGGTCTCGAGAACTGCGTCTGTAGCAGGGACTACCGAGAGGGAAGAGGGGGAGGAAACAGATAAATACATGGTAAACATATGCAACACAAAGCATGCTATGCTAACATGCAGTGCAGGGTTGCCTAAAGACATATCTAAATCATATTAGTTATTTTAGGATTTAAGTTGGATTTATTAACCGGTGTATAAGCACTATTCATCTACCAGAAATAGGCTAAAAGTTGTGGGTTCACCTCCGTAGAGGGTCCCGACACAGAAACAGATGGCACGGTTGGATTCGTCTCGTCGTTCTGAGCAACTTTCGTGTATAAAGTTTTTCGATCTGAGCTACGGTTTATTTTATATTATTTCTAAAGGTTTAATCATTTTCTGAAATTTCTGGGTTTAATCTAATTTCGAAAATATATAGGAAATTGTTAGGTGCACCCAGAAAGCTACCCAACAGGTCAACACAGCGGCTGACCAGTGGGTCAAAGGCCCAGTCAAATAGAGGCTGACAGATGGGGCCCTTGCCCAGTCAGCAGGCTGACAGGACCAGGCTTATCCACTGGAGTAGTGGGCCAGGCCCACCTGTCATTCTCAGCGGGGCTGACAGCGTTTATTTTTTAATTAAACAGAGTTTAGTAGGGGTGGACCCCAGGTGTCAGTGTTTGTTAGGGTTAGTTTATTAGCGGTTTAATCTAATCCGTAGTTAATTAAGCGCTGGGGCCCGCCCGTTAGCCACACAGGGTGTCATTAGCGACCCCGTTTGACCGACCACGTCAGCGCGCCGGCGGCTTAATGCCAGTGACCTTCGAGACGGCGGCGCGGCTCAGAATCGGCCGAAAAACGACTGTGGTGGTCTGTTTTCAACGCGGTTGGTTGCATTCGAACGGCCAGTGCCGCACGCGTCAAGTGGTGCGACCGGATGGACTTGAGGGAGGCCAGAACCTCGCCGGCAACGAGCGTAGGCGGAGGTGACATTCGGGCATGGTCGGAAACAGCGAAGCGGCGCACGCGCGAGCGTATGGAGAGGTCAGGCCACACTACGGGATTGCCCCGAGCTCACCGGTGAGCTCGGATGGCCACGACGACGTCGGAAGCAACCGCAGTGAGCTCGACAGCACGGCGGGCTACGGTAATGGCGGCGGTGGTGCGTTCAGCTAGCTAATGGCGAGGAAATGGCGCAGATCGGGGAGAGAGGAGGCGGGGCTTACAGTACAGGCACACGGAGGCCTCTCGGAATTCGGGAGCGCAGAGGGAGGCCTGTGGTCGCCGGTGGTCGTCGGTGACCGAGGCGGATCCCGGCAAGGGGAAACGGGCGATGGCGCAGCTCGGGGTAGTCCAGCTTGCTCTGCTGCCCGCAGTCGATGGAGTCAACACCGGTGGACCGCCTGGACACGGCGGAGGAGCGGATGGGCGCCGGTGGCCATGAGTTCGACGACAGTGCGGCAGCGGCAGCGCTCGGGAGAGAGGGGAACGAGCGATCGCGGTGGATCTGGCGCAAGGGGGAAAGAGTGGCGAGGCGGAAAGGGAGAGGGTGAACCCTAGGGCGTCGGGGTGGTCTTAACGGCACCGGGGGCGGCTCGGGTGGCCGACAGCACGACGGCCATCGCCGTGTCCACGCGCGCGGGCAATAGCGCATGAGGAGAATGAAGACGCGGTTGGGCTGGGCCGGCTCGGCCTGCCAGGTAAGGGGCCTCGGGCCTTTTTCCTTTTTCTGTTTTCCTGTTTTCTCTTTTATTTAGCAGCAGAGAGGGATGGAATTATTTGGGTAACCAAACAGTGTAGGAAAAATATAGGACTAGGCCCAATAAATCCAACACAAATTTAGACAGTGCCAGAATTATTTTGGGGAGCAAGTAGTTTTGGTTTGTATTTTCCAAAATTAAAATAGCACTGAAGAATGCTGGAATGGTGCTGTTATGATTGCTAATGCTCAACTTTGCTCAAGGGTGATGTTGTGTTCCTTAACACATAATTGTTTTGGAATATTTGCAAGATAATGAACATTTTCTCAGCAACTTTTGGGCATCTTTATTTTGCACTTGAATTTTGAATTGAGTTTCAGAGAGGAATTTGAAATGAAATGTTTAACCATATGATCAAGCATAGAATAAGGTGATGACTTGGCATACTTATCATTATGTCACAGTGCTTATTACACAGGGGTGTTACAGAGACATACCCATAGGATTTTTATATGTTGTTCTGTAAGCCCAAAGTGCATCATCTAACTTCTTAGACCAATTCTTTCGGGACCTATTGACAGTTTTTTGTAATATTAATTTTATTTCTCTATTGCTAAGTTCAACTTGACCACTAGACTGAGGATGATAAGGTGATGCAATTCTATGGTTAACATCATATTTAGCAAGCATTTTACGGAAAGCACCATGAATAAAATGTGAACCACCATCAGTCATTAAATATCTAGGGACTCCAAACCTTGGGAAAATGACTTCCTTAAGCATTTTAATAGAGGTGTTGTGATCAGCACTACTAGTTGGAATAGCTTCTACCCACGTAGTAACATAATCAACAGCAACCAAAATATGTGTATACCCATTAGAGGAAGGAAAAGGTCCCATGTAATCAAATCTCCAAACATCAAATGGTTCAACAACAAGAGAATAATTCATAGGCATTTCCTGACGCTTACCAATATTACCAATTCTTTGACATTCATCACAAGATAAAACAAACTTACGGGCATCCTTGAAGAGAGTAGGCCAATAAAAACTAGATTGCAATACCTTGTGAGCAGTTCTATCTCCCGCGTGATGTCCTCCATAAGCTTCGGAGTGACATTTCCATAGGATTTGTCCCTGTTCATGCTCAAGTACACAACGTCTAATAATACCATCTACTCCTTCTTTATAAAGATGTGGGTCATCCCAAAAGTAATGTCTTAAATCATAGAAGAATTTTTTCTTTTGTTGGTATGTGAAGCTAGGTGGTATATATTTAGCAACAATATAATTGGCATAGTCAGCATACCAAGGAGTGTTATGAGAAACATTTATTGCAGCTAATTGTTCATCAGGAAAACTATCATTAATAGGTTGTGGGTCATCAAGAATATTTTCTAACCTAGACAAGTTATCAGCCACGGGGTTCTCAGCTCCCTTTCTATCAGTGATATGTAAATCAAATTCTTGTAGCAAAAGAGCCCACCTAATGAGTCTAGGTTTAGCATCCTTCTTTTCCATAAGATATTTTATAGTAGCATGATCGGTGTGAACAGTCACTTTAGAATCAACAATGTAAGATCTAAATTTATCACAAGCAAACACAACTGCTAAAAATTCTTTTTCAGTAGTAGCATAATTTCGTTGAGCACTGTCCAGAGTTTTACTAGCATAATGAATAACATTTAATTTCTTATCGACTCTTTTTCCTAGAACAGCACCAACAGCATAATCACTAGCATCACACATAATTTCAAAAGGCAAGTTCCAATCAGGTGGTTGAACAATAGGTGCAGAAATTAAGGCTTTCTTAAGTGTTTCAAAGGCTTCTACACAATCATCATCAAAAACAAATGGAACATCCTTTTGTAAAAGATTTGTGAGAGGCCTAGAAATTTTAGAGAAGTCTTTAATAAATCTCCTATAGAAACCAGCATGACTGAGGAACCTACGAATACCTTTGATATCTTTAGGGCATGGCATTTTCTCAATTGCATCAACTTTAGCTTTATCCACCTCAATACCTCGTTCAGAAATTTTATGTCCCAAGACAATTCCCTCATTAACCATAAAGTGGCACTTCTCCCAATTCAAGACGAGATTAGTTTGCTCGCATCTCTGCAAAACTCGATCAAGGTTGCTTAAGCAATCATCAAAAGAAGTTCCGTAGACGGAAAAATCATCCATGAAAACCTCAACAATCTTTTCACAAAAGTCAGAGAATATAGCAGTCATACATCTTTGAAAGGTAGCAGGTGCATTACATAAACCAAAAGGCATACGTCTATAAGCATAAGTTCCAAAAGGGCAAGTAAAGTGGTTTTCTCTTGATCAGGTTGTGAGACATGTATTTGAGAAAAACCGGAATATCCATCAAGAAAGCAAAAATGTGTGTGCTTTGATAGCCTTTCTAACATTTGATCAATAAAAGGCAGAGGGTAATGATCTTTTCTAGTAGCTTTATTTAGTTTTCTAAAATCAATTACCATTCTATAGCCAGTGACAATTCTTTGTGGAATAAGTTCATTCTTATCATTAGGAACAACGGTAATACCTCCCTATTTAGGGACACAATGAACGGGACTTACCCATCTACTATCCTGCTTCCAGAAGCTTCAGTATTTCTATTCTTACCACTTCTTTCATTTTAGGATTTAAACGTCGTTGGTGATAAACAACAGGTTTAGCATCAGGCTCCATATTAATTTTATGCTGATAGAGAGTGGGACTAATGCCCTTTAAATCATCAAGAGTATATCCAATGGCAGCTCGGTGCTTCTTCAGAACCTTCAATAATCTTTCTTCTTCATGTTCTGAAAGGTTAGCACTAATAATAACAGGATAGATCTTTTTCTCATCAAGATAAGCATATTTCAAAGTGTCTGGCAATTGTTTTAATTCAAACACAGGATCACCTTTAGGTGGAGTAGGACCTCCTAGAGTTTCAATAGGCAAATTGTGTTTAAGCAGAGGATGTTGTTCAAAGAAAATATTATCTATCTCATTCCTTTCATGCATATGCATATCATTTTCATGGTCTAACAAATATTGTTCTAGTGGATCAGTAGGAGGCACAGCAATAGAAGTAAGACCAATTATTTCATCCTTACTAGGCAATTCTTTCTTATGATGTTTTCTACTAAACTTAGAAAAATTAAACTCATGAGACTCATCACCAAAACTAACACTGGCAGTTTGTTTCTCACAATCTATTTTAGCATTAATGGTGTTCAAGAAAGGTCTACCAAAGATAATGGGACAAAAGTCATCTTGTGGGGAACCAAGAACAAGAAAATCAGTAGGGTATTTTATTTTCCCACACAAGACTTCAACATCTCTAACAATCCCAAGTGGTGTGATGGTGTCCCTATTAGCAAGTGTAATAGTAACATCTATGTCTTCTATTTCAGCGGGTGCTATATCATTCATAATTTCTTGATATAAGGTAAAAGGAATGGCACTCACGCTAGCACCTATGTCGCATAAACCATGATAACAGTGATCTCCTATTTTAACTGAGACAACAGGCATGCCAACAACGGGTCTATATTTATCTTTTCATCGGGTTTGGCAATTCTAGCAGCTTCATCACAGAAGTAAATAACATGCCCATCTATATTTTCAACCAAGAGATCTTTAACCATAGCAACACTAGGTTCTACTTTGATTTGTTCAGCAGGTTTGGAAGTTCTAATATAACTTTGGTTGACCACAGTTGAGACTTTAGCATGTTCCTTTATCCTAACAGGGAAAGGTGGTTTTTCAATATAAGCAATAGGCACAACTGGATCAACATTGTAAATAATAGTTTCGTCTTTAGCTATTACTAGTTCTTTAATTTCTTCTTTGATAGGTGGGTGATATTTAAACCACTTCTCCTTAGGGAGGTCAACATGAGTAGCAAATGATTCACGAAAGCAGGCTACTATCTCAGAGTCAAGTCCATATTTAGTGCTAAACTTTTGAAAAGCATCGGTATTCATAAAAGATTTAACACAATCATACTTGAGCTTAATACCTGACTCTTTACCTTTGTCGAGTTCCCAATCTTTAGAGCTGCATTTAATTCTTTCTAAAAGATCCCACCGAAAGTCAATAGTCTTCTTCATAAAGGAACCAGTACAAGAAGTATCAAGCATGGATCGATCATCATGAGAAAGCCGAGCATAAAAATTCTGAATAATAATTTCTCTTGAGAGCTCATGATTGGGGCATGAATATAACATTGACTTAAGCCTCCCCCAAGCTAGAGCGATACTTTCTCCTTCACGAGGCCAAAAATTATATATGTAATTCCGATCACGATGAACTAGATGCATAGGATAATTTTTTCGTGAAATTCCAATTTCAATCGATTCCAATTCCAAGGTCCAATATCATCGCATAGCCTATACCATGCTAATGCTTTTTCCTTCAAAGATAAAGGGAAAACCTTCTTCTTAGCTTCATCTTCGGGTAAACCTGCAAGCTTAAATAATCCACAAATTTCATCCACACATATCACGTGCATATCAGGATGTTCAGTTCCATCTCCTGCATAAGGATAAGCTAGCAGTTGATCTATCATACCCAAAGGGATTTCATAACCAATATTTTCAGTAGGTGTAGTAGGTTGAGGGGTAACTAATTGTGGTTCCAGTCGAGGTGAAGATACCCCGAACAAACCCCTCAAAGGATTGTTCTCTATAGTAACAAGTGACAATAAATTTCAGCACGTAATAATAATGTTTCCTTAGCGATTTCCACTTACCAAGAGCGCTTCACTCCCCGGCAACGGCGCCAGAAAATAGCCTTGATGACCCACAAGTATAGGGGATCAATCGTAGTCCTTTCAATAAGTATGAGTGTCGAACCCAACGACGAGCAGAAGGAAATGACAACCGGTTTTCAGCTAGGTAATGTCTGCAAGCACTGAAATTATAAGTAACGAGTAGTTTGGTAGCAAGATTATTTGTAACGAGCAAGTAAGGGTAATGGTAACAAAAGTGCAGCAATGTAGCCCAATCCTTTTGAGGCAAAAGATAGGCAAAGACGGTCTCTTATGATAAGCAAAGCGTTCTTGAGGGTACACGGGAATTTCATCTAGTCACTTTCATCATGTTGGTTTGATTTGTGTTCGCTACTTTTATAATTTGATATGTGGGTAGACCGGTGCTTAGGTGATGTTCTTACTTGAACAAACCTCCTACTTATGATTAACCCCCTCGCAAGCATCCGCAACTATGAGAAAAGTATTAAGAATAAATCTAACCATAGCATTAAACTTTTGGATCCAAATCAGTCCCTTACGGAATAGCGCATAAACTAGGGTTTAAGCTTCTATCACTATTGCAACCCATCATCTAATAACTACTCCACAATGCATTCCCTTAGGCCCAAATATGGTGAAGTGTCATGTAGTCGACGTTCACATGACACCACTAAGGGAATCACAACATACATATCATCAAAATATTGAACACATATCAAGTTCACAAGATTACTTGCAACAAGATTTCTCCCATGACCTCAAGAACAAAAGTAACTACTCACTAATGATAATCATGCTCAAGATCAGAGGGGTATTAAATTGCATAATGGATCTGAACATATAATCTTCCACCAAATAAACCATATAGTAATCAACTACAAGATGTAATCAACACTACTAGTCACCCACAAGTACCAATCTATAGTTCCGGTACAAAGATTGAACACAAGAGATGAACTAGGGTTTGAGAGGAGATGGTGCTGTTGAAGATGTTGATGGAGATTGCCCTCCCCAAGATGGGAGAGTTGTTGGTGATGATGATGACGATGATTTCCCCCTCCGGGAGGGAAGTTCCCCCGGCGGAATTGCTCCGCCGGAGGGCAAGTTCCGCCTCCAGACAGCGGCGCTTCGTCCCGAAAGTCCTATCCTTATTTTTTTCTAGGTCAAAATGACTTATGTACCAGAAGAGGGGCACTGGAGGTGGGCCGAGGAGGGCACAACCCACCAGGGCGCGCCCAGGTGGGTTGTGCCCACCTGGTGGGCCCCCTCTGGTAGTTATTTGCTCCAATAATTCTTATTTATTCCATAAAAATTCCTCGTGAAGTTTCAGCTCATTTGGAGTTGTGCAGAATAGGTAGCCTGACGTACCTTTTTCAGGTCCAGATTTCCAGCTGCTGGAATTCTCCCTTTTTGTGTGAACCTTGCATATTATGAGAGAAAAGGCATTAGAATTACTCCAAAAAGCATTAGTATGCATAAAAACATCATAAATAACAGTAGGAAAAGATGATGCAAAATGGAGGTATCAAGAAGACCTGAAGAGTCACAGGGGAGCGACAAGCCTGCCAGGCATGCCCCAGGGGGGCGCCCCCAGGCTTGTGGGCCCCTCGTAGCACCTCTTGACCTAATTCCAGCTCTGTAAATTCCCAAATATTCCCTATACATCAGAGATCCACCCAAAATACTTTTTCCGCCACCGCAAGTTTCTGCTCTTCGGAGATCCCATCTGGAGACCTTTTCCGGTACTCAACCGGAGGGGGAATCGATCATGGAGGGCCTCTACATCAACCTTGCTGCCCTTCCGATGATGTGTGAGTAGTTTACCACAGACTTACGGGTCCATAGCTAGTAGCTAGATGGCTTCTTCTCTCTCTTTGATCTTCAATACAATGCTCTCCTCGATGTTCTTGGAGATCTATTCGATGTAATACTTTTTTGCGGTGTGTTTGTTGGGATCCGATGAATTGTGGGTTTATGATCAGATTATTCATGAATATTATTTGAGTCTTCTCCGAACTCTTTTATGCATGACTGTTATAGCTTTGTATATCTCTTCGATCTATCCGTTTGGTTTGGCCAACTAGATTGATTTATCATGCAATAGGAGAAGTGCTTTGTGATGGGTTCGATCTTGCGTTGCTCAATCCCAGTGACAGAAAGGGATGTGACACATATTTGTATTGTTGCCATTTAGGATAAAAATATGGGGTTTATTCATATTGATTGAGTTTACTTTGTCTACATCATGTCATCTTGCTTAAGGCGTTGCTCCGTTCTTTATGAACTTAATACTCTAGATGCATGCAGGATAGCGGTCGATGTGTGGAGTAATAGTAGTAGATGTAGGCAGGAGTCGGTTTACTTGTCTCGGACGTGATGCCTATATACATGATCATTGCCTTGAATATCGTCATAACTATGCGCTTTTCTATCAATTTCCCAACGGTAATTTGTTTACCCACCGTATGCTATGTTCAAGAGAGAAGCCTCTAGTGAAAAGTATGCCCCCCGGGTCTATATTTATCATATATTAAAATCCTAAATACCTTGCTGCAATTTATTTACTATTATTTTATTTTGTGTTTTTATTTATCGATCTATCACTACGAGATTTGATCCTTTCAATTAATCGCCAAGGGATTGACAACCCCTCGTTTGCGTTGGGTGCAAATATTTGTTATTTTGTGTCTAGGGTCTTTTCACGAGGTCTTGCGTGGTTCTCCTACTGGATTGATAACCTTGGTTCTTAACTGAGGGAAATACTTATCTCTATTGTACTGCATCATCCTCTCCTCTTCGAGGAAATCCCAACGCAACTCACAAGTAGCAAGGTACCAGAGTGATCCTGGAGTGGAACACTGGACATCGATCAAAAATATCATTAAGTACCTAAAGAGGACTAAGGAAATGTTTCTCGTTTATGGAGGTGATGAAGAGCTCATCGTAAAGGGTTACGTTGATGCTAGCTTTGGCACTGATCCGGATGACTCAAGGTCTCAATCCGTATACGTATTTATTTTGAATGGTGGATCAGTCAGCTGGAGTAGCTCCAAGCAGTGCGTTGTAGTAGCAACAACAACTGAAGCGGAATATATAGCTGCTTCAGAAGAGGTATATGAAGGAGTTCATATCCGGACTGGGTGTGGTTCCTACTGCATCAAATCCCATGACTATCTTTTGTGCAAACACTGGTGCCATAGCCATTGCCAAGAAACCAAGGTTTCACAAGAAAACAAAGCATATCAAATGCCGCTTTAACTACATCCGTGACTATGTCAAGGAAGGAGACATAGAGATTTGCAAAGTTCATATGGATCTGAATGTTGCAGACCTGTTGACTAAACCTCTTCCAGGAGCAAAACATGATCAGCACCGGAACTCCATGGATGTTAGATTTTTTACCAATGTAAACTAGATTATTGACACTAGTGCAAGTGAGAGACTGTTGGAAATATGCCCTAGAGGCAATAATAAAGTTTTTATTATCATATTTCCTTATTCTTGATAAGTGTTTATTCTCCATGCTACAATTGTATTCACCGGAAACTCAAATACATGTGTGGATACATAAACAAACATTGTGTCCCTTGTGAGCCTCTACTAGACTAGCTCATTGATAAAAGATGGTTATGGTTTCATAACCGTGGACATGAGTTTTCATTTAATAACGAGGTCATATCATTAGGAGAATGAGGTGATGGGCAGACCCAATCATAAGCTTAGCATCTGATTGTGTCACTTAGTTTAATTTGATATAACTTTCTTAATGTCAAGTGTCTGTTCCTTAGACCATGAGATCGTGCCACTCCCTAATACCAGAAGAAAGCTTTGTCAGTATCAAACCTCACTTCATAACTAGATGATCATAAAGGTGCTCTTCAGGTATCTCGGAAGGTACTAGTTGGCTTGCATGGATCAAGAACGGGACTTGTCACTCCATGTGACGGAGAGATATCTCTGGGCCCTCTCGGTGATACAACATCCTAAGTATCCTGCAAGCATGTGATTAAAGTGTTTGGTAACGGGAAGATTCTATTATGGAATGAGTAAAGAGAACTTGTCGGTAACGAGATTGAACTAGGTATGGTGATACCGATGATCGAATCTCGGGCAAGTAACATATCGCCAGAAAAAGGGCATTGTATACGAGATTATCTGAATCCTTGACATCATGGTTCAACTGATGAAATATCTTTGTGGAATATGTGGGAATCAGTATGGGCATCCATGGTCTCACTATTGGTTATTGATCAAAGAGGAGTCTTGATCATGTCCACATATTCTCGAACCCGTAAGGTCGCACACTTAACGTTCGGTGTCGCTAGGGTTTGATGAGATAATAAGATGGTTTTATCGAATTTTGATTCAGAGTCTCGGATGGGATCCCGGACATCACAAGGAGCTTCGAAATGGTCCGGAGACAAACAAAACATATATGGAAAGTATTTTTAGGGTTACTGGAAAAGTTTAGGATTTTTCGGTATTGTACCGGGAAGGTTCTAGAGTGGAGCCCACCTGTGTGGAGGAACCCACATGGACGTGAGTTGTGGGCCAAGGTGCCACAGCTCTGGTCTTGTGCACCAAATCCCCCTCCCCCTAAAAGTAATAGGATCAAATTCTGAAGGGATAAGATCAAGATCCCTAGAAATGAGGGATCGCGATCGGTGGGAAGGAAGGAGGGGATTTCCTTCCCCCCTTTGGTGCGCAGCCCTTAGAGGCTTGGAGGAGGAGCCAATCCTCCTCCCCCGCCACTATAAATAGAGGAGGGAGGAGCTGCCGCAACACCTCACACCCCGGTTGCTGGCCACCTCCCTCTCGTTCCATTCGTCCCTCCTCCGCGCAGTTCTTAGCGAAGCTCTGTCGGATTTCCACCATACTTCCACCACCACGTCGTCGTGCTGCCGGCCTAGATCCCATCTACCTCTCCTTCTTGCTTGCTGGATCAAGAAGAAGGAGATGTCACTGAGCCGTACATGTGCATATCTCGGAGGTGTCGTTTGTGCGGTGCCTGATCGTGTTGGATCGTGAAAAAAGTATGACTACACCAACCATGTTTGTTAGAACGTTTCCGCTCTCGGTCTACAAGGGTATGTAGAATTTGTCCCACTCGTTGATAACATCTAGTAGATTAGATCTTGGGTGAATTCGTTCTTACGTAGGAAACTTTTTTGTTTTCCATGCAACAAATCCCATCAGTTAAATGAGATCAAAGTTAGGATGGACATTAATTTCAAAGGACTATACAATATTGTAAATATGTTAAATTCCAATGTGGTCCTTTAGTCCAGGAAAATTGAGGGTATAGAACACAAGTTAGCAGGTTACTAGACTCAAAAGGCGGTAACATAATCCTAGTTGAAAAACTTGATAATGTGATAAAATTTGTTGGTGAGGATGAGGTTAAACCTGGTAAACGTAAATTTGAAATGATCAGAGAACCCATTAAGAATGGGAGTATTATTAATGATCTATCTTTGAATAATGAAAAAATATTATCATAGTATCATGCCTAGGTAAAAGGCACTAAGAAAAGTGCTTGTTGGGAGGCAACCCAATATTTTCGTTTCTTGTTTTTTGTGTGTCAATATGGTTATTGCTACTGATGTGGTCATATTTGTATCTTTGTTTTCAATAATGTGCCAAAAATAGCCTTTGGGATGTTGCAATTGCAAGTTTTTTAAGTTATGTGCTGAAACAGAAACTTTTGCCTCTAGTACTTGAATTAATTATTTGATGATCAATTTTTGGAATTTCACAAAGTTCGGTTATAGGAGTTCTTTGTTATGTTTTAATTTTTCATAATTTTTAAAGTTACAGAAAGATGCAGAGTAATTACATAACTATGGGTTGTTCTGGTTTTGACAAATTGTTGTTATAGTTTTGTCATATATTGTAACATCCTCATGTATTAAGCTACAGTAATCCCTCTTGATTAATGCCAAGTCATCTCCTTTTTCTAATAGTAATTGCCACTTGTTCCAAAATCAAATTTGAATTGCAAATGAAAATAAAAGTTGCACAAACAAGCAAACTAAATAGTTCATATTATGGAAAATATTGACTAACTAACTGTCATGAATAAACCAACCTTAATTGAGTTATTAAAATGCCCTCAATGTAATTAAAACAGATCCAGCAGCCATTTAACCAACCTTTTCAATTGTTAAAAATGCTTACACATTTCTATTTGCACCCAAACTTTTTTGTGCCAACCCAGAATATTGCCTTGTATTTTTGTGCTAAGTTTCATATTTTACAAAATCCATATGGTGGCTCAACCTAGCACAATACAGTAACAAAAATAGAAAATGGAAAAAAGGAAAAAGGGCAAAAGCCACTGTGCTACTGGGCCATTAGTGCCACAGTGCAATCAGGCCAAGCCCACGCCAGCCTTTCCCCTACCTGTACAGAGGGGAGGCAGGGGCATGGCGTGGCAGCCATCCGGCCGCCGTGGCCGCGCCGTGTCGGCCATCCCCGACCTCCCTAGCGCCCTTAAGACATCGCCCGTACCTTCCCCCTCCCCCCAAACCCTAGTCGCCTCTCTTTCCTCTTCCCCATCCCTTGTTCTCTTCCCTCGAGCTCCACCGAATGGAGCCATCACCGCCGCGTCGACATTGCCCCGCTCCGGGACCTCCCCAAGCTGTTGCAAGCTGACCAGGAGGGCTTCCGCAGTCGACCTCATCTTCCCCCTGCCATAAATCGAGCCATGACATAGCGATGACATCACCCTCACCATCGCCTCCGCCCATGACCGCTGGATCTCGCCGCCGGTTGCTGCGAGCTCGGACCACTCTGTGACTCGACGAGCTCGCCTACGGCCTCCTCTGTGAGCACCTCCTCCTTCCCCCCTCTGTCTCCCGCCGTAGCCCGTCGTCCGCACGCGCCCGCGCCCTTCGGCCGCGCCCTGGATCCGCCTAGCTGCGAGTGCTTGCCACCCCGCGCTGCAGCTGCTGCTCACCGCGCCCACCTCTATCGCTCCCCGCGCCCACCCGGCCGCGGCCTGCACTGCTCACCACCCCTGCTGCAGCCGCTCCGCCCCTGGCCCCATCCCTGCTCACCCGCACCGCCCGCCTGCAGCCGCCCTTGCCTGCCCCCGGCCGCGCTGCCGCTGCTCTGCCCACTACGCCTGCACCGCTGCTGCCGTCGCTCATGCCGCTTTTGCCCCCTGCTCGCCGGCCGCGCCCGGGCGTGCCCCGCGCCGGCGCTGCCTGCTCATCGTTCGCGCACTCACTCCCTTCACTCGGTCGCCTGGGCTAGCCGCTGGATGTGGCCGCTGGCGCCTTGTGCGCCCGTGCGTGCCCAGCAGCCCCCCTGGTGGCCTGGACCACTGTGATGTGGGGTCGGCCCTTGTTTAGGTTAGAGACTAACCTAGATTAAAGCTAACCCCCCCCCCCCCAGGAAGTCTCTGACCAGGGGGCCAACCCCCCTACTAAATAACTAATTAATATTTAGTTAACATTCTCTAGCCTATGACATGTGGGCCCTTTGACCCTATTGACTGGTCAACATTGACCCAGTCAACGCTGACGGTACTGCTGACTGGCCACTGACTGGCCCCACCTATCATTGACTGTGGCTGGCTCTACCCTGTGTAATAAAAGCATTTTACTGTTTAAATTTGAATTAAATTAAACCAGTAATTCCAGTAAATGATTTAAAACTTTGAAAAATCATATAAAATAATCTGTAAGTCTGATGAAAATAATTTATATATGAAAATTGATCAGAAAAAATATGACAAATCCGGATATGCCATCCATATACATGTCACATGTCTCCAACACTGCAAACATCAAACCTTCCCCTCCAGATCGTCTGTCCGATAATTGCCTAAAGCCGGGAAAATATTCTCAGATATTTTCCCACTCCGTCTGTAATGCGTACCACTGCGTTAGGTCACCCCAAGCACATCGTATTGCCATGGCATGCATTGTGATGCATTTACTATTTATTGTGTTCCCCCTCCGTTACTTCTTTTCCGGTAGACCCCGAGACTGCGGTTGATCCGGTGATCGACTACTTTGCCGTCGAGGGTCCATATCTGTCTGCAGAGCTTCCAGGCAAGCAAAACCCCCTTGATCATTCCTATATCGCCCATTCCTTCTCTCTCATGCTTGCAATAGATTTTGCTACTGTTGTTTGATAGCTCCTACTCTGATTCATAACCTGCTTTTTGTAACCTATTGTTGTTACTTTACCTAATATCCTATATGCTTAGTATAGGTTGGTTAGTGATCCATCAGTGACCCCTCAATCTTGTCCTTGTTGCCCCGCTTTGTTACCAGTGACTCGATCAACGTGATCAATGTGCAGAGATCAACACATCACCACACACCCCCTTAGTTGTACGACTCTACAGAGCTACAATCGAGTGCTAAGGGTGATACCTCGTATCGCACTCCTGATGATATCTCTGTAGTGTAGCTAATCGGTCATGGGTTTTAGAGGGTGATTCCTCGTGCACCACCTCCGATGATGACTCTGTCGTGCAACACCTCAAGTGTGAACCTATCGAGGGTGATTCCTCCAAGTTCACCTTGACGGTTACATCGAGTGGGAATCTATCGAGGGTGATTCCTCGGGTTTCCCCTTGATGTTATGGACACGCGGTTACCTTGACTTTACCTCAGTCCCTTGTTGAAGTCGGGTCGGCCCCGAGGGGTACTCGCGAGAGTTACTGAAGTCGCGTTGACCGTGAGGGTACCCGCCAGATAATTACGAGGCATGGCCAGGCAGGCAAACCGCCCTAGAGAGGGATGGGCCTGACCCTTCCCGTAAATCCTCGAGATGGGGTGACAGGAGCACTGATCGTCACCGCGAGCTCCCAACACACTAATGGTTGGATATGTGATCTGAGTAGGTCTCTAGCCTTTTCACACTGACCACCACGCGGGATAGCTGATACGTCTCCAACGTATCTATATTTTTTTATTGTTCCATGCTATTATATTATCCATCTTGGATGTTTTATATGCATTTATATGCTATTTTATATTATTTTTGGGACTAACCTATTAACCTAGAGCCCAGTGCCAGTTTCTGTTTTTTCCTTGTTTTTGAGTTTCGCAGAAAAGGAATATCAAACGGAGTCCAAATGAGCTGAAAATTTACGAAGATTTTTTATGGACCAGAAGAAGTCCCCCCGAAGCAAAAGAGTAGGGCCAGAAGAGCCACGAGGCCTCCACAAGGGTGGAGGGCGCGCCCTCCGGTCTTGTGGGCTCCTCATGGACCCCCCCCTGACTTGTTCTCGACGCCAAAAATTCCTATAAATATAGAAACCCCCGAAAAGAAACCTAGATCGGGAGTTCCGCCGCCGCAAGCCTCTGTAGCCACCAAAAACCAATCGGGACCCTATTCTGGCACCCTGCCGGAGTGGGAAATCATCACCGGTGGCCATCTTCATCATCCCGGCGCTCTCCATGACGAGGAGGGAGTAGTTCACCCTCGGGGCTGAGGGTATGTACCAGTAGCTATGTGTTTGATCTCTCTCTCTCGTGTTCTTGATTTGGCATGATCTTGATGTACCGCGAGCTTTGCTATTATAGTTGGATCTTATGATGTTTCTCCCCTCTACCTTCTTGTAATGAATTGAGTTTTCCCTTTGAAGTTATCTTATCGGATTGAGTCTTTAAGGATTTGAGAACACTTGATGTATGTCTTGCATGTGTTTATCTGTGGTGACAATGGGATATTCACGTGATCCACTTGATGTATGTTTTGGTGATCAACTTGTGGGTTCTGTGACCTTGTGAACTTATGCATAGGGATTGGCTCACGTTTTCGTCTTGACTCTCCGGTAGAAACTTTGGGGCACTCTTTGAAGTTCTTTGTGTTGGTTTGAATAGATGAATCTGAGATTGTGTGATGCATATCGTATAATCAAACCCACGGATGCTTGTGGTGACATTGGAGTACTAGGTGACATTAGGGTTTTGATTGATGTGTGTCTTAAGGTGGTATTTTAGTACGAACTCTAGGGCTATTTGTGACACTTATAGGATGTCGGTGTACTAGAATAGGGGTACCCTAGTACCCCGTACTTGTGCACGGGCAGTAGTAGCATCCCGCGGCCAGGCTTGCGGGAGGACAGCCAGAGAGAAGCTCAAGATTATTAAGCCATTCAAGAACAAAGTATACAAAGCAAGAGTTAAGGCCCCGGCAAGAGGAGCTTGCCGGGAGGGACAGCTGAGGCCCAGCCTGGGCATTTCTGTAGCAGAGTACTTGCCGCGGCAAGGTACTTTCCCCGGCAAGTCATTGGCTGCGGCAAGGTATTGGCTGCGGCAAGATAGCGGCTGCGGCAAGGTACTTGCCCCGGCAAGTTACCTTGCGCGGCAAACTATGGGCTGCGGCAAGCTGTCAGGTGCGGCAAGGTCTTGCCGCGGCAAGCGTTACTGTACCACTGTGCTACTGTGCTGCTCCGGTGCCTCTACCAGCATGGCGCTCTGGGTCCTTCCAAGCGTGTGTGGCAGGGCACTGTGTAGACAGCGGTACACTGTAGCTAGCGGTGCAGGAGCAGGTGGGATAGGCTTTTCCCACGTCCAAGACGTCCGGGTACATGTATGTGGACAGCAAAGGCATGGGCATTTAATGCCCTTGTCCCCTGCCGTCAGTGGTAGGTAGGACATGTCATCCTGGTAATAGTGGCCTTACTGTAGCAACTTTCCACCTCTACCTTTACTGTTTGCCACCTGTTGGTGACCCCTTTGTGCGTATAAAAGGAGGCCCATAGGCAACGTGGGAAAGGGAGGAGGAACTGGGAGATGGAGAACTCCAGTATTGTACGCAGCTACTCGGTACTGTAGCGCTCCTGGAGCTAGAACAATCATACAGATAATAAACCAAAAAGCAGGAGTAGGGTTTTACGCATCCATGCGGCCCGAACCTGGGTAAATCTCTCTCGTGCACTGTCGTGTTCTTCGCTAGATTTTCTCTTCGTGCGACCGTCTCTCCCTGCCGAACGTAAAGGGGTCCTTCCCTGGGTCCCATAGGTGATCGCGGATTCGTCCCCGACATCTTTGGCGCGCCAGGTAGGGGGAAGGAGGTTGTGTGAACCTAATCTAGCGATTTGCGCGTTAGTTTTTGGGCCATCCTCCGTCTTATGGCTCCAAAAAAGAAGACTTCAGCCATCGGTGCGTCTACGTCCAACCCGCCTGCTCCCATGCAGGAGGGTGCCGACGTGATTGCGGCTGCTGGGGGGACTGGAGAGCGAGAGCTCCTATTACCTCCACCTGTCCAAAACCGGGCCAGCAACGCCAATCTTGGCGCTGCTGGGTCTGGGAACGCAGCGCTGCTCGCTGCTGCTGGCCCTGCAAGCTCCAGAAACGGTGCTGCGCGTTTTGGAACGCCTGCGCCGGTTCAGACGCCGCGGCCTTCGCAAGAAGCCCGTGACAGGCAGCGTCCTGACGCCCCAGGTGCCAGGCGCTCCCTGGATAATGAACTTGCGCATCGATCTCGAGATGCGCGGGGTCACCATACGCAACAACACGTTGGCGGGGTCGAGGTGCGGTCGCCTGGGCGTGGAAATGCTCCTTCTAACACTGTTAGGAGTAAGAGCATCCCACAGTCCTCACGCCACTCGATACCTCCCTCACCAGCAGAAGCGTTGGCGCGTGCGCAGCTGCTCCTGAACTTCCCTCCACCAGCAGATAAACTTGACGAGTGGAGGGCAACCATTCAGAGCCTTCTCAGCTTCGCTGATGCTGACCCGGTGCGCGCGGCCGACAAGAGAACTGGTGACAATGCTGTCACCAACAAGAACGGCGAGGGGGCAACAACCGTACACTCCCCACCCAGACGGCCTCGGTCGCCGACACGTCGAAACGACGCCCGTGGCGATGATTCCACGGCGTCGTCTGACCCGCGAGCTCGTCGTGACCAGCGCCTCGTTCTTCAGGAACGCAGAGGAGAAGACGCGCGTACCACTATCGAGCGAAGGAGAGAAGCGCATCGTCAGTCCGACAGACGCGCAGGGCCCGCTGTTGACATGCATGCGCCAGGGGATCCTGGCGACTTGCCGTACGCGGTAAGTTGTCCAGCGTTCACCCGTGAGCTGCGGCAGGTCCAGTGGCCCAATCGCAAGGCTTTCAAGCCTGACGTGCCGGAGAAGTATGATGGCAAGACACACCCGTCGGAGTTCCTCAGCATTTACACCATTGCGGTGCAAGCTGCCGGGGGACGAGACGACAAGGTTCTTGCTAACTACTTCCCGCTCATGTTAAAGCGCAACGTCGTCTCATGGCTCATGCACTTGCCGGAGAACTCCATTTCTTCATGGGCGGACCTGTGCCATCAGTTTGTTGGTGCCTTTACTGGCAGTCATCAACCTCATGGCCAGGAGAGTGATCTTCATCTCATCCCCCAGAAGGAAGGAGAGCCCCTGCGCAAATACATTCAAAGGTTCAGCCGCGTACAGTACAACATCCCAGATGTTCACCCCGCTGCGGTTATTAGCGCGTTCCATCAGAACGTGCGTAACCGCAAGATGCGGGAGGAAATGGGGATGACCAAGGTCAGAGACATTGGCCAGCTATATGCTCTCGCCGACAAGTGTGCACGCGCTGAAGAGGGAAGGAAACTTCCCGATGAAGGTGTTGGCACAGGGGGGAGCTCTGACAGCGAAGGTACCGCCCCGGCAAAGAAGGGCCGGCGGCGGAACAACAGGAAGAAAAAGGGCAAAGCTGTGCTTGCCGTCGAGCAGTCCAGCGGCAACGGCAGCGCCGACAAGGCCAAAGTCGAGGGCTCCGGCAAGGAGATTGCCGCGTGCGCCAACTGTCAGGCCTTGGCGGCTGCCGACAAGCAGGACGGCTCCGACAAGCAATATTGCAAGATCCACCACACCAAGGGACACGATCTCCAGAACTGTCGACGAGTCGAGCAGCTTGTCGAACAGCAGAAAGCTGAGTATGAGAGGCGCGACAAGGAGAAGGCCCCAGAAGGTGCTGGCGGGTCCGGCAAGAAGCGCACTGCCCAAGGAGGGCGTCGCGGCAAGGCCAAGCAGCAGCAGAGAGACAGGCCTCCTCGTGGCCGCGACAAAGATGATGATGATGATGATCTAGATGATGAAGAATCCAGTGAGCACGAATTTCAGAAAGCCGCAGAAGTCTTGTGTGTTGACAGTGGTGCTTCGTTGCATTCTTCTCACCACCAACTTAAACGGTCGGCGCGAGAGATCAATGCGGCGGAACCATCTGTTGACGCCAGAAAGCTTCTGAAGTGGTCCGACACGCCTATCGTCTTTGACATTGAGGACCACCCTGACCGCACAACGGCGGTCGGGTGCTTGCCGATGTTGGTTTCACCAACGATCCGCAACCTCAAGGTCACGAAGATGTTAGTTGACGGTGGGGCCGGCTTGAATCTGATTTCGCCCGCTGTGCTCCGGAAACTTCAAATCTCTGACGGCGAGCTTGAGGAAACTGGTACTTTCCAAGGAGTCAATCCAGGAAGGAGCAAGCCGAAAGGGAAGATCACGCTGCCAGTGACATTTGGCGGCGAGCTGAACTACCGGACCGAGAAGGTCACCTTTGATGTTGCCGATATTCCATTGCCTTATAATGGGATACTTGGCCGTCCAGCGCTTGCCAAGTTCATGGCAGCCTCTCATTATGCCTACAACGTGTTGAAGATGCCAGGTCCAGTAGGTGTTATCACAGTTCCCTGCGACAAGAAGGATGCGCTTATTTGCGCCGACAAGATCTACCGGGAAGCAGCTGCCGCAACTGCCGCCAAGGCACTTGCCGCTGAAGCTCTCAGGGGGGAGAACAAGAGGAAGTCCGGCAAGAGCTCCTGTGCCCACTCCGGCAAGCGCACCTCTTCGGAGTGCTGCGCTGCCGTCGAGGACGCACCAGAGAGCTCCACCGGCAAGTGCAAGAAGAACAAAGCCGCTCCACCGGCGACAAAGAAGGTGCCCGCCAAGGAGGACGGCACTGGTGGTTCCTTCACCATCAGTGCCACACTTGACAACAAATAGGAAAACGCGCTCGTTGCTTTCCTGCGGGCGAATGTCGACGTATTTGCATGGCAACCGTCCGACATCCCCGGTGTTCCCAGGAAAGTAATTGAGCACCACCTTGCCGTTTGTCCCCACGCGAGGCCCGTCAAACAGAAAGCCAGAAAGCAAGCTGTGGAGCGGCAAGAGTTTATTGCGGAAGAAATCAAGAAGTTGGAAGCAGCAGGCCTCGTCAGAGGAGTGCTCCATCCTACGTGGTTGGCCAATCCTGTTGTCGTGCGCAAAGCGAATGGAAAATGGAGGCTTTGTATTGATTTCACTGATGTCAATAAAGCTTGTCCCAAAGACCCATTTCCTTTGCCCCGCATAGACCAGATTGTTGACTCCACGACAGGATGTGATTTGCTTTCATTTCTTGACGCATATTCAGGGTATCATCAAATCTTCATGGCTGAGGAAGATGAGGAAAAGACCGCATTTATCACACCCTGTGGCACATACTGTTTCGTACGTATGCCATTTGGTTTGAAAAATGCTGGTTCGACATTTGCAAGAGCCGTCCAGATTGCTTTTGAGCCTCAGCTGCACAGAAATGTGGAAGCCTATATGGATGATATAGTGGTCAAAAGCAAAGACAGGGCTACTTTGGTTCAAGATCTAGAAGAAACTTTTGTAAATCTACGCAAGATCAACCTGAAGCTCAACCCCGAGAAGTGCGTGTTTGGAGTTCCCTCCGGCAAGCTTCTCGGGTTCTTTGTGTCTCAACGTGGAATTGAAGCCAATCCTGACAAGATCAAAGCCATTGAGCAAATTGAAGCACCGAAGCGCGTCAAGGATGTACGACGACTTGCCGGCTGTGTTGCTGCCCTCAGTAGGTTTATCTCCAAGTCAGCTGAGCGCGCCCTGCCATTTTTCAAAATCTTAAAAAAGGCAGGTCCATTGAAATGGACTCCGGAGGCGGAGGCAGCGCTGCAAGACTTGAAGAGATACCTCTCCTCTCCTCCAATACTTGTCGCGCCTAAACCACAAGAGAAGTTGTTGTTGTATCTAGCGGCAACCAATCAAGTGGTTAGTGCTGCGCTGGTAGCGGAGAGAGAGGTGGATGAGGAGGCAGTAACTGCGGCAAGCACGACCAGCGACAAGCTGGGGGCAACAAGTTTTGCTGCCGACAAGGATTCGTCTGCGCAGTCAGGCGAAGTGATACAAAAGAAGAAAATGGTGCAGCGCCCGGTCTACTTTGTGAGCTCTCTTCTGCAGGGAGCTAGGTCAAGGTATTATGGTGTGCAGAAGCTGCTTTTCGGCCTTCTCATGGCCTCGAGAAAGCTGCGCCATTACTTTCAAGCACATGAAGTTACCGTCGTCACTCGCTTCCCGCTGAAAAGGATTTTGCAAAATCCAGAAGCGACGGGCAGGATTGTCGAGTGGGCGTTGGAGTTGTCGAGCTTTGGTCTCAAGTTTGAGAGTACATCAACCATACAGAGCCGAGTTTTGGCAGAGTTTGTCGCAGAATGGACACCAACGCCAGACGAAGAAATCCCAGAGACGACTCTCCCCGGCAAGGAGACAAGCAAAGAGTGGCTTATGTACTTTGATGGTGCCTTTTCACTGCAAGGCGCCGGTGCTGGCGTACTGCTTGTCGCACCCACCGGAGAGCACCTCAAGTACGTGGTCCAAATGCACTTTCCCAAGGAACAGGCGACGAACAATACTGCAGAATATGAGGGGTTGCTTGCCGGTCTCAGGATCGCGGCAGACCTTGGGATCAAGAAGCTTATTGTCAGGGGAGATTCGCAGCTTGTCGTCAGGCAAGTGAACAAGAACTACCAATGCCCATTGATGGAAGCTTATGTAGATGAGGTGAGGAAGTTGGAGGAACGCTTTGACGGCCTACAAATGGAGCACGTCCCACGTGCTGAGAATGACATTGCCGATGGTTTGTCAAAGCGCGCCGCACTCAAATTGCCTGTGGAACCAGGCACTTTTGTGCTCCAACTAACTAAGCCATCCGTGACGCCATCAGTAGGGCAAGGCAGGAAGAGGAAGTTGGCTTCTGGTGACTACTTCCCGGCAGAGCTCCCTGAAGCCGCCGGTAAGAAGGCTGCCAAAGCCAGCGCCAAAGATGCAGAGGGGCAACTTGCTCCGACAAGGCCTCACGCTCTTGTCGTTGAAGCGGGTGCTCCTAGGCAAGAGGCAAAGGGGCAACTTGCTCCGACAAGACTTCGGGTCCTTGTCGTTGAAGCAGGCGCTCCTGATCGAAGCGCTGAGGAGCAAGATGCTCCGACGAGGCCTTGGGCTTCCGTCGTTGAAGCAACTGCTCCCGACGAGCTTGTTGAAGGACAGCACGCTCCAGCAGGGCCCCAGGCTCTTGTCGTTGAAGCGGCTGTTCCCGCCAAGCTCGTCGGGGAACGGCCGGCTCTGGTAGAGCGACAAGCTCTTGCCGTAGGGCCTGATGTTCCCGCGGTAGAAGGAATGCCTTTAGTCCTCGTTGTCGAGCCACAGGCTCCAGCGTGGGCGCAGCAGATCGTCCGTTTCCTTCAGACAGGAGAACTTCCCGAAGAGCAGGAAGAAGCGGAGAAAGTAGCCCGACGGTCCAATATGTATCAATTTGTCGATGACATGCTGTGCAGAAAAAGACCAAACGGTGTGAAATTGAAGTGTATTCCCCGGGAAGAAGGACAGGAGCTGTTGGCGGAGATTCATGGAGGCATATGTGGTCACCACATAGGGTCAAGAGCCCTTGCTGGAAAGGCTTTCCGGCAAGGTTTCTTTTGGCCCACCGCCCTCCAGGATGCAACTGCACTAGTAACCAAGTGTGAAGCGTGCCTGTTTCATTCCAAGCAGATTCATCAGCCAGCTCAAGCTCTCCAGACAATCCCTCTCTCCTGGCCATTTTCGGTCTGGGGGCTCGACATCCTCGGCCCCTTTCCCCGTGCCACCGGGGGCTTCGAGTACTTATATGTGGCCATCGACAAGTTTACGAAGTGGCCAGAAGTGGAAGCAGTGAGGAAGGTGACAGCACAATCAGCCATCAAGTTCTTCAAGGGAATTGTTTGTCGCTTTGGTGTTCCTAACAGGATCATCACCGACAACGGTACCCAGTTCACGAGCCACGCCTTCATGCAGTATGTCGAAGACCTTGGCGCCAAGGTCTGTTTCGCTTCTGTTGCTCACCCCCGAAGCAACGGTCAAGCTGAAAGGGCAAATGCTGAAGTGCTGCGTGGGCTCAAGACGAGAACTTTCGACAGGCTGCGCAAGTGCGGCAAGAACTGGATCGAGGAGCTGCCAGTGGTTCTTTGGTCGATCAGGACGACGCCAAATCGAGCTACTGGCCAGACGCCTTTTGCTCTAGTTTATGGAGCAGAGGCAGTTCTCCCCACGGAACTCGTATACGGGTCACCTCAAGTGCTCGCTTACGATGAGCTTGAGCAAGAGCAACTGCGGCAAGATGACGCTGTGCTCCTCGAGGAGGATCGTCTTCAGGCTGCTGTGAGAGCTGCTCGCTACCAGCAAGCTTTGCGTCGCTACCATAGCCGCAAAGTTAATGCCAGAAGTCTCGAGGAAGGCGACCTTGTTCTTCGGCGCGTTCAGTCGGCCAAGAATTCAAACAAGTTGACGCCGAAGTGGGAAGGCCCTTATCGGGTGAAACGAGTCACCAGGCCCGGCGCTGTCCGCCTGGAGACCGAGGATGGCATTCCAGTGATCAATTCCTGGAACATTGAGCATCTTCCCTCCCCGGCGTCGTTCAAAGAAACTTTGCCTTGCCGGGAAGAAGGCAGCGGCAAGCAGTGACAAGACCTTGCCGCGGAGAGATCAGCGACAAAGCTAAGTGCCAAAGTTTGAATAAT
Organism: Thinopyrum elongatum; assembly: GCA_011799875.1. Taxonomy (NCBI): domain Eukaryota; kingdom Viridiplantae; phylum Streptophyta; class Magnoliopsida; order Poales; family Poaceae; genus Thinopyrum; species Thinopyrum elongatum. The sequence goes on along the minus strand of CM022299.1, from coordinate 324,349,074 downwards.
CAAATTCTTTTTTATTTTCAAGGTTATTTTCCTTGAACGATACTACTCTTTGTATGGAAAACCTGTGCGCGACGGAACCTAAGCGTAATCGGTCGCGCCCTTACCTTGTTTCGAGTCCGCTCAACAACCTAAGTGGCTGCACTGAGCGCGACAAGGTTGCTTGCCGGCAGCGGCACCGCCAGTAGGCTGCTGGAGTCCCGCACCCAGCGCTCGCGGCGATAGTGCGCACACCGGCAAGTTCCCTATAAGCGTAGGGCAAGTACACACAAAGAAAGAAATTTCTCAAGGGAGATGACATGCATTAACTTCAAAATATTGCAAGTTATATTACAAGATAAGTTGCCGCGGCTTAAACAAATTGTTCTTTAACATGTCTAGCGGCGGCAAGGAGGGAGAAGAATGGGCTCTCTAATTGCGGTGCTCGCCTTCGACTCTCTGGATTTGGTCCACCCTCTCCACGATGGGCGCGACAAGGGCCTCTAGTGGCGCGGGGTCGTATCCCTTCGGCAAGCTTTTGAAGATGTTGCTGAAGTCGACGCCCGGGTTTCTGTATGCTATCTTCACCAACAACCTCCGGAGAACTCCCCGGCAAAGCCTGCGTGACTCGTCGGCCAGTTGAGCCTTGTGATTGACTTGGAGCTGTTGGAGTGCTTCTACTACTCCGTCGAAGAACTCGGCTAGCTTGACGCTAGTTTGCGTGTTCTTGTCGGTGGAGTACCCGAAGTCCGGCACCTTCAGGGCAGTCAGCTCCTTGTCGATGTCCTCGGCGGCGCTGGCAAGCCTGTCTGTGAAGATCCCCACGTTATCCCTGAACTTCTTGTGGGTTGCAATAGCGTCTTGAAGCAGACCCTTTTCCTTTTGGAGCTCTGTCATTAGAAGCCCTTCGCGCTTTCTGGTGGTGTCGAGCGTCTCCTTCAGCGTGGTCAGCTTCAGCTTCAGGTCTGCTCTGGAGTCGTTGGCGGCGGCAAGCAGATTGTTCTTCTTGGCTATGGTAACTTGCATCTCCGCCAAAGTGTGGGTCACCTTTGCCCTCTCACTTTCAAGCGTTGAGAGCTTGTCACCGTTTGCCTTGAGGGCGGCCTCTAGTCTTGCCACTTTCTCCTCCGTTTCCTTCCTGTTCACTTCTGCAGCAGCGACAGCGTTGGTGGCCTCCACCAACTTGCTGGCGTACTCTTGGGCCAAGGCTTCGATTTCCTTCTGGTGTTTTTGTGCCTGCCCCTGGGTCCGCTCTGCGACAAGTCTTGCCACCTCCTCGTCTTTCTGTCGGAGGGTTTCGGCAAGTTTCCTCTTGCGCTCGGCAAGTTCTTCTTCGTGGGCATCAAGGTCCACTTTCCGCTGGTTCAGATCACCGGCCTGAGCAGACAACTCCTTGGCGGTCTCCTCCTGTTTTTGTTCAATGTCTTGCTTCATCAGGAGGAGGGCCTGCCGTTCTTCAGCCAGCTGTGCCTGCTTGGCCTCTAACGCATTAAGAGATCGCGCGCGGACGTCCGCCAAGATCTCCGCGCGCCTCAACATGTCAGCTTCGGCCTTCTCGATGAGCGCCTCCCTGGAAGCTAGCTTCTCCCGTCGGGCGCGATGAAGATTCAGTAGCTTTTGAAGCAGTTGCTCCTCTTCAGACGTGCTGCTGCTGCTGGCGCCTGGCGCATCCACAAGCTGGAGCCCGGCAGCGGCAAGGATCTCCTCGTCCACAACATCCTCCTCGGTTGGCGCTCTGGAGCCCACCGTCCAGGGGAGGCTGACGTAGACGTTCTCGCCGACCCGGATGTATTTGCTTGGTGGAGGCGAGTTGGGCGCTGCCGCCTCGTCAGTGGTTGAGGGACCCGTGGTCGGAGTAGCGCCTGGCGCTCCTGTGGCCTCAGGGCCGTCAGTACGACCACCGGCTCCCTCGCCGGCCTCCTCAGCAGCCTTCTGGGCGGCCTCAGCTTCAGCGGCCTTGGCGGCTTCATCGGTGGGCGCCTTGGCGGTATTATCCTCGGCGGCCTTGCCGGCCTCTTCGGCAGCATTGGCAGTTTCTTCGTCGGCAAGCTTGTCGGCTGCCAGCTTGTCGGCCTTGGCAGCGGCGGCCTTGGCGGCCTCGTCGTCGACAGCCCCTGTGGTGTTCTCCTCGGCAGAAGAGTCAATGTTCATTGGCTCCACCGAGGAGGGCTCTGCCAACCCGAGAAGTAAGGCAAAAAGAGCTTCAGGAAGAAATTCAAGAAGACAAAAGAAAGAAAGCAGAAAGACGTTTCGGCTTATCCCAGCCACGCGTGCCCGTGCACTGTTTGGGCCTGGCCCAACAACGCCCGGCACTTTGTGTGGCCCAGGCCCGGGGGCTCCTGTCGGTGTACTAGAATAGGGGTACCCTAGTACCCCGTACTTGTGCACGGGCAGTAGTAGCATCCCGCGGCCAGGCTTGCGGGAGGACAGCCAGAGAGAAGCTCAAGATTATTAAGCCATTCAAGAACAAAGTATACAAAGCAAGAGTTAAGGCCCCGGCAAGAGGAGCTTGCCGGGAGGGACAGCTGAGGCCCAGCCTGGGCATTGCTGTAGCAGAGTACTTGCCGCGGCAAGGTACTTGCCCCGGCAAGGTATTGGCTGCGGCAAGATAGCGGCTGCGGCAAGGTACTTGCCCCGGCAAGTTACCTTGCGCGGCAAACTATGGGCTGCGGCAAGCTGTCAGGTGCGGCAAGGTCTTGCCACGGCAAGCGTTACTGTACCACTGTGCTACTGTGCTGCTCCGGTGCCTCTACCAGCGTGGCGCTCTGGGTCCTTCCAAGCGTGTGTGGCAGGGCACTGTGTAGACGGCGGTACACTGTAGCTAGCGGTGCAGGAGCAGGTGGGATAGGCTTTTCCCACGTCCAAGATGTCCGGGTACATGTATGTGGACAGCAAAGGCATGGGCATTTAATGCCCTTGTCCCCTGCCGTCAGTGGTAGGTAGGACATGTCATCCTGGTAATAGTGGCCTTACTGTAGCAACTTTCCACCTCTACCTTTACTGTTTGCCACCTGTTGGTGACCCCTTTGTGCGTATAAAAGGAGGCCCATAGGCAACATGGGAAAGGGAGGAGGAACTGGGAGATGGAGAACTCCAGTATTGTACGCAGCTACTCGGTACTGTAGCGCTCCTGGAGCTAGAACAATCATACATATAATAAACCAAAAAGCAGGAGTAGGGTTTTACGCATCCATGCGGCCCGAACCTGGGTAAATCTCTCTCGTGCACTGTCGTGTTCTTCGCTAGATTTGCTCTTCGTGCGACCGTCTCTCCCTGCCGAACGTAAAGGGGTCCTTCCCTGGGTCCCATAGGTGATCGCGGATTCGTCCCCGACATAGGAATAGCCCAATAGATCGATCAGGAAGAATAACTTTGAGGTGGTTTCGTACCCTACAATAATCTCTTCGTTTATTCTCCGCTATTAGTGACTTTGGAGTGACTCTTTGTTGCACGTTGAGGGATTGTTATATGATCTAATTATGTTATCATTGTTGAGAGAACTTGCACTAGTGAAAGTATGAACCCTAGGCCTTGTTTCGAAGCATTGCAATACCGTTTTCGCTCACTTTTGTTACTTGCTACCTTACTGTTTTTATATTTTTAGATTACAAAAACCTATATCTATCATCCATATTGCACTTGTATCACCATCTCTTCGCCGAACTAGTGCACCTATATAATTTATCATTGTATTGGGTGTGTTGGGGACACAAGAGACTCTTTGTTATTTGGTTGCTGGGTTGTTTGAGAGAGACCATCTTCATCCTACGCCTCCCACGGATTGATAAACCTTAGGTCACCCACTTGAGGGAAATTTGCTACTGTCCTACAAATGCGCTTGGAGGCCCAACACGAGTCTGCAAGAAGAAGGTTGCGTAGTAGACATCAAGCTCTTTTCTGGCGCCGTTGCCGGGAGGTTAGTGCTTGAAGGTATATCTTTAGATCTTGCAATCGAATCTTTTAGTTTCTTGTTTTAACACTAGTTTAGTTTATAAAAGAAAACTACAAAAAAATGGAATTGAGGTTGCCTCATATGCTTCATCTTTTTAACGTCTTTCGTGAAAATGATGGAAAGGAAAATTGTGCTCAAGTGTTAGAAGAAGAAGTCTATAAAATCTTTGGCACTAAATTTTTGAATGATGAGCATGATTGCAATGTTGTTAGTATGAATTCCTTGAATATCCATGATGCTAATGATATGCAAAGCCATAAGCTTGGGGATGCTATGTTTGATGAAGATGATATTTTTAGTCCCCCAAGTTTTGATGAGAATATTTATTATGATGATAGCATGCCTCCTATTTATGATGATTATATTGATGAAAGTGGGTTTGGAAGAGTGTCAACTCTAGGTAGTATTGATCCCACTATTTTGAAGGGTGTTGAATCTTATTACAATATTGATAAAAGTGGATTTGGAGGGGTCATGACTTTATTTAGTGATGAATCCACTATTTCGGAAGAGGTTCCAATTGATTGTGAGAACAAAGTTGCTCTCTATGATGATTATTGTGATGACATGTATGCTATAAAGAATAATGATAACCATGAAACTTGTCATCATGATTTGAATTTTCAATTGGATTATGCCTCACATGATAGTTATTTTGTTGAGTTTACTCCCACTACTATTCATGAGAATGAATTTGCTTACGTGGAGAGTAATAAAATTTCTATGCTTGTGGATCATGAAAAGAATGCTTTATGTGATAGTTATATTGTTGAATTCATTCATGATGCTACCGAAAATTATTATGAGGGGGGAACATATCCTTGTAGGTATTGCAATAATATCAAGTTTCCTCTCTATGTGTTGAAATTTTTGAAGTTGCACTTGTTTTGCCTTCCTATGCAAGTTGATTCTTGTTCCCATAAGTTGTTTGCTCACAAAATCCCTATGCATAGGAAGTTGGTTAGGCTTAAATGTGCTAGTCATATTCTTCGTGATGCTCCCATTATGTTTCAATCCTTCTTTTATGTGAGCATCATTGAAATCATCATGCCTAGCTTAAATGGCATTAAAGAAAAGCGCTTGTTGGGAGACAACCCAATATTTACCCCTACTGTTTTTGTGTGTTCACATGATTAAGCTAATGTAGTAATCATGTTTTATAACTTTTGTTTCAATAAATTGCCAAGTAAAGCCTTTGGGATAGTGTGGTTGATAGTTGACTTGATTCTGTGCAAAAACAGAAACTTATGCATCCAGTACAGAAATTTCTATCTTTTACTGGAACAAGGAAAACTTATGAATTTTTTACAGTTTATTGACATACAAATTGTCTACGTTGTCATAATTTTTCAGAATTATTGAAGTTACATAAGTATGACCTTAATTCAGATCTTTACGTCCTGTTCTGTTTTTGACAGATTCTGTTTTCAATGCATAGTTTGCTTGTTTCATAGTTTCTATGGCTTATATTGCTCAATATAAATTGTAGAAATGATAGGGTACAGTAGGTATCAGGTGATAAAAAAAAAATCTTGTCTTGAAAGTACCAAAGTGAATGATTTGTTTTATCATACTAACCCATCTCACGAAGTTCCGTTAAGTTTTGTGTGATTGAAGTTTTCAAGTTTTGGGTGAGATATCGATATGAGGAGAATATGGAGTGACAAGACACTAAGCTTGGGGATTCCCAAGGCACCCCAAGGTAATATTCAAGGAAGATTCAAGCAACTAAGCTTGGGGATGCCCCGGATGGCATCCCCTCATTCGTCTCCAACATTATCGGTAACCTTACTTGGAGCTATATTTTTATTCGTCACATGATATGAGTTTTGCTTGGAGCGTCATTTTATTTTATTAGTATTTTCTTGCTGTTATTTATAGTGATGTTTTGCATCTTTTAGTTCAATAAAAAGGTCAAGTATAGCCTTTACCATGCTTATTTTGCATGTCTTTATATTGCTGTTTTGAAAATAGAAAGTTTTCTATCGTTGTCTGAATTCTTCTGGAAAGTCAGAACATGGTAAAATCTTGAAATTTTTAAACAATGAGTAAAAACAAATGTTCTACAGTGTGATAATTTTTAAGAAGTTTTGGAGTTAGGGAAGTATGAGTACAATTGCACTCTTTACAGACTGTCCTGTTTAGACAGATTGCTGTTATGTTTGCATATGTTTACTTGTTTAATGATTCTATTTGAGGATAGGAGTATTAAATATGCAGAGGCATTTAGTATGCAATGTAAAATTATAATTTTAGTGATTTGCTACAGTAGAGAATGATAAGGTTTTGCATTTGATTTATACTAACTTTTCTCACAAGTTCTTGTTGAGTTTTGTGTGGATGAAGTTTTTAAGAATTAGGGAAACCGTGATATAAAAGGAATTAAGGAGACACAAAAGCTCAAGATTGGGGATGCCCAAGGCATCCCTAGTTAATATTCAAGAAGTCTCAAGCATCTAAGCTTGGGGATGCCCCGGTTGGCATCCCACCTTTCTTCATCAACAATTATCGGTTAGTTTTGGTTGAGCCTAAGTTCTTACTTCTTCACATGATATGTGCTATCCTTAGAATGTCATTTTATTTTATTTTGCTTGCTATTTGAATAAAATACTTAAGATCTGAAATTTTATTTATGAGATAGAGTCTTCATATAGCTACATAATTATTCAACTACTCATTGCTCTTCACTTATATCTTTTGGAGTAGTTTGTTATTTACTCGTGTGCTTCACTTATATCCTATGAGTAAATGGTTGAATGAATTGAATATCATAAATCTGAAATTATATCTGCTTCATATGCTTATACCATGGGGAGTAATGACTTCACATATAAGAAGTAGAGGTGGTAAATTTATTGAAAGTTAGCAAACATAGTATTGGTCACTTGAACAATTCATGAAAGAATATTGAAGGAAGAGAGATTTTACATATAAATATACTATATTGGACATCTTCTATGATTGTGAGCCCCATTAATTATTTTCAAACTTTAGCAAATTAGTTGAAGATGGACAAGGAAGACAACATAATGAGTTATGCTTGGGTATATATTTGTATAGAAGTTATATTGTTATGGATCCTCCAACATGTGGTGCTTGCTATTTAGAATCTTTTGCTAGCCAAAATTTATGTACTAAGCGGGAATACTGCTTGTGCATCCAAAATCCTTGAACCAAGTTTCTTCCATGAGTGTCCACCATATCTACCTATATGCGGTATTTACCTGCCGTTCCAAGTAAATTTGCATGTGCCAAACTCTAAACCTTCAAATAATAATCTGTTTTGTATGCCCGAATCGCTCATGTAGCGACTAGGGGCTGTCAGTATCTTCCATGCTAGGTGGGTTATTCTCACGATGAGTGTTTATTCACTTATCATTCACGAGAGAGTGGCTGGTAATTGGGATGCCCAGTCCTATGATCAAAAGATCAAAAACAAAATCGCAAATAATTGCAAACAAAACTCCCCCAGGATTGTTGATAGTTGGACGGTACCCATTGTTTCAGACAAGCCATGGAGTGTGATTGTTTGTGGAGGGGGAGTAAAAAACTTTACCTTTCTGTTTGGGAACCGCCTATAATGTATCTAGTATGGAAGATATTGGGAACCCTTGGTTGTTATGTTGACAATGAAAGCATACCTCTCAAAATTATTTTCATCTCTGTTTTAAAAGCTTCAAGCTCTGGCACCTCTACAAATCCCTGCTTCTCTCTGCGAAGGGCCTATCTTTTACTTTTATGCAAGAGTCAGTAGTATTCCTTCTCATTCCAACCTACTCTTTAGTTTGCAAGCATCATGTGATGGGGAAAGATCTAAGCATATATGGCCATTCAAATATATTTGATCATGAATTATTATTGTTGACAATTATCTATATGATAAATAAGTTGGGAGGCGAAACATTAAGCCCATATCTTTCTCTGTGTTCAATGGATGCTATTTGTTCTAAAAATATGCTTTGAGTGGTAGCAATCATGGAAGACTATGTGATAGTTGAGTATGTGGGATTTGCTAAATCAAAGCTCTTACATAGACCCTTCCTGAAAATAAGATGAATTGCAATTGTTTGATGACTAAGAACCTAGTTTGTTAGTTTTCAAGAAAGTTTATGATCTATGCTTTGACATGTGAATAGTTTGCTACTTGATCATGAGAAGTTTTATGAGATGAGCTACTGTTTATGATATATAATGATGCTAGAAAAGTGATTGAAATTATCAGTGATCAAACTTGTGCACTTGCTAGCATTCCACATCAAAAATTCTGTTTTTATCATTTACCTACACGAGGACGAGCAGGAATTAAGCTTGGGGATGCTTGATATGTCTCCAACGTATCTATAATTTTTTATTGTTCCATGCTATTATATTATCCATCTTGGATGTTTTATATGCTATTTTATATTATTTTTGGGACTAACCTATTAACCTAGAGCCCAGTGCCAGTTTCTGTTTTTTCCTTGTTTTTGAGTTTCGTAGAAAAGGAATATCAAACGGAGTCCAAATGAGCTGAAAATTTACGAAGACTTTTTATGGACCAGAAGAAGCCCCCGAAGCAAAAGAGTTGGGCCAGAAGAGCCACGAGGCCTCCACAAGGGTGGAGGGCGCGCCCTACCCCCCTGGGTGCGCCCTCTGGTCTTGTGGGCTCCTCGTGGACCCCCCCTGACTTGTTCTCGATGCCAAAAATTCCTATAAATATAGAAACCCCCAAAAAGAAACCTAGATCGGGAGTTCCGCCGCCGCAAGCCTCTGTAGCCACCAAAAACCAATCGAGACCCTGTTCTGGCACCCTGCCGGAGGGGAAAATCATCACCGGTGGCCATCTTCATCATCCCGGCGCTCTCCATGACGAGGAGGGAGTAGTTCACCCTCGGGGCTAAGGGTATGTACCAGTAGCTATGTGTTTGATCTCTCTCTCTCTCGTGTTCTTGATTTGGCATGATCTTGATGTACCGCAAGCTTTGCTATTATAGTTGGATCTTATGATGTTTCTCCCCTCTACCTTCTTGTAATGAATTGAGTTTTCCCTTTGAAGTTATCTTATCGGATTGAGTCTTTAAGGATTTGAGAACACTTGATGTATGTCTTGCATGTGTTTATCTGTGGTGACAATGGGATATTCATGTGATCCACTTGATGTATGTTTTCGTGATCAACTTGCGGGTTCTGTGACCTTGTGAACTTATGCATAGGGGTTGGAACACGTTTTCATCTTGACTCTTCGGTAGAAACTTTGGGGCACTCTTTGAAGTTCTTTGTGTTGGTTTGAATAGATGAATCTGAGATTGTGTGATGCATATTGTATAATCAAACCCGCGGATGCTTGTGGTGACATTGGAGTATCTAGGTGACATTAGGGTTTTTGTTGATGTGTGTCTTAAGGTGGTATTTTAGTACGAACTCTACGGCTGTTTGTGACACTTATAGGAATAGCCCAATAGATCGATTAAAAAGAATAACTTTGAGGTGGTTTCGTACCCTACAATAATCTCTTCGTTTATTCTCCGCTATTAGTGACTTTGGAGTGACTCTTTGTTGCACGTTGAGGGATTGTTATATGATCTAATTATGTTATCATTGTTGAGAGAACTTGCACTAGTGAAAGCATGAACCCTAGGCCTTGTTTCGAAGCATTGCAATACCATTTTCGCTCACTTTTGTTAGTTGCTACCTTGCTGTTTTTATATTTTCAGATTACAAAAACCTATATCTATCATCCATATTGCACTTGTATCATCATCTCTTCGCCGAACTAGTGCACCTATACAATTTATCATTGTATTGGGTGTGTTGGGGACACAAGAGACTCTTTGTTATTTGGTTGCAGGGCTGTTTGAGAGAGACCATCTTCATGCTACGCCTCCCACGGATTGATAAACCTTAGGTCATCCACTTGAGGGAAATTTGCTACTGTCCTACAAAACTCTGCGCTTGGAGGCTCAACACGAGTCTACAAGAAGAAGGTTGTGTAGTAGACATCAATAGCGCTCGGCGTCATCTGTTTCTTCCGAAAGCTCTGTCAGACGTCTAGTTCAACATTGTGGCACGGTCGGATCGCGCCATCCAGGACAGAGGTGGCGCTGGTATCCACCCTGCTCGCAACGTCCCGGAGTGCAAAAGGAGATGGGCCCAAGACCCCTGAGCGCTTAGGATGTAGACTGGCGGGGACCTCTCTAAGGAGCCCAGGTAGGACTACGGTGTGTCGATCAGCCGAGGCCAGACATGACCCGAAAAGTGTGTCCGGCCGGAGTTAATCGAGCGTGTTGGGTAAGTTGGTGCACCCCTGTAGGGAAGTATATCTATTCGAATAGCCGTGTCCATGGTAACAGACGCTCGGAGTTGTATCCCGATCTATTACAACTAGAACTGGATACTGGAGACACTAAATGGATATGATGGCTCCGGGATCACTTCCTCGCGGGGTAGACGAGGAAGGATCTCTGGGAATTGCTATTATATACTTGTTACTATATGATAGGTTACTCTACTCTCTTCTGTTGCTGCAAGACGCTGCAAGATGCTAGTCCTCGATAGGCTAGGCCTTCCCCTCTATTCTGGTATTTCTGCAGTTTAGCCCATAGATACAGCCCCTTCCCTTTGATAACGATGCATACTTAGCATAGTTCTGATGTAAGTCTTGTGAGTACTTTGGATGAGTACTCACGGTTGCTTTACTACGTCTTTTCCCCTATAATAAATTGCTGCGATCAGATGACGGAGTCCAGGAGCCAGCCGATCCCCTCGACGACTATTACTACCTCGACGAAGCCTACTACTATGTGGAGACTGTCGAGGACTAGGAGTAGTTAGGAGGCTCCCAGGCAGGAGGCATGCGCCTTTTTGATCAAGATGTCATTATTTTGCTAGCCTTCTTAAGGCAGACTTGTTTAACTTATGCCTGTACTCAGATATGGTTGCTTCCACAGACTCATGTGTATTCGAGCCCTCGAGGCCCCTGGCTTGTAATATAACGCTTGAATTATTTTATTTTGTGTCTAGAGTTGTGTTGTGATATCTTCCCGTGAGTCCATGGTCTTGATCATGCGCATTTGCGTGTATGATTAGTGCACGGTCGAGTCGGGAGCGTCACAAGTTGGTATCAGAGCCAACTGCCTGTAGGAAGCCCCTTTCCAAGTCCTTGGCCGAAGTTGAGTCTAGTCTTTGAAAAACTGTTTTACTAACATGGTTGTGTGGCTTACGGGCCCACATCGCCAATGGATGGGATTAGGATCTTTTATTCCTTGCCTTTACTCTGGGATTCTGATCTCTCTTCTATTCGGGTAAAAGATTTTACTGACTCTAACTCTAGGTTCTCGTGATCACATCCATTCGGAGATCTGAATTATCTACAGTTATTCCTTTGAATGACATGGACCTTTGCTACGAGCTGAGAGCCAGGTTCTGCATCAGAATGGTCATGGACCACAGGATCCTCATATCGAGGGCACCCTGCGTTGTCACCTGTAGATGCCAGGCTTCATGAGTTTCCTCACGACGTTGTCGTAGCTTTTCCTATGTCCCATTGTTGTATCCCCTCCATCGCATCCATGCGTGCCGCCTAATATGTCTAGGATGTTTCTCTTGTCCAAACTCATACTAACAGCGTGTAATTGGCTCCGTGTATGGATATGTATGTCTTTAATGACTACTACTTTGTACATACTGCGCCCTTTGCTCGTTGTTCAAGTTACATCATGAATGACTCCATACACTTGCTCCACCCCTTGCTAAACCGCTCCCTGATGTTTTTAGCAGGATGGCTGACGATCCTCCACCTCCACCCTATATTTCCGCAATGATGCAGCAGTTTGAGCCGAATTGTCAGTTTATGACTGGGGTCATGGCCGAGTTTCCAAACCAGAATGCTCATCAACAGCCTGCCCCAATAACACTGCAAGAATTCGTGCGCCTCAACCTGTCCATTTTCTGCAACTCCACCAATCCTATGGATGCTGATAATTGGCTTCGTGACATCCTGTTTGAGATGGAGTTAGCTAATGTTGCCCCTACCAGTTAAGTCACATTTGTGGCATTTCACTTGAAGGGTCCAGCTGCTCAATGGTGGGAAAGCCACAGGGGTATGCTGCCTGCTGAAACTGTAACCACTTGGCAGGAATTTCAGTCAGCCTTCCGTGCACGGCACATTCCTGAAGGTCTGATGGACCAGAAGAAGGAGTTCGGCAAACTCTCAGCAAAATGACTGTGGATGAATATCAGAGGAAATTCCTTGAATTATCCCGCTATACTAAGGATGACGTCTGCACTGACACTCGCAAGCAGGAGAAATTTCGTGAAGGACTGCGTCCTGATATAAAGCTCACACTTGTTGTTCATGATTGTGCGGACTTTGCGACGCTTGTCAACCAAGCCTTCTGAGCTGAAACTGGTCTGGTTGAGTACCAGGAGTCGCTCAAGCGTACTTGAGATGTTGGCCCATCCTCGGGTCAGCCTGCTCAGAAACGTCTAAGTCTAGATCCCGCGCAGTGTTTATCACTGACCTGCTCCAACACCAAGGCCGTCTTATGTTGCACCTCGTCTGTCTCCGCCGCCGAGACAGCTCAGAATTCAAGATGATAAACCAACGGTTACGGCTCCTTTACCCAATGATAGCTTATGCCACAAGTGTGGACAGCCAGGACACCTTGCTCTCAACTGTCTCCAGGATCAGTCTCAGGATGCACCACGTCCTCCTGCTGGTCGTAAAAAGGGCTGTCGAAACCGTTGATTCAGAAACTGTAATATCAGACCGGCTGCTGTTGTACGTGGCCATGCCAATCATGTCGATGCTCAAAAGGCTTAGAAGGAACCAACTATCGTGTTGGGAATTCTCTCTATTAATTCAGTACCAGCCTTTGTTATCTTTGATTCAGGAGCATCGCATGCCTTTGTGTCCCAACAATTTGCTTACATACATGGGCTAGACATGGAAAAATTACCCACTCCTTTAGCGGTTCAATCTCCGGGATCCAAGTGGCAAACCACAATGGTAAGCCCTCACAACCAAATCGAGATTGGAGGCCTATTTTTCCCGACTTCTCTCATTGTGCTCGGACCTTCCAACATAGACATCATTCTTGGTATGGAATGGTTGACAACCTATAATGCTTTGATCGACTGTGCCGCTAAGAAAGTCCAACTTACACATCCTTCTGGCCAGACAATCCAATACTCAGCCCGAACAGCTTAGAATGCCGAGAGCCAGATATATGCTCTGAATGCTTCACTCTTGAGGGAATAGAGAACATTCCAGTCATTCATGAATTCCAAGATGTCTTTCCAGAAGAACTTCCAGGAATACCCCCTGCTAGAGCTATTGAATTTGTCATAGACTTGAAACCGGGCACTACTCCTATTGCCAAGCGCCCATACAAGATGCCGCTACATGAACTCCTTGAACTTAAGGAACAAATTGACAAGTCACTTCGTAAGGGTTTCATTCGCCCAAGTTCTTCTGCTTGGGGTGCACCTTCTCTCTTTGTTAAGAAGAAGGATGGTATGGATCGCTTGGTCCAAGATTATCAACCTATCAACCGAGCAACAATTCAGAACAAGTATCCGCTTCCGAGAATCAACTATATGTATGATCAACTTGCTGGTTCCTTAGTATTCTCTAAAATTGATTTGAGATTGGGATACCACCATATCTGAGTTCCTGAAGAGGACATTCCAAAGACAGCCTTCGTTACTCGCTATGGTTCTTACGAGTACACCGTTATGTCTTTCGGTTTAACCAATGCTCCAGCAACGTTTTCCCGATTGATGAACTATATCTTCATGGATTACCTTGACAAGTTCGTCATGGTTTATCTGGATGATATCCTGGTATATTCCAAGAATAAAGATGAACATGCTGAACATCTTCGTCTAGTATTGGAAAAGCTTCGAGAGCATCAGTTGTATGCCAAATATTCCAAATGTGAATTCTGGTTACCTGAAGTGACCTATCTTGGTCATGTGATTTCCAAGGATGGTATTGCTGTCAACCTAGAACAAGTTCAAGCTATTCTGGACTGGACTCCCCCAAAGAATGTCAAACAAGTCAGAAGTTTTCTCAGACTCGCCAGCTATTGCCGTCGTTTTTTCGAGAACTTCTCCAAGATTGCCAAGCCTTTGACTAATCTGCTTCACAAGGGCGTTAAGTTTGATTGGACAAAAAAATGTCAAGAAATTTTCTAGACACTCAAGGACAAGCTGACATCTGCCCCAGTGCTTGCCCCTCCAGATTCTCTCAAGGAATTCATCATTTATTGCGACGCATCCTGCCAAGGATTAGGCTGTGTCCTAATGCAAGAGCGCAAGGTGATTGCTTATGCCTCCCGACAATTGTGTCATCATGAAGAGAACTACCCAGTTCATGACCCCAAACTCGCTACAGTTATTTATGCACTGAAGTTGTGGCACATTACCTTCTCAGTAATCGTTGCGAGACCTACACGGATCACCAAAGTCTGAAGTATCTGTTTACTCAGCCGGATCTGAATCTTCGTCAGCAAAGATGGATGGAGGCAATTATAGACCATGACTGCGGTATTTCATATACCCCTGGTAAGGCTAATGTTATGGGCGATGCTTTGAGCCGCAAGTCTTATTGCAACAAACTCGCAAGTTCAAACCCTTCTTTATGAGGAACTTTGCAAGATGAACCTCCATATGGTTCCACAGGGTTCTCTTAACACCCTTGTCTTGGAACCAACTCTCGAGAGAGCTATCAAATCTACGCAAGCAAAAGACACTGAAGTTGATCAGATGAGAAGGGAACTTGCTTTTGAGAAAGCCAGAGATTTCTCGATTGCTGAAGATGGAACATTGTACTTCAGAGATCGCCTTGTGGTACCCCGGTTTGAACTTATGACAGATAAGGTTATGAAGGAGGCACATGATACACCACTGTCTATTCATCCGGGTAGTACCAAGATGTATCATGACATTCGTCAACGGTACTGGTGGTCTAAAATGAAACAAGACATTGCTCGCTATGTTGCTAAGTGTGACATTTGCCGCCACGTCAAGGTAGAACATTAAAAACCTATTGGACTCCTGCAACCGCTTCCTATCCCTGTATGGAAATGGGACAAGGTTCAAATGGATCTCATCATTCGCCTTCCCAAATCACAAAAGGGTCATGATGCTATTCTTGTTGTTGTCAACCAATTCTCCAAAGTTGCACATTTTCTGCCAGTCAAGGAGACAATCACTGCTAGTCAGTTAGCAAACTTGTATATCTCCAGAATTGTGACACTCCACGGCATTCCGAATGAGATCAGTTCAGACCGTGGCAGCATTTTCACCTCAAAGTTCTGGGATAGTTTCCAAGAAGCTATGGGAACTCATAAAACCTAGAGCACTGCTTATCACCCCCAGTCCCAAGGTCAAGTTGAGCAAGTTAACCAAGTGCTTGAAGATATGTTGCGTGCTTGTGTCATCTCCTTTGGCAAGAAGTGGGAAGAATCTCTCCCGTATGCTGAATTCTCTTACAATAATAGCTATCAAGCTAGCTTGAAGATGGCACCCTTTGAGGTATTATATGGATGTGAGTGCCGAACCCCTCTAAATTGGTCAGAAACTGGAGAACAGCCACTCATTGGTACAGATATTACCCAACAAGCTGAAGAGCAAGTCTGTATAGTCCGGGAAAATCTCAAGGCGGCCCAGTCTCACCAGAAGAGCAACTATGACCGTAAACACTTGGGATCAATCTATCAACCTGGTGAACAAGCATATCTGCGTGTCACTCCTATGAGGGGCACTCGTCGTTTTGGAATCAAGGGCAAGTTAGCTCCTTGCTACATTGGTCCCTTCCGCATTCTCTCTAGCGTGGATATGTGGCTTATAAATTGGAATTACCACCATAGTTTTCTCAACATCCACGATGTCTTCCATGTATCGCAACTTCGCCGTTGCTTCAAGGATCCACACCGTGTAGTGGACCATGAAGTGTTTGAACTACAATAATACCTCTCTTATAAGGAGTATCCGGTACGCATTCTTGATCAAGCAGAACGTCGTACCCGTCAGAAGGCAATCAAGTTCCTGAAAGTTCAGTGGTCAAACCATTCTGTAGACGAAGCCACTTGGGAATGCGAGGATCATCTTCGTGATGAATACCCCGATCTCTTTCCTTCTACCAATTAATTCTCGGGACAAGAATTTCTTTTAGAGGAGGAGAGTTGTAACATCCTCGTGCATTAAGCTACAGTGATCCCTCTTGATTAATGCCAAGTCATCTCCTTTTTCTAATAGCAATTGCCACTTGTTCCAAAATCAAATTTGAATTGCGAATGAAAATGAAAATAAAAGTTGCACAAACAACCAAACTAAATAGTTCATATTATGGCAAATATTCACTAACTAATTGTCACGAATAAAGCAACATTAATTGAGTTACTAAAATGCATTCAATCTAATTAAAACAGATCCAGCAGTCATTTAACCAACCTTTTCAATTTCTAAAAAATGCTTACACATTTCTATTTGCACCCAAACTTTTTGTGCCAACCCAGAATATTGCCTTGTATTTTTGTGCCAAGTTTCATATTTTACAAAATCCATACGGTGGCTCAATGTAGCACAAAATAGTAACAAAAATAGAAAACAGAAAAAAAAAGGAAAAGGGCAAAAGCCACTGTGCTATTGGGCCATTAGTGCCACGGTGCAATGAGGCCCAACCCACGTCGGCCTTTCCCCTACCTGTACAGAGGGGAGGCAGGGGCATGTTGTGGCAGCCATCCAGCCGCCGTGGTGGCGCAGTGTCGGCCATCCCCGACCTCCTCGGCACCCTTAAGATGTCGCCCGCGCCTCCCCCCACTCCTCCCGGAACCCTAGCCGCCTCTCTTTCCTCTTCTCCGTCCCTCGTTCTCTTCCCTCGAGCTCCATCGAACGGAGCCGTCACCGTCGCGTCATGTTACCGCGCTCTGGGACCTCCTCGAGCTGTTGCAAGCTGACCAGGAGGGCTACCGCGGTTAACCTCGTCTTCCCCCGGCCGTAAATCGAGCCGAGAAACTACGATAACATCGCCCTCGCCATTGCCTTCGCCCACGGCCGCTGCATCTCGCCGCCGGTTGCCGTGAGCTTGGACCACTTCGTGCCTCGACGAGCTCACCTACGGCCTCCTCTATGAGCACCTCCTCTCCTTCCCCCTCTGTCTCTCGCCGTAGCCCATCGTCCGCGCGCGCCCGCGCCGCCTGCTCTCCGGCCGCGCCTGATACGTCTCTGTCGTATCTATAATTTTTTATTGTTTCATGCCAATATTATACAACTTTCACATATTTTTGGCAACATTTTATATGATTTATTGGACTAACCTATTGATCCAGTGCCCAGTGTCAGTTCCTGTTTGTTGCATTTTTTTTGTTTCGCAGAAAATCCATATCAAACGAAGTCCAAATGCAATAAAATTTTACGGAGAATTATTTTGGAATATTTTTTATTTTTGGGAGTTGGAATCATCAGAAGAGGGGGCCCACAGTGACCACAACCCACCAGGGCGCGCCTGGGGGCCCAGGCGCGCCCAGGTGTCTTATGCCCACCTCGTACGTCGGTTGGAGCTCTACTTCGGGCGCAAGGAAGCTTATATCCGGAAAAAAATCATGTTAAAATTTTAGCACAATCGGAGTTACGAATCTCCAGGAATATAAGAAACGGTTAGCAATATGTTCATGATTCGCTTATGGTGGGTTGCGAGAGTGACATAAGCTTAAACCCGAGTAAGTGGGTTGTTGCGTATGCGATCAAGAGGACTTGATACTTAATGCTATGGTTGGGTTTCACAACCTTAATGATCTTTAGTAGTTGCGGATGCTTGCTAGAGTTCCAATCATAAGTGCATATGATCCAAGTAGAGAAAGTATGTTAGCTCATGCCTCTCCCTCATATAAAATTACAAGAATGATTACCGGTACTTGTTATCGATTGGCTAGGGACAAATGACTTTCTTGTTGACAAAAGCTATCCACTTTTATTACCTTGCAATTTATTCGTAGTTTTCATTCTCGCAAAGTACTCGTAGTTTTATTCTTGCAAAATAGTTTCATACTTGTTTTAGGTAAAGCAAACGTTAAGTGTGCGTAGAGTTGTATCGGTGGTCGATAGAACTTGAGGGAATATTTGTTCTACCTTAAGCTCCTCGTTGGGTTCGACACTCTTATTTATCGAAGAAGGCTACAAACGATCCCCTATACTTGTGGGTTATCAGCGCCCTTGCCCCTGCTCGCTGGCTCCCTTCGCTCGGTCACTCGGGCGCGCCTCTGGCTGTGGCCGTCGGCGCCTTGTGCGCCCGTGCGTGCCCAACAAACCCCTGATGCGACTCCGTCATATCTACTTTTCCAAATACTTTTACTCTTGTTTTGGACTCTAATTTGCATGATTTAAATGAAACTAACCCGGACTAATGCTGTTTTCAGCAGAACTACCATGGTGTTGTTTTTGTGCAGAAATAAAAGTTCTCGGAATTGGACGAAACTTTATGGAGATTTATTTTGGAATAAAAGGAAAATATTGGAGCAAAGACACACTGGAGGGGGGGTCCTGCTGCCCACTAGGAACCAGGGCGCGCCGTGGTTGGTAGTGGGCCCCACGAGGCTCCGCTGACCCTAATTCCGACGCTATAAATTCAGATTTCCCGAGAAAAAATAGGAGAGGAAGTTTTATCGTGTTTTATGATACGGAGCCGCCGCCACCTCCTGTTCTTCATCGGGAGGCCGGATCTGGAGTCCGTTCGGGGCTCCAGAGAGGGGGATCTTCCGTCTTCGTCATCATCAACCATGCTCCATCACCAATTTCATGATGCTCACCGCTGGGAGTGAGTAATTCCGTCGTAGGCTTGCTGGCCGGTGATGGGTTGGATGAGATTTATCATGTAATCGAGTTAGTTTTGTTAGGGCTTGATCCCTAGTATCCACTATGTTCTGAGATTGATGTTGCTATGACTTTGCTATGCTTAATGCTTGTCACTAGGGCCCGAGTGCCATGATTTTGGATCTGAACCGTTTATGTTTTCACCAATATATTTGTGTTCTTGATCCTACCTTGCATGTTATATGCACCTATTACATGTTATGATCTGCATACCCCAAGGTCACAATAATTGGGATTCTTTCCGGTGATTACCTTAATTTGAGGAGTTCATGTATTCACTATGTGTTAATGCTTTGTTTCGGTTCTCTATTAAAAGGAGGCCTTAATATCCCTTAGTCTCCTTATGGACCCCGCTGCCACGGGAGGGTAGGACAAAAGATGTCATGCAAGTTCTTTTCCATAAGCACGTATGACTATATACGGAATACATGCCTACATTACATTGATGAATTGGAGCTAGTTCTGTGTCGCCCTAGGTTATAACTGTTACATGATGAATGTCATCCAACATAGTTATCCAGCACCGATCCAATGCCTATGAGCTTTTCACATATTGATCTTTGCTAAGTTACTACTATTGCTGCTGCTCTCACAATTGCTACCAAATTACTACTGTTACCGTTACTACTACTATTGCTATTGCTACTACCGCTATCAAATTGTCATACTATTGTGCTACTGATCACTCTGTTGCAAGATATTTAGTTCTCCAGGTGTGGTTGAATTGACAACTCAACTGCTAATACTTGCAAATATTCTTTGGCTCCCCTTGTGTCGAATCAATAAATTTGGGTTGAATACTCTACCCTCGAAAACTGTTGCGATCCCCTATACTTGTGGTTATCAAGACCTTTTTCTGGCGCTGTTGCGGGGGAGCATAGCTATATTTGTTGAGTCACTTGGGAATTATATCTGTTGAGTACTATGAAGAATCTTAAGGATGATAGAACCAAGATCGTTCCCTCTAAGATGAGGGGAGATAAGGAACTGCCATCTAGCTCTGCACTTGATTCACCTTCTATTTTAAGTAAGCTTGCAACACCACCACCCGCTATTAATTCTGATATGTCGCAAATAATTGATGATGCTACTTCTGCTATGAATGATGCTTATGATGATGCTAGTACTTTGCTTGATAAGACTGTGCCACTAGGTGAATTTCTTGATGAACAACTTGCTAGAGCTAAGGAAATTGAGAATGCTGAAACCAATGAAATTATTGAAACTGATGAAGTTACTGAAACTGATAATTACGAAACACCTATTCGACCTAGCTCTCCTAGATATGAATTGCCTAAGATACCTGAGAGTTATGTTATGGAAGAAGAGGTTGCTAGGGATTTTCTTGCTTGTAAGGATAGAGATGATCTTAAGAAATTACTATGCAAGTTGAAAGAAAAATCTTTGAATGCTAGAATAAAATATGACCCTAAGTTTGCTACTTCACCTATCTTTATTACTGATAAGGATTATGAATTCTCTATCGACCCAGAGTTAATTACTTTGGTTGAATCTGATCCTTTCCACGGCTATGAAAATGAAACTGTTATGGCACATCTTACTAAATTAAATGATATAGCCACCCTATTTGCTCATGAGAAAAAAATTCGCTATTACTATATTCTTAAGTTATTTCCTTTCTCGTTAAAGGGTGATGCTAAGATATGGTTTAATACTCTTGCTCCTGGTTGTGTGTGTAGTCCCTAGGATATGATTTATTACTTCTCTGAAAAATATTTTCCTGCTCATAAGAAACAAGCTGCCTTACAGGAAATATTTAACTTTGTGCAAATTGAAGAAGAGAGTCTCCCACAAGCTTGGGGGAGGCTTCTCCAATTACTTAATGCTTTGCCTGATCATCCTCTTAAGAAAAATGAAATACTTGATACCTTCTATAATGAACTAATCGATGCTTCTACGGACTACCTAGATAGTTGTACTGCTTGTGTTTTCAGGGAACGAACTATCGGACAAGCTGAGGAACTCTTAAATAATATAGTGAAGAATGATAATGATTGGACACTTCCTGAACCACCGCCTAAACCTACTCCAAAGAAGAGGGGTATTTTATTTCTTAGTCCTGAAGATATGCAAGAAGCAAAGAAATGCATGAAGGAAAAAGGTATTAAAGCTGAAGATGTTAAGAATATACCACCTATTGAAGGAATGCATGGTCTTGACACACCACCACAGGTGGTAGAGGTAAATTCTCTTATAAAGTTTGATGAAGGTGATATTCCTTATAATAAATCTCCTAGTCAATGCTTGTATGAATTTGACAACTATATTATTAAGCAAGATCATTTTAATGCAAATGTTATGAAACAGTTGAAACGAAATGCTTACATGATTGATCGCTTAAGTGACTTGTTGTTTAGAATTGTTAATGATGTCAAAGGTGTAAGTAAACATGCATCTATGGTTCAAACTCAATTAGAACAAGTTGCTAAATCACAAAGTGAAGTGCTCAATGAAATGAATAATGATATAAATGATCATGTTGTTAGAGTAATGACTGGAGGGGGTAGAATGACTGAGGAGCCACTTTATCCTGAAGGTCACCCTAAAAGAATTGAACAAGACTCTCGAAGAATTAACGTAGATGCACCTAGTCCATCCAAAAAGAAAAAGAAAAAGGAAAATGATAGGACTTTGCATACTTCTAGTGAACCTGAGGTAGAAAAACCTTCTGAGGATAACAATGATGTCTTTATTTCTGATGCTGAAACACAATCTGGTAATGAACATTCACCTAGTAATAATGATAATGAAAATGATGATGTTCATATAGATGCTCAACCAGATAATGATAAAGAACCTAATAATGACATTGGAATAGAACCTACTATTGATCTTGATAACCCACCTGCTAAAAATAAAGGTTATGATAAAAGATATTTTGCTGCTAGAAAACATGGTAAAGAAAGAGAACCATGGGTTCGGAAACCCATGCCCTTTCCACCTAAACCATCTAAGAATAAGGATGAGGAAGAATTTGAACGCTTGCTGAAATGCTTAGGCCAGTATTTTTGCGTACTCGTTTGACTGATATTTTGAAGATGGCCCCTTATGCTTAATATATGAAAGATATTGTCACCAATAAAAGAAAAATACCTCAAGATGAAATCTCCAGCATGCTTGCTAATTATTCTTTTAAGGATGGAGTACCTAAAAAACTAGGAGATCCAGGAATACCAACTATACCATGCTCCATTAAAATAAGTTATGTCAAAACTGCCTTATGTGATTTGGGAGCCGGTGTTAGTGTTATGCCTTTCTCTTTATACAAAAGACTTGATTTGAATAAACTCACACCTACTGAAATATCATTGCAAATGGCTGACAAATCAACTGCCATACCTATCGGTATTTGTGAGGATGTGCCCGTTGTAGTTGCAAATGTATTGTGTTAACAGACTTTGTTATACTTTATATGCCCGAGGACGACAGCATGTCAATTATCCTCGGTAGACCCTTTTTGAATACTACAGGAGCTGTTATTGATTGCAACAAAAGCTAGGTCACTTTTCATATCAGTGGTAATGAGCATACGGTGCACTTTCCGAAGAAACAATTTCAAGTGAATGGTATTAATGTTATTGAAAAGACTCCGACAATTACTATTGGAAGTTTTCAACTTCCTCTTCCTACTTCCAAAAAGAAATATGAAATACTTATTGTAGGGGATATGCATATTCCTGTTGAGGTAACCTAGTGTTATACAAAGATTCTCCGGTTTCATGTTAATCGAAAATAGTTTGTTAATAAGACTTGATCCACCTTATTAATGGATTCTTTTTGAGAGACGTGTGATCGATGAATTTAGTAAGCACAACCTTTTGTCCTTACCTTTTGTTTTTTGTTATTTTTAGTTAAATGCATTAAAATGACATGTTTACCCTGTTTGCTGAATTATCCGTGCAATAAAAAATAGTCCAAAAATAAAATTGCTCAAAATGACATGAAATTTTAACACGACTTTTTTTGAACATTTGAGAATTTCTCGCACTGAAAACACCACAGGGGTGCCCCAGGTGCCCACTAGGCACCAGGGCGCACCACACCTCCAGGGCGCGCCCTGGCGGGTAGTGGGCCCCACGAGGACCCCCTCACTTATTCTCTTAGCCCACATCGTCACTCACCTCTAGAAAAAATACCTGTAGCTCTCTTTCTCCCGTGTTCTTGCTCCCAAACCTGAGATTTTTTATCTCTTTGCTCGGAGCTCCATTTCCGAAACTGTTTTGGGGGATTGCTACTTGGTATGTGACTCCTCCATTGCTCCAATTAGTTTTTGCTTTAGTGGTTTATATTTTGAGTAATTAGCTACTCTTGGTGCTATTGAAAATGAGCTTGCATGTTGGATTATTTGAGTTCTAAGTAGTTTGAATGCTTGATATAGCCTCTAGACATCCATATGAGTAGTTCCTATCAGTTTCGTGAAGTTTTATTGATATCATTTTGTGGCCCAAAATTTCAGAAATTGTTCGCAGATAAAATGAACCTCTTTAGGAGGAGCTCTTCGAGGCGGAGGTCCTCGGAGGAACCATCGAGCGAGGGCTCTATACGACAAGCGTATGTTGAACCAAGGGCAAGCTCGGTACGGGATACCGACACCAAATCGTGCCTACGACCGTGTGACGAGTTCATGATAGGTGCGTGTATTAAAGAAGAATTTGATCAGTATGTTCATAACACTGAGATCGCTCCCTTCATCGCAGATAAGTGTATTCAGCATCACAATCTTACTCACTCGTTGACCAAAAAGTTTAAGTACCATTCTCGTGATTCTAGAGTCTCATTTTATCTTTATGATAGAGCCTATGGTATGCCTTTAGAAGAATTTTGTACTGCATGCAAAATTCCATATTGGGGTTCGCTAGATGAACCACCAAAATCTGATTATGAGATGTTCCTGAGTAGCCTCTGCTGTGGTGAGGATAGGAGAGTTACACAGGCTAGAATAAAAAGTATACAATTTCCCTCCATCCGTTACTTTGAGCTTTCTAATGGCAAATGCATCATAGGCAAACAAGACTACAGTACACTCTGTGCCCCGGACTTGAGCCTCATACGTACTGCTTTAACAGGCATTAAACATTATAATCTTGAAGCAATTATTGCACAAAGGCTGCAACGCAATGCTGATAGTGGTCATTTTTATGGAGGAATTTATGCCTCTCGCGTAGCTGCAAGGCTAGGGGTTTCACCTTTGCCCAATGATCCTATCTTACCTAATAAATATTTAGACTTTGATGCAATGCCGCGTCATAGGTTTATTAAGTATGGAGCTCACAATTACAATTACAACTTGATGTTCGATAAAAAAAACATATTGTACTTGTTATTTTGCCTGCACCTGCTCTCTTTGATTTCCAGAGTAAAGGAAGATACTACATCTATGAGAGAGAGGCACGCGAGTACAACACATCAGTAGAGGCTACCCGTCTAGTTGAGGAGGCTGCACCTAGAGCCTCCACGAGCTATCACTTTGACTAATACCCTAACCACGGATGGTGATCACCAAGCTAGGCAAAAGCCTAAGCTTGGGGGAGTACGTATTTCTCACTGACATTACATTCATGTTCACACATTTCACTTTAGTTGTCGGTGTTTATCCTCTTTCATTGTATTATTCATGTTATATTCATTTTCTTGCTTTCTTCTTGTGTGTTTGAAAAACTTTGAGAAAATCCAAAAAAAAATCTCACTTCTTTTCGGTTTTTCTTTCTAGTTAAATTAGTTGTAGTATTAAAAGAAAACCCAAAAAGATTTCTCGTTCTTCTTTTGCTTGTTGGGAGCTTTCCCGTGTAAATAGTTTTTCTTGTTTTTATTTTCCTTTATTAATTTGCTTCCTTCAAGAAAAACTAAAAACTCCAAAAATCATTTCAGTGTGTTTCTCTGAAATTCTTTTCTTTTGTTGAGTCATACTAAGGAGAAGACCACGATGAAAATGTTGAGTGGCTCTCATATGCATTATTGTTGATCTAACAAAGAGCCCATATTATTTAGTCTTCTCCTCTGAATAAAATGTTTGCAGATTCCAGCTTAGTCCACGACACGCTTGCACTATTATTATTTTCATATCATTCGGTCGTGCAAGTGAAAGGCAATAATGACGATAATTGATGAAGTGACTGAGGCAAGGAAAGGCGGGTATGAACTCAACTTGTTTTTGCTTTTGTAAATATGTTTAACTCAGTATCCATGATTCAGCATATTATGATTAAACATGTTTATGATGACAATTAGAGATTATAGTAGCTCATGCCATGCTTAAGTAGCTAGGAGTGGATAATGATTTATTTTAGATGTCAACATGCATTACAATGGATGTGATGTAGTATGATGATATCGTATCTGCTACTTCTTGAGCTTGCGTTGATTTTTTTCTTGAAGAGGAAAGGGTGATGCAGCAAAGTAGAGATAAGTATTTCCCTCAGTTTGAGAACCAAGGTATCAATCCAGTAGGAGGAACACACAAGTCCCCAATAGATGCACCTACATAAACAAACAAATACTTGCACACAACGCGAAAAAGGGGTTGCCAATCCCTTCATGGTTACTTGCAAGGATGAGATCTGATAGAGATAGGTATAAAAGATAAATAAAAGTGCAAAACTAAAGTAAAGGTAAATAAATTGCAGCAAGGTATTTTTGGGGTTTTGGTTTTATAGATCTGAAAATAACATGGTAAAAATAGACCCGGGGGCCATAGTTTTCACTAGAGGCTTCTCCCTTGAAAGAACACATACGGTGGGTAAACAAATTACTGTTGAGCAATTGATAGAAAAGTGCAGAGTTATGATGATATCTAAGGCAATGATCATGAATATAGGCATCACGTCCGTGACAAGTGGACTGACTCCTTCCTGCATCTACTACTATTACTCCACACATCGACCGCTATCCATCACGCATCTAGTGTATTAAGTTAACAAGAACGGAGTAACCCCTTAAGCAAGATGACATGATGTAGAGGGATAGATCCAATCAATATTTCATAAACCTCATCTTTTTATCCTTAATGGCAGAAATACAAATACGTGCCTCGCTACCCCTTCTGTCACTGGGTGAGGACACCGCAAGATTGAACCCAAAACAAAGCACCCCCCCCCCCATTGCAAGATAGATCAATCTAGTTGGCCAAACCAAATCAATAGATCGGAGAGAAATACAAAGCTATATTAATCATGCATAAAAGAGTTTAGAGAAGACTCAAATAATATTCATAGATAATCTGATCATAAATCCACAATTCATTGGATCTCAACAAACGCACCACAAAACAAGATTACATCGAATAGAACTCCAAGAACATCAAGGAGAACATTGAATTGAAGATCACAGAGAGAGAAGAAGCCATATAGCTACTAGCTATGGACCCGTAGGCTGTGGTAAACTGCTCACACATCATCGGAAGGGCAGCAAGGTTGGTGTAGAGGCCCTCCGTGATCGAATCCCCCTCCGGCGAAGTGCCAGAAAAGGCCCCAAGATGGGATCTCACAAGAACATAAGCTTGCGGTGGCGGAAAAGTATTTTTGGTGTGCCCTCTGGTATACGGGGAATATTTGGGTATTTATGGAGCTGAGATTAGGGTTAGGGGTGCCATGGTGGGCCCACAAGCTTGCAAGGTGTGCCTGATGAGCTTGTGGCCCACCTGTAGCTCTTCTGGCCTCCTCTCGAATCTTCCTAGGTGTCTTCTGGTCCAAGAAAAATCGTCAAAAAGTTTCATTCCGTTTGGACTCCGTTTGGTATTGATTTTCTGTAAAAGACAAAAACAAGGAAAAAACAGCAACCGACACTGGGCACTAGGTTAATAGGTTAGTCCCAAAAAATGATATAAAATAGCATAATAATGCATATAAAACATCCAGGATGGATAATATAATAGCATGGAACAATAAAAAATTATAGATACGTTGGAAACGTATCATTATCCTCCTCTGAATGTTTCGAGTGGCTTGACTTGGCACATGTTCACACATGTAGTTGATTCAAAACCAACATAGCCTCCATGATAT
Source organism: Thinopyrum elongatum (assembly GCA_011799875.1). Taxonomy (NCBI): domain Eukaryota; kingdom Viridiplantae; phylum Streptophyta; class Magnoliopsida; order Poales; family Poaceae; genus Thinopyrum; species Thinopyrum elongatum. The sequence goes on along the minus strand of CM022299.1, from coordinate 324,322,272 downwards.
TTATGTTCATGGTGTTTATATCCTACTCATGCTAGTATTCAATGTTAATTATTCACAATGCATGTTTATGATCGTTTTTGCTCTCTAGTTGGTCGCTTCTCAACCTATTTGCTAGCCTTCGCCTGTACTAAGCGGGAATACTGCTTGTGCATCCAAATCCTTAAACCAAAGTTATTCCAGATGAGTCCACTATATCTACTTATATGCGGTATTACTCTGCCGTTCCAAGTAAATTTGCATGCGCCACCTCTAAAAGTTCAAATGAACATCTGTTTTGTGTGCATGTACCGCTCATGGAGCGATAGGGGGTAGTCAGTATCTTCCATGCTAAGCGGGTTATTCTCATGATGAGTGTTTATTCACTCGTCCTTGCATGAGAGGGCCCGGTAATTGGGATGCCCAGTCCCATGATTAAAATTGCAAATAATAAAACAAACTCCCCCAGAAAGTTGTTGGTATGGAGCGCACCCGAGGATTCGGCTAGCCATGGCTTGTGTTTGTTGGTGGAGGGGGAGTAAACTTTAATTTTACCGCTTGGGAACCACCGCTAATGTGTTTAGCATGGAAGATATTGAAAACTCTTGGTCGTAATGTTGACAGGAAAGGTATACCTCCCAAAATTATACTTATCTCTTATTTAAGCTTTGGGCTCTGGCACCTCTGCAAATCCCTACTTCCCTCTGTGAATGGCCCATCTATTTACTTTTATGTTAATTTAATTTTACTGTTGAGTCATCACCTTCTCAAACAAGCACCAATCCTGATAGCACTATCGTCATTCTCATGCATTGTGTATAGTTAATGTTGTGTGCATCATGACTGGATCTCCTCTACCATGAATTACAATGTTTAGTCGCTGCTTGAACTTTGGAGGTGCTCTGCATTTATGTTTTGCGGTCTTAGAAAAGGCTAGCTAGATACCATGTTGCCATATTATATCATGATTGTTTTGACAAAGTGTTGGCATTTGAGATATTTTATTATTGCTCGCTAGTTGATTATGCCATTGATATGAGTGAATATAATTTCTAAGAGTTATCGTTTGCATGGTTAGTCATGATCTTTGCTGAAAACCTGGGTAGTATTTAAGCATGTATATAGACACAAGAACAAAAGAGTTCATAAAGGTTTTTCTTTGTCACTTTCAGTTTGTCAACTGAATAGCTTGAGGACAAGAAATGAGTTAAGCTTCGGGGAGTTGATACGTCTCCGTCGTATCTACTTTTCCAAACACTTTTGCTCTTGTTTTGGACTCTAATTGCATGATTTGAATGAAACTAGCCCGGACTGATGCTGATTTCAGCACAACTACCATGGTGTTGTTTTTGTGCAGAAATAAAAGTTCTCGGAATTGGACGAAACTTTTTGGAAATTTATTTTAAATAAAAGAAAATTACTAGAGCAAAGACTCACTAGGGGGGCTGCTGCCCACTAGGCACCAGGGCACGCCACCCCCCTAGGGCGCACCCTGGTGGGTAGTGGGCCCCACGAGGCTCTGCTGACCCTAATTCCGACGCTATAAATTCAGATTTCCCTAGAAAAAATAGGAGAGGAAGTTTCATCGCATTTTATGATATGGAGCCACCGCCACCTCCTGTTCTTCATCGTGAGGCCGGATCTGGAGTCCGTTCGGGGCTCCGGAGAGGGGGATCTTCCGTCTTCGTCATCATCAACCATCCTCCATCACCAATTTCATGATGCTCACCGCCGGGAGTGAGTAATTCCTTCGTAGGCTTGCTGGACGGTGATGGGTTGGATGAGATTTATCATGTAATCGGGTTAGTTTTGTTAGGGCTTGATCCCTAGTATCCACTATGTTCTGAGATTGATGTTGCTATGACGTTGCTATGCTTAATGCTTGTCGCTAGGGCCCGAGTGCCATGATTTCAGATCTGAACCGTTTATATTTTCACCAATATATTTGTGTTCTTGATACTAACTTGCAAGTTATATGCACCTATTATGTGTTATGATCTGCATACCCCAAGGTGACAATAATTGGGATTCTTTCTGGTCATTACGGTAATTTGAGGAGTTCATGTACTCACTATGTGTTATTGCTTTGTTCCGGTTCTCTATTAAAAGGAGGCCTTAATATCCCTTAGTTTCCTTATGGACCCCGCTGCCACAGGAGTGTAGGACAAAAGATGTCATGCAAGTTCTTTTCCATAAGCACGTATGACTATATACGGAATACATGCCTACATTACATTGATGAATTGGAGCTAGTTCTGTGTCACCCTAGGTTATAACTGTTACATGATGAACGTCATCCAACATAATTATCCATCACCGATCCAATGCCTACGAGCTTTTCACATATTGATCTTTGCTAAGTTACTACTATTGCTGCTACTGTCACAATTGCTACCAAATTAGTATTGTTACCATTACTACTACTATTGCTATTGCTACTACCTCTATCAAATTTTCAAACTATTGTGCTACTGATCACTCTGCTGCAGATATTTAGTTCTCTAGGTGTGGTTGAATTGACAACTCAACTGCTAATACTTGCAAATATTCTTTGGCTTCCCTTGTGTCGAATCAATAAATTTGGGTTGAATACTCTACCCTCGAAACTGTTGTGATCCCCTATACTTGTGGGTTATCACCCCCTGGTGGCCTGGACCACTGCCAGGTGGGGTCGGCCCTTGTTTAGGTTAGGGACTAACCTGGATTAAAGCTAATCCCCCCCTAGGTAGTCTCTGACCAGTGAGCCAACCCCCTGCTAAATACCCATTTATTATTTAGTTAAAATTATCTAGCCTATGACATGTGGGCCCTTTGACCCTGTTGACTGGTCAACATTGACCCAGTCAACACTGACTGTAGTGCTGACTGGGCATTGACTGGCCCCACCTATCATTGACTATGGTTGGCTCTACCCTGTGTAATAAAAGTATTTTACTGTTTAAATTCGAATTAAATTAAACCAGTAATTCCAAAAAATGATTTAAAATTTTAAAAATCATATAAAATATTCTATAAGTCTGATGAAAATAATTTATATATGAAAATTGATCAGAAAAATATGACGAATCCGAATATGCCATCCACATACCTGTCACATGTCTCCAACACTGCAAACATTGAACCTTCCCAGATATTTTCCCGCTCCATCTGTAACGCGTAGCACTGCGTTAGGTCACCCCTAACACATCGTATTGCCATGGAATGCATTGTGATGCATTTGATTGCTCTATTATTTATTGTGTTCCCCCTCCGTTACTTCTTTTCCGGTAGACCCCGAGACCGTGGTTGATCCGGTGATCGACTACTTCGCCGTCGAGGGTCCATATCTGTCTACAGAGCTTCCAGGCAAGCAAAACCCCCTTGATCATTCCTATATCTCCCACTCATTCTCTCTCATGCTTGCATTAGATTTTGCTACTGTTGTTTGATAGCTCCTATTCTGATGCATAGTCTGCTTTTGTAACCTAATGTTGTTACTTTACCTGATATCCTATATGCTTGGTATACATTGGTTGGTGATCCATCAGTGACCCCTCATCCTTGTCCTTGTTGCCCCGCTTTGTTACCAGTGATCCGATCAACGTGATCGATGTGCAGAGACCGACACATCACCGCACACCCCATAGTTGTACGACTCTGTAGAGCTACTATTGAGTGCCGAGGGTGATACCTCGTATCGCACTCCTGATGATATCTCTGTAGTGTAACTAATCAGTCGTGGATTTCAGAGGGTGATTCCTCATTCACCACCTCTGATGATGACTCTGTCGTGCAACACCTCAAGTGTGAACCTATCGAGGGTGATTCCTCCAAGTTCACATTGACGGTTACATCGAATGGGAATCCATCGAGGGTGATTCCTCGGGTTTCCCCCTTGATGTTATGGACACACGGTTACCTTGACTTTACCTCAGTCCCTTGTTGAAGTCGGGTCGGCCCTGAGGGGTACCCGCGAGAGTTATTGAAGTCGGGTCGGCCCCAAGGGGTACCCACGAGAGTTATTGAAGTCGGGTTGACCGTGAGGGTACCCACGAGATAATTATGAGGCACAGTCGGGCAGGCAGACTGCCCTAGAGAGGGATGGGCCTGACCCTTGCCGTAAGTCCTCGAGACGGGGCGACAGGAGCACCGATCATCACTGCGAGCTCCCAACACAATAACGGTTTGAATATGTGATCTGAGTAGGCCTCTAGCCTTTTCGCACTGATCACCACGCGGGATAGCACTCGGCGTCATATGTTTCTTCCGAAAGCTCTGTCAGACATCCAGTTCAACATTGTGGCACGGTCGGATCACGCCATCCAGGATAGAGGTGGCGCTGGTATCCACCCTACTCGCAACGACCTGGAGTGCAAAGGGCGGTGGGCACAAGACCCCTGAGCGCTTAGGATGTAGACCGACGGGGACCTCTCTGCGGAGCCTAGGTAGGACTACCGTGTGTCAATCAGCCGAGGCCGGACATGACCCAAAAAGTGTGTCCGACCGGAGTTAATCAGCGTGTTGGGTAAGTTGGTGCACCCTTGTAGGGAAGTATATCTATTCGAATAGTCGTGTCCATGGTAACGGACGCTCGGAGTTGTATACCGATCTATTACAACTAGAACTGGATACTGGAGACACTAAATGGATATGATGGATCCGGGATCGCTTCCTCGCGGGGTAGATGAGGATGGTGTTGGTGCAATGATAGGCCCCTTATGTTTGGAGTTTGTTGACATAAACAGTATGGGACTTATGTGTTTGCTAGTGCACACAGAGTACCACGTCCCTGAAGTATCGAGGAGTTTGATGCAAACGATGAAGATAATCTCCCTGCGTTGCAGCGAAGGTTATCACCGAAGATGATGCTAACAAGAGTGACCCCTAAAAATTGCTGAAGTTCAAGCAATTGGTTCGGTGTCTGTTCGAAGTATATGACTGCGGTCGAGTAAGAATGAAGACGAAGTGAAGATGTAGCATTTGTTTTGTTATTCTTCTTCTTTCATTGAGTCATAGGACCACCGTACTATTAAGAGGGGTGTAGCATTCGAAGCTTTGATTCTCTGATGCTAAACCCAAATCCTATGAAAGATGTGAGAGAAATCTATTCGTGCTCCGAGCAAATACTTGCCAGCAAGAGACTGTGATCTTCTTTGCTGCGAGAGATTTTTCTCGGACCAAGGAGTTAGCATTACTTGTTCCTCAAGTAATGTTACCATTGCTCCAAAATCCGACCGTTGCAAACGTGTCGGTTGGCCATTGGCTAGACCTCGTGTCCAAAATGGTCATTTCCCATGTGAGAAGGTTGCAGCTCTATATAGCCACCCCACGCTGGCTGCTCCGTTTGATTCTGAGAAGATTGTTGAGCAACCCACTCTCTGAGCAATTTGAGTTTAAAATCCACCAAGAGAAAAACCCTAGAGCCGAAGAATTAGATAGTGGTTCAGCATCACTAGAATCTAAGTCTAGTACGCTCCGCCTATTACTCTTGAGAGCTGCAAACTCTCTAGACGGTTAGGTGTCAATTTCTTCAGAGACCAAGAGTGATTGTGGTTCTCGAAGAAGTCTGTAAAGGTTTGGAGATCGCCTTCAAGTATGTACCATGAGTAAGCGGCATCGGTTGATGAATCGATTGTCGAGGAGAATAGGGTGAAGAGAGTTTATCTTCCGTGTTAAGTCACAGCCCCTCCAACCAGACGTAGTCCTTGTGCAGAAGGACGAACTGGTCGAACAAATACCTTGTCGCCATCAAGCATCGTTGGTTATCGCTGTCACCCATGTTTACCTTTGATGTATTTTCTCTCGTATGACTTGTATCAATCCATGTCTTTGTTTCTTTTTGGTACTCTATTTTAGTTCGTTGTAGTTTGTTTTTCATTCTTTCTGCTGCTGGGTTCTGAGAGATTTAAGTTTTCTGAAGAAAATTTAAAACTCCCATTCACCCCCCTCTGGTAGACATACTTCGTTCCTACAATTGGTATCAGATCAAGGTACTCCTTGACTCTGCTCATTTTAGTCTAATGACTTTGGAGTTTAAGTATGTCTTCAGTGAACTACAAATCGCATCTCAAGATTCCCATATTCGATGGGACGGACTACCCCTTCTTGAAGGAGAAGATGAAGATTCGTCTCTGAGCAATAGATGATGACATGTGGAATGTGGTGCAATTCGGGCTCCATGTTGCTGTACCTCAAGCCCCCTCCGACGAAGAAAATAAGCTTATTCAGCTGGATGCTCAGGCCAAAGATGAGATTGGCGGCCATCTCAATCGGTTGCAATTTCTTCGCTATCGCCAGTGTGAAACTATGAAGGAATTGTGGGACGTCCCCGAAAAGATCAATGAAGGAGTTTCATCTCAGAAAGAAGCTAGAATTGATACTCTTCGAGCCAAGTTCAATCGATTCAAGTGCATTGGAAATGAAAGCTGCCTTCGATCGCATGAGTGATATCGCAAATGAACTTTAAGGTCTCGGCGCCAAAGACATCACTAACCATGAAGTCGTAAAGAAACTGCTTCAATCTCTTGACAGTTCTTTCGACACACTTGTTCTGATGATACGTGAACGAGCTGACTTCAAGCACCTGGACTCTGCTGATATCATGGAGAGACTGAACACTCACGAGGAACAGTAAGAAGAGAAAAGAGATCTGTATGGCTCAAGTCTACTCAAAAATCATGCTCTCAAGGCTGTGGCTTATTCCTCCTCCGATGGAAATGCCGAAGAAGATTCAGATGACCCAGAAAGACTAAGTAAAGATCTCACACTGATCACAAAAAGATTCCAACGCTTCCACAAGAAGAGCCAGTTCCAGAAAAGAAGTTCAAGCAACTCTGGGGGTTCAAAATCTGCATCAAAACCTGCTGGAGAATACACCTATTTCAAGTGCAAAAATCCTGGACACTTCATTTCAGACTGTCCTCTCTGGGAAGCTGAAATCCGTGCTAGTGGAAGATATGATTCGGGCAACTATCGAGGCAAAAGCAAGAGCAAGAACTATGACTCCGATGAAGAAAAGAAAACGAAGAAATTCTTCAAGAAGAAGGACAACTCCACTTCAAAATCTTCGTCAAGATCTTCATCAAGGAACCCCTCCAAGTCCTCCTCCAACCGCAAGAATACTTCTTGCAAGGCCAAGGCGTACATCGGCAAGGAGATGGATTCTGAAGAAGAAGAGTCATCTGCCTCCGAAAAAGCTGATGAATCCGATGAGGATTTCGACTCCGGCATGGCGGGCATAGCATGCGCCTCCTCTTCTACGACAAACTTCTTCAGGAATCCATCAAGCGACGATGAATCTCCTACCTACTGTTTCATGGCAAAAGCTTCAAAGGAAAAGGCATCCTCCAAAATTCACAAGAATCACTCCAGTGATCAATATTCTTCTGATGAGGATGACCATGCTAAGTTTATCAAAATTGCCAATATTCAACAAAACTCTCTTGAGAAAATTGAGAAAACCCTCAGGAAATCTGAAGGGTTGTTGGTTGAGGAGATGGCAAAAATCTGTCGCTGACCGAAGAGTATTCCACTCTCAAGTCACAGATGGATGAACTGACAAATCGTCATGATTTTCTCCCGGCAGACCACGAAAGATTAACCTATGATTACCTGAAAAGGAAACAGGAACTCGAGGCGCTGAGAAAGGCTCATGAGGATTTGGTCATAGAAAATTCTCTTCTCACCCAACAACTTAAGGAGAAACCTGAAGTGTTTGAGCCACCATGTTTAAAATGCCTTTAATGAACCAATGCAGAATCAAATGCTGAATCATCTATGAATGTTAACCCCTCAGTCGAGGAAAATGGTTCTGTTTCTGATGAAAATACTAGGTTGAAGGATCTTCTTCAAACAGGAATGTTCAAATCTCTCAAAGGGCATCAAACCCTCTATGATGTTTTGAAGAAATCCATTCTTCACAAAAATCCTAGGAAAGAAGGTATCGGTTTCGAAAGGAAACTGAACAAAAATGGCACCTACTGGGAAGCTCATCAATACCCTCAAACTGTGTGGGTTCCTGCAAAGAGCAAAACGCTCGATCCAGCTTTACTCTCGGGATATGACTCTCCCATCCCTGAATATCCTGATGATGATTCTCTGGACAACTATAAGTTGTTTAAGAATCAACTTGGTGAGACTTATGCTCACTATGTTGGACCAAACAGCAGAAATGGCTCTCCAAAGAAAGCTATTTGGGTGCCTAAGAAAACTGTTGATACCTTGCCTATTACCACTCAACTAACCATGCAGGCAGAAAAAGTTCGACAGAATGAGTACATGCATGCCTCATACAATCATTATACTCATGTCTCTAGAAGGAATTTCAATGCTTATTCCTTCAATTATACTCGTACCACATCAAACAACAATCATGCTTATCGAAAGAAATCATATCCTGCATGCTCTACTGTTTCAAAGCCACCTGCAAAGATGTGGGTGGTTAATAAAGCCTAATTCTTCTACAGGACTATGTCTCCGGGTGTACATAATGGATAATGGATAGTGGATGCACTAGTCATATGACCGAAGACAAGTCATTGTTTGTCGATCCCAACTTAACTGCTTCTCCTCTGAAGTATATCACTTTTGGTGACAACAACAAAGGAAAGGTAATTGGGCTAGGTAAAATTGCTATATCCAAGGACAAGTCCATTGATGATGTTTTACTTGTCCAGTCTCTCGGATTCAATCTTATGTCAGTTGGCAAGCTATGTGATTTAGGCATGCTAGTTCTATTTTCTATATCCAAATGCATTGTCTTCATGGCCTCTGACAATTCCTTCATCTTTGAGGGAATTAGAAAGGGTGATCTTTATATTGTGGATTTCTCTAAGGGTCCCTTAGTCCAAACTTGCTTGCTTGCAAAAGCAACCGAAGGTTGGCTGTGGCACCGAAGACTTGGTCATGCAGGTATGAGAATTTTGCAGACCCTGGTGAAGAAAAATCATCTCCATGGCATTACTGATGTAAAATTCGACAAGAATCGTCTCTGTGCTGCATGTGAGGCTGGTAAATTAGCCAAGAAGCATCACTCATCCAAGACAGTTATGACCACTACAAGACCTCTGGAAATTCTTCATATGGATTTATTCGGTCCTCAAAATTATGCAAGCTTTGGTGGCAGTCATTATGGTCTGGTTATTGTTGATGATTTCTCTCGATACACTTGGGTATTCTTTCTCGAAGACAAGACCTGCACCCAAGACATCTTCAAAAGTTTTGCTAAGAAGGCCCAGAATGAATATGATGTGCGAATTAAGCATGTCAGAAGCGACAATGGAACTGAGTTAAAAAATACTCATATTGCTGAATTTCTCGATGAACATGGTATTACTCATGAGTTCTCTATCGCATACACTCCCCAACAGAATGGAGTTGTTGAACGAAAGAACAGAACTCTCATTGAAATGGCGAGAACAATGCTCAGTTAGTATAAAACTCCCATTCGTTTTTGGGCTGATGCTATTAACGGTGCTTGTCATGTTATCAATCGTGTTTATCTTCACAAGTTCCTTCAGAAAACTTCATATGAGCTTATCACTGGCAAGAAACCAAATGTTTCTTATCTATGTGTTTTTGGTGCACCTTGTTACATTCTTGATATGAATCATTCTTCCAAGTTTGCACCTAAGGCACATGAAGGTTTTCTTCTCGGTTATGGCTCAAACTCGCATACATATCATGTCTATAACTCTCACCACATGAAAGTTATGGAAACGGTAAATGTGCGGTTTGATGAATCTAACGGCTCCCAAAAGGAGCACCTGCCAAATGTGATAGATGAACCACTGATATCGGATGCTATTCGGCAAATGGCTATTGGGAGTGTCAAGCCTGTTGAAGGAAATGCACCTGAATCCTCCGATAATGATGCTCCTATGACTCAAAGCAGAACTCGTCAAGCTACTACCGAAGCAAATACTCCTCCGAATGGAAACGGCAATCAAAATCAAAATGCCGATCAAAATGGCAATCCCGAAGGGAATGATGATGCAAATGCTAATGCTGATGAGAATGACAATGATCATCATGAAGAAAATGCCCATCCTCGAGTAGCTAATCGAGTTGATCCTTCATTAATTCTCGATGAAATTGAGAATCCAGGTTATCGGCCCACAACTCGTTCACGCACTCGTTTGCCTAACTACTGTGGCCATTTCTCCTTTGTCTCATTGGCAAAACCTACCAAGTATGAAGAAGCCATGAATGATCCAAATTGGATGAATGCCATGCAAGAGGAGTTGGTTGACAAACCAAATCCCAAGAAGCACAATATCATCGGCACAAAATGGATTTTCTGCAATAAGCAAGATGAAAATGGCATTGTGGTGAGAAGCAAAGCACGACTTGTTGCTCAAGGGTACACACAGGTAGAAGGTATTGATTTCGGTGAAACATATGCTCCTGTTGCATGCCTTGAGGCAATTCACATTCTTCTCGCTTATGCAAATTACAATAATATCTTGCTTTATCAAATGGATGTGAAAAGTGCGTTCCTCAATGGTGAAATTGATGAGGAAGTTTATGTTAGACAGCCACCTGGCTTTGAACACCCTGAGTTTCCTAACAAAGTTTTCAGGTTGAAAAAAGGCTCTTTATGGGCTGAAGCAAGCCCCTCGAGCTTGGTATGATACCTTGAAGAAGTTTTTGCTCGATAAAGGGTTCAAGTCAGGATCCACTGATCCCACACTTTTCACTCGTGCTGTTGATAATAATCTATTCGTATGTCAAATCTATGTGAATGATATTGTCTTCGGCTATACTAACAATGCTTGCAGCTTAGAGTTCAGGAAAATGATGTCCGATAAATGTCAAATGTTTATGATGGGTGAACTCAAGTTTTTTCTTGGACTGCAAATTCGTCAGCAGGCAAATGGAATTTTCATATCTCAGGAGAAATATATGAAAAGAATGCCTGAAGAAGTTCAAAATGCAATATTCCAAAATGAAGGGCTATAAAACCCCTATGCCCACGAATGGTAAGCTGGATGCAGATGTGTATGGTAAGGATTACGACCAGAAGGCCTATCGTTCTATGATTGGTTCTCTTCTCTATCTATGTGCATCCAGACCTGACATTATGTTAAGTGTTTGCATGTGTGCCTGCTATCAAGCTGCACCGAAAGAATCGCATCACCAAGCGGTCAAGCGCATTCTGAGATATTTGGCTCACACCCCATCTTAGGTTTATGGTATCCTAAGGGAGCACAGTTTGATCTTGTTGGATATTCAGACTCAGATTGGGTTGGTGACTTGGTTGATAGGAAATCTACTTCAGGGACAAGTCATTTCCTTGGTAGATCATTGGTCTGTTGGTCCTCAAGGAAGCAGAATTGTGTATCTCTTTCCACGGCTGAGGCCGAATATATTGCTGCTGGCGCCTGTTGCACTCAGTTATTGTGGATGAAGCAGACACTGAAGGATTATGGCATCAAGGTCAAGCATATCCCTCTATATTGTGACAATGAAAGTGCCATAAAAATTGCACATAATCCTATGCAGCATTCTCGCATGAAGCATATTTCCATCAGACACCATTTCATTCACGATCATGTTGCTCGAGAGGATATTGTCATCAATCATGTCAAGACTGAAGACAATCTCGCTGAAATTTCACCAAGCCTCTCGATGAGAAAAGATTCAATTCATTACAGTGTGAGCTAAATATCCTGGACTTCGCAACGTGCAGTAAGCTGGACTCGGCACCCGTGCTAACACTTCCACATCTTTGAAGGAATGGGTGCATAACACTCGAAGAGTTTGAAAATTTTGACAAAGTGAAATTTTCTTTCTGAGAGTGAATACATTAATGAAGAACTAGACTAACCGGGTGCCACGATAATTGTGCGACGCTTGGGGTCATACAGTTCTTATACGGTGGGTTACGCCACCACAATTTTCTTTCATTGGTTCTCTCTCCGATCGATAGATTTTGTTTTTGTCCAAACGCATTTCTTTCATAGCTATTCGCTCGAGTGTTTGTGTTTATCTGCCTGGGTGAAATGCCTAGGACCCTGTTTTCCCTCTGTTCTATCTCTTCCAGTATGTGATGTTCCATTACAAATGCTCAAATTTCATCTGGAATGAAACTTTATCCGGTGTCCTTGACCACGATTAAGATTCGGTCCGAACATTAATCTGTTTTGGCAAAAGTTGTCCAAAATTTGGGATTTCCCGCCCAAGTCAGGACCACAATCTTTTATGATGGTTGCCACGTGCAATACATCATCTGCCATTCCATCTTGTCCGTTGAATCGGAAGCGTCCATGTATAGAGGCCGTCCGATCAAGATCCACTGCGTGCAGTTATTTCCATTCGCATATAACATCCGCACCACACTCCTTCTTCCAGTTCACTTCTCTTTCTCCTCGCCTCCTCTCCATCGAAACCCTCGCCGCAGCGCTCCTCCTTGAGCTCGACGCCGATGACCTCTTCGCCGCTTCACTGTCGGAAAGTGGTCACCTGAGTCATTCCACGCTGCCGCGGGACATCTTCTTCCTTGCGCCGCCGTAGCTGCTACATGCACCGAGCTAGGGTACGTGTGGTTCAAACTCAGACCTCCATCCTTCATGATTCGAGTTCGTCCGCAGTTAATTTTCTCCGATTTTACCACATATCTTAGATCTAGGTTTTTATCCTTACTAGTGTGGATGTGGTTTGTAGTTGTTCCTCGCATCCGAATCCTTCAGATCTAGGGTTTGTGTTATGTTTCGCTCGAATGGAATGCCTAGCACGCTGTCTAGTATATTCTTCAGAGCTACTAGCTCGTTCTATATGTTTCTTTCATTCGAAACATATCTCAAAGTCTGAGTCTATTTCTTCCTCAAAATGTTTTTGTTCGGAAATAATTCGTGAGCATTTGTAACCCTGTCCCCATTTTCCCTCGTATCTATTCTAATTCACAAGTGTATGCATTCTGTTGAGGATTCTGCTCGACCAATGAGCATGGCCGATGAAGATGAAGTGATCATGGGTACAGCGGATGAATCTAAGGCACCAAATGCAAAGCGCCCAATGGTAGGCCCATCCACCAGCAAAAGGAAAAGGCATGAGAAAAATCCTGATGAGCAAGAAGAAAATGCTCCGAAGAAAAGGAAAGGTGGCAGGCAACCTTACACAAATTCAGCTCAATATATCTCTCATGATGACTACAACACTGTTCCAGGAGAAGATTCATCACAGAGAAGAAAGCGTCTGCAAAGGATTCGACGCCACTGGGTGCAGAAGTGGTTTAACTACAAAATGATTCATCCTCGGTTTGCCAAGAACTTTGCTTTCCATCCTCCGTGGGGTGACTGTCGTGAGATTGGTCTTGTCCGTGCAAGTGATCCCCAGGAAAGACCACCACCTCCACTAGATGCTCATGAGTTGTCTCTCAAGACTCCCGAATCTTATCCTGATGAATTGGCCAAGTGCCGGAAGAACGCCAAAAAGAGAGCCAAGAAGGCTGAAAAGGAAAGAGAAAGAGAAGAAGAAAATCAACGTCTCATTAAATCAGACGTCGAGAAGAAAAAGGCTGATGGAAAAGTAGAACGCCATTCAAAGCACAAACATGATCCCAGATTTGCTGCTCTGAAGAAAAAGAGCGCGCCGAGAAGAAGGCCAACCAAACCAATTGCTCGAAATGATGAAAGTGATTCCTCCGATCAAGATGATCCTCCTCTCACAAGGGAAGAAGTTGAAGCAACTCTTTACGAGCAAGTGAATGTCACTACCTCCACCATATTGCCTGATCTTCGAGCAAGTGCAGTTCCAATAGCACCTCCGAAGAAGGTTACTCTGAAGAGAAAAATGCCTCCTACCACTATCACAATGGTTGATCAAGTAAATACAACACCTCATCCTGATGCAATATATCTACACGATTTGGTGGTTGATGCCCCACTAGGTATAGTCAAGCCAGGAGAAAAGCTCCCGAAGCAAAAGGTGAAGCAAATCAAAGCTCCTTCTGCCGAGCAGAATGCTCCAAGCGCTGTTGTGAAGGAAAAGGCTGCTAAATTTGCTCCGAAAATGACTCAACCATCGGCTTCTATGCCTCTGATGGAGCAAATTGTAGCACAAACTGCTCCTGTTGCACGGCCTCACGATGTTTTTGATGTACCACATTATTTCAATCAAGTGTTCATTATGGAGCAGCTTGACATATTTGTGGAGAACATGTTTGATGGAGAAGTGGCATCTTTGCCCATTTCCTCTGAAGTAATCACTCAAGCTTCTGCTCTGGTCCAAGACATGAGAAATGATTCTGTTGAGATCAATGACCTCACTGCCTAGCTCAAGGAGCTTGACAACCGTATGAAAGATACGAAATCCAAGTTTGCGATCAAGCAACTTGAAGAATCCTATGTGGATGTCAATAAGGCTTTGGCTATCCTTCGGCACAGAAGATTGGGATTTCATTCTGATTTGGATCAAATTGTTCACAAAATTTGCCTCGATCATCAAGCTCAAGCCACTGGCTACAATGGTCTTGTCAAAGGACATATTGATCAATCTGCTCGACAGAAGCAAAAGAAGAAGAAGAAAATTGCAACAAGGAATGCTCCTCCTCCTCCTACGAAAGAAAAATCACCAGATATCGTGCTACAGAAGGAAACTCTCTGGAGCCTGCTATTCCCTCTCAATCTCAAGAGCCAGTTATTGATGCTCCTACGTCGCCAAGGCAAACTGAACCAGTGCCTGTGGCCTCTCCTATACATGAAGCAAATCCTTCTCAGCAAAATGTATCAGAAGAAGGTGAAATTCCTCAGTGCGAGCACCAAGCCTCTCCAGTTCGTGTTGAGACAAATGAATATGTTCCTCCCGTGTAACCTCAACCGACTACCGAAGAGCATCTTACTCAGTCCTCAGTGCCTGATAAAGCTTCAATGCCTGATAAAGTAACTGCTCCCTCTCCACTTCGAATTTCACTCGACACCACGGAGAGAACTTCAGATGTTGGTCTCTCTGCAGTAAACTCAGTTTCTGCTCGTCACTTAGATTCAATAATTTATGGCGACGAAGTGATTTCCGTTGAAGATGAGCTCAAATACCCATATCCTCACGAGCAACTGCCGTTATTCTCTATCGGCGTTGGCGTTAAAGGGCCACTTTTCAAGAGAGTCCATACAGCAAGCCTCAAACTTCTGAATCGCCTTGGTTCTAGACTCAAGAACATGCTATATATTATTCTTGAATCCTTTATGACCACCATTTTTTTTCCTCATGAGTTCCCGGATATCGTTGCGATGAAGAACATTGGCTGCTTTAATCAAGTTTTGCAAGACATCGAAGACTTTGGCCTCACGCATGTCTTTGCATTCCAGCATCCATGGAACAGAGAGATAATCCTTCAATTCTATGCCACTCTGTACATCTCTGGTGAAGAATCTAATTGCATAAAGTGGATCATGGAATGGATGACCAAAGGGAAAAGAATAAAGTGCTCTGCTATGGACTTTGTGTTTCATTTTCATTTCCCTCGGTTCAAACATGGCAAGATGGAAATTCGAGTTCACAACATTGATGCAATTTCTGATGAAGATTTTAGTTGCACAATGGATCAAGATAAAATTTGTGATTACACTGGTCCTCCCTTGCCCGAGCATTTGACCTTTGATAATCAAACTCTTTATCATATGCTCACTTATACCATCTGTCCTCTGGCTGGGATGAACTCTGACAACACTATATCTGATGTTCCTCGAAACACCATCCATGCCATCTCTCAAGGATTTATCTTTGATGTCGAAGATATGTTTTTGCGTATTCTGATGGATTCAGCTCAACATTCGAAAACTATCAAAGTCTTTGGGCCTTGGATTCAAAAGGTGGTTGACTATGCAATGAAAACCGAATACCTAGCCAAAGTCAGTCACAAAAGCTTCATTCCTCCCGTGCGTGATACGCTGCATATCATGGAAGATTTTTCTTCAGGGAAAGCACCAGTGTCAAGCCCTCCAGATTATCATAACACATTCAGTGGGCCACGGCTACCTCAGCGTGATAGACAACCGAATACTCAACCTCCTTCACATCTTGAAGTGAGCTTGCGCACCCAACAGCTGCTGCTGAAGCATATGGCTGAGGATCGCCAAGAGAAAGAACACCTAGCTGCTGAACTGAATGCAATCAACAACCGAACAAAAGTTATGCACATGATCACGGCTGAAAGTAAGAAGCGCCTATGGAAATTGCTTCGGAAGTTCTTCTCCAAGAAGAAATTAAGCAACTTCGATCTCAAAGAACTCTATGCGTATATTAACCAAGGGTTTTCTACTAAAGATTTTCAAGATTGCATTACTCCGCCTCTGCCAGCTCGTGAGCCAACAACTAATTTACTTCGGTTTTAGCTGTGCAAATTGCTCGACGAATCAGAAGCAACATCGCCCACGGAGAAACCTACTGAAGGAAATGTGCTGTCTTGCAAGAATCAACAAGCTGGTCCCAATGTGCCTTCATCCTCATAGCCACAAGCCAGTCTTGACGGAACTTCTACTACTGCCGATGATGAAGATGTACCAGCCACCTCCGACTCATAAACATCTTCGGGCAATTCTTTGGGCGATGCCTCAGAGTGAATCAAGTTCACCTCATTTACACTCATTTCATTCGTCACCTTTTTGACACTAGTTGACAAAAAGGGGGAGAATTACATCGAGAGTTTCGATAGATTTGCTCTGCTAGATTTGGTCTCTGGGTTTATTTGCTTTGGTTTATGAGACTTTTGAGTCCTATGCCTTAAAGACTATTTGTGCTACTTTATGTGCTCTGATGTAAATCTAAAACATCTGTGCTGTAATATTAATAACCCCGCCTGCTGCACTATTTCTCTCGAAGCATTTGTTTTGCAGGTGGAATTTTTGGCAAAAGTTATGAATGATTGCACTATATACTCGATGGATTATATATCATCAGTGCGAATCATTATCTCGAATGATTGAAAAATCCTCCATATATGTAAATGAATTATAGAAAATCTTATTTCATATCCTTACCCTGCATACATCTAGGGGGAGTATATTTCATCATCGATTCAAGTAACGCAAGTTCACTCTTGTTCGATTTACATTTCACTTATATATCTTCACTTCAATGATTATCTGTTTTGTCAACAACCGTCCAAAAAGGGGGAGAATGTTGGTGCAATGATAGGCCCCTTATGTTTTAGAGTTTGTTGACATAAACAGTATGGGACTTATGTGTTTGCTAGTGCACACAAAGTACCAGGTCCCTGAAGTATCGAGGAGTTTGATGCAAATGATGAAGATAATCTCCCTGCATTGCAGCGAAGGTTATCACCGAAGATGATGCTAATAAGAGTGACCCCTAAAAATTTCTGAAGTTCAAGCAATTGGTTCGGTGTCTGTTCGAAGTATATGACTGCGGTCGAGGAAGAATGAAGACGAAGTGAAGACGTAGCATTTGTTTCGTTATTCTTCTTCTTTCATTGAATCATAGGACCACCGTACCATTAAGAGGGGTGTAGCATTCGAAGCTTTGATTCTCTGATGCTAAACCCAAATCCTATGAAAGATGTGAGAGAAATCTCTCTGTGCTCCGAGCAAATACTTGCCAGCAAGAGACTGTGATCTTCTTTGCTGCGAGAGATTTGTCTCGGACCGAGGAGTTAGCATTACTTGTTCCTCAAGTAATGTTACCGTTGATCCAAAATCCGACCGTTGCAAATGTGTTGGTTGGCAATTGGCTGGACCTCGTGTCCAAAATGGTCATTTCCCATCTGGGAAGGCTGCGGCTATATATAGCCACCCCGCGTCGGCTTTGTCCGGTGGCTGCTCCGTTTGATTATGAGAAGATTGTTGAGCAACCCACTCTCCGAAAGCTCTGTCAGACATCCTGTTCAACATTGTGGCACGGTCGGATCACGCCATCCAGGATAGAGGTGGCGCTGGTATCCACCCTACTCGCAACGACCCGGAGTGCAAAGGGCGGTGGGCACAAGACCCCTGAGCGCTTAGGATGTAGACCGACGAGGACCTCTCTGCGGAGCCTAGGTAGGACTACCGTGTGTCAATCAGCCGAGGCCGGACATGACCCAAAAAGTGTGTCCGACCGGAGTTAATCAACATGTTGGGTAAGTTGGTGCACCCCTGCAGGGAAGTATATCTATTCGAATAGTCGTGTCCATGGTAACGGACGCTCGGAGTTGTATACCGATCTATTACAACTAGAACTGGATACTGGAGACACTAAATGGATATGATGGATCCGGGATCGCTTCCTCATGGGGTAGATGAGGATGGTGTTGGTGCAATGATAGGCCCCTTATGTTTGGAGTTTGTTGACATAAACAGTATGGGACTTATGTGTTTGCTAGTGCACACAGAGTACCACGTCCCTGAAGTATCGAGGAGTTTGATGCAAACGATGAAGATAATCTCCCTGCGTTGCAGCGAAGGTTATCACCGAAGATGATGCTAACAAGAGTGACCCCTAAAAATTGTTGAAGTTCAAGCAATTGGTTCGGTGTCTGTTCGAAGTATATGACTGCGGTCGAGTAAGAATGAAGACGAAGTGAAGACGTAGCATTTGTTTTGTTATTCTTCTTCTTTCACTGAGTCATAGGACCACCGTACTATTAAGAGGGGTGTAGCGTTCGAAGCTTTGATTCTCTGATGCTAAACCCAAATCCTATGTGAGAGAAATCTATTTGTGCTCCGAGCAAATACTTGCCAGCAAGAGACTGTGATCTTCTTTGCTGCGAGAGATTTTTCTCGGACCAAGGAGTTAGCATTACTTGTTCCTCAAGTAATGTTACCGTTGCTCCAAAATCCGACCGTTGCAAACATGTCGGTTGGCCGTTGGCTAGACCTCGTGTCCAAAATGGTCATTTCCCATGTGAGAAGGTTGCAACTCTATATAGCCACCCCGCGCTGGCTTTGTCCGGTGGCTACTCCGTTTGATTCTGAGAAGATTGTTGAGCAACCCACTCTCTGAGCGATTTGAGTTTAAAATCCACCAAGAGAAAAACCCTAGAGCCGAAGAATTAGATAGTGGTTCAGCATCACTAGAATCTAAGTCTAGTACGCTCCGCCTATTACTCTTGAGAGCTGCAAACTCTCTAGATGGTTAGGTGTCAATTTCTTCAGAGACCAAGAGTGATTGTGGTTCTCGAAGAAGAAGTCTGTAAAGGTTCGGAGATCGCCTTCAAGTATTTACCACGAGTAATCGGCATCGGTTGACGAATCGATTGTCGAGGAGAATAGGGTGAAGAGAGTTATCTTCCGTGTTAAGTCATAGCCCCTCCAACTAGACGTAGTCCTTGTGCAGAAGGACGAACTGGTCGAACAAATACCTTGTCACCATCGAGCACCGTTGGTTATCTCTGTCACCCATGTTTACCTTCGATGTATTTTCTCTCGTATGACTTGTATCAATCCATGTCTTAGTTTCTTTTCGGTACTCTGTTTTAGTTCGCTGTAGTTTGTTTTTCATTCTTTCCGCTGCTGGGTTCTGAGAGATTTAAGTTTTCCAAAGAAAATTTAAAACTCCCATTCACCCCCCCCCCCCCTCTGGTAGACATACTTCGTTCCTACAGATGGATCTCTGGGCGTTGCTATTACATACTTGTTACTATATGATATGTTACTCTACTCTCTTCTGTTGATGTAAGACGCTGCAAGATGCTAGTCTTCGATTGGCTAGGCCTTCCCCTCTGTTCTAGCATTTCTGCAGTTTAGTCCACAGATACAGCCCCTTCCCTTTGATATCGATGCATACTTAGCATAGTTCTGATGTAAGTCTTGCGAGTACTTTGGGTGAGTACTCACGGGTGCTTTGCTACCTCTTTTCCCCTCTACCCGATTGCTGCGATCAGATGACGAAGTCCAGGAGCCAGCCGATCCGTTCGACGGCTACTACTACCTCGACGGAGCCTACTACTACGTGGAGACCGCCGACGACCAGGAGTAGTTAGGAGGCTCCCAGGCAGGAGGCTTGCACCTTTTCAATCCTGTTTTACTAGCCTTTTTAAGGCAGACTTGTTTAACTTATGTGTGTACTCAGATATTGTTGCTTCCGCTGACTCTTGTGTATTCGAGCCCTCGAGGCCCCTGACTTGTAATATAAAGCTTCAATTATTTTATTTTGTGTCTAGAGTTGTGTTGTGATATCTTCCCATGAGTCCTTGGGCTTAATCGTGCGCATTTGCGTGTATGATTAGTGCATGGTCGAGTCGGGGGCGTCACATATACTCAAAGGCCAGTTCTTTCTAGCCCAATCCATTTTTTTTGTAAATTCGGCTTCTAGAACGCAGCGGGACATGCTACGTGTCGGCCGACAGATCTTTTTAAAAGATCCGCCGGGTTGCGAGCCATCAAATCGGCATAACCTTATGGGTGAGCGCTGGCCTAAGTATGCAACAGAGGTCGTGTTGCAAGTTCTCTTTTGCAACATATGTGTTGTTGCAGCTTTTTTGCAACACATGTCTTGTTGCAGAATATTTTTGGCGTCTTCCCTTTTTACAACATAGGTTTGGTTGCGAAAGGAACTTTTTCAACATAGGTGATGTTGCAGAAAAAATTAGAACAAAGTAATTAGAATAGGGCACTGCGTGAGCCACACACGAGACACACGTCACGCGCTGGAGGCGGCTGACGCTCCGCCGGATCAGCCGACTTTTTTTTAACACAGTACAGACACAAACGCTCATACATATGCGCATACACTCACCCCTATAAACACACACACACACACCCTATCCCTATGAGCACTTTCGAGAGACTGAGCTGGCATATCATCATGAGATTTATGAAGTCATCGTAGACGCGTTGTCGTCGACGGGAATGTCTTCTTCCACTGAAAGCGCATCACCGGAAATCCTAAAATAAATCCAGAAATAATGTGAGTACCAGGACTTGAAACCTGATGGACTGTTTTCGAGAGTACGCCAAAGGCGTACCTTAGCTTTATAGAAGATAGAAAAATATTTACAAGAGGTTACAATATGGCGTCCACTTCACAAAAGCGTCCGCCCTCCCGCACTCCGGTAAAGGACCTAAGGGACTACTCACAAAAATGCAACATCCCACTCCTGCTAGCTAGCGCCCACAGACTACGCTCTCTGAAGATGCACTCAACCGTGCCTAGCTCATTTCTGGTGTCGCTCCTGCCGAACACTCTGCCGTTTCTCTGTTTCCATAGACACCAGCAAATTAGCAATACAAACAAGTCGAAGTCCTTTCTCATGGTCTTCTGCACTATCTTCCAGGCCATCATCCACCAATCTTGCACTGAAGCGTTGCCATCCGGCAGCAGTGCGAGATCAATCCCTGTCTTTGCGAAGCAAAGATACCACACCTGCCTAGCGAAGACGCGTTGCAACAGGATGTGATCCACTGTGTCTTCATCTTGGTCACTGAGGAAACATGGTGAGGTCGCTTCTTGCAGGCCATGTCGAGTTCTCCTGTCCGATGTCCACAACCTGTACTGAAGTGGCAACCACATAAAGATTTGGCAAGCGAGGGGTGCTTTGCTTTTCCATATGGCTGCAGCCGGCTGGAACTTGATGCCTCCTTCACACATCATCTTGTATGCCGAGGAGGCCGTGTAATTGCCCGTGGCGTTCCAGGCCCAGTACGGGGAGTCCTCCGAGCCCTGGCAAAGTTGGATGCCCACCAGCGCCTCCCATAGCCTGATGAACTAGGCCAAGCCCTCTGTGTTCAAGTCACCCACAATATCATTCATCCAGGCATGGAGATACAGCCCCTCCTTCGCTGTACGCCTGTTTATCGTCCGAGTTTTGACCTTGGGCAGTAGGCTTGGCGCCAGCTCCTGCACTGTCGCCCCTCCAATCCATCTGTCCTTCCAGAAAAGTATCTTCCCGCCGTCTCCGATGTGCCATTTGACCAGACTGTTAAAAGCCGTCAATGCCTCCTTATCAACAATCTCCTGCAGACCCTGCCATGGTCTTGAATCGTCCGTTCTCTTAAGCCATTCCCAACGTAGCCGAAGAGCAATCCCTTGCTTATGCAGATCAATGATGCCCAGCCCACCGAGATGTTTGGGCCTGCATACCTGTTTCCACGCAACCACGCACTTCCCTCCTACTATCTCATTTGTTCCAGCCCAAAAAAATGCTCGGCACCCTTTGTTAATTCTATCCAGCGCCCATTTAGGAGCTTCCGCTATGATCATATGGTGTGTAGGCCTCGCCCGCATGACTTGATTCACCAGAATGAGTCTACCCGGCCTAGTCACCATCCCTCTCTGCCAACCTGGAAGAATTTTTAGTGTTGTGTCCACCATGGGTTGCCAATCTGACCTGGTAAGTTGTCTAATGCCAAGCTACAGTCCAAGGTATCTGCATGGGAACTGCTCGATCTTCCATGGCATGGTGTTCCGAAGAAGCTGCTCATCCCTCTCTTCTCCTCTAGTATAGCTGAGGACTTTGCATAGTTCACACGCAAGCCAGATGCCTCTCCAAAGATCTGTAGCACCTCCTAAACAAAGAGCATGTCAGCTGCATTGGGTTTGGTGAAGAATACCACATTGTCAGCGTACAGTGACAACCTCTGCGTAGGTTCACATCCATTCATCTTGCTCAGCAGCCGAGATTCATTGGCCTTGATGATGATCGCAGTAAGCACATCCATGGCGATCACGAATAGTAAGGGCGAAAGCGACTCTCCCTATCTCGGGCCATAGGTGTGCATGAACTTCTCACCAGTCGTACCATTGACCACCACTCGAGAGCTCGCTGTGTGAAGTAAAGTCGCAACCCAAGACAGCCAGCATTCGGAGAAACCTTTGGCTCTTAACACCTCGAATAGAAACGGCCAGGACAGCTAGTCGAAAGCCCTTGAGATATCCAGTTTGAGAAGCACCCCCTTAGCCTTCCTTTTATCTAGTTTCCTTGCCATCTGTCTCACCAATATGAAATTGTCATGGATGCTGCGCCCCTTGATGAAAGCCGATTGGTTCACGTTGACGAGCTCCGGCATGCGATGGCAAAGCCTAGATGCCAGCAGCTTTGAAGCGATCTTAGGTATGATGTGAACCAGACAGATAGGCCGAAAATCTTTCACAGTGCACGCCTCGGGGCACTTCGGGATTAGTGTGATGAGCGCCTGGTTAAGTCTCCCGAACCCTCTTTCGTTGTCAAGGAATAGTTTATGCAATGCCGCCATGACATCTCCTTTCACAATGGACCACACCTTCTGGAAGAAAATACCGATGAACCCGTCTGGCCCCGGTGCCCTGTCCGAGGGCATCTCTTTGATCACGTTCCAAACTTCCTCTTCCTGAAATATAATGTCTTGCTCCGACAGGTCAAGTCTATTGATGTTCAGAAACTCCAGGTCTACCGTATGCTCGTGGGCCGAGGCCTTCCCCAACAGGTCCTGGAACGCCATGTAGAAGGCATCCTCCTTCCCCTTTTGGTCTGTGACCACCTGTCCGTCCACGTGTAACGCCGGTATAAAATTCTTGGCCTTCCTCCCGTTCGCGATCAGATGGAACAGTTTGGTATTAGCGTCCCCGTCCCGCAGGTACCTGATCCTTGACCGCTGTCTAGCGATCGTCCTCTCAAGTGACGCCAACCCTAGCACCAGCTATTTAAGCGTGGATCTCAGCCATCTCTCTCCTTCAGATAGCCTCCTGAACTCCTGCGCACAATCGAATCTCAAGATGACCAGGTTGGCGCAAGCGATCTGTAGCTTGATGTTGCCCGTCTTCCTCTGACCCCATGCAGTGAGGTGTCTAGCAGTGTTCCGGAGCAGCACATCCAGCCTATGAAAGGGGTTCAAGATCTCCTCCGAGCAAACCCAAGCTTCCTTAACTGCGTCCAGAAAACCCTCCGGCTTGACCCAGAACATCTCGAATCTAAACCTCTTCTTAGTCTGCATGTGCTCCTCAAGGGCCAAGAACAGCGGGCAGTGATCAGACACCGATGTGGACAAGGCTTGTAGTAAACAATCCGGATGGTCAAGCTCCCAATCCACCGAGACAAAGGCCCTATCGATCTTGGTGAGCGTTGGCGTTTCCCGCTCGCTACTCCACGTGTACTTTCTCCCATGCAGGAACAGCTCCTTGAGTGCATTGTCATCCACGAACCGTTTGAATTTCCCCATCATTTTACGATCAATCCGATCGTTGCTTTTGTCAGAAGCATTGAGGATTAGGTTAAAGTCTCCTATTGCCAGCCACGGCCCCGGGCATAGCAACCGCCGATCCGATAGCTCTTCCATAAATCGGATTTTATGCTCATCTTCCTGCGGCCCGTAGACCACCGAGAGCCACCAGCTAGGCCCGTCGATAGGTGTGACATATCTAATGAAGTTGGTGTCGCGGACGTAGTTCAAAATCTGTACCCTCGTGGAATCCCATCCCACGAAGATGCCGTCTCGCGTGTCGGAAGCAGGGAGATACATAAAGCCATCGTACGATGGTCCGAGGCATTGCATTATGGTGAATTGATCCACCCTCTCTAGTTTCGTCTCCAGGATACAGATAATGGCAACACGCACCGAATCCACAAACTCCCTAAGCGTTTTTTTCTTAGCCGGGCTGTTAACCCCCTAACATTCCAGCACACCATCTCCATAGATGTGTATGACATCAGGAAATGAGTAACTCATGTGTCACTACACGCTCCTGCTACGCAGACAGCCTCACCGCCTGCTCCATCTCACATGTGAGGGGTGGGCATGATCTTCCCGAAGATGGCCGCTATCACTCGCAGCTGCTTCTCCTGCACGGGGGAATCAAAAATGGCCCTCAACTGACCTAGCGAGTTGTCCGAGACCGCCAGATCATCACTGGAAATCCCTAAAGCTTTGAGCAGAACCATCTCGGCTGTTGTAGCCTTCGTCTTAGATGCGCCTATCGCGCACACCGATCTTGTGGTGCGCCGTGGTGTGAACGGGTCTTGGCCTGCACGCGGACCCCGCGCACCCTCAATCTCCTTGAGCAGCGGCGGCGCAAGCTTCTTCAGTAGCCCCGCACAGAAGGATTTTATGTTACTAAGTGCATATACTTCCTTCGCTGACAGGCTTCTCTCCGCAGCTAGCACCGATTGGACATGCCCATGCAGAACAATCTCGGCGCCATGCAGTTGTGGCTCCTCACTTGCATGCACCCTCAACGTAGTCCCATCATCTGGCGTGGGATCCAAGTGCGTCTGGCCCACCTGCTGCTCCTCCCTAGTGGCCACCCCCTTTGCCTGGGCTGGCTCCGCCTCCTCGGCATTTGCTCCAATTAGCTCACGCACAGGCGCCCAGCCCTCCGTCGGTGGCCTATGAGAGCTCGAGACCGCAGGGCCCCTCGGGTCCCTGTCCGGGATCCCCTGCGCCCGTTCCTGGTTATCTCCCTCCAAAGTGCGGAGCTGATCCTATGTGTTGCCGCCTACCGGATCCGCCTGGTCCTGCACCTGACCCATCACATCTGGGGCCGTCCGCTGCTGTTCCTCCAACATCGGTGGCTCCACTGGTCCCACCACGACCTCTTTGCCTTTGTTGGCCTGGTCATTTGTCGCCGCCAATGACTCTCTCGATTTGGCCGTCTGCCTGATTCCCTCGGGATTCGGTCTGGTCTCCAATTCTGCCATCGGTGTCGGCGTGGTAATCCTCTTTGCCTCTGGGCCCTGCTGGGGGTCGGCACCCCTCCCACCAACTGTCTCCACCACAGTCTCTGGCACGACCGGGTCCACGGTCATCTCATTTGAACGCCTCAGAACCACTATTGACCGGTCTTCCTGCGCCCCCACCTGATCCATCGCGTCAGCCTGCCTGACCAACCCCATGTGCGGCAGTCTCCAACTGGATGGTCCCACCCTACCTTCCAGAACTGCCCGGTATGACCGTCCGGCACCTCCGCCGGCTGCGGCCACCGAATTTTGTTGATTCCGGCCATCTCCCTTGTTGTCATGAACCCCGCGCGTCCATGGCTGCACCACCCAATCACCGCCCATGGAGGCACCGCTCGAGCTATTAGGCAGCCCGCTCTGCCCACTTCCACTGTCCGATCCCGACGCCCTTCTCTAGAGGTCCGGCGGCGTGAAGTCTCTCATCCGTCCGATGTGAATGAAGGTAGGGTACTCCAGCAGCTGGCGGAACGACGGCCGGCGCGCGCCCGGATTCGCCATCACCTCCGGTGTCTCCGGCACCCAGAGCCTATGGAACACCGGTACATCATCAGGGTCGACACACCATGCCCTGAGCTTGAACAGAGACAGGTCCTCCCTGCTCGCCGTCTTCGGAGCCAGGCTGTCTATCAAGCAAGCGTTGCCCAGGAGCTCTGCCGCCGTGTCCCTCGACCACGCGTGGGACGACACCCCCTCAATCAAGATATTGACCTGGATCCGCATCAGCCTGGAGGTTGCCTGCACCTGCCGCAGCCAAGGCCTGATGAACAGCTTGAAGCCATGGTGCTCAATTGAAGGTACCGCCAACGCCCTGTTCCTGAGCTCGTGCGAAGCGAAAACCACCAAAAATCCTCCGGATGTGACTTGTGGATGGAAAAGCGGAACCTTGGAATGTCCAGTTGCACTGAGATCGCCACGGCCGCCTCCTCGCAAGAGACCAGTGGCCTGGCACCTCCGACGTACATGACCACCGCAAGCTGGAGCCTGCGCTCGAGATCGTTCATACCCTTTGACCGCTGCAGGACACAGATCTCCGACGGCGCCCTTGGCGGCGGCGCGCCCGGCGTCATGGGGGAAAGGTTGGGCGCGACTGGCGAGAGTGACGCCGCTGGCGCGCTCTGCCTAGGCTCCGACAACCTCCTCCGCATGGCCGGCGCCTGATGCAGGACCGCCGCCCTCCTGGCCACCTTCGCAATCACCGCGCGGCGCAACTCCTCCGCTGAGATTGGGCTGCGGGGCTCCCTGCACTGCGAGGACACATGGCCGGCGCCCCCGCAGCGGATGCATAGTGGATCGTTGGTGCAGTCCTGACGCCTGTGACCCTCTTCAAAACATCGGAAGCAGAGACCGTGGAGGTCCGGCGGAATCTGCCTCATCTCCGAGGACGACGGTGACGCCGCCCTGCCCGAGGGGCCAGCCTCCTGCTGGCGCCTGAGCATACGGCGGCGCCGCCACATGGCCTTACGTGACGGCCCCGGCCTGCGCCAGCCCGCCGCCTGGGCCGGGAAGCCGCTGCCCTCCTGCACTTCACCCGCCGAGGAAGAGTGCGCAGATCCTGCGGAAGCCGACAGGCCCAGGCCCGACACCACCGGCTGCTCCCGCCGAGGCGCCGACGAGACCGAAGGGGGGCTGCGGGATCCGGAGGCCATGAGCGCGCGGGGGGAGAGGGGGGGTGGACGCCGGGGCCGCGGTGGCAGCCGGCCGGGGGGGTGGACGACGGCGCCGGAGTGGCAACCGTCGTGGGCGCTCTCGCTCTCGCTCTCGTGGGCTGCGACGGATAATTCTAAATCGATCGAGAGGGGGAGAAAGGGGAAATCGTGGGTGGGAGAGATGTGCTGTGGTTGGAGTGGGGGTTGTTTGGGGGAGGGGGGAGGGGCCCAGGCCAGGCCATGTTAACAGAATGTGCAGTGTGTTGCACGGCTACGTGAGGCCAGGCCTGGCCTAGGTGTGTCACGCTGATCAGATGTGTAGTGTCTAAGAGTGTAGTGTGGCATCTGGCTCAACCTGATGGACTGTGACTACCACTGTCCATTGGACTGTTCCAAGCTTTTTCCTATTCATCCGGCGGTTCCCAAGATTTTCCTATTTCCAAATCCTCAAATAAACCACAAAAGAACCGAAATCACTGGTTAAGGAGTACTCCTTGCAAAGATCGCTCCCACCTTCCCAGGTTGCGACAAGTGGCGCGTTGCATGTGCGCCACTTATCGCAACCTGAGAGTTTTCCCTTTTTTCGTAGATTCGTTTATTCAAAACGTTTTCTCTTAAATCGTGCGTCCAAATCTCGAACCGTTTTCACCGTTGGATTTCTTGCGTCGAGATCTTCAAAACTAGATCCCATGTTGATAGGTTTTGACGAACTTTGTTTTCACGAAAAAACCGGACGAAAAAAACCGGACTAAAAAACCGAACCGGGAGCACGGGTTTTTTCCCTTTCCGAAAGGGACACGCCCGTGGCTCTCGCGAAATCACAAGCGTGCCTCTCGCGGAAGCAAAACCATGCATCTCACGGAAGAAAAAAAAAAAGAGAAAACGTGTTTTTTTTCGTTTCCGAGGAGGCACGGCCGTGCCTCTCGCGAAAGCACAACCGTGCCTCTCGCGAAAGAAAAAAATTAGAAAACATGTTTTTTTTTTCGTTTCCAAGAGGTACGGCCGTGCCTCTCGTGAAAGCACAACCGTGCCTCTCGCGGAAGCAAAACCGTGCCTCTCGCGAAAAGAAAAAAATACAGAAAACGGGTTTTTTTCCCGGCTCTGAGAGGCACGGCCGTGACTCTCACAAAAGCACAACTGTGCCTCTCTCGGAAGCAAAATCGTGCTTCTCGCGGAAGAAAAAGAATAGAAAACGTGTTTTTTTTTCGTTTCCGAGAGGCACGTCCATGACTCTCGCGAAAGCAAAACCGTGCCTCTCACGAAAGCAAAACCGTAACTCTTGTGAAAGAAAAAAAAAAGAAAATGCTTTTTTTGGGCAAAAAAAAATCAATTTTTTTTTCCAAAAGTTCAGAAAGACCGGTGAAAAACCGAAACATAGAAAAAACCCCGAAAAAACCGTTTAAAAAGCCGAAAACGCGTGCGGAAAAATAATTAAAAAAAATCCGGAGGAAGCGTCCAGAGCGCGACATGTGGCGGGGCGGCTGGGAGCACGCCAAGTGACGCTGATCGTTGTGAGGCTCCCGAAGGAGCCCTCGTTAACTAGTTGCTCTCTGAACTTTTTTTTTAGAGTACGCAATCGCGTACCTTAGCTTTATAGAAGGCAGAAAATATGTACAAGAAGTTTTTACAAGTGGGAAGTATGACCTAGCACACGACAAAACCGTTGCCAAAGACCCCCAGCTCCACTCCTGAACTAAACGCTACTACTCACAGAATATGCTAACTCCACGGCCTCCTGCCAACACCCATGTGCGTAGTATCTCGAAAGTCTGCAAGGTGAAATGCTGCACTGTGTCGATCGAAGTTCTCGGACCAAAGACAATCCCATTTCTATGCTTCCAAAGCTGCCAAGAGAACAACATTACCAGCGAGTCGAAGGCCTTTCTATGATCAGCTGGTATTCGTGCGCGACTGGCCATCCACCAGGATTCCAAAGAGTCGTTCGTCGTAGGGACCAGCGAGATGTCCACTCGGGCCTGTTGGAAGCACCTATGCCAAACTTGACGAGCGAATACACACTGAATCAGGATGTGATCCACCGTATCTTCTTCTTGAGCACATATGTAGCATGGTGATCGTTGGTCCTGAAGCCCATGTCTGAACCTACGATCAGCAGTCCAGAGTCGATATTGCGTGGCTAGCCACATGAACAGCTTGCAAGAGAGAGGAGCCCAGCACTTCCAGATCGTCTTTGCCGGGGCGAAACCGATACTCCCTTCCCACAGCATCGCATAAGTAGATGCCGAGGAATATACACCTAGGTTGTTCCATTTCCAAGTTGGGGTGTCTGCTTGTGCTGGATCTAGCTGAATGGTAATCATGATCTCCCACAGTCGAACAATTTGCACCAAACCATCTGCCGACAAGTCCCCGATCACATCATTGGCCCAGCGATGTAACTGTAGTGCATCCGAGACCGTCCTCCTATTGGCCACTTGCGTACGCACCCGTGCACGAACCATCGGCGCGAGCTCAGCGACGGTGGAACCATTGAGCCATCTATCCTTCCAAAATTGTGAAGGCTGCCTGTGTCTGATTGTCCATCACAAGCGAGAGGCCCTGCCATGGCCTTCCCTGATCAGTACGCTTCAGCCATTCCCAGCGCAGTCTAAGTGCAAGCCCCTGCCTATTGAGGTATAGTATTCCGAGCCCTCCGAGATGTTTGGGACGGCAAACTCTCTGCCAAGCCACCAAGCATTTACCTCCATGAATTTGATCAGATCCCGCCCAGAAGAAAGCACAACAGGCCTTGTCCACCCGATTCAGAGCCCACTTGGGAGCATCTGCGATCAATAAGTGATGCGTAGGCCTAGCACGAACCACGTTGTTCACCAGGATTAGTCTTCCTGGCCTCGTGACCAGCCCCCTTTGCCAGCCCGGTAGAAAGTTGAGTACTTGATCCACAATCGGCTGCCAATCTGCTCTCGTGAGCTGTTTGATCGAAAGTTGCAGACCAAGATACTTACAGGGGAAGGAGTCCATGCGCCAAGGCAAAGCTTGTGAAACTCGCTGCATATCCGCCTCATCCGATTGGATCATGATCGCCGACGACTTGGCAAAATTGACATGTAGTCCCGACGCTCTGCAAATATTTGCAAAGCTTCTCTGATAAAGCACAAGTCACTGATCGTGGGTCTGATGAAAAGAATGACATCATCCGCGTAAATCGATAGCCTCTGAAGAGGAGTGCATCCTGGCATCACACTGATAGCACCCATCTGTTGGGCTTTGATCATCATGGAGGAGAGAGTGTCCATGGCGATGACAAACAGGAGAGGAGAGACCGGGTCCCCTTGGCGCAGCCCTTTTGCATGTCTAAACTTCCTTCCCTGACAGCCATTGACAATCACCCGTGAGCTAGCTGTGGTGAGTAGAATAGCCAGCCTCGAACACCAAAGCTCTAAGAAACCTTTTGCTCGTAGCACCTCAAACAAGAATGACCAGGAGATGGAGTCAAAAGCGCGTGAAATGTCCAACTTGATCATGACACCTTTTGCCTTCTTTTTGTGCAGGTTCCGGGCCACCTGTCTCATGAGCAGGAAGTTGTCGTGTATGTTCCTCCCTCGGATATACGCGGATTGATTCACTTTTACCAATTCTCCCATACGCGGGCAGAGCCTAGATGCCATCAGCTTGGAGTTGATCTTGGGGATACTATGAAGTAGGCTGATCGGCCGGAAATCCCCAATCTGGCATGCATCGGGTTTTTTAGGTATGAGGGTGACGATCGCCTGGTTGAGCCTATCGAAACCTCTACCATTTCCCAACTGGAATTTGTGCATAGCAGCCATTATGTCTCCCTTGATAATCTGCCAAGCTCTGCTGAAAAATAGACCAATAAAACCATCCGGTCCAGGTGCGCGCTCAGCTGGCATTTCTTTGATAACAGACCAGACCTCCTCCTCGGTAAAGATACTGTTCAGCTCGTGCAGATCTAGGGGCTCCACATCCAAGAATGCCAGGTCCATGGTCTGATCTCTGGAATGATAAGTGCCCAGCAGATCCTTGTATGCGTTGTAGAATGCTTCCTCCTTGCCCTCTTTGTTCTGTAATAATCTGATCACCATGATGCAGCGCCGGGATAAAATTCCTAAGTTTTCTGCCATTGGCAATAAGATGAAACAGCTTAATATTGGCATCCCCCTCGCTTAGCCAACGTATCCTGGAGCGCTGTCTGGCGATCGTGCGCTCGAGGGAGTTGTTGGGCCCCCTGTTCTGCCCTCCATCGCACCCAAACCCAAACTCCCACCCCCAACCCAAAATCGGATAAGCAAAGCAGCGCGACCTCGCGAGCGCCATGATGTCCCCGACGACCACCGCCACGGCCGCCGCCTTCCTCTCCGCGGCGCCTGCCTCCTCATCCCCTACCCACCGCCGGCGTAGCCGTCGCGCTGCTATCTCCGCCTCCCTCTCGTCCGGTAAAACCAACCGCTCTAGTACTCCTTACTCTCCCTCCCCGGCATTTCCGCCCCAATCTGACCAGTACGCATCGCATCGCCAGAAGAACCGCTGCTCATACGTGCGGCGAGGGGCGAGGACGGGCTGCCTAGGCCGCCGGCGTGGATGATGCGGCAGGCTGGGCGGTACATGGCGTCGTACCAGGCGCTGTCCAAGCGCCACCCTTCGTTCCGGGAGCGGTCGGAGACCACCGACCTCATCGTCGAAATCACGCTACAGCCGTGGCACGCCTTCGCACCCGACGGCGTCATCCTATTCTCGGACATACTCACGCCCCTGCCGGCCATCGGGGTGCCGTTCGATATCTCGGAATCCAAGGGGCCGGTGATCCAGTCGCCCGTGCGGACGGAGGAACAGGTCAGGGAGCTCGTTCCCATAGATCTCGATAAGCTCCACTTCGTTGGTGAGTCGCTCAAGATTCTGCGCAGCGAGGTAACGCCGATACATTTGTGTGCTTAGCTATGAAAGGTT
The DNA here is from genome assembly GCA_011799875.1 of Thinopyrum elongatum. NCBI lineage: Eukaryota > Viridiplantae > Streptophyta > Magnoliopsida > Poales > Poaceae > Thinopyrum > Thinopyrum elongatum. The sequence goes on along the minus strand of CM022299.1, from coordinate 324,290,160 downwards.
AAAATTGCCGTTGTTTTTTGTTGTAATAAATTAGTATTGGTGGTTTGTGGTGAATTGGTGTTTAGAGACCTTGTATAGGCATCATAGGAATCAAGTAGTGGTGTGGTTCTGCGTTATGAAAATGGTACTATGGGATGAAATTGTTGGTTACCAATTAGGTGTACGACGAAACCTCGAAATCGATTGCTGAATAGAACTATTGTAGTGCAGTTATCGTGACTCATAGAAGAGGGTCTCATAGGAGAATTGCCAGTGAACTCACGGAACTTGTCGTGATTCTGTCGGTCCAATAGGTGATGAACAGTACGTGTATTTGCTTGCAGCTTGTTTTTATCATTGACTAAAGTGATTTCGAACAATGGCTGCATGGTTGACATCAAGCTCACAGTGTAGAGTCAGTAAAACCAAAACTGATGGTGTAATTTAGTAGCTTCAGGACTATTTCTGCCTCTATGCCTGACTGCTAGCTGATATAAATCTCAGAAAGAAATAGTGATATGTAATGTGTGGATGACAAAAAACTGATACATTCTGGTTAGCCAGCGTATACTCCACAATTCACAACGTTGGGAATATAAACTGGAGGCTGCAAAAGAAATGAGACTGTGGAACTTGTTGGGTTTCCAAGCATTTGGATGTTAGTGGGCAGGCTTATGCCGACGCCTTTCTTGCATTCTAAATATTGATTATGTATATTATAGCTATTACCACATGCTCTCCTCATTTACATGCTTTGAAATAAATGCTGATGCTAATGCTTGTTTCAATTCTCTGGTTCAATTCAAAATTTGAATCTTCCAGCAGCTTGTAGTCAAACATGAGTATGATGATATTTGTATATTACAACCTAAGATCATCATATCTTACTTGATTTGTGTGCTCAGTGTTCTAATGTTTAATGTTATACACTCATCGCATAATATTCTCATCAGCATTAATAAGCTTTATAAGTAGCCCTTTATATAAAGAATTGGACTAAATCTGCTTTATCTATGCACTTGCACTGGATTTTCCTCTGACACTCATACGCCTCTGTTTCCACTACCTGCTAGATTGATGGAAAAGCTGCTTTGCTAGGATTCGTGGGGGCCCCATGGACAATTGCAACTTATGTTGTTGAAGGAGGGATGACCAACACTTACACAAATATAAAGCGCATGTGCCACACAGCACCAAATATCTTGAGGGGCCTTCTCTCTCACCTCGCAGAAGCTATATCTGACTATATCATTTACCAAGTAAACTCTGGTGCTCAGTGTATACAGATATTTGATTCATGGGGTGGGCAACTTCCACCTCATGTGTGGGAGCAATGGTCAAAACCATATATCAGACAGGTACCTGTTCCTTCCTTTTTCTCGCTCTTATCTATTTCCTTATGACATGGTGGCTGGTGTGTCTAGTGTCGACCAGGTTGGAGCTGAACTGTATAATAGAGCATTAATGATTGTCAGTGACTCAGTGTTATGTTCCCAAGTTCAACGTGTATTGTAAAATATCTTTCGTTGTGTTTATACTCAAATACTTCTGATATGACGTGCTACTTTAAACTCTTTGTAACTGCTGGTATACTGTACCCACTTTACGAAACTGTACGGTTATGATTGCAAGTTCTTCTATAATCCAATAAGGAACACACAACGAGCATGCAAGAATCACTACAAACAGTCGGAAACCATGTTCATGTCAGCAACATGTTCTTATATACATGCATTTGGATACTGTATTGTGCTATACTTGACTTTACATATCTGCAAGGAGGTAAAACGCCATTGGTGCATACTGATGACTTATTTTGGTCATAAATGGTGATTTCTTTTGAGCACTATCACTTTAAAATGAATATCTAATGCAACCTAAAGAGTTCAATTTAAACCTTCGAGTACATATTTTGTAAGGTTAGCAAAAGTTTAAGAGTTCTGTTGATTATGTTCTTTATGAAACTATTTCATTGGCAGATTGTGGCTAAGATTAAGACAGAATGCCCTCACATACCACTTGTGCTGTATATAAATGGAAATGGAGGCTTGCTCGAGCGCATGAAGGACATAGGAGTTGATGTTATTGGGCTTGACTGGACAGTGGATATGGCAGATGGAAGGAGGCGCGTTGGTGATGGAATTAGTGTACAAGGGAATGTGGACCCAGCATATCTATTTTCCCCTTTACCAGTATTGACTGATGAAATTCATAGGTTAGTCAATACTTCATCGTGCACTTATTTTATGTTATTTTAGTTTTTATATAAATATACACTGAACAGTTTATCAGTGAGGCCTAAAAACTTCTTTATTTGTATTATATGTTTTGTCATCAGTTATTCATGTTAAGTCTTCACTCATCAACCAGTGTCTGTGCAAGGAATTCAAGCATGTGATGTCAATTTAAATTTGTGATGTCAAATACATTTGTGTCTACAAATTTATACTATCTTTTGCATAAATTTTCTTAGTGCTCAAGGGTTTTGCAAAAATGCTGTGTGGTCAATTGACCATACAGCTTGAACTAGGCTTCGCTACTGTCATTGACCCTATGTTTTATGGCCTATTAAGGCCTTTAGTTTATCTCAGTGCAACTGTGCCACTTGTGCAACTGATTTCATTTCTGAAGCATTTGTTCAATTTCGTACCAAGTAAGTTATTTGTATTTTGCAGTGTTGATCTTTAAATGTCTTCCAACTTCTGGTTGTAAAACAATAAATAGATGATCACATCACATGATCAGAGGGTGTTGCATTCTCTTTTGGCAGGGATACATTAGTTTTAACTTTTAAGTGATGCAATTTTAGGTCCTTAGGGTTTTTATCATGTCATAGGACTTTGTATCAGTTGATGATCTAACTGGGTTGCACAATTCACTCACTATTTTCAAAATACATTTGTAGGTATTGCTAATGATTGTTTCCCCTCATGTTATACTATGTAGGGTTGTGAAAGCAGCTGGTCCGAAAGGTCATATACTTAACTTGGGCCATGGTGTTCTTCAAAAAACACCAGAAGAAGCTGTAGCACATTTCTTTGATGTCACAAGGAGCTTGAGATATGACACCCTTTTCAAGGGTCATCTTACTGAAGAATTGCAACCTGTTGCTTGATGATGGCCAGTAGCATTGCCATATTTTTTTGGTCTTACTGTTTGCAGCTCAGCGCCTTCTGCATTATTAGAGTTCATTCCCTTTTGCTGGAGCCGTTCCTTGTAGAGACACCACGGCCAAATCAACTCAATTTTGTTCATTATGCATCTGTGTATTTCAGTTATTCATCTACTCAGCAAAGAAAAGGCGTGCCTCCTGCTTTTAGAAGTGAGCTTAGAAGTGAGCTGGAGTTTATTCAAGTGGGTTGTTCAACCTTTCTGTTTTAGTTCCTTGCATTGGTTATCTTTCCAGTTTAGAACGAACATGTTGCAGGTATTGCAGTTTTATACTTTGTCTTCCTTTGCATATGTTAATGAGCAATTGAGCATCATGTTTTAGGTGCTATGATCCGGTCTGGTACCAATATTTTAGGTGCAAGTTGGGTGCCATGACCTACCAGGCTGCAGTGCTTTAAATTGAATCAGTGCCTAGACCCGTCTTGGAAATTATTTGTTGCGCTGGGAGGTTAGCCCATGTGCTGACCTGCTGTCTACTAGGTTTTAACATTTTCGGTATTTCTCGTTCTGGTCAATTGTCTGGGCGAAAATGGATGATGTAGCCACAAATGTTTACCACCCTTCAAAAAGAAAAAGAAAAAAGCTGTGGCACTTGCCTTATTAATAAACGCGGCATCGAATTGAGGTCCTCTGTTTTCTTAACTTCTCTTGCTCATCTGTTATTTGAACAACATTCCTTCATATGCATTGGATAATATCATAATATATATCCCTTTAACGCTTATAAACTGGTGCCTTCTATCATGTCTTGTGCTTATGATGTTACTGAACTAAGTATACTATTGATGATGGTGCTGAGTCTTAGGTTTTCTCGCTTTTCTTCTGTCTTAACTCAATTGAAATGTAAAATGTGGTCCTAAGTAACTCATTGCGAGATCTGTATGTTGTCTGAAGTTTGTGAATGCAAATGACTGGATCTGCTTACCTGGTAGGGTAACTTGAGTAAGAAATGTAAAGTGTGAGCAACTTTTTAATGTCTTGATGAATCAGACATGAGTGCTTTTACTGACGCAGCACAATGGCCGGTATGATGCTTACTCCAGTGGGGGCATTGGTCTGCTCCAGTATATCCATTCATCAGGCCAACTCCAAGGCGCGACCCCATCCTGTTCGCCCACGTCCGTTTGGGTCAAAACGGACAGATAACACGGCCCAACGAGCGGCCGCATCCTCAAATTTTGCCCGTTTGGCGTCTGGCCGCCCCATTTCCAGCGCAAACATGCGTTCGGTTTGCGTCCACACAGACGCCGAACAGACGGGCACGCGGTTGCGGGTCGTCCGCCTCGGGGACGCGTGGCGGCCGCCCAACTACCACCACCGTCCAAAGTAAATGCGCACGCGCGGTAGGCCCCGGCTGTCAGCCACAGATCCTGCGGTCGTCGTCCTTCTTAAATTGGAAGCCGTGGACCGGCCAATCCACAACTTCCAATTCCCGGCCGACCTGCCTCCTCGAACCCCGACAAGCAAACCCTAGCCCTCCCCCTCTTCGCCGGCGACAGCGATGGGGCGATGGTTCCCCGGCCATAAGACGAGGCACGACCACGAGGCCGGGCGTCGTCCAGCCGCCGTCGCCGCTCCTCCACCCCGCCTCCACCTCCACCGCATGCGTTCTGTATCGCGTCGGGCGGCGCCCCACCTCGCCAACGGTCGTACGTCAAGGCGGAGGTATGACAGCGGTACTGGGAGACGCGCACGCCGTTGCCGTGGGGCGACGTGCACCTCCCCAACAACTGGCACCTCTCCGCGGACCGTGTGCCAGTCCCGCCGGTCTCGGTGAGCGGCCGCGCCCGTCGGGAGGAGATCCAGCGTCGCCGCGCCCGCCTGCCCCTGGACCTCATCCACGATTGGAGGTATGCCATGGACTCGCCGCTCTGGGATACGTGGCTCCACGACGAGCACGACATCCGGCGGCAGTCCTATTTTGCAGGCCGCCCGCAGAGCACGCGTGGCCCGCGCGCTGAACGTCGCGCGCCCGCTCCCAGCGTGCCCCAGGTGCGTGGCCGCAGGCAGGTTCGCGGCCTCACCCCGACGCCGTCGCCGTCTCCGTCCCCACCTCCCGAGCCAATGTCGGCCGCCGAGCAGGAGGAGCTCTAGAGGATGGTGATGGAGGAGTCCGTCCACACCCACGACGAGCACCAATGGAAGGGCCTCGAGGAGATGATGGCCCTCTCCGTGGCCGGCGACGTCGCCTTCCCTGAGCTCGATGCGTATGTGAAGGAGGAGGCCATGGAGGAGGCGCGGCCAGAGCTGGCGATGGAGGAGGCGACGAGATGGAACCCGACATTGGTCGGGCAGTCCTGGACGTGGACGGAGACCTTGCCGTGCACGCCCGAGGTGGACGTTGGCCACTGGTCATCATCCCCGCCGCGCGAAGAGGTCGTGCAGGCGCCACCGCAGGCGGCTCCGCCAGCCCACCTCTGGCAGCCACCTCCATACGTCGACCTCACTGGCGACGAGGAGTAGACGACGGCCACGGCAGGCAACGACGTTCATGGCGGCGGCGACGGCCCTTTTTTTTAATGTTTTTTATTATGTTGTTTATATTAATGTGCGAACTTGGGTGATGTGGACGTTTTAATGCCTGCATTTAATATTTTCGAGGTTATTTTTAATGTTCTATTTAGGGTTTTGAGGGTTTATTTTCCCATCCAAATAAATGGACAGTTTGGGATGCGGCCGACCCGTTGGGCGCACCGACGTCCGCACGACCACAAGCGAACGGTCGTGTCCGTTTTTCTGCCCCAAACGAACGAAAAGCGGACGAAGACGTCCGTTTGAAGTCACGCGTTGGAGTTGGCCTCACTGTAGAAGCTTTCCAACCTTGCATCAGCAGCAATTTTCTCCGCGCATTACAGTACAAAAAATGATCTCGGTTCAATGATGGATGGTGCGTCGTGTACGGTGTACTGGTGTTGTTGCGAACAAAGTTTCCATCTTTTGTGAGTGGTAGCGTATGACCGAATTGATGAGTTGATTGTTTTATGCTACATGATGTAGACATCTCTTTGGATTTATTGTTGTTTTGGGAGTGCAATGATTAAATCGTTTGTTTGCTTGATTGCAAAGCGAGATGATCCGATTTCTCGGCATGTGACCAGAGGATTACTATGTCAGCAGATCTGATATATCTTATAGGTCATGACATTCCCTAGCTTTGATTGAACTGCCAGGTTGGAGAAAAGAAGGCAAGCAAAGTGAAATTTCAGCAGCCCTGTACGGCTGACACAATGCCTCTTTGTATGCACACTCGCTCAGCCATCTCCAATCCATGACTGAAGATGTTGTAGGCGTGTCTCTCTCTCTCTCTCTTATCTCATTGGTTTTATCTTTTAAGCTCTTTTCTCTTTGACAGATGTAGCGCATATATACTTTTTTGCAGTCGGGGATGTTAGTGCAAAACATCGGTCATTTGTGAATACGCAAATAGGCAACAAATTATTTCTCTCAAGGTAGCATTCCAAATTGCTTGCGTTCGTAGCTCTCGGTTTAGCAACTTCTATTCATTATTTTATTTATTTTTTGCGGGTGAACTTCTATTCATTATTTACCATGAAAACAGTTAAACCTGACAAAACTAGTAGGACTCGATTTACGATTGACGTACTGTGCTACACAGCGCTTGTGTGTGTCATAATATGTTGTAGAAAATTAGCCACGAAAATATGCAAGTGCAAGTCATACAAACACTAGAATAGGTAAAAGCGGGTTAGACAAAGCTACTTGTCCGGCGGATTAGTATGATTGCGAGAGAAGCAAGCCTTTGGATCAACTGCTAATCTATACCTACTAATAAGGCAAGGTGATATTCTTGGTTTCGTCTTGCATCTCCTATGTTACGTGTATTAGGTGGTACTAATTACCCGCAGAAAAAACGATTGAGGTGGTAACTAATTACCCGCAGGAAAAACGGTTGGTGTCTAAAGAAATCGTCTGCGTGCAGACGCATACAGTCCACTCGGGCCTTATCTGCCAATGAAGCAGGCCCAGTAGAAAAGTACGCAAAGGCCTTACCGCCAATGAAGGAGGCCCATTAGAAAAATTAGTAAAAAAGTAGGTAAAAATGATTGCTAGAGCAAAGAGTCAAACTAGCAACCTCACGACCCTTCCCTACCGCTGCAGCCAACTGGGCTAAAGGAAGTTTGCGTATAAAATAGAAGGTTTGGCCTACTTATATGCATGCCAGTGTCATGTAGCTTCTTTACAGCATGCCGTTGACGGACGTGTTCAACAGGGCAGGATGGTGAGTCGGTTCAGCCTCTTGATAAAACGATTGGACGGAGGGATTTGTGAGCTGCTAAACTTTAAGTGATGCGAGAGCATGCGACCTAATGGACAGGTCATCCTCTCCGTAGATTGAACAGATTGATTCTTATAAACATAGACATGCAGATGACGAACAATAATAGTGGGATGCACACGACGCGGCAGTTCGGCCGGCGCTGGCCATCAGCCGACCACATAATGCAACAGAGGAGCGGCCTGCGTGGCGGCGACCACAGAACATGTTGGCTTGATCCCGGCGACAAGTGTTGCCCACCAGCCGGCGACGAGCTTCAAAAGGGCCTGAGACACACATGCATGCTACCTCACGTGCATTCTAATCAAACCTAGCACATGTGCTTGCGATCAGGTATATATGGCCTTTCTGATCGAATTGCCATGTTTGTCATATTGTTATCTCATGGGCAGTCAAGCGTTCATGCTTGTGAAACCTGAATTTTCTTACTTGCAAGAGCTTTTTGTGAAGGTCCGTCAGACTTAATTCGCCTCCTGCCTCCTCGGAACGGGAGATGAAGCCGCTAAGCGTTGTTATATTAGTCAAAGGAGGTCATCGCAAAGACGCAATGACTTAAGTGGCAAGGCGAGCGTCTAAATGCAAATTTCATGTTTTGATGCTGCACATTCGATTTTGATCAGAAGGTCGAGGGAAGGCAAATACATGGATACACAAAGTCTCCCGGATGCATAAGATATGTCCCATTAAAGTTCCCTCCTTCAGTCAGTTCTGTGCATGATCACTCTCAATCGGTACATCGTGTCTATCGTCAGCACCCCGTTATTTTTCTCCCGTTGCAACGCACGGCCATTTGTGCTAGTTCTATCCAACGGGGCATAACAGAACCATTGAAACCTTTTTAAGTGTCTACAATGTTGGACTTTGTCAAACGGGAAAAGAGTCCAAGCTTGTAACTTTGTTATAGCGTGCACACATGGTTGGTGAGACTTGGTGCTTAGTAGAATATATCATTTTTGTCCTCATGCTTCACTCTTACTGTTTTTTCATCTGAATGACGATATGTGGTCCCATCTTTTCTTTCCACGTAAGTGTGATCCCATATAGTACAAATTATGAATCTTATGGCATTAGTACTCCCTCCGGTCCTCTTTTGTCTGCGTATAACTTTTTTCCGTTTTTCCATGTTTAGTCTGCGCATCAGCTCTTTCTTGTGCTACTTTCCCTCGGTGCCCCGCATCTGCCTCAGTAATTAACGGACGCATGCGCGCCTGCAGCAGGACTCCAGCCAATCCAGCGCGGCATGCAGATGGGCCCAAGCCATGCGTGTGGGGAAGAGAAAAGGGGACCAAAGGAGCCTCCCAATCACCTGCATGCAGCTATTGACTGGTTGCATGGAGCAATTAAACTACCGCATCTCTCCGATGCATGTACAGGGGCAATATAGTCCAAAAAAGATGCATCCAGTCCCTCCTTGGTATCCGGGCTTCTCCTTATACGCAGAGAAATAAGGACCGGAGGGAGTACTCAATAGTTGAAAGTTGAAACAAACATTAAGATGTAAATGTCGAAATTGCTATGCTAGGTCGACCATGATTCTAAAGCCTTGATTAGACTTATTGATTAACATTTTTGTTTATGTCCCAAGTCTAAAATACTTTTCAAGCTTTTGTTCTGTTTTTTACATTGCTACAAAGATACATCAATTCATCAATTGTAGTGCGCATATGGTAGGTAGAAGATTATATTCATGTTACGAATTTTACAATTTATGGTATCCTAATGCTCCAGCAATTGGCTTTATAAGTCAGACACGGGTTTTTAGGTCTTGAATTTGACTAGAAAAACATGTATTATATTTTTCAAACACACACACACACACAAAGTGTCAAATGAAGGGTATATATTCGTTGTCAAATGAAGTTTCTGATCATATAATTTTTGGGTTTTTTTTAAAGGAGGATAACCCCCGGCCTCTGCATCAATCGGTGCATGCAGCCATATTATTAAATATAATTTTTGGTATGCTATAGATGTTTTATTAGTCCAATCAAAGACCTAAACACCCGTGCCCGACTTATAAATCCAATTGGGGGAGTAGCAGGTATGAGGCAAAAGGAGGAATGTGGTGGGAATCTTTAACACCTACTTATTTCAAAGAGAATGTAAAGCCCACACAAATCTTAGAATCTTTTTTTCCCGTAATAATATTCATACTAACTTTTTAAGGTATGTCCCTTGCAAAACAAGTCTTTTATGGATATCATGTCAACAAGTCATGTGTGCCAAATGCAGGAGAGTCTTTTTGGATCACTCATAGAATCCAAAAATCATGAACATTCTTGATACCAAACAGATGTGTCTGAACAACTTTCTTTTGAATACATTTTTTCTAAAAAGGAGGCAAAAGCTTTGCCTCATCTCATTAGTTAAGAAGAGTTTACAAGTTACAAAGGCGACTTATAACAGTCGGAGACAACAAGACTACTCGCGGCATCACATATCTCAAATGCTTAGCTAATGATTGGCCTGTACCTTTACCTTACCCGCGATTGTGGTTGGCATTGAGATAAATCCTCTAGAACTCTAGAATTTCTCACATTCCAAGTTTCCCATGAGACTAGAATAAGGAATGATAACATGCCCTTCCCTCCTTGCCGTTGACGATGATCATGGAAAGCCACCAATCTTTGGCAGAGTTGAAGTTACTCCAAGCGTCGATGTCGATGTGCATCAACTCAAGCCAATATTTTACCTCGTTCCAAATGCGATTGGAATATCTACATTTGAATAGGATGTGTGTCGCGGATTCCGGCTTTCTTTACACAACTGACATAATCCACAATTTGTGATGGGGAACGAAGCATGAAAATAATAAAAAATTCTACGAACACCCAAGATCTAATCTAAGAGATGTATAGCAACGAGAGGGGAGTGGTTTCTACATACCCTTGTAGACCGAAAGCGTTAACGATCTAGAGACCGTGGTTGGCGTAGTCGTACTCGCGTCACGATCCAATCCGATCCAAGTACCGCACGTGCGGCACCTCCGAGTTTAGCACACTTACGGCTCGACGGCGTCCTCTCCTTCTTGATCCAGCAAGGGAGGGAGAGGATGTAGATGAGATCTGAACCAACACGACGGCGTGGTGGTGGTGGTGGCAGCGGAACTCCGGCAGGCTTCGCCAAGCGCTGACGGAACATGGAGGAGGAGTAACGGGAGGGAGACGGGGCAAGCATGGAAGGGCTAGCTGCCCCCTGCGCCTCCCCACTATATAAAAGGGTGAGGGAGGGGCGTGGCAGTCCTAGCCCCCCTCCCAAGGCAGGGGGCGGTGGCCAAGGGGGGAGGAATGCCCTCCAAGCCAAGTGGAGGCCCTCCCCCTTAGGGTTTCCCCTCCCCCATGCGCATGGGCCTTGTAGGGGCTGGTGCCCCTGGCCCATTAAGCCAGGGCGCCCTCCTACAGCCCATGCTACTGTATGGGACATGGTGGAACCCTCCGAGGACTTCTGGAACCCTCTAGAACCTTCTAGTGGCTTCCCGGTACAGTACCAAAAAAACCGGACTTTTTCCCGGAACCCCGACAACAACTTTTCATATATAAATCTTTACCTCCGGACCATTCCGGAGCTCCTCATGATGTCCCGGATCCCATCCGAGACTTCGAACAACCTTTGTATTTCCACTATTAATATCTCAATACTACCCTAGCGCTACCGAACGTTAAGTATGCGACCCTACGGGTTCGAGAATCATGCAGACATGACCGAGACTCCTCTCCAGTCAATAACCAATAGCGGAACATGGATGCCCATATTGGTTCCTACATATTCAACGAAGATCTTTATCGGTTGAACCACGATGTCAAGGATTCAGTCAATCTCGTATGCAATTCCCTTTGTCCGACGATATGTTACTTGCCCGAAATTTGATCGTCGGTATCTTCATACCTAGTTCAATCTCGTTACCGGCAAGTCTCTTTACTCGTTCCGTAATACAAGATCCCGTGACTAAACTCATTAGTCACATGAAGCTTCTTATGATGATGTATTACCGAGAGGGCCCAGAGATATCTCTTCGTCACACGGAGCGACAAATCCCAGTCTCGATCCATGCAACCCAACAGACACCTTCGGAGATACTTGTAGAGCACCTTTATGATCACCCAGTTACGAAGTGACGTTTGATATCACAAAAGGCATTTGAAAGTGCATCTAGCCCCTAAGTGTGGTTTTGGTAATTGAATGACAATCTCCATGGACTAATGTTTTCAGTGAGATATATTTGAAGGGTTGTCCATAGATGGTGCCACAAGGATATTGGACTACATCAAGGATGAAGTCCATATATATGAAGATAGTGTCTCAAGGATATTGGATGGAATCAAGGATGAAGTCCATATAGATGAAGTTATATGTGCTCTAAGCTTTGGTATTAAATGACAATTCCTATGGAGCATCAAGTGCATTGGATCTTTTATGAAGATATGTTCCATAGTGATGCTTGAAGTTATTTGGGTTGTTATGTGAAGATTGCCATCAAAGCATCCGAAGAAGTCCTCATGGTATCCCTCTCTGGATACCCCTTGCATACGGTCTTGTACCGTGTGCACGGGGTCGAGTGTCAACTCTCTGGATACCCCGTGCTCACGGGGCCTAGGTGTTGGCTCTCGAGATCCCATATCCAGTGAGGTTTCAGTTCTTTGGAGGATCTCAAAGATTGACATATTTGGGCTTCTGAGGATCAAGGCTTGAGAGAATAATCAAAGAGAAGAATTTGAGTTATGGTTTCAAGACAAGATCATGGTGAGCTCATGTGTTGGGTTTCGGTTGATCAAGTCTTGAAGCAAGCAACTAGAGTGAAGAATTCATGGTGCCTCTCAAGAGCTTGTGATGGAGTTCTTAGAAGGCCAAGTGGTGACCAAGATGATATTCATAGTGGAACTTGATATGGTCATGAAAGAGTCTTTGGTGATATAGTCTTGAAGCAATGAAGGGAAATGAAGAGTTCATTGTGGCTTTCAAGAAACCAAGATGGAGCTTGAAGTAAAGATGTTGGTTGACCAAGATGAAGCTCAAAGATTATATCTAAGTGGTCAACCCACAAAGCACAAACATTGTACCACATGAGATCAAGTGATCTAGTGGTATGGTAAGTAACTGTGAATTGTGCTTTGTTACCTAACCCATGCTATGTGTTTGTTATGTCTATGTGGGTTAGGTGTTTCTCATGGGCTTGCAACAAAAGGAAAGATTTCAAGTAGCCTATGTGTGGATGACATCAAGAGGTGATGGTCATCGGGTTCGGGGAGTCCAAGTGCAAGATGAGAAGCCGGAGGTTATATACTTTGAAGCTTGCGGTCCACATCATGATAATACACATGTGAAGGTGGGCTTAAGTTAAGGCTTCCCTCATTACAATATGAGGAAGCAATTCGAGTATCTTCACCAAGTGGTTGTGGACAAGAAAGGGATTCCAACTTGAGGCAAGCATTAAAGTCATCATCAAGCTCAAGTTGAATATGCAAGGCAAAGGTATAACTTAGCTAGGTTTTCCTAGTTTTGCCGGTCTCATAGTGCTTGGTGGGAGACCGGATTATAGGTTCGATAGCCGTACTATCAAGGGGGGACTCTCGGACAAGTAGCTTGATCGCGTCGCATGTAGAGAGCTCAAACCTTTGCATTACTTGCATCATTCTTTCTTGTTGATCTTGGGTGGTTCTCTATGTGAGGACCTTGGGCTTTTCCATAGCTTCAAAACGAGCCCAAGATCATCGAATTCGGAGTCCGTATGCCAAAGTTATCATCGTTTGAGTGGGCTGCTGCTGGCTGTCCTGGGTACCCCGTGGACACGGACTTGTACCGTGCACACGGGACCGCGTGTGCACGGGGTCTAACCCCCCGTGTGCACGGGGTGCCCAGGAAATGCCCGTTGAACCCCAACGGCTAGTTTCTGTGTTTGGCTATTTAAGGGCTGCGTCCCCCCTCCGGTTTGGGGGCTGTTTACACACCTTCTAAACACCATTTTGAGCCTCTCTCCACCTCTCCCAAACCCCTATCTCCCCTCTATGTGAAGGGGGATTTGTGGATGGATTTGTGAGCCATTTGTTGATCCTATCCATTGCATCCCCTCTCTTCAATCTCCTACTTTCTTGAGTTGCATCTTGTGAGATTGAGAGAGTGGGTTGAGCATTTGTTGCTTAACCTTGCATTGCATTTGTTGCATTGGTTTGAGCTCCCCGCATCGATTAGTTCGAGTGAGAGCTTGTGAGTTTATTACTCTTGGAGGCTTCCGCCTCCTAGACGGTTTGGTGACATATTGTGAAGATTGTGAAGTGGCCTAGGTGGTCAAGGTTCCCCCGGAAGCTTCCTTTTGTGGTGTGCTCCGGGGAAGGGTGTTGAAGTGGCCTAAGTGGTCAAGGTTCCTCCGGAAGCTTCCTTGCTTGTGGTGTGCTCCGGAGAAGTTTGTAAAGGTGTGGTGGTTGCCTTCAAGACCAACCCCGAGTGAATCGAGGCTCATCCGTTGGGGGTGACTCGAAAGGGAGAATACGGTGAGCCACTTGGTGGCGCCCCGAAGCTTTGGCTTCGGCACCGCTCTAACGGAGATTAGCACTCTCACGAGTGTGAACTTCGGGATAAATCCGCGTCTCCGACTCACTTGTGGTTATCTCATACCCTCACCCTTTACTTACCGCAATTCATACTTGCTCATATTGATATATCTTGTGCTAGTTGAATTGCTTAGTTGTTCCTACATTTCCATATCTTGTGATATAGTTTGTGCTTGCTAGTTTCCTTAAGTGCCTATCTTGTTTAGCATAGATTGTTGGTGCACTTAGTTGAGCCTAGCATATTTAGGTTTTGTGCTTGAAAGGTATCCGTTTAGTTTAATTCCGCATTAGGATAAAGCCAAATCCGTAACAGTTTTAAAACACCTATTCACCCCCCCCTCTAGTCGTCATCTAGATCCTTTCAGCATTCCTCTGGTATCTGGGAGTGACATGACCTCATGGTCGAAGGAACAGATACTTGACATGAAGAAAGCTATAGCAAATAACTAAACGATCTGATGTTAAGCTTACGGTTGGGTCTGTCCATCACATCATTCTCCTAATGATGTGATCCCGTTATCAAATGACAACTTATGTCTATGGTTAGAAAACCATAACCATCTTTGGTCAACGAGCTAGTCTAGTAGAGGCTTACTAGGGACACGGTGTAGTTTATGTATTCAAACATGTATTTAAGTTTCCGATCAATACAATTCTAGCATGAATAATAAACATTTATCATGAACGGGAAATATGATAATAACCATTTTATTATTGCCTCTAGGGCATATTTCCAACAATTTGGTCATCCTCTTCTTTGAAGTCGATTGCAGTCCAAACAAGATGTTGAATGTTGGGCCATGCAAAAGAAAATTATGCTTTAGAGATGCCCAATTGCTCCACACCGTCAATTTCATTTGTGAAGCAGCCAAGTTGAGCAGAGGAAGCCGAGTATTCCTCGGACGGTGCTTCCAACAGATTTCGTCGTCAATCGCCTCCGGATCACCTCATGAAGGCTGGACCAAAGCTCGTAGACCTCCAATATGTGATGGAACGAGAGGCCGAAGGTAATATTCATGCAATCGACCCATCAATCATTCTCCAAGGTGTCATGTCGTTAGGCTTGCGAAGGGCGCCTTTATGCCATTACCAATAGTGATAGTGGTACAGTCATAGAAAAGATTCATATCGGTCTCGTCGCAAGGGTGCCCAAGACCCACCCAAGCACGCTCCCGACCCTTACAAGCAAGCCAATACCACCGAAGGGGCAAAGCTCTCGCGAACTTTTTCATCTCCAGAATGCCAAGCACACCCATATCCTTCGGCTTGCAAACAAATGTCCATTTAATTTTACTTTTTTGCTAGTCACTCGATCCGCACCACCCCACAAGAAGGCCAGATGAAGCTTAGTAATTGAGTTCAATATTCCTTTGGGCACCATGAGAGACCTGAGACGGTAGATGGCTTGCGAGGCGATAAACAAATGAATCCAAGTGCTTCTCCCTGCTATCATAATGTATTTGCCCATACCACACATGATCTTCCCGTCAATCTTGTCAAGGAGGTATTGGAAGTCCATGGCTCTCAACGTATCCACCAAGAGGAGGAGATCAAGGTACCGAATAGGAAGTTGAGTGCGCACTGCCCGGAAAGCATCAAGAATGACATCTAGATCAACGTTCGAACATCTAATCGGGTCCACCAAGCTCTTTTGCACATTCGTAACTAGGTCGGTTATGTCACCAAAGCTACGGAGGATGCTCACAAGCATGTAAGTGTCTTCTTTCAGAGGTGCCAAGAATATGACCGCATCATCAACATATAAGGAGGTCCGAAGGTACGCACCCATGCGACAATCTAGGAAGATCTCCACTTGCCGTTGCCGGATCTAAAATCTGCTGAAGTGGGTCAATCGCAAGGACGAACAACAATGACGATAGTGGGTCACCCTATCGAAGACCCCTACCATGCTGAATAGGATCACCAGGGACACCATTGAGAATTCCCAGGGAAGTAGAAGCGCGTTGAAGAGCTGCCAGCCAACCATAGAATCTCAATGAAAACCCTTGTTTAACCGAAAGATCAAGCATGCATTCCCGTCTATCAAGAAGAAGATCTGTAGCCTCGTTGCTGACGCAACGCCCGCTTTATTGCCGCCACGATAGGAGATTTCGGTCACGGAGCCACCCGGTTCTCCCCCTTCCCTCTACCCTCCCCAGGTGAGGTAACAACCATGTACCCCACCCCATCGGCAGAGACATAGGGAAAGAATGCTCACTGTCCATCTACGATTCTAGGGGGGCTCTCCAATACCCTATGGGTGATCGCCGGCAGTGGCGGCAATGAACGGAACACGCTACTTCCAATGCAATCTTCCTCCTGGTCGTGGGATGATGTGCCCACCCACCACGTCGTCGCCGTTGGATGCTGCGCCGCCATGGGAGTGAGGAGCTGCTCCAATCCACGCGAGAGAGGTGAGAGAGCGAGCGGGCAGTGACGGCTGTTTCCCTAAAGGGAAACGTTTCGACCGAGCCGGTCCCGAGTGGCCGTTAACGACCGTTTCCCAACGCCGCCGACCGAAATCAGCACGTGGGCGGTTTGCCACGTCAAAAACGGGATAAAAGAAATACTCAATGCTTTTTACGACTGTCAATTATCTGCCTTATGTTTTCTATGCGGTGTTTTTGCGAATTGTAAAGTGATGTTTTTTTCTTCTTCTTTTTGCATTCCACTCGTATATCTAGCTACAGCTCACGGTTTACACAACACATTTCCCAGCCGCATACACGCGCTGCGTTGCGTCAGCCGTCAGCAGCGGGGCGGCATATCTTCTCCTTTGGCCGGACGCAACGCCCGTTTCGTCGCCGCCACGGCTGGAGCTTTCGGCCACGGAGCCGCCCGGTCCCCCCCCCCCGGCACATCTACGGCTCTACCCTCCATTCCCCAGTTGAGGTAACAACCATGTACCCCCACCCCACCGTGCCCAGACTTTACGGTCGAACGACGAATCACCGCTCTCCCTTTTCCCTGCCACTTTCCCCCCTGCGTGGTTTCGTTCATATTCTGATTAATTATTTCCATCCAAGGCAAGTAGCAGTGCGGCGCACGAGAAAAAACATGTCGCCAGAGACTGCAAAACAGATATATGCTCACCTGGTAGACGGCTGACCCTTGAGGCTGCCACGCGGGCTCGAAAGTAGTTGGCCCACCTGTAATAGCCTGTAACAGCCATGACGGCGTGGCAGCAGCATGACACGCAGCCCGAGACGTGGTAACTCCATCCGGTTCCCGAAACACGCGGCCCCATGCTCCGCGACCGCGAGGCTAAACCCCCGAAACCCCGCCGTCCGATCGAGATCCGACGGCCCAGCGTCGCCTCCTCCGCCTTAAACCACACCAGGCCCCTTCGTCCTCGCCAGTCGCCCCCATCCCTCTCAGACCAAACGAACGAAACAGGCGCAGCGCAACGCCTCCTTCGCTAAATACGACTCACGAGTCTTCCACAGTCCCCAGCTCTCCTCAACTGCTCCGCTTCTAATCGCTCGCTCGCCATGCTCTCTGCGGGCGCGGCTGCCCCGAAACCCTAGGCCGAGCGCCCATGGGCTCCCTCGACAGTGCCGCCGGGTCGGGGAGCTACAAGCGCGCGGCGGCGCCGGCGCCGGTGCCGCGCGCCCCGGCGGGCGGCGGAGGCGCGGCGCGGAGGCCGGGCGTGAGATCCAGGCTCGCGCGGTTCGTGCTGGTCGACAAGGTGGACTTCCTTCAGTGCATCGGCACCGCCGCCGCCTTCTTCTTCGTCACCATTCTCGTGTTCACCTTCCTCCCCGGATCGGTCGTCGTCGAGAACCCGACGATGCTGCTCCCTTCACGACGCGCCAGCGGGGGATGGGGGCGGGGCGGGACCGGAGCCGTGCTGCCTCGCGGCCTCGGCGGGCTGGAGACCGGCGAGAGCCTCACGTTCGAGCCCACGAGGCTGCGGGACAAGTGGGCGAGGGAGCGGAGTCAGGATGCTCAGAGCTTGGTGGAGCTCGGGAGACCCGTCAAGAGGGTCGGGGCCCGGAAGCCGCGCCTCGCCTTGGTGAGTTGTTGAGCTGGGCGGTGTTTGAGTTCTGTTTTCTCGCGATTCTGGCTCTGATTGTTTTCATTGCACTGCGTTTAGGTGTTTGGGGATCTCTCTCCCGACGCAATGCAGCTTCAGATGATCAGCATCGCTTCTGTGCTGGAGGCGATGGGCTACGAAATGAAGGTGCGTGGCTCAACTGCTTTCTTCTGAATACCGGAACGCGTGTTGCCGTGTCTTTATTGTTTCGTTCATTAGTTGGTTTGCTTCGACAAGTGATATTCCTTGATGGTATACACAGCAAGTTCAGATTCCTCTGATGTACTATTCGGTAATGCAACTAATCTCTTAGTCCTGACTTCGATGTTCACACTTCCTAGTATAGCAGTTCCACGAGAGGTAGCATGAGGTATCACTGTCAGTACCTCCTACTTTAGAAGGTGGCAACAATCAAATCTAATCTATGCATTGCAAGTCTTAGTGATATTTTTTTAGACTAATGGAGTATATCGCGCGTATATGTATCCTAATTACCCCTATGTGCGTTATGGTCTTATTATGGAACCCTGTGGACTGTGGTATGCTTGAACGATGGTTGGTGTTTCGCCCCGAACCCTCCTTCTACCTTTGTGCTCTTTCAGCAAGTTTGATATTTTGATTACTGCTAGTTCATGAGCACTTAGAGATGAAATAGGATCTTTGTTGAAATAAAATCTGTACTATATGCACGGATTATTCGTTTGTGTTGTTTCGTCTTCTTTGTATGGTGCATGATCATTATGTTGCAGAAACTTTTGCATGTGCATAAGTTCTAAAGTGCTGTGTTAAGTTTATGAGCTAAAGAGTCGAGTCTTTTCGCCGGGGTGCGATGCATAGGCTAGTGGACCACAAATACCACATTAGACCCTGCTTGGAATCGGTGTAAGCTTATACACCCGGATTTAATTTACAGATGTATATTACCGGTCGCAGCGTGATTTCCGCCTGGAATAAACACGATGGCTGTGATAGATCCTGGATCGGTTAGGGTTAGGGATCCACGGTGGATTTACCTTCTCCTTGGTGCGATGAGCTCCCGCCGGAGACCATGGTGGGATGGTGGCGGCGGTGAGTGGGCAGAGAGACGGCGAGGTGGTGATGTGGAGGTCGACGGTGAAGTGGCTGGTGGCGCTTCCCGTCGCTTCAGCGCCTCCCTCTCGATCGGACTAGGGTTAGGACGGTGGGGATACAGTGGCGGCGACGAACCTCGTACCTTGTGCCGTAGTCCCCACCTCCTCTATATGGCACTGCGTGACAGGGGCCCACCAGCCTTGCTTGGGCTGGACGCCCCCGATCAGGGCGTGGGTCAAGGGTCCAATGGTCCGTTGGACCCATTGGGGAAGAGATCAATCTAACATTCTCCCCCTTGATCTCATCATATACTTTTAACTTTATACTTTGAAATAACTCTTTTCAAAGTACTCGTTCCATCACAGATTTGCATGTAGAGCATGTCTCATCATCACGGTCCATCCCCGATAGAATCAACACCTACAACACACTCCTCTGTTTTGAAACAGATTCTTTAACCTTGGGCCCTTTTATTGTCCGGAAATCTTAGACTATACCATAAAACCCATGTCGACTGTGTGTTCTTTGAACACACTGGGCGGTAAGCCTTTAATAAGCAGATCTGCAAACACTTGTCTGTTGCTTTTATGCTTCAAGCATTTCTACATAATTCCGGACTTTCTCCTTTACAACGCATAACTCTGTGTCAGTGTGTTTGGCATCAACACTTGACTCGTTGTCATAGGAGCGAAAAACTTAAAATGGTTATCGCTGTTGTCAACCATTATCAACTCCGGGTACAGGTCTCCTTAACCATTTTGCCTGTCCCTCAGCCTCATATCAAGCTATAACATGTTTTTGCATCACATTGATGATAATTGTTTCATTCTTTGGAGCTTTTCCACACAAAAACTCCAAGTGTGAAAGTTAGCGACAATTGTGGATTTCGCTATACATTTCACAAGTCCTGTCTTTGTACTCACAATCTTTTGAGAGCACTTATTTCTTTCAGCATGAGGCCGATATCTTTGACTCCATCCCAGTGATCTATATATGGACTGGACATTGCCAAAACAACTCGGATACGTGAATTGTGTCAGGGTAAAATATGGAGCTTCCAACAGCTGAAGCATATGGCACCATATCCGTTTTCAATCTTTTCTCATCAACTTTTGGAACACCATAGTTTCCAGTTCCATTACCCTTGACTATAAGAACAGGCGTAGGTTTTTTCTCGCATGCACACTTTAGAGACCTTTCTTAGCATGTCCATGCAACATTCCTAATACCCCCTTTTATTCTTTTCTTGTAAATCTCGATACTTATAACGAGAGACACTCTATCGAGAACATTCTTTTGAACTTTAAGGACAAGAACTTCTTTTCTCCTCCTGCAGTAGATTGACATCACCACTAGCAAGTAGGACGCCATCCACATGCACAGGATTAGGAAATGAATTTCCCATTCTATAACTTTGCATGAATACAATTGTCCTCTCATTTTCTTTAACCCAAAATAACATCTGATTCTTCTAACTTTAAATGCCACTGTCTAGAGACTTGCTCTAGTCCATAAAAGACTTCTTTAAGCAGTATCCCTTGTGTTCTTTACTTTCATCCGATGTAACTCAGATCATGATGTCGATCATGATGTGCCACTCATTGTAATCTATTCTTTGCATAAAATCTTTCGATTTAAGTGGTGCTTTACACCTTTACATATTTCCTTTGGAGTCACATTGACCTTGTAGACCCTTTACAGCCTACTGTTTATGCTCCATTGGAAATTACTTATGAGTCCCAAACATCGTCGGGATTCACCAATTTTATTTCATCTCACATAGTCTCTTATCATTTAGACAAACAGACACTTCTCAAAGCTCGATTGAGCGCTTTAAATGAGGTGGGATCAACCTCCATCAACATAGACTTTATAGTAATCAGAAGTATCTGATTTTCTCATTCCTTGAGACCATCTGTGTCTCAGGTACTGACACTTCTTTCATATGGGGCTGTTGTTGCTCTGTCATTGCCAAGAGGCAATTAATTGTATAGTCTTTCATTTCCAAGAGGCAATGGGTTTTACAGGGACCCTTATCACAAGATCCATGTTTACTCATTCCTCCTTTATAGAGCTAACAACAGGTGTTGTATAGGTCATACAACATGCTCCCCCAGATTACTCCATCTTCATTAAAAATGGCGTATCTTTAACTTTATTATTTGGGTTTATTCTGTTAAAACTTTCTTCTTTATGGCACTTTAAGC
Organism: Thinopyrum elongatum; assembly: GCA_011799875.1. Taxonomy (NCBI): domain Eukaryota; kingdom Viridiplantae; phylum Streptophyta; class Magnoliopsida; order Poales; family Poaceae; genus Thinopyrum; species Thinopyrum elongatum. The sequence goes on along the minus strand of CM022299.1, from coordinate 324,268,854 downwards.
ACCGTCTTAGTATTCCTTAGTCTGCTTTCGAAACTGTAAAAGATCCAGGAATACAACTATTTCTTTTCTTTAGGGGTATTATTATGACCGTCGTACTCCCCCAGACGATCACATTCTTCATTAATGGATCACTTTAGATGCATAATGTGCATCACATTATCTAAAGTATAGGGGAGTTTCATCATTCTTATTTTATCTCATATTTCTTTCTCCCCCTCGAAATGTGACAAGAACTTTTCTGCCACAATTTCGAAAAACCATTCATAACTCTTGTGAATTGAGGAAACTTCGATTGTCTACTTCATTTATCTGATTACTTCATACGAAATGAAGTTATCTGTTAACTGGTATGGGGGTACTTTTTCCTCATCCCATTTCAGAAACTCAATAGAGTTCTTTATCATTAGTACTTTTGCAAGTCACACTTGCATACCATTCTTATCTTTAGGTTCGTCTGTAACTTTTATTCTCTTTGGATTTATTGAGTGCTTAATGACCGTTACACATAAGGAGTACGGTTGATACTAGGAAAGCATAATAGCTACTCCATACTTTTCTCCCAGAGTGGGACACATTAAAAGCACACGAGTCATCATATCTTTCTCCTGTCATACAGGATAAGTCCTTTGCCAAAATTTCTCCCGCCATACAGGATTTTTGACATAATACTATGTCAACTTTACCCCGTTACGCAGCTATTTTCCCAGACTTTTCCCGCCATGTGGGTTTTATCATAATCATCTTTTCCCACTATGCGGGTAATTCCCTGTAAGGGACATAAATGCCAGAATTGGCTCTTTTGACTGCATATTCAATCATCAAATTCAGAAATAAATCCGAATGTTCTTCGACACACATGCTTGATCCGACGTTGGTCAAATTAAACACGCATGTTGCTTGTTTCATCTCAAATCATGTTGACTGAAAAATCTTCTTCATAAAGAGTACATGAAAGACACTCGTCAACCAAGACTCTCAATGATCTATCTCTTTTCTTTTGAAGCCATTCTTTAGAGAGAACATACTCCCTCATGTTATGATCTTTCTTGGTCATCTTTCGGGTCACAAGTACCCAGCCATTCGCTTTCACGAATGAAAGCATGGAAAACTTTTAGTCTGAGAAAACTTAGCCAATAATCAACAATAATGAGCATAAAAAATAACCCTACGTTGGTCTGGTTAAAAAATATGCACATTAAATTTTTTAAACTTTCTTTTTATATTCTAAATCACCGTTGTGGCAGAATTAGAATAAAACATCATCCTTCTACATTAATTCCATATCACCGTTGGGCGGAAATGGAAATAATGCATATAACTCATAAACAATGTGATGATAGTATTTCTATTAAACAACTTTGCTAAGAAATAATCATCATCACCAACTTTATTGTAGCGGGACAAGAAATATACATTTCTCTAGCTCAAGAGCATTTCTTGATCTTTATCTGTTCTCTGAAAATTGATCACTTTGATACAAAAATTATCAGAGATTTAAGCTTTGAACATAAGACTCATAGAATTATAGCACTGTTATCATCAACGTTGGTCAGAAAATAACAATACCATATTTTAACTTTAAAACAAATATCTTTCTTTTGTCATAGCGGAAACTATCAGAATCTGATTTCACCCACAGGGAAAAAACATTGCTAAGAACAGTTCTTCCAATTAAATTTTCCCGTTGGTTCCAATTTAATTGGAGGATAAAACTTTTACTTTGCAGCGGAAACTTTACAATATTCTATTCAGAAACAATTCTGTACTCTTTTACTCTCTAAGCAATTTTAACCGGTTGGTTCAAAATTGCATTAGAGAAGCAACAATTTAATCTTTTACTTTAGTTCTATTCACTTTTAAAAGAGCACTTTTATTTTTATTTGCAGCGGAAAACATGAATAAAAAAAAAACCCATGAACCTTTTATTATTTACAGAAACTTTTCTTTGACTAAATAAAAAAAAATTCATGAACTTTATTATTTTCTTTATAAAATTCATGAACTTTTCTTTTTCTGAAAATTTTCTATTTTTATTTTCAGAAACTTTTCTGTTTACTTTTCAGAAACATTTCTTTTCCTTTCTATTTTTCTTTTCTTCTCCTTTTTAAACAGAATTTTTCGTTGGAAAAAAGATTGAGTAGAAAAAGGAGAAAGAAAATTGTATAAACAAAAATGGGAGGGGAACCCAGCGCACACCGGCCCATGGCCTGCTCAGCGCGCTGAGCCAGCTTGGCCACGGCCTGGGCCACCGGCCTTAGCCCAGCGCGGGCCTTCCCCTCTTCGGCCCAAGGCCTGCTGTGGAAGGGACTCGATCCGGGCCGTCTGTCCCGATCGGACGGACGCCCGGTGTCCTCGCTCGACTAAAACGAGCGCAACCGCGGGGTCGAGGAAACCCTAAGCCATTTTTTTCCCCTTCGCCCGCCGCTCGCCTCTTCTCTCTTTCTCCCGTAGCTGGCCACCGATGAGGGAGGGCCACGGCGGCCGCCGGCGACGGCATAGGGCCACCGCGCCGCGCGAGCCGCGCTGGCTCCTTTCCCCATCCCTTTTCTTCTTCTTTCCTCCCCCCGCGCTCCCTGCGCTTGCTGCGCCGCAAACGGCGGGAGTGGCTATGCCGGCCGCCGGCGACGGCATAGAGCCACCGCGCCGCGCGAGCCGCGCTGGCTCCTTTCCCCTTCTCCTTTTACCTCCCTCTCTCTCCTACATCCAACGCCTCGCGGCTGCGCAACCCGACGGTGGATGAGTGGCGGGCCCCTGCCGACCCCTTCGCCGGTCGCGCGAGCTCCCGAAAGAGAGCGCGCCGCCGTCGAATGGCTCGGTGGTGGTGCTCTGTGCCCCCTGTTGGGGTTCTTCTTCCCTTTTTTTTTTGTTTCGGATTCGATCCGATCTGGTAAGGGGAGGGTTCCTTCTCTCTGTTTCTTTGCCCCGTTTGGGGTTGGTTCTTCTTCCCGGTCGCCTCGGCTTGCCGATGCGCGACGGGATCGAGAGGAACGGCGCGGCCGGGGCGGCGGCGCTGCTTTTCCGGCGAGCCCTAGGCCCTCTCCGGTGATTTTCTTTGCCCTGTCCTTTAGGGTTCTAGGGGGAGGGGATCTTTCTTTTTCTTTGTACCGAAAATCCAACACCAAACCTGTCTGATACCATTGATAGATCCTGGATCGGTTAGGGTTAGGGATCCACGGTGGATTTACCTTCTCCTTGGTGCGATGAGCTCCCGCCGGAGACCATGGTGGGATGGTGGCGGCGGTGAGTGGGCAGAGAGACGGCGAGGTGGTGATGTGGAGGTCGACGGTGAAGTGGCTGGTGGCGCTTCCCGTCGCTTCAGCGCCTCCCTCTCGATCGGACTAGGGTTAGGACGGTGGGGATACAGTGGCGGCGACGAACCTCGTACCTTGTGCCGTAGTCCCTGGCGCTTCCCGTCGCTTCAGCGCCTCCCTCTCGATCGGACTAGGGTTAGGACGGTGGGGATACAGTGGCGGCGACGAACCTCGTACCTTGTGCCGTAGTCCCCACCTCCTCTATATGGCACTGCGCGACAGGGGCCCACCAGCCTTGCTTGGGCTGGACGCCCCCGATCAGGGCGTGGGTCAAGGGTCCAATGGGCCGTTGGGCCCATTGGGGAAGAGATCAATCTAACAGGCTGGAGGTCTGTATCGGTTACAGGGGTATTTAGGAGCCAATGGACAATCCAAGTTGGGCCTTACTAGTTGACTACACTGCAAAATTTGAAGGGAGTGGGAGCCAGAAATACATGGCCACTTGCTGAATCAGCACAACATCTTGCTATCAGTATTAGGTTATCAGAGGCAGGGAGCTAGGTTGATACTTTGAGCTTACTAGGAAGTACATCTCTTTTGGAGTGGTCTCGGTCTAACGTGAGCTCAGTCTTATAGTGGGTTGCACAATTAGTCGAGCCGCTAGTTGTCCTTGACGAGTCACGTCTAGTCAACAAGTTGCTTGTCTAGTCCAACTATTCAAGTTGAGATGTCTAGTCAAAACCCAAGTACTGAGGCATAGATTAGTTGAATCACTCTTATCATCGTATGTATCTATGATCTTTTGCACAAAACTTGAACTGCACAAGTACCCAAACCAAAAAGGATGCGCATGATTGAAATGTCATAAACTCCCTGTCTGTATGTTGTTATTAATCCGCTTTGCAAATTGTCAATGCAGGTTTTCTCATTTGAGGATGGCCCATGTAGTAGTATTTGGAGGACTATTGGCATACCAGTTGAGATCTTACCTGTGGACACAAAGTTACTCACCTCTATAGATTGGCTAGAGTAAGTTTTAAAGTATATCTTGCCAGTTCTTTGCTTATATTACTTACTGCATATTGTCTCATAATGTAGCATTTTTAACTAGAAAATAGTATGTGGCCTCAGCCTCACATCCTAATCATTTCCTCACCAGGTTTATTTGTATTTCTGCAGCTATGATGGCATGCTTGTAAACTCAATTGAAGCAAGGCCAGTATTTTCAAGGTAGTTATGAAACAAGGACTATGACTACATATTTCAGATTATTCTAAGGTGTTTGCGCAAAGTCAGGTGTTTAATTTTGACCGCTTCCAAATGTTTACTCAAAGTTAATGTGTCTTGCTGCAGTCTTTTGCAGGAGCCTTTCAAATCCGTACCTGTCATTTGGACTGTGCAAGAGACTTCCCTCGCTCATTGTATTAGGGAATATAACTCTAGTGGAATGACTCAAATCCTAGGTGGTTGGCAAGAAGTCTTTAGCAGGGCAAATGTTATAGTTTTTCCCAACTACATATTGCCGGTATTTAAGCTATTCTCATACTACTATATTTGACGTATTAATAATGTTTGCGTTTTTATGTAGATCCCCCAGCCTGACATAAGATTATTTTATTATATTCATTTCCTGCAGGTGATGTATGCTGCATTTGATTCTGGTAACTATTTCGTGATTCCAGGTTCTCCTGCACCAGCATTTCAAGCTGATAGATTCATTGCGAAAAATTATGACAAAGATGTGAGAATCAGCCTGAGTTTAGGTCCAAGAGATTTTGTAATTGCTATGGTTGGTAGTCAGTTTTCATATGATGGGCTTTTGATGGAAGAGGCACTTGTCTTGCAAGCAGTAGGGCCTCTTTTACAGCAGTATCCTTCTGAGAATAGCACACAGACTGAACTGAAAGTGAGAATCTTGACAGGAAACCAAACTGATAAGCATAGGACAGCCCTTGAGGTTAGGATGTACAACCATGCTGTCTTTCATTGTTTGAATTCACTATTTAGAGGTCATAAACCTTTAAATTGCATCTAACTGCTTGTTATTGCTCTAATCATCATAGGCCATTGCTTTAAATGTTGGCTTCTCAAGAGGTGCAGTGGAGCATGTTGCTGTTGAAGATACTGACAATCTCCTTGCTATAGCTAACCTTGTCATATACTGTTCTGGCCTTGATGAGCAATCCTTCCCCAGTGTGCTAGTCGAAGCTATGATTCTTGAGAAGCTGGTTATAGCTCCGGACCTTGGAATGATCACAAAATATGTATGCTCTTGATGTCTCAAATTTTATTGGCATTGCATTTATCAACTCAATACCTTACCATTGCACATCTTATCATAAGCTAACACTGTTATCTTGATGGCTTAGATTGATGATGGGATAAATGGGCTCCTTTTTCCAAGAAAGAATATCTCCATGTTAAGTCAAGTCCTACTGCAAGTGGTATCAAACGGGGAACTATCCGATCTAGGGAAAAATATTGCATCAGTTGGTAAAGCCCGTGCGAAGGATCTGATGGCTTCTGAAGCCATTGAAGGCTATGCTGTACTATTGGAAAATGTTATCAAGTTTCCTTCCGAAACACTGACCCCGTTAACTGCTGGGGAGATACCTTTGCCTTTGAAACAAGAGTGGAAATGGCATCTATTTGAGGATGTGAAGCACTTATACAATGTGAATGAAAGTTTGGCTGACTGCAAGATGCTCCAGAAAATGGATTGGCACAGGAACAGAAAGGATGATCCTCACAGTATTACACCAAAGATTGATGAAACGTTCTCTGCTATTGCATGGAAGGAAGAAAGAGCAAATGGGATTATGAGCACCAAAATGAAATTGGAAGAAGAGTATGTAAGTATTGACGTAAATTTGATATTTAACACGTCACTTTTCATCGTTTTAACAATGCATGCTAAGTAATTTGATTGGATTGTTATGCAGTTGAAGGAGAGGAGTGACCAACCTCATGGAACATGGGAGGAAGTGTATAGAAATGTCAAAAGGGTGGACAGGATGAAAAATGAATTGCATGAAAGAGATGAAAAGGAGCTTGAACGGACAGGTCAGCCACTCTGTATATACGAACCCTTCTATGGGGAGGGAACTTGGCCCTTTCTGCATCAAAGCTCTCTGTATCGTGGAATTGGCCTGGTAAGCTGTTTTCACCTCTTAGCACTAACCAAGTTATTCAGAATGTTAAATGGGTCAGCCTGAATGCTCCAAATGTACACATTTAAAAGCCATTTCTGATGTTATAAACCAATAAATCACTAAAATTTATCATGAGATCTAAAATCTGTAGCGACCTTTTATAAATGTTATATTCCTTGTACCATGGCTGGTTGTACATGTTAAATGGCGAGTGTGACAGTGTGAACACAACTTTTGATGGAACTAAGATTTGCATTGCTTCCTGCATACAACTAATGCAAACTCATCTAGGTGTTAACATATACTCCCTCTGTCCCAAAATTCTTGTCTTAGATTTGTCTAAATACGGATGTATCAAGTCACGTTTTAGTATTAGATACATCTGTATCTAGACGAATCTAAGACAAGAATTTTGGGACAGAGGGAGTATAACTGCCATGTATACCATTGAGTCAGATTTGGATTGCTCAGATTTAGTCACTTGAGGAGATATCTGATCGAACTAAACTTAATCCAACAACCCATGTGGTGACTGGTGACTTTACATGTAGATGCAAATATGTGTATATTAGTTATTTCTTCTTCCACTAAAATAAATAAATACGTATTTCTTCTTTGTTTTAAATTATTTTTTATCACTGAATTAATACTAATGGAACGGATGTTGGTACGTGGCTAGCCAGAATATATTTGGCCACTCTTAAGAAATATTTCAATGGCTTAAATTGATCACATGAAGTTTGCTTTCCATTAGTCTTCAAAAGGTCGAAGATTCGGAGCAGATGACATTGATGCTTCTTCTCGTCTCCCGCTGCTCAACAGTGGGTACTACAGAGATATCCTTGGTGAATTTGGAGCTTTCTTTGCTCTGGCTAACAGAATTGACCGGATACACAAGAATTCTTGGATAGGATTTCAATCCTGGAGGGTGACTGCAAGAAAGGTAAAATGATTTTTGTTTTGATATCAAAGAGGTCTTTGTATTTTGATTTTTTTTTTTTGGGTACCACTGATTTTCAATGAATATGATAGATATAAGAATGATTTGGGCATTATTCTTTGCACAGAACCTGTGCATTGGATGTCACTGCCTAATATGTTGTTAAGCTGTAGATATGAATTTTCCTTTTGATGATGCAATGTAGATTAGTTACCTAGGTCGTGCATAATTGTTAGCATCTTATTTATACTTACCATCCCATTTCCTAAGCAGGCGAACTTGTCAAAAAATGCTGAATCTGCAATGTTGGAAGCTATTCAAACTCAAAAGCATGGAGATGCCTTCTACTTTTGGGTTCGTATGGACCAAGATCCAAGAAATCATGCTAATCAAGATTTCTGGTCCCTCTGTGATGCGATTAATGCTGGGAACTGCAGGTCATCTATTTAACCATGTTTCATAGGTTACACTGTTGCATGTAGTTTTGCGATGTTCTAGTTTTAACAGATACTATTATATTGGATTGGGCAATAAGTTGTTCTAAAAACATGTTACCAGCCATCATTTCTTACAGAGTAACATTTTAGAGAATCTTACCGCCCTTTCTGGCCTACCATGTTTACAGAACTAAAGTTACTATTTCACGAACTGTTTAAATTAGAATTTTTGGCTGTGGTGCCAAATTGAACTCCTTTGTTTTACAACAAACTAATTTTCTTCATAGTTCTGTCCTGAAGGTTAGCTGTTTTGGAGGTTTTTCAAAGGATGTATGGCTTGCAGCTTGATGGAGATTTGAATTCTCTGCCACGTATGCCTAATGACGGAGACACATGGTCTGTGATGCAAAGTTGGGTTTTGCCTACGAGATCATTCCTGGAATTTGTAATGTTCTCAAGGTAACATTTTTTTTGAAGTATTATTGTAGCCAAACTGTATAGCTAGATATGGAAATCCTGGTGCACTGCTAGTTGGTCGTTGCCTTGTATGTGCATTTCAAGTGATCTACTACCGTGAGCATAAAAAAGTACTCCTGCGTATACACAAGCTATGAAAGAATTTCATAGCCTGTGTATATACTGTCTCCAATAATGCCCAGCGATGGTTAAAGTTGTATGCGTATATTTTTTACTGTTTAAGTATATAGCCTTGTTGCATGTGCAGAATTGGGCTAAGGTCCAAAGAGGACTTGGTTTGTTTCAAGTCCTTGTGTGTTATATGGTTCAAATTCTTTTATATATACTCGGTTGGTGTTTTACAGAGATGCTGTTTTGTAGGATGTTTGTAGATGCGCTGGATGCACAGATGTACGACAAGCATCATCAAACTGGGCATTGCATCTTGAGTCTCCACAGGGTAAGCGCCTCTATCACCTATTGACAATATAGTTAATACCCTTCCAAGTCCTGTCACAGTGATATACTGAGAGAAAATAACACTTTTGGCTGGAACAAAGTACCAGCTGATCACTTCTACAGGAAATGAAATCTGACCTATATGTTTGTGATATATGATAGTAGTTATGCTATTTCCACCTCGAAAACCTGTGACCGTTGCTCTCTTGTTGATATGTACATCTACAGGACAAGCACTGCTACTCTGGTGTTCTCGAGTTGATTGTAAACGTTTGGGCGTTCCACAGTGCACGGCGGATGGTCTATGTAAACCCAGAGACTGGTGCAATGCAGGAGCAGCATCCGCTGGAGGGCAGGAGAGGTCAGATGTCAATCCAGTGGTTCTCCTACGCTACTCTGAAGAGCATGGACGAAGACTTGGCAGAAGAGACTGATGCGGACCACCCTGACAGAAGGTGGCTCTGGCCACAAACTGGCGAAGTTGTGTGGCCAGGTCTGTACGAGCGGGAGAGGACCATGCGGCAGCAGGAGAAGGAGCGGAGGAAGCAACAGACCAAAGACAAGATCCAGAGAATGAAGAAGAGGGCTCGGCAGAAAACCATAGGGAGGTATATAAAGCCACCGTCAGATGATGCCGGTCGCTTAAACGACACAAGGACGGACAGTTGATTGAGTAGCGCTTAACCACATACTTAGGGCAGTTATTCATTCTTCGGGAAATTTTGTTCATTCTTTGTTTTCTGCTAATTTCCTAACTGGTTGCTCCCAAGTGGGTGTGATTATTTTTGTCCAGTTTTGCCCTGTAACATAACTAGGCCATCGAGTTGCGATAGTAGGTTCGTAGGTGTAAATTTGGCTTTGTGATGGAGCTTCTGTTGACCCCTTTCACGTTCTCCTTCGTAGCCACGGGAACTGATTCTCTTGGAACATTGTACTGAGCGTCTTCCTATGCTGACCGTACTGTGCATATTAGCGTTTACTCTTGAGTTAACTGCATATCATCTCCTTATCCTTTTCGGGAATCATTCATGTTGCGTGTTGGTTAAGGAAGAACCAATGCAGTCGAGGTTGCGTTTGACACTGGTGCAGGACGCCTATATGGAACTTCTGGTACGACACTGGCGTACGACACAGTCAGATTCCCAGGGTTCGTTTGGTTGGTGTCAGAAAATACGTGATGGATCATTAGAAAATACGACACTGGCGCAGGACGCCTATAAGAGCGTTTATCTAAACGCTCTTATTTATATTTGTATATGAAGGAAATGAAGTAGATGGTAAATCATTGTAGAAAAGTAGATGGTTCATGTTGTAACGAGATTCACCATCGTGGCTAATTCCTGGGTCAATCATATGATACATATCGACGATAAGCCCTCGAGGCCATCAAACAACACTCCGGCCACTCTTGTCATGGACGCCCGGACCTTCATACTAAGTGTAACTGCAGGATAATAATTCGACACAATTTTAACAGTTGGTACCCTGGCCATCTCGTGCCTGACCACAAGCTTCCCTGGAACATGCCTCGCATCCCTTTTTTTTAGTGAAAAACTCCCGAGCTTTGTTGATCAATGATAATTTTTTTTTAGGGTTATCAATGGTAACAGATTTTACATAGCCTGGTGACTTTTGGGCTTTACATGGCCCGGGCCTCCAAAAGCCAAACATGGCGGCCTGGTACTATATCTAGAGAGTTTTTAGCAATGATATGGGCATCAAAATTCATCTCTTGACGTTCAATCTGGAGAGTTTCTAGCAATGATATGGGCATCAAATTCATCTCTTGACGTTCAATCTAAGAAAGTTTCTAGCAATGATATGGGCATCAACATCCATCTCTTGATGTTCATGGCGAAAGAGAATTATCTGATGAATAATCCATATAACCAAATAACCCTCATCCCCTCAAAAAAAAAACTCATCCGATCAATATACTACATACTGCACTATTACCAGAAACACAAAGCAAAGCAAACTGCGGAGAGATGACATCCAAGTAGGAACTGTGAAGTAGTTTCAGATTACACAAATTGTAATAAACACAAAGCAAGGCAGTTTGACGACATTAATTAATTAATTACAATAACAGAGAAGCCCACAACGTTCTCCCTTATTTATTCTACACGGAGGATATATGCCCTACCAGTTCCAAACGACGACTAGGACAACAATTGGTGAAATGTGGAACTTTATCCCGCCACAGCATTAGCTCTGGAAACAGATCAAAACTTGAAGCAACCAATTCTTGATGAGAATGCCACCCCACTCACATCCACGCCATCATGACAGAAGCGCCGTTCTCCGGGTTACCAACAGGGCCTGTGTGGTTTCCGCCGCGAGAAAGCAGCGCCAACAGCCCGCCACCATGCACCCTGCCCTCCGGCAATGGAGACTCCGACTGCATCGAAACAGGATCAACCTTCACTGCTGCAGCAACTTCCATCTCGTCTGGTTTAACATCGGCGGCGAAGTGGTGGATCACAGGGCCTAATGTACCGCCACCATGAACGCAGTGGTCCTGGACTAGAGCAGTGTGAGCTGAACAGAGGCCAGTCTTGCTGCGAGCAAACTTATCACACTGCTCTGTGCCAATACCAAGGCTCGAGTCTGGCAGGCCCCATGAGCAGCGCTTGCCTCCTCCGTGCGCCTTGCAGAAATCAGTGCTCCCCTGCGCACTCTTCACACAGCCCTCAAACCTGCATCTCTTGCCGCCGCCATGACGAACACAGTACTCCGTCCGCCCTCTAGCACTCTTGGTGCAGTCGGAAATGGCGCACCTCTTCCCACCACCGTGCGCAACACAGTACTGCGTCCCGCCATGCACGCTCTTGGGGCACACTCCACCACCCTCGAATAAGCAGCGCTTGCCTCCTCCATGGCCCTTGCAGTAAGGGGTGCTTCCTTCAGCTCCTTTGGTACAGCCCAAGAAAGTGCAGCGCTTGCCTCCACCGTGCGCCTTGCAGAACTTTGTGCTTCCCTGTGCACCCTTTGCACATTCTGGAAACTGGCAACGCCTCCCACCCCCATGAGAGATGCAGAGGCCAGAATGACCTTCTGCGCTCTTGGTGCACTTCTCCTGCTGACACCTTTTTCCACCTCCATGCCTGATGCATAAGCCAGATCTTCCTCGGGCAGCACGGGAGCAGCCATCATTACTGCACCGGCGGCCACCACCATGGGCAATGCAGTGGTCGGTGCGCCCTTCAGCGCTCTTTGTACATCCAAGAAACTCACATCTCCTCCCTCCACCATGGGCTTTGCAATATATGGTCCTTCCTTCAGCACCCTTCTGGCAACCAGGTTTCTGGCATCGCCTACCACCACCATGGGCTATGCAATGCCCTGATGCACCTCTTGCACCTTTCCCACATCCAGGGAACTGGCAGGTTTTAGTGTTAAGATTGCGCTGCTGAGGGTTAGTTACCACCGAAGTACAGGCAACCGAGCTCTTCACACTTGCTGGCATAGTTGACGATATGACTGGCGAAGACAAAGTACCATTCTCTTTTCTGGGTATCTTCAAAAATGGAAAGGCATATGTTGCTTCAGACGCATATGATGATGAAACGACAGAGTGCTCAAAAACCCAACTAGATGGTGCTGACCCATTCCCCATAATGGCTGGTGATGAATAGGTCACTGGTATGTCCAAACCATCATGAATATTTGGTGACACCATATTTGTACAAGTGACAGCAGATTCAGGTGAGCCAGTGGATAAACTCAACTGAAGATCCAGTTTAGGAGAGTTGGCTACCAAACCAGCAGAGGATTTCCTTTGAAAGTGTGCAACATCATTGCCAAGGGAAAGCTCAAAATTCAAGCTAAGATCAACAGATGACTCCTCATCAGCCTCCTTTAGCGAGCATGGAGACATTGCACAAGCTGTGGCAGAGCTTACTTTGCTATTCTCAGATGAACTTGGTGAACGGCCTAAACCCAGAGTGAGTAATGCATCCCCAGTACCTTCTGCTCCAGCCATAGTACCCCACTTCCTTTTCAGTGCTTTTGTGTTGGTGAATGAAAAGCTGGAATATGATGTGGAATCAAGTGTAGTGTCTCTATGCTGAGCAGTGTGCTGGACTAAACTCTGGTAATGAGAAGTGTTTAACGAGTTGATGCTATCACCAAATCCAAGGCCACGAGAAGTTTTGTCCATTCCAATTCGGAAACATCAACCAATTAGTAAATGAAAAGAACCACCAGTTGACTGACTTCCTGGTATCATAACTTTATTTATTAACTTCTACTAGGTTAGAAAACTCAGAACAGCTTGCAACCCCCGCTAACAAAGCCAGATACATCATCACGATCCATTTCTCGCCAGTATGTATGGGGTGAGTGGGATGAAGTTTTGAACTGACCCTCAGTTTCTACTTAGAAACTTCCACAGTTCAGGCCAAACAGAAAGCGATGATCCTGCGATTAGTAAAAAATATGAGATGAGAATCTAGGAAGTCTCAACTACGAAGCTCATGCAGCAAGAATAAAAAGAGATCCATAAAAGGCTACTTAACATTAAAGAGTCATAAAAATTGCATACAAAGTGAAAAGGAGACCACAACCAGGAGCAGGTCAAAGGAGAGCACAGACATGACATGTCCACTTCTGTCATGATCAACAGATCTTAGAATTGTTGGTGCCCTTATAATTCGATTGATATTTTGATGCAATGCTCATGGTCACGTGCATCTCAAACCTATATATATATTGCAAAACAAACTAATGCTGGTTTACCCTAATGCTAAACCTTTCAACTTGTAAATTTAACAGACTCCGTTTATAATTTTGTAGTGACTTCAATAGTTAGCTTTTATAATCATATTCTCTCAAAATATTATAAGATTATAACATGCAATAGCATTGATTTGAGATGAGTCTATTTGTATCATTTTCATTTGTGGATCAGTAAGTGCCCTATCACAGATTAAAGATAAGAAAGATTGATTACACATGTACTATATCAGTTGAGGGGACAACAAATCTCAGACCCTATAGATGGCCAGGTGTAATTCAATATTGCAGTTCGAGCTGTACTAAACATTTGTCAACAAGTAATGAAGTTGAACAGCATGACACCTTTTGCTCTGAACAGGAATACATGCTTACTGTTTAATTCTTTCATAAGAAATAGGATGTGCAGTTACATCTTTGATTTGCATAAGATGAGCAACAACAAGTACACTTCATAAGGTGCAGTAGCAAGGCTGAAAAATGTCGGTATGTAGGAACTTAAACTAAGAAGATATCAAAGATGATGAATTATACCCAGTATAGCAGCACTCTCGCGGAGAGCCCAAATGAGTTGGAAACACACAGGAGTGAAAAAATCACCAGTCCCTGCAAAAATAACGCAGTCTTGTTAAATTTCTGTGGTGTATAAGAGATTGTAGATCATGCTAAATACATGTGTCACTTATCTATTTTTAGTGCACATCAGAAGGAAAATGTTAAAGTTGCTGACACTGTAGCCCATAGCTAAATTATAAGTCATGTTCCTTTTGCAAAACATTATGGGAAGTACCAACCACAGGGTTATCAGAATAATGCCAACTTCATGGAGATCCTATTCACTTAGTACTAGCTCATCCCTTCTATTTTTTAAGTTCAGTATGTATTACTTGCCAGGAGATGATAGTATGACTAATTTCTCCAAGCGAAGGAAAAGGTCTCCAAGCGAAGGAAAAGGTAGTCTTCACTCACAACTAAAGGATTCTACAGCATGCGCATGCGGTGCAGGCTGAGGGTCTGCTAGACCGGTTGGTGCTCTCGGCTAGCCGGCGGGCGGCTTGGTGAGGCCATCAGTTTTCATGGTGTGTGTTGACGCGAGGTCAGGACACATCATCAACCTTGTAGGTAGGGCGACAGTTTTCGCCAGGAAGGTGGCTTTGGTTGATTCATGTATTTATTTTGTAAGACCTTGTTGAATAATGCAATAAAGATGGTTGTGTGCATTGCCCGATGCACAGGCCAGGGGTTATCCTCCTTTTCGGAAAAAAAAGAGTAAGGACTTCAATTCTTCATATGCTTAGGGCGCGCACAATGGTAGAGAAGTAGCCATCTCTTAAATTCTCCATGTCGGCTATACATGACACAGAAGTACCCATACATTGGGTGGTCTCTTTAAATTAAAATTTCTACTCCCTCCGTTCCTAAATATTTGTCTTTCTAGAGATTTCAACAAGTGACTACATACGGAGCAAAATGAGTGAATCTACACTCTAAAATATGTCTATATACATCCGTATGTGGTAGTCCATTTGAAATCTCTAAAAAGACAAATATTTAGGAACGGAGCGAGTAATAATTAATGATCTCTCATCATCACTAAGGGAAGGCTATATTCTCTGTACTGACCCTCTCTCTACATGTGGCATGGAGGGGGCAGAGAAGGCTGGCATCAGATTATTGTGCATGCCTTTACGAGTTGGGACAACCTAAAACTAGACGACGCTTGAATCACTATTGCATCACATTTTTGCATAATCAAACTTTGCCACAAGTATAACACTTCGTGTATGGCTCTTATTTGTTCACAACCACAACTATGGGATGCTGCACTTCCTTAGCATCTTGCCCAGCTGATAAAACAACGCTTCTGCCAAACATTGCCAAAGCTGTGGTGACAAATTTCTTCGCCACAAGCCACAGTTTTCGGCAGTGTGGCAGTAGTTACCCTAGATTTAATATTGTTGCATTTTTTTCGTCATAGGATTAGTGCCAGTGCTTTTGGAGGAGCCTCCAATCAATAAAGATAGACGATCCCATTAGTATGATTTGCTTTTCAGATCAAACATTGACATCAATAGGTAATTACTCATGAGACAGCCAGCCTTGTTATCCATGGCAACTGGCCGAGTCTTAATTCCCAAAACCTCGACCCCAACCCAAACCGTGCAATTGGACAATATTATGACAGGTTTTCACTGAAGTTGGTGAGGAAACGCTAGTGAGTCTGCACCTTTTTACTTGGCTTGAGAAATGGAATTTTTTTTCAAAAAGTTGAGAAATGGAAATGTATAATACCCCTGAAGGGATTGCATACCCAAGAAAACAGAGCAATCGATCACTTTGCTAAGCGATAAGACGTTTATTATTGTAACTCTAATTCTGTAATTAGCATTCGCGAGAATCTAAAAGTTTTGTACATCAACCCAGCTATAATTTAACGAAGCACGAAGTGTGAGAGGTGATAAAAAGATCCACCGAAATGATCTTCCATGTCCGTCATCGAATTAACAAGGGCAACCGAAACAGAGAAGACAAATCTGAGGCAAACACGTCCACATGTCTTAGGAATGGCCCATGAAAAACCAGAAATCGGTAGCCATAATCCGTAACGACCTGGTATGAGAAAAAGGAGTAAAGAAACAAATTCCAGCGGCGGCCGTTTGTATCACCAGATTGCTCACCCTGAACAGAAAGCAACAAAAAAGGGGGGCGCAAAAGGCTGCATGCTAAAGGAAAGGAGAGGAAAGAAAAGAGCGCATAAATGAAAGCCGCCAAAAATTTCTTATCTCAGAGGAAAACCAACAAACAGGCCTGCCATGACTTTCTCTGCACATCACACAATCACAAGAACCATGAAAGAAGAAACACGCACACAGTCAGAGAGAGATATCTAGAAAAAAACAGGTTTCAGAGAGTCGTGAATCTGGCACGAATCGGCGCAAAACGAAGGGCAGGAAATCCCGGCGCGCATCGGAGACGATAACAGAGACGAGCACACGCATCCCGGCAACGACGGTGAAGGCAAACGACATACATAGATATACACATATGGAAGCAGGTAGGGAGGGCGAGGAGAATCCGGCAGCCGACGCACCTGGGTGTGGGTGGAGGAGGGGGAAGCGGGCGATCCAATCGACTGGGTCGCGAGGGTGGCTAGGGTTTTGAGGTTGTTGCGCGGGCGCGAGCGCGAGAGACCCGGCGGCCGCGGCGAACAGCGCCCAGCAGACCAGATTTGTAGGAGGGAAGGAAGGGAGTTGAGCGAGGTTGAAGGAAAGCTCAGCGGAGAAAAACGGAGGACGCAGGCGGGGCAGGGGGTGCTATAAAAGAGAGAAGGGAGTGGGGCGGGGCGGCACAGGTAAATCGCTGTGGCCACCCCGTGAGGTGAGGTGAGGTGAGGTGAGGAGGGCGAGGGGAATTGGAAAGCGGGCAAAAGGCAATGCACTCGTGCCTCCACTTTCCACCTGGTTTGGCATCTTGTCCAGGTACGACCGCTTCTCTTGCTTGGTTCGGCAAAATTTGATGTTTTGACCCTTTTTCTAACAAATTCAGGATCTGACCTCTGTTTGAAAATATTTCGGGATCTGACCCTTTTGCCTACCGCCAGGGGTGTTGGCGGTAGGTTTGCACGTCCTACCGTCATTAACTATGGCGGTAGGCCCTTTGACGACGACTGACGGCCGTCGGCGCGTGCTGACGTGAAAAAGGGCCTACCGCCATGGGCTCTGGCGGTAGGGTACTCAAGCCTACCGCCAGCTCCTCTGGCGGTAGGGTCCTGGGTGGTGGATAAGGTGGGGAGGGGCTGGTTTGTGAGCCCCACCACCACTCTTCTTCCCCACTCACCTTCTTCCCCGTGCTCAGCCCCTCTCCCCCCTCTCTCCCCCTCACAAACCCCCCCTAGATCCCCTCCATTTGCTTGAGATTTCACCGGTGGATCCGGAGCATTTTCATCACCCAAGGTACCTCCCCCATTTCCCCTCCTTTTGATTGGTTGAGATCTTTGTTTTGTGTTGATTTGGTCAATTTATTGCAAACCCTAGGTGTTGATCTTGTTGTGTGCATTTATGACACATTTATGATGCATTTATGGCTAGGGTTATGGTTATGTTAGGGGTTAGTGTTAGGGTTAGGGTTAGGGTTATAGTGGTTATGTTGGGGGTTAGGGTTATAGTGGTTATGTTGGGGGTTATGGTTAGGGTTAGGGTTAATGGTTAGGTTAACTTGACTATGAATAGTAGTTATTTGTCCAATTTGTGCAAAATATAGTTTATTTGTCCATTTGAGTTGGTTGGATGACATATATGGATTGATTATATTGTTTCCAATTTCTTAGATGCATAAGCTCGTAAATGTTCATTATTTGGACAAGACGACATTTATGCTTGCAAATGACGATGAAGGGGAAGAGGCTATGGTTTTTGACACAAGTCCAAGCTTTGATGATCTTGTAGTTAAAGTGAGAAACGTCTTACATTGGAATGACCCAAATGCCGAGGTTAAGCTTATTAGGAGGTATGACGTTGGATTGGGAGTAAAGTCTCGATTAAAGAGTATGCCCATCACCTCCCAATTGCATTGGAATGTGTACAAGGACAAAGTAGACGCATCACAAGACAAGTCTCTTGAGATCTTTGCCACAAAGGTTGATCCTCCTCCTCCCTTGCAAATTGATCTCAACCGCAATGCATCCTCCCCAATACATGATGATAGTGCCGAGGTGTATGTCCCCAATTGTTCTAGTCAACCACCAAGTAGCCAACCCAATGAAGATCATATCAATGCTAGCGCCATAGTACTCCGAGTTGATGCTATTCCTCTTGTTCAAGAAGATGCTAGTGGTCATGTTGATGATGATGCTATTGTTGCTCAAGAGGATGCTTACGCGGAGAATGAAGAGATCCATTACAATCCAATTGGTAACTTGGATGTCATTGTGCGGCAACAAGACATGGACCGTACCCTTCCTTATAACGGTATGTGTGGGTATAACTCGGATGACGAGGGTCCGGAGGAAGAATTGGATGAGGATGGGTTGACTGTGCAAGAAAATGAAATCTACAAGAAGGTGACCGGCAAGGGGAGAGGGCCGCCGTTGTTTAGGGATGTGAGTCTTGCGAACAATGTCGTTGTTGACGGTGGGCTGAGATTCGGGTTGTCTGAGCCAACACCGTGCCCCGAATTCAGTGATCCTCGGCCAGAAAATGAGGATGAGAATGCTCATTTGAAGAAAGGCATCAAGTTTGGTTCTTTGGTAGAGTTCAAGATATGGTTGTGTGACTATGCCATTAGGAACCATAGGCCGTTTGTTGTTGGTCATTCAAATCAAAAAGTTCAGTACACAGTCAAATGTGACCAAGAAGGTTGCAAATGGATGGTCCGCGGTAGAAAAATCAAAGAAACCGGGCAATGGGTGTTGAAGAGTCATGTTGGCACTCACACGTGCGTACCCCCGGGCCGAAGCAAAGGACACCGTCAACTCACGTCTGAGTATCTAGGATACAAATTGTTGAATCAAATAGCACATGATCCAACCGTGAAGGTCAAGTTTCTCATGACTTCGATTGAGGAACTATTCAGATACCCGGTCAAGTATGGGAAGGCATGGATGGCGAAGGCAAACACTATTAGGATGTTGCATAGTGATTATGAGGCCGCATATAACATTCTGCCCAAGATGTTGGCAGCCATTGCTCATCGAAACCCGGGAATGCGCCATCGGGTGGAGTCAATTGACGGAGTGTTTCGTCGTGCCTTCTGGAGCTTTGGACAATGCATTGAGGCATTCACGTATTGTCGCCCGGTCTTGTCTATAGATGGTACATTCTTGACCGGCAAATACAAGGGCACATTGATGGTGGCGATGACCCACTCTTCAAATGATAACGTGTTGCCGGTGGCATTTGCCTTGGTGCCTTCGGAGCACGATGATAATTGGGAGTGGTTCATGGGGCATGTGAGAACCAAGGTTATAGGCAAGCGAGAGGTATGCATTATATCGGATCGCCATCATGGGATTCTCAAAGCAATAGACGTTGATATTACCGGTCTTCCAAAGCTTCAACACCGTTGGTGCATGAGACACTTTGTTGCAAACTTTTACCGGGCATGCAAGAGCAAGGAGTTTTGCAAAGATCTTACCCTTGTTTGCATTGCATTCAACACCGACACATTCAAAAGTCGATATGATAAACTCCTCAAGGCTTTGGAGAAGAACAAAGGGGGGAAAGAATTCTTGCTTAGGCACGAGCCGGATAAAGAAAAGTGGTCACGCGCTTACGATGAAGGAGGTATGCGATATGGGGACATGACAAGCAACATGGTGGAATGCTTCAACAATGTGTTGAAGGGTGTCCGTTCCTTGCCGGTGACCGCAATACTCAAGTACACTTTCATCAAGCTCAACGAGTGCTTCCTAAAGCATTCTGAAAGCACGGCCAAGTGGATTGGCGAAAAGATGGACTATCCATTCAAGGTTCAGGATTGGTTGTTGCATCAAGCGCGCAAGTCTTCCAAACAACAAGTGATCAAATATAATGAAAAAGAAATGATCTATCAAATCGATGAGTCGGGTGGGACAACAAGGGACGGTGGGTCTTATGATGGAGTTGCTTACGAGGTGCACCTCAAAAACCGTTGGTGCCAGTGTGAGAGGCCACACAAGTATCATTGGCCTTGCTCGCATTTGATGACTGCAACACGGGCGAGAAACTTGCCCGTATCCGATGGCACAACGGTGCGGTTGCACGAGTTCACATTGGAACGAACAAGGTTGACGTGGGCGCCTCGGTTTAATCCTTTCCTTGATGCCTCACAGTGGCCTGAGTATGTTGGGCCAGACATTGTGCCAGATCCCGCACTCATGGTGCCTATGAGGGGAAGAAGAAGAAAGAAGAGATTCCGGAGTGACATGGATGATCTAGCTGGATACACCGGAATGAAGCAATTTGGTAGTGGTCATTTCATGGAGGCACCGGAGAACAACAATTGTGGAGAATGCAACGACACAGGACACAACGTTAGGACATGCAAGAAACCTAGAACCAACACGGGCACTAGTCAAACACGTGGACGGAAGACTAGCCTTGGAGGGGTCCGTGGCCGTGGAGGAAGGACTAGCCTTGGAGGGGGCCGTGGCCGTGGAGGAAGAACTAGCCTTGGAGGGGGCCGTGGATCCGGTGGTTCTAGGACACGTCGGGTTGATAGGGGAAGGGCTATCGACGTGTTGCTCAATCCGGATGGTTGAAATAATGTGAATGGTACTACTTTTAATATGTTCATGCGTTGATATATTTGCCTCTTTACATGTCAATGTGTTCATATTTTGACTTAACATCTTTAATTGTTGTAGGCATGGCTTCATCCGGTTCCATGACGAGGCCACCGTGTGCTAACCAAGAAGACATGCCGCACAAGTGGAAGGACGCATCTTTGGACAAGGTGAAGGAGAAAGATGTGAAGATTCCGCCATGTTGGTGTGGAGATGTTTGCAAGGTGAAGGAGTCCACCGACCGAAAGAAGTCATGGACGGAAGGAAGAAGATATTTTGTTTGCCCCAACTATGCTTATGATCGTGCGCTTCCAACTAACGCCTATGACCTTCCACCGGTATGCTAGAGAAGTAACATGTTACTCCAAAAATGTGTGTCAACACTAACATCCATTTTATATGCAGTCACCGCCTCCTCTATGCAAGTACTTCACCTGGATAGATCATGAAGTGCCAAAAGATGTCCAAAAGGACCAATATGAAGATTATCTTAGGCGCCAGCGGCTGTTCGAAGAAAGGTTTCAAAGAGGCTTGGAGGAACAACGTCGTCAGAAAGAGAGGATGGAGCGAAAGCAACGCGAGGAGGAGAGGGCACGCCAAGCGAAGCTTGCTCGTGAGGAGGAGAGGGCACGCCAAACGAAGCTTGCTCGTGAGGAGGAGAGGGCAAGAAAGCTTGCAAAAGCTCGCAAGGCACAAGAGTAGGATGAGGCACGTGACAAGAAGGGGAAATGGCCCTGTATGACTCAGTAAAGCCTTCGCTTCGGTGGACTTGTCATGTAACCGGATGAAGCCATGCCAAATTTATCATGAACTATGTAGTACTAAGGCAAGAAGCCATGTGTCGTGAACTTGTCGTGAATGAATTTGCCATTTGTATTGAATTTGGTGTCGAGAATAATATACCCACTTCTATCAAATATTAGAATGATCATCTCGCAAGCACATACATAACTCAACTCAACATAGTTCATTACATCCACGAATAACACATGTTCAAACTAATTAAAAACATGACCCGGTTCGGATGACATCGGTTGAAACTAATAGCTCAAGCTCAACGACACATTTTCTAAACAGGTAACATATTTCTCATACTTATCAGACGTTCAATTTGTTCGTCACGCGCTTGATTACGCTTCAGTTGAAAGTCGGTGGATCCTGCCCAATGACCCAACACACCATTCGTTTCACGGAACCAGGCCCATGCAGCACGGCGGGCCGGATTCTCTGACACGCCTTGTTTGATTGCCCATCCTATGACCTGGCCGGGTTTCCTCAAGTCCATCTCACGGAATTCTTCTTTGCTTGCAGTGAACGCAATCTCAATTGCCAAAGCATGTCTGCAAGCATATTCCCGGTCCTGCAGCTCATCAAGCATCCTCTCTTTCTCGTTCACAAGCTTTCGGAAAGCTTTTTTCTCCTTAGCATCAGAAGGTTCCTCGATAACGTGATACTTGCTGAAATCCTTCATGGCCGCATTTGCCTCATCATAACTTTTCAACCATGCTTCACATTCCCTCTTCAAGCAACGGTGTCGCTCCGACATGACCTTCTCACACGCTATGTTCATAGTCATGGATCGAATGTCCATCCTACATGAATATACGGGTTTAAGATGACATAGACCAAAACATAAAATAAATTCAGTAGAGTACAACACTTGGTTACTTGATATGACATACAACACCAAGTTCTTAATGAGTTCAAATGTTAAGGGTACAAGTCATAGTAGTTCAAATGACGACCAAGCAAAGGGTACAGTCATTACAGTCCAAATGACAAAGATTACATAGCCTCATGCAATTCTATGTGGCGTACGGTCCCGGGTTGCAACAAATAACATCATTTCTTTCTTTGACCCATGCCCAACGAGAAGCCCGCTTCTCGTCCGACGAGAATGGTTGGCGAACTAACCAATCAATGACCTGGCCATGATTTCCCATGTCTATCTCAGCATATTCTCCCCTTGTCGCACACAATGCAATTTGCATTGCAAGATCACGCCTACAATTTTGTTCCGCCGTCTTGAGCTTGTTCATCTGCCTCTGCTTTTTTTGATAAAATTTTCGGAACGGTCATTATTGAAATAATAATGTGAAAAGGCCCTACACTTCGCATTCAACGCATCAATGGCTTCCATCCACAAGTTCATCTTTTCCTCAATCAATTCGCGTTCACGGTTCGTCGCCGCCTCAGCAGAAGCTTCAAAGAAAACGAACGGTGCCATCCTACATTTCGAGAAGTTGCTATTAAAGTAACTTAGGTTTAATTGCTTTCTTAAGCCTAACCCAATCCCAATTATGTACACTAAGACTAGCACTAGATCTAGGTACGCAAACTATTCTACAAGCAATTCTAAGCACATCATACATAAGGAAATCACAAACATAAAACCTAAATGGATCATATGAATTGATTTGACCATATGAGCTAGGGTTTGCAACCAAATGAGCAAATGCAAACTAAACAAAGATATCAACCAATCAAAATGAGGGGAAATGAGAGAGCTACCTTGGGTGATGAAAATGGTAAGAATCCACCGGAGAAATCTCAAACAAATCAGAGAGATTTGGGAGGCTCTTGTGCTTCAAAGAGAGAGGGGGGGGGGAGACTTGAGCTCGGTGGAGAGGTGAGTAGTGTGTGGCCTGAATGAGTGGTTGAGGAGAGGGGGAGGAAATATCCAGCCCCTCCCCACCTTATCAACCACCCAGGACCCTACCGCCAGAGGAGCTGGCGGTAGGCTTGAGTACCCTACCACCAGAGCCCATGGCGGTAGTTTCCACGTCAGCACGCGCCGACGGCCGTCAGTCGCCGTCAAAGGGCCTACCGCCAGAGCTAATGGCGGTAGGACGTGCAAACCTACCGCCAACACCCCTGGCGGTAGGCAAAAGGGTCAGATCCTGAAATATTTTCAAACGGGGGTCAGATCCTGAATTTGTTAGCAAAAAGGGTCAAAACACGAAATTTTGCCGCTTGGTTCTACTACCACCGCTACCACTTTTTTACTACAAACATTCATCTTAAATTGACTTCTACTCCCCCTGTCACAAGTACAGTAGAGTAGTAGTATTGAATGTTTTAATTTTTTTCTCACATTTTAGTGTGTTTGTTCATTCATTTCGGTCCTTATTGAAATGAATAGAACATGCCATGTCGAGCCAAGAGTATTTTCACTACTATGGAAAATGATGGATAGCAAAATCCACAATCGATCAGTCCTTATGTAGTACATATTATAATATCCAAAACATCTTACATTTACTAGTACCACTACTAGTAAAATTTCACAACTCAAAAATGTATTTTTAGTTGACAAAGGGTGTTATTAGGGATGCATTTTGCGGTGTGCTAAATGAATAGGATATAGTACTTGATATATTTGATGTTTCCGATCATAGTACAATAATTCTAATATTATAATTTTTTGAATTATTAGGCTGATTGATCACATGGTTGTACCAAACATATTAAAATGGAGGTGCACATTTCGAATGAGCTGGTTCGTTCATTATCTTTGGTTTGGAAAGGTTGAAGTGGTGTTTATTTATAGAATTTAGCTACAAATCTGACGTCGGGTTTTTAAATATGG
Source organism: Thinopyrum elongatum (assembly GCA_011799875.1). Classification (NCBI taxonomy): domain Eukaryota; kingdom Viridiplantae; phylum Streptophyta; class Magnoliopsida; order Poales; family Poaceae; genus Thinopyrum; species Thinopyrum elongatum. Next base: position 324,244,572 of record CM022299.1, on the reverse strand, counting down.
TAAATCTAACATCCAAAATGACAAATTTTGTTGTCGCGAGCATCGCAACTTTTTTTAGCAAGGCTGTTGAAGAAAAATTGCCATGCTCGCAACAACATAATTTGTTGTCTCGAGCGTTAGATTTCACATGGTTAAAAGTCAGACGTTGGGTTTTTAATCTTTTTCTATTATAAGCAATTTTAAGGTTTAGAGGATGTCACGTATCGATCTTTAAATAAAATGATGAGAGAGAGAGAGGGGGAATGCCGCATGGTTACAAAAATACTGTTGTATGCAAATTTACATACGGTTTGTCATTAATCGGGCTATTAACTGAACATATGCGTATTACTTCCTTCGCTCACAGATATAACATGTTCTAACTTTTTCTGAATCAAATGTATATAGACATGTTTTAGTGTGTTTGATCATTCATTCAATCAATACAATCGTAGTTCATATTAAAATATTTAAAACATCCTATATTTGTGAACGGAGGGAGTAATAGAGAATTTAAAAGTCGGATTACATGGGGCATGCTCAAGTGGGGGAAGGAGGAGGAGGAGGTAGAGTGGCTCCAAAGTCCAAACACACCGATGCTGTCTAATCCGCCGACGAGACCACCAACAAAATGGAGTTGGAGGAAAAGTCCATGGTTCACTGAACCTGTACACGTTTCGTCCGTCCAACGACCAGACGGGCCATCCAGGTGCACTCGGCCGGGTGCACGCAGCGCAGCACACCAACGCACACGTAGAGGGGGCGGCAGAGCCTACTCGGCGATGCGGCGCCGCTTGGGTCGCACGCCGGGGTGACGCTACCCATTTTTTTTCCGTTCCCCACGAACCAAAAGCCGTCGAGCAGCCGCGTGTGCCCGCACGTTACCCGCCCCACAGGGCCCGGTTTCCGCCTCTGGCTCCACGACACGTGTCCTCCGCGGCGCCAGGCCGGGGCGCGCGGCCTCGGGCCCGACGTCACGCGCGGCGTCAGAGCTCGGGGGGCCCCCCCGCGTGGGTGGGCGGCAGCGGCGCAGCGCAGCGCCTCGCCACCGTCCGTGGTGCGCTTCTCCCCCCGAGCGGTGGGCGCGGGGGCCCACACTGGGTGAGCTCGTGGCCTCCTTGCGCCATTTTTCCTTCCTCTTTCCTTTTTCTATTCTCGTTTGCCGTCGCCTCCGCGTTCTGTTCTGCCTGCTCAACGACCGGGTTACCACGACTGGTAAAAGAGATGGACAAAGGGTCGCGTGTTCTTGTTTTATCCGCTGTTAATTTCCTTTTTGGGCTCCCCGCATTTTTTTTTCTTTCTCACGTACTTCCTCAGTCTTTGAAATAGTGTACTTCCAACTTTGTTGAAAAGTCAATTTTTTTTTACGTTTGACTGTATTTATACAATAATAGATCAACATTTATGCCATCAAATTAGTAGCATTAGATTCATGATAGAATATATTTTCGTCATATACATATTTGATTTCACAAGCATTGACATAGTTTTGCACAAACTCGATCAAACTTTGAGATAATTTGACCCTCCAACAAAGTTGAAAATACACTCTTTCAAGGACGAAGGGAGTATATCCCTCGTTACTGTGTGTGTCGTGTCTCTAAAATAAACAGAAATGACAAATCTCGAACATTCGGATTTTAAGGATGGCAATCCGAACGTTTTTCATGACAACTTTAGTTCACGCGAGGTTGATAAACATGACAATTTTTTGATAAAAAAACGAACTAGCACAAAGTTGCCATGTTTTAACAACTGAAGTTGCGACCTCGCGTCAATTAAACTTACCATGAAAAAGCATTCGGAATGACATGCTTAAAATCCGAACGATCGAGATTTATCGGGGTCCAAAATAAAACCTTTTTGTTTTCAAATACTTTGGATTGCTTACCATATGTCTGATGTTGTCCTCTAAAATAAAACCGATAATGTTGAATATGTGACGTCATATTTTAAGGTATGGCAAACAGAACGTTTTATGGCAATTTATGTTGTCGTGAGGATGGCAATTTTCTTTTGGAAGCACGTCAAAAACTGAACATGACAATTATCTGGCAAAATTTTGTCGTCCTCGTGGCCACATAAATTGCCATGATAAAACATACGACGTTCGATTTGTAGCAGAATCACATAAAAATTATGTGCCTCGTGTGTGTTGATCTGTGGAACAGACTCATGCGCTCTCTAGTGTCCGCATTCGCCCACTCCCCACTTGTTTAGGATGGTCGATAGTGAAGAGGAAAATCCTGATGCCTCGCCTTCGGCTAGTAACTAGTTTAGGATTTGGTCCACGTAGGGATGGGGCTCGAACGGATGATAACTTTTCTTCTTCGACTCAATCTTTCATACTTCGATCCTCTTCAAAGCTTCGGCGTGGATTCCTGCCAGCTCCTCGGGGCTGCGAGGTTAGGTTTTCTCATCGTGTGTACGTGACAGCGAGATTTGATGGTAGGTTCTTCGGATCAATTCAAGGGGTTCAGCGGCAACGACCGCGATTTCAGGGCACTGGTCCTTACGGGCACATGCATGAAGACTTCTTAACTGTCATTGACAATGTCGTGCAGGCTCAGATATGAAAATGACGACAGGCGCATCAGCGACTCGTTCCGGTGACAACAATGGTCGTTTAGCGGTTCAAGGACCCTAATGTATTTTTTATTATGCTTGAGATGATTTATACTTTTGGTGAACCTTTATAATAAATTGTCATTTTCGCAACCAAAAGTAGCCACAAAAGTTGTTTACTATTTGTTGAAAGATAGGCTTATTTGCATTTTGGACTACTTAGAAACGTGATCTGGTGATGCTAAAATTGTCTAGGATAGCCGTATACGTGATTGACTCTCAGAGCGCGAAAGGTCATGTGATGGGTTCGATGACCGGAAATTCAGAGGGGCACCGGGGTACCGGGCACATATCTCATCAACCCTTCGTTTGCGTCGTGATTCGCGCACTCGTTTGCACATGAAAATGCCTAAAAATCACATGTAAACTCTTTACACTATGAATACATTACAATATGCACATCGATCTTGTACAGATACCTCATACATAACATCATATTGCCTCCTATTCCTATTCGAATATGCGCTGGACCTTACATGTTTAGGTCTTGCTTCATGTTTATCTTCCTCATCTGGTTTATTCATTCTTAGTGCGGGATGAACTCTTCTTCCTTCTGTCCCTGCACATCCTTGTATGTTATTTGATTCACCCTTTCTATTCGCTTGCCATTCTCATAATTTCTCTTCTTCGCTACATAACCTTTTCTGCTTATTACGTGTCGTAGGCATATGTGATATTCGAGTAGGGTTTGATGAATTAAAATTACAATTCGATAGGTAATTTGGTTTCGCTCCTTTTGTTCTGTTATTTTTTCTACTTGTTCACCATAGACACGGATCTTTGTACCTAGCATTTTTATCTTACAATCTTATGGAGTTCATACCATCTGATTTACAAATTTATGCATGCATTCCTGGCCTCCACTACCAACTGAGGAACATCCTTTTGTTTTTGAATGAACTTCCTTGACAGATCCACATGTTCAGATTTATAAATATGATTCTTCAGACGATTCAACGAAGATGCCATTACTGAAATTATTGGGATACACTTACTATTGTCCTAGGTGATTCTCAATTCTCTTTATCTTCTACAATTTTGTATTTCTTTATCATCAAGTTACCTTCCACGGAAATTGCTTTTACATAAGTTTAGTCTCTTGTTCCTAACATGTTTATGTAATGTAGCTCAAAGAACATTACGCACTCTAGTCCTACTAATGATCTATTCAGTCATGTTCGTCATACGGATCATGTGACATGCTAATCTCCTGCATTCTCTTCTTTCAGTCCACTTCTACAAAAATCTATTGATTGTGACTGGTGTCTTTGAGGAATGATTATGGTTTGGTGCAGGAGAGCTTGCCAATTTACCAATAACATTCACCCAAGATCCATGAAAAAGCAATGAAATCAAAAAGAAAAATACATTGAGTAGAATCATGCGACAAACATCGTCAAATGACGTTTGGTTTGTGACAAAACCCAGATTTTTTACAGGTCGAAACTGTCATTTCTTCTGCTCTCGGACTGTCGGGCCCATCCACCTTGATCCTTCTCCATTAGCTTCGGACACTTCCAAGTGTAAAAATTTTCATTGGCACTTATGAGCCTTCTTAGTTTGCCTCTTTCCGAGTCACGGTATACGTCTGGAACCACCATTTTTTATTTGAAACCTCCATCTAGTGACTCTGTCTTTTTCTTCCCCTTCTCATTTTGAGAATTACTCTATCCACAATGTACTACCAAGCAATTAGTTTTACACGATACTTCCGAGTTGTTCTACCCTCGTTGAAAAAGAGCCTCCATTGTTATATTTTTAGTAGTCAGCCATCGGAATTCCGAGAAGGAAATGTATGAAAAAACTTTTAAGTCATTTTCGGCACTACGCATATTTTTGTGTGCCCACAGCGAAGTCGGCTTTAAAAGTGCTCAAATCCGACTCTAAACACCTATGTTAACCCCGCTTTCAGTGTCAACCTCCTTGGCAAAAGAGGAACTTCGTTGGAGTGCTTCCGAGGTCAGCCCCCAACTGAGCTAGCGGTGCTATGGCGTAGGACAACAATGAGAGTTAGGCAATACAACCACATAGTCAAAACCCAAGTTGGCCAGAGAGCTTAGGGGGTGATTATAGCCCCCAGACCGGAGCTCTGGGTCCATGGACAGTCATTGTCCGGCCTGGCGGGTTGTGCGTGGTCGTGTCATCGGGGCCTCGGAAATTCTGAAGCCAACGTTAGCTTTGGTGGCTTGCTTAAAGGCAAGTTATGTAGTCAAATATAGTTGGATATTTCTTGATGCTTCCGACGTGCTGGCTGGTTTCGTGTGTTATGAAGGTTAGGGTTCGACTTCTCCCACATGAGGTACTTTACCAGTTGATCTGGAATTACAATTGTAGAGGTGCTCCCGTGCAACCCGTAGCCGAACAAGCGGAGACGTAGGGACACACTTAGGAGCGGGTCAACCCAGTTTGACTAAAGATACATGTCAAAACCAGTGCAGATTGTGGCAACGAGGAAGGAATCACACGGGCCAAGGGACGGCGAGATCTTGTAGATTTCAGGCTGTAATAGATTGAGACCTAGTGCCAATGGCATGCTACAAATAATCCAACCCTCCCCGGCGACTCCCGAATCTGATCATAGATCGAGAGCTAGTCGTCTGATATCGCAAGCTTTTGAATCTAGTCTAACATCTCATTCAGAAGAAGTTTCTCACAAACTTCTTGGGCCCGATTGACATTGGGACTAGAGGAAGCTTCTCCATGATCCGATCTAACATGGATCTCGGTTCTTCATCCTTGGCCTGAACTGTCTTGGCCTTATGAGGTGTCGTCGGGTCCGATGAGGAATTTTCACTCATCCTGGACCAAATTTAACGTCGGGGCGAGTGTATCGTGCTGATTCCGGTCTGGTTTGACACCCAGGTTGTGAAGACCAGCACCCCACAGGAATTTGTAGTGTACTCATGCTAATAAATCTGACGATTCGGCAAGGAGCAAAGGTTTTGACCTGGCGTAGGTGGACGATCGAGCCAGCGAAGAGGGAGATGCTGCTGAAGACGAAGATTTGTACTGGCACGAAAGTAGCACCGGTGTTGATATGCTCGCTGATCTAGATCCCCATCATATCTTGATGACTGCTTAGCAGGGCCTGTATGGGCCGCCAATGAAAGAGCTAAATCCGGCAAATCTCGGGTAGGGGGTCCCGAACTAGGCATCTAAAATCAGGCTCTCCGAATAGATAAACCCATACGTCTTGCTTGCATCTATTGCTCAGGATTGGGATACAAAGTACAGAAGATCTTCTGTGAGATTGTTGTATGTCTTCTACAGGCCCCTCTTGGTTTATGTAGGTACCGGGGGCCTAGTGTTACATTGTCCTGGTCGATTACATATGAGGAAATTGAGTCTATGACGAATCTGGCGTCTTGGAGTATAAAACAAGTCTTCGGCAACCTTCCATCGATACGCCATGGGCCGTCCAGCATGGCCCACTCTTGAACCGTGATACGTCTCCAACGTATCTATAACTTTTTATTGTTCCATGCTATTATAGTATCAATCTTGGATGTTTTATATGCATTTATATGCTATTTTATATCATTTGTTGGGACTAACCTATTAACCTAGTGCCCAGTGACAGTTGCTGTTTTTTGCTTGTTTTTGGCTTTTTAGAAAATCAATATCAAACAGAGTCTAAATGGAGAAAACTCTTTGAATTAATTATTCCTGGACCAGAAGGGACCCACGAAGGTTCGGGAGAAGACCAGAAGAGTCATGAGGGAGCGACAAGCTTACCAGGCCGGAGAAAGTCGACGGTGGATGAATAGTATCCCGTGGAGGCTGGAGCGAGGTAGTAGACGGTGGATGAACAGTAGCCCATGGAGTCCGGTTTCGCGGTACGCCACACCCCTCCCGATGAACATGACCCCGTTTCGACTGTAGGCGCTCCAACAGAAGTCCGTTTCCTCCGTTTTGTGGTACGCCACACCCCTCCGGATGAACGGGACCCCGTTTCGACCGTAGGCGGTCGAAGAGAACTCCGTTTCCTCCGTTTTGCGGTACGCAAGACCCCGAGTCGATGAACAGGACTCCGTTTCGGCTGTTCCGTCCAAGTCGGTTGGCTCCCGATGAATAGGACGCGTTCCGACCCAGCCGCTTGGCTCCTGATGAACACGAGGTTGTTTCCTCCGTTCCAACCCAGCCAGTTGGCTGCCGATGAATAGGACGCCGTCGATGTACGCGTTCGAGACCATGATAGTATGTACGTACGTGGCCATCTTTTTTGCAGTGTGGCTATCGTATGTGTACACGATTTAGACGGGACTGCCTGAACTGCTACCGCTCCTTACTCGGCCACGGTTCACCGTGACAGACAGACCGATCGACCGGTATGTATGTACACGTCTGCGACCACACAGACAACGGTACGTACGCTTCGACCTGGTGGGTCCCAGCTATCAGGGAGGATAAGAACGCACTTCCTTGCATGCGAAGATATAACTGGTGGGTCCCAGCTGTCAGGAGGAGGAATCATTTTTTTTCATGTAATAAGAAGGCACTTCCTTGAGTGCAAAGATGTAGCTCGTGAGTCTAGCTGTCAGCCTCACCATGTACAATCCTCTTCCGATGGCTGTCGTTCGTTGAAGACATTGACGACGCCGTGCCGAGAGCACCAACGCGGTGGACGACGACGTGGCCTAGGAAGGGAACGAACCGGAGCCGGGGAAGACACGACAGTGGTTTCCCACACGGAAGGGAGTACGAGGGTTGACTGGTTCGGCTGCGGTGTGAGGCTGCCGTCGCCGGAAAATAACAGGGGGTGTGGGTGAGTAAAGGGAAGGCCTGGCTAATACGTCCATTTTGCATCATGTTTTCCTACTGTTATTTATAATGCTTTTATGCATAATAATGCTTTTGGGAGTAATTCTATTGCATTTTCTCTCATAATTTGCAAGGTTTACACAAAGAGGGAGAATACCGGCAGCTGGAATTCTGGACCAGAAAAAGCACGTCAGAGCTACCTATTCTGCACAACTCCAAATAAGCTGAAACTTCACGAAGGTTTTTTATGGATTATTTAAGAATTACTGGAGCAAATAACTACCAGAGGGGGCCCACCAGGTGGGCACAACCCACCTGGGCGCGCCAGGCCCCCCAGGCGTGCCCTGGTGGGTTGTGCCCTCCTCGGCCCACCTCCGGCGCCCCTCTTCTGGTATATAAGTCATTTTGACCTAGAAAAAATAAGGAGAGGACTTTCGGGACGAAGCGCCGCCGTCTCGAGGCGGAATTTGGGCAGGAGCACTTGTGCCCTCCGGCGGAGCGATTCCGCCGGGGAAACTTCCCTCCCGGAGGGGGAAATCATCGTCATCGTCATCACCAACAACTCTCCCATCTTTGGGAGGGCCATCTCCATCAACATATTCAACAACACCATCTCCTCTCAAACCCTAGTTCATCTCTTGTATTCAATCTTTGTACCGGAACCTTAGATTGGTACTTGTGGGTGACTAGTAGTGTTGATTACATCTTGTAGTTGATTACTATATGGTTTATTTGGTGGAAGATTATATGTTCAGATCCATTATGCTATTTAATACCCCTCTGATTTTGAGCATGATTATCATTTGTGAGTAGTTACTTTTGTTCTTGAGGTCACGGGAGAAATCTTGTTGCAAGTAATCATGTGAACTTGATATGTGTTCGATATTTTGATGGTATGTATGTTGTGATTCCCTTAGTGGTGTCATGTGAACCTCGACTACATGGCACTTCACCATATTTAGGCCTAAGGGAATGCATTGTGGAGTAGTAATTAGATGATGGGTTGCTAGAGTGACAGAAGCTTAAACCCTAGTTTATGCGCTATTCCGTAAGGGACCGATTTGGATCCAAAAGTTTAATGCTATGGTTAGATTTTATCTTAATACTTTTCTCATAGTTGCGGATGCTTGCGAGGGGGTTAATCATAATTAGGAGGTTTGTTCAAGTAAGAACAGCACCTAAGCACCGGTCCACCCACATATCAAATTATCAAAGTAGCGAACACAAATCAAACCAACATGATGAAAGTGATATGATGAAATTCTCGTGTACCCTCAAGAACGCTTTGCTTATCATAAGAGACCGTTTTGGCCTGTCCTTTGCCACAAAAGGATTGGGATACCTTGTTGCACTTTATTTATCGTTACTATTACTTGCTTGTTACAAATTATCTTGCTATCAAACTACTTGTTACCGACAATTTCAGTGCTTGCAGAGAATACCTTGCTGAAAACCACTTATCATTTCCTTCTGCTCCTCATTGGGTTCGACACTCTTACTTATCGAAAGGACTACGATTGATCCCCTATACTTGTGGGTCATCACTGGCCAGCGATGGGAGTAGGGCGGTGATGCCTGCGCGGTAGCACAGCCGGCCACGGGAGGCGGGAGCAGGCAGTCCCGTCGGCGCTGGTTTGGGCGGCTGGAGCAAGAAGATCAGATATTGAAGAAGCAACACGGCCGTTGAATTAACATCCAACGGTCACTTCTGCTAGAATCGTTGTGGACTAAGTTGACAAAGCCTTGCGTACACGTCAACCTAGTAGACCCACAAGTCATCCGCCAAATCTGTCGCAAACATCATACAACTCGAAATTTCTATCCATATTGAAATTAATTTAAAAATTAAACATACCTTGATTTAAAAATCAAATGAAATTTTACCCGCACAAAAACAATGAAATTTAAAATATCAAAATCCGAAAGAAAAAAGTAATTTGGAACTAATAGCATGTTTGCTGTATTTTTTGAATTTACACCCCATTTCTTATTACTTATAGCCCATTTTCTGGGCAAGGCGATGCATCCCTCCTCATCTTTAAAGATTTCTGGTCCAGTAGGGCATAGAAAAACAAGTAGGCCTCCGTTGGGTATTCTGCAAAAAACAAAATCGCTGGGCTAGCCATTTTCAGAAGAAAAAAACTGGGCTGGTCATGTGGTAAACATATGAAATAAAAGCCTGGGCTACACGGGCCACATCTACCGCACAACCCAGTTGATACCCTGCTCCGCCCCGAAAACAAAAAAAATACTGCGCGAGCTGCTGGGTCCCGGGTGTCAGCAGTTCCTTGTGCAGTTATCTCGCTTATTGACTACGTTGACAGTGGCGTGCGACCTAGATGTCAGGAAACCATCAGGAGGAACCATTTTTTATTGTAATAAAGGAGGAACTTGCTTGCGTACTGCCATGATCCTGGTGGGTCCCAATTGTCATCCTCACCATATACAATCATATTCTTATTCCTCTTGGTTGTTGACCATGTTGACAACACCGGAGGGCAGCACCACGGCGAGCGAACCAAGGCGGAGGACGACGGTGAGGCCTCAGACGGAAACGAACAGGAGTCGGGGAAGATGCGCCAAAGTTTTAGGGTGCGATGTGGCCGCGATGCGTGCGTGGCAGCACAGCCAGCCATGGGAGGCGGGAGCAGGCGGTCCCACCGGCACTGGTTTGGCTTTGGCGGCTGGAGGAAGAAGAGACTGAAGAAACATGACAGACGTTGAATGTCAATCCAACGGTCAAGATTGGCAAAATCATTTGTTGACTAAGCCGACACCACGTAGCATACTTTTTTAGGAAGAAAAAAAAAACTAGGCTCATTCGCCAGATAACATCCCCGAAACTGCCACCGTTTGATCTTGCGTCGCAACTAAAACTGCGAGGAAAATGTGTTCGTTTGCCCTCCTCCTCCTAGGGAACGTTCGCCAGATAACATTCCCGAAAATCAAAGACTTGAGAAGGCATACAGAACAAGCTAGTGTACCAGTAAAGAGACATTGCCGAGTTTTAGAAAAAAGAGAGGCGTGCTCCTGTAGCTGGTTCCAGTTCAAACCTAGACTATATATAGTGCTATGCTACTCTGCAAGTAATGAAATTGACATATCCAATGTTCACTTCTCCTCTTCTCTAGTTACTCTGCCTAGCATTAGAAGCTTCGGCCGCAGCAACCATGTCCGCTAGCTCGTCCACCTGCTCTTCAGCAGGCAATCGAGGCAACAACCAGATGTGCTCCAAGTCGCCACCCGTACCACCGCCTGTGGGTCTCATCACACCCCCGCCGGCACAGTCACCGCTGCCGGTTGCTCATCGCAACCTGCTGCCTTTGGTGTGGTGCCACTTTTGCAAATCATGCAGAGTCATCCATCGCATCTCAACTATAATCCTCAACCCTGGCCGAGTCTTCTACAAATGCCCGAATCATGGGGTAATAAAATGCTTAAGTTGTTCGCCTGCTTTCAGTTGCTGATTTTTTTAATAGTTTGGTTGATGATCTTCCAATTTGATTCGTGCAGAAAAGGGAAGATTCATGTGATTCGTATTTCTGGGAAGTTGCTGATGTGGGGGAATGGAACTACGCTGATTATTTGGTTAGCCTAGGAATCCCAATACCAGTTGGTTGGGGTGTTGGACAAGTAACTGAAGAAACGATAGAAGAGGAAGATGCAGAGCAGAAGGTTAAAGATGCAGTTCATCTGATCATGGCCAAGCAACAGCTGCTGAACTGCCTTGGCAGCAATGATGAGACAAAAGAGCTTGTGAAGATAACGGGCAAGATCATTGTGCTCTGTAGGATGATTGTCTCTTTATTTGCAGTGTATGTAGCCCTCGTGATGTATTCAGTGGCTCTGACATGAGCACTTTGCTGAAACTAGTAATGAATGGAACCTGTTTAGTAGGCTGGGCGTAGTGTTGTGAACATCTAATGATTTCTATTAACGGAAATCGGGGGGTATCCCCTTTTGCTCATAAATAAATAAATAGCAGAGGCCCTTTTGCTAATAAACAAATAAATTAGCAGAGGCCCTGTCGGGTCAGCTTTGCTCCCATTGGAAGACGTAGAGCAAATTGCAATCCAACAGCAAACTATGTCAACAAATACAAGTTTCACAGCCAAATATGAGTACAACTAAACAACAATGTCATCATGTTTTAGTCGTCATACAATCACCAAACACAAATCAACATACATAATAAGTGATGTTCTCACAGCAAAATACTAAACAACAACTTCATCAGGTTTCAGTTGTCATAGTAAACACAATTTCACATAGTAGATAAAAAGTCGTCTTCTCACAGGCAAATACGACAAAAGCAATCTAATCATCATCCGCAGCAGCAGTGTCAACATCTTCGCCATGTGTATCAGTCCTTGAACGTTGGCTTCTTATTGATCAACTCTTGTACGTCCACAGCCCGACAGGGAATCTTTTCGCCAATGTTATTGATGTGATGGTTCTCAATGATACTACGAACATCTATGGAATCTTCTACATCAGGAGCAGTGTAAGCATCATCTTGTTGTGCAACTTCATTAAATGAATTCTTGTGTTCAAACTTTTGCAATACTCTCCAGTCATCGCTATGTGCAAATGTCTTCCAAGAAAAATATCCGTGTTGCTTGATTTGTCAAAATATAAGGCTCGTCGGTGTGGTACGCCGCCTTGACATTGATGGATCTGAAATAATCATCGGCTTTGGGTTTTGCGATCTTGGAAAATAGGTTATACCAACGACAGCAGAACAGAACCACACATCGATGAACCTCGAAACTAGAGATATACTGCAACTGAACAATGTCTGTTATGTTAGCATACATTTCAGTTGTCTCTTCGTCGTACGTATCCGTGCTCATGACGGCACTGTTTTGTGTCTTCCTGCATTCGTCGCGTGCAAGGGTGTTGTAGCGCATATCTCCAACAACGCAAGATTCATAATGTCTTACCCGAGTATCAGGACCCATTGCTAGTGCGTAAAGGGCATCATTAACTGCCTGCCCATCCTCCCGCATCTTCTTAACCTATGGTTGGAAAAAAGACAAGCTGGTCATCTTATGTACTCAATATATTAAAAAAACTGACAGTGCAATTCAAAAGCTTACACGACTCTTCAACCATTTCGCAAATCCTGCCCTAACCAGTTTGTCAATGTTTCTTGGATTTTGTACCAGTAACTCCTTTCTGTAGATGCTTCACAACATAGTGATCGCGTAAAACATCTAAATATATAAGAATGTGCTGCAAGTTTAGTAGATTACGATGTATAAGCTGCAGTACTTAGCACTTACTCGATATAAGGTAGAATCTCAGGACAGTTATTCAATACATACCAAACCATTTTTGTCCAAATATTTAGGTTTGTCATCTTGTCGACTCTTCCGTGTAACTCAAACAGAACAATCGAAAACATTGAGCTCGGGATTGTCTTCACCCACCTTTTTGCTAAGCTGATCAGCTGTTTCAATGTATTTTGAGCAGAATGTCAATGCTTCTGTAGCAATGTAGGCCTCTGCAATGAAACCCTCAGGTCTAGCTCTGTCCCTAACATAGCCCTTGAAAGTGCTTAACCGCCTTTCAATAGGGTACATCCAGCCATATTGTATTGGACCTCTAAGTAGTGCCTCATCAGGTAGATGAACAGCCAAATGCACCATCACATCCAAGAAGGCTGGTGGATATATCTTCTCAAGGTCGCATAGGATAGTTGGTATCTTGTCTCTAAGGCGCTCCAAAGCATCTATCCTAATATTTCTACTGCAGAGTTCCCTGAAGAATTGTCCCAACTCTGCAACTGCTCTGTATAAGTCAGGGCGGCCCAATCCTCTAAGGATAATAGGTAAAACCCTTTGAAGTAGAATGTGGCAATCATGAGTTTTCAACCCTTGTACCTTGTTTCCATCTGCACTGACTCTCCTTTCAGGGTTGGAAGCAAATCAATGTGGGAATCTCACACGTGACAAGACCTTGAAGAATTCTTTTCTTTTTACCTTGTCCAAGATGTACACAGCTGGTGCCATATCCCGTGATGTACCATCAGCATTCACCTGCAAATCAGATCTGATACCCAGGTGTGTCAAATCAATCCTAGATTTTAAGGTATCTTTCGTCTTGCCTTCAATATTAAGAAGTGTGCCGATAATGTTGTCACATATATTTTTCTCGATGTGCATCACATCAAGATTATGCCGCAGATCCAAATCTTTCCAATACTCCAAGTCCCACAAAGTGGACCTGCGGGTAAATAATAATCTCTCTTCTGCCCTGCCATGCTTCCTTTTCCCGCTACCATTATCAGGATGGTTTCCTGGTTTAATATGCCTGACCTTCTATAATTCCTCCTGCAACTCATCGTTGGTGATCCTCTTTGGTGCATCACGGTTTTCATGAGCTGCATCGAACATAGGTCTTCGGTATTTTCTAGGACATGACCTGTCCTTGGCAAGGAAATGGCGATGTCCTATGCAATAGATCTTGCTAAGTATTGCGTATGACAGCAGATTCTTGTCACAACGAACACATGCATTAGAACCATGTGTCGTTCGCCCTGACATAGTGCCCAAAGTCGGCTAACCATGGATGCACCATATTATAACAGCACGCAGAAAGAAATCAGCTGGTGGGCTACTATATAGGTCTCGAGTGAGAACACCCCTCCATAGCTTTTGAAGTTCCTCCACAAGAGGCTCCATGAATAAATCAAAATCCTTTCCAGGACTTTTTGGACCTGGGATGAGCAAGGCCATCATGTAGTTTGATTCTTTGGTGCAGACATTTGGTGGCATGTTGTAAGGGATAACAAGCACTGGCCACATGCTATATGTGGCGCTCTGGTGGCCAAATGGGTTGAATCCATCTGTAGCTAAGCCAATTCTAATGTTTCTCGGCTCAGCAACAAACTTTTTGTGCTTCAGATTGAAGCTTGTCCAGTCACTACCATGAGATGGATGGCTCATTACATTATGATCTCTGTACTCCTGGTTCCTAGAATGCCACAGTACATCCTCTCTTGCTTGAGCATCATGAAACAACCTCTGCAATCTTGGTATAATTGGAAAATGTCTCAGAACCTTATGAGGAATCCTCTTCACAGCATCGCCATCTTTCCATCTCGATGATTTGCATTTTGGGCATTCACTTAAGTTGGCACAATCCTTCTGGAACAGAACACAATTATTCTTACAAACATGGATCATATCATATCCAATTCAACTGCACGAAGGAAATTCTTAATTTTACTATAGGTGTGTGGCAGCTCAGACGCATCTGGGTAAGATTTGCGGAAAGCAGCCAACATCACATCAAATGATTTGTTGGTCATCCGCTCAGATGTCTTAACCTGAAGCAATGTGAGTATAGCTGAGAATACCGACAGCTTATTTCCTACGGTGACTGCCACGTTGCATTGTTCCAACATGCGGGCCCACCATTTTTCTTGTGCAGGTGAAAGTTCTCTAAATGCGTGAGCATTTCGTAGCATTGTTTCAATGTTGGTCAAAATCTCTGGCTCTGCCGCCACCTCCTCCTCCTCCTCTTCCTCCTGAGCATCAGGCGGATCAAGATGGTGATCTGCTGCTTCGTCATAGAGTAACATTGGCGTTCATAGCTTCACCATGATGAACCCACCTAGTATATGTGACCGACATCCCATACAAGTATAGATGATTTTGCACAATTTACTCGGGTCTTGAAATTGAATTCATACAACTGCTACACGGGCAGAGCACATCTGATTTCGGACCACCGTACTTAGCTCTGATAAAGTTCATGAACTTTTCAACCCCCTCGGCATATGCAGGGGAGAATCTTTGAGCAGAAGTTATCCAAGTCCTGTCCATCTGTTAGACATACAAATTAGTTCTTCTACTAGATATTATAGGAAAAACAAATATGTTTTTATAAAGTCTAGAAAAAATACCTAGGTCGATGTCTAAAGCTATGGAAATATATTTGGACAAGCAAATCTAAGTAACAAAATATATGTAAAGCTAATTCAACAAATAGATTGAGTGCTAAATTATGGCAGACTATTTAAGCAATCAATGAGGCCGAGCATACAACCATCAAAGGTTGTCTCGCCAACAAAGATTGAGTGTAAAATGGTGTCGAGCTATTTCACCTAACAGATTGGCTACTAGACCATGAGAATCTACTTCACAATACATACATGGTCCTAATATATGGCAGGATATTTTAGCAACTAATCGGGCGTGGCATGCCATCTCAACAAACTAGATTGAGTGCAGAACAGGGTAAGGAAGCTTCTTAAGTAGAGCATATTGACAGGAAACTATTTTAGCAAGCAGTGAGATTAACATCGTCTATCACCTAACATTCAGCGCTACTCTGACATGCACGGGGCCTCAGTCTAGGATGCGTGTACCGTGGGAGAAGCTAACCACCGTGCGTCTCCACAAGAATGTCGCCAGCGGTGGCGTCGCGGCTGGAGGACGGCAGTCTACGAGAGCGTACTGTGGGAGCGAGAGGATCGCCGTGTGTCCCCTCGACGAACCGCGGTGCCGACGTATCGGCGCGGTAGGGAGGGAGGCTTTGGCGGAGCGAATGAAGTGGAGGGGGCCTAGGGGAGGGGGGGTTTGGGGAATATTATTGGCTAGTTGGCCGAAGGGCAGTTGAATTTGGGATTTGGGGGGAATTTTTGCGCGGTGGGCGGGGGAGTTTGGCGCATGGTCGGTTTCTCCAGATGCGGTCCCATGTGTTAGTGAAGAGGCAAGCCGAAGCGCGTTCCGTTTGGGTGAGCGGTGTGTGGGACCGACCGTGTGAGGGTGCAACGCAGCCGTGACAGGCGTGCTGTGAGTGTACCACCTTTTTCCTTTTAAACTTGGTGCTTCACGCGATCCATCGATACTAATCCCGACTAAAACAGCGCGGCCAGGTCTTTTCCCGCGCGATATGCTGGGAGGTTGGCTTAGTTGGTTTTTTAGGACTTTTTTAGGACATGGCTTAGTTGGTTTGACAGACAGAGCGAGAGAAAGATGTGAAATGCGTGAATGTGTAGTGGACGTACTATTGGACTGCCTATGATAAATTGTGTATGTAAACCCTATGTGTTTATTTACTTCGCATGTTAGCTTTGTCTCAGGTCAAACCTTCTAAATTTAGACCAAGTTTATACACACAAAAACAACGACAACCACAATACCAAGTAAATACGATTAGAATCATCATTCAATATATTTTCATACAATATACTATTATTGTGAAAGTTCATATACACCGGACGAGATGCATGCAAACACGTCAAATTTTCATTACATTTCGAACTTTTAGGACAAAAAAAGAATAGAAATCCGACCCTAAACCTATCCTACAGCGGTGACCGACATCCTCTTCCCTCTGTACTTCCGCATCGGCGACGACATCCTCTATCTGCCGTCTCCATGAACGGCGGCGGGGTTCAAGACCCATGAAGTGAAGGTGTGGTCTCCGGCGAGGAAGAGTAGAACACGGGAGACGGACCGGCCAGTTGGCACACCATGCCCTGCCGCCTCCCATGCCCTGCTCATCCTCATAGGAGTCCCCGACCTCGGTGGTGCCGGTGGACGTGAGGTCGATGATGATGGACGTGGACGGTCCGTCGCTGATCACCTGCCACATGCGCTACCGAACGTTGGATGGCGGCAAGTAGGACACGTGTCTGGCGGTGCTCTCATCATCGGCCGCCAGTGCGGCCACCTCTTGTGTGGCCGCGTCCGCATCCGGCTACGCCGGTATTGTGTTGCGAGAGGCGAGTTGAGCAAGGGCGGTGACCTCGAGCTTCATCCCAGAAGACAAGCTCTCCCGTAGAGCGTTCCCGCTCGCGGTCATGGTGGATGTGGTGCCAGGTAGGAGGATGCGCTCTGGTGTGGAGTTTAGCTGGGCATTGCCGTTTTAAGTAGCGCATTCCAGTGAGGCCAAGCGTCCGGGTGCGTCAATAAGTCGCCAGAGTTGGTTCCTCGGGCAGCGAGCCTACTTAATGACAGCATATAGACGGACGACATGAATGCGGGCAGCTGGCGCCGGCTGGGAACACACGCGCGGGAGGGACGAGGGATTTTTGTGGCCAGGGTAGTTAGCTGCGGGCGTGGCAATGTTGGAGATGCCCTTTGCTCACATGCGATCCCACATGTCATTGAAAAAGCAAGACGACCCATGTTCCCTTGGGTCAGCAGCATGCCGGACCGACCGTCTCGGAGTGCGACTTGAATGCGACACGAGTGCTGTTAGTGTACCACCTTTTCAATTCAAACTTGTAAACTGAACACTTGTACGTACTACTAGAGCGTACTAACACCGAAAGCATATATGAAGTTGGCACCTCACCTCTAGCCAGCCTAGTACGTAGCCCACAGGTACAATAGTTATTCATACTAGCATAAGTACGATTATAATAAGTGTACCACCCTTTACTTTTCAACTCGTGAAGCGTAACACTTGATTAAGTAGCCGGAAGATGTGTGTTGCCCTTTGAATGGCTTTGAGGTGTGCTAAGTGGTACTTAATCTGCCGGCTACTTAATCAATTGTGCGACATACGCTCACTTCTGAAAATAGGGAAGGGAGATTCAGACACTTGATTAATCTCACCACTGCCACATACGCCCGTCTCCATGTTGTGTCCTAGCTAGTTCGTTGCTCTTCTCGTCGTGCACGCACAACCTTGTTGCACCGACCGCCTCTAGTGACGCACGCGGAAAAGAAAGAGGCAACTCAAGGCCGTTTGGCTACGAGGGAACGATGGGGCAGCTCGGGGAAGCAGAGGTAGACGAGCAGTGCTAGCTGGCGGAGGAGATCGACACACTGATGACCCACAAGTATAGGGGATCTATCGTAGTCCTTTCGATAAGTAAGAGTGTCGAACCCAACAAGGAGCAGAAGAAAATGACAAGCAGTTTTCAGCAAGGTATTCTCTGCAAGCACTGAAATTATTGGTAACAGATAGTTGTGTGATAAGATAATTCGTAACGGGTAACAAGTAACAAAAGTAACTAAGGTGCAGCAAGGTGGCCCAATCCTTTTTGTAGCAAAGGACAAGCCTGGACTAACTCTTATATAAAGCAAAGCGCTCCCGAGGACACATGGGAATTGTTATCAAGCTAGTTTTCATCATGCTCATATGATTCGCGTTCGTTACTTTGATAATTTGATATGTGGGTGGACCGGTGCTTGGGTGCTGCCCTTCCTTGGACAAGCCTCCCACTTATGATTAACCCCTCTCGCAAGCATCCGCAACTACGAAAGAAGAATTAAGATAAATCTAACCATAGCATGAAACATATGGATCCAAATCAGCCCCTTACGAAGCAACGCATAAACTAGGGTTTAAGCTTCTGTCACTCTAGCAACCCATCATCTACTTATTACTTCCCAATGCCTTCCCCTAGGCCCAAATCATGGTGAAGTGTCATGTAGTCGACGTTCACATAACACCACTAGAGGAAAGACAACATACATCTCATCAAAATATCGAACGAATACCAAATTCACATGATTACTTATAACAAGACTTCTCCCATGTCCTCAGGAACAAACGTAACTACTCACAAAGCATATTCATGTTCATAATCAGAGGAGTATTAATTATCATTAAGGATCTGAACATATGATCTTCCACCGGATAAACCAACTAGCATCAACTACGAGGAGTAATCAACACTACTAGCAACCCACAGGTACCAATCTGAGGTTTTGAGACAAAGATCGGATACAAGAGATGAACTAGGGTTTGAGAGGAGATGGTGCTGGTGAAGATGTTGATGGAGATTGACCCCCTCTCGATGAGAGGATCATTGGTGATGACGATGGCTTCGATTCCCCCCTCCCGAAGGGAAATTTCCCCGGTAGAACAGCTCCGCCGGAGCCCTAGATTGGTTCTGCCCAAGTTCCGCCTCGAGATGGCGGCGCTTCATCCCGAAAGCTTCCTTCTGATTTTTTCCAGGTCAGAACACACCATATAGCAGAAGATGGGCATCGGGGGCCTGCCAGGTGGTCCACAAGGTAGGGGGCGCGCCCTCCACCCTTGTGGATGGCTGGTGGCCCCCCTCTGGTGCTTTCTTCGCCCAATATTTTTTATTAATTCCAAAATGACTCTCCGTGAAGTTTCAGGACTTTTGGAGTTGTGCAGAATAGGTCTCTAATATTTGCTCCTTTTCCAGCCCAGAATTCCAGCTGCCGGCATTCTCCCCTTTCATGTAAATCTTGTAAAATAAGAGAGAAAAAGCATAAGTATTGTGCCATAATGTGTAATAATAGCCCATAATGCAATAAATATCAACATAAAAGCATGATGCAAAATGGACGTATCAACTCCCCCAAGCTTAGAACTCGCTTGTCCTCAAGCGAAAGCCAAAATCGAAAAATATGTCCACATGTTTAGAGATAGAGGTGTCGATAAAATAAAATACGGACATGAGGGCATCATGATCATCTTTAGAACAACAACATATATTGTCATATAATTTCTTATGCCAAAGTAACAATTCATTCACAAGGTAAAGTATGAATCAAGAACTTCATTGAAAACCAACAAACTATGATCTCAGTCGTTGAAGCAATTGCAATTTATCATAACATCGGAAAGAGTCAATTTAAGAGCTTTTCAGCAAGTCCACATACTCAACTATCATCTAGTCTTTCACAATTGCTAACACTCACGCGATACTTATGGGTTCAAAGCTTCAATCGGACACAGAGAAAGATAGGGGCTTATAGTTTTGCCTCCCAACCTTTTACCTCAAGGGTAATGTCAACAATAATACTTTATGATAACCAATATCTGAGTGGGTATATATATCTGGATCTCTCCAACACATAGTGCTTGCCAAAAGGAAAAAGTGTAAAAAGGAAAGGTGAAGATCACCATGACTTTATATAAGGGTAGAAGATAAAAGTAAAAGATAGGCCCTTCACAGAGGGAAGCAGAGGTTGTCATGCGCTTTTATGGTTGGATGTACAAAATCTTAATGTAAAAGAACAACACTTTATATTGCCGCTTGTGATAAAGAACTTTATTATGCAGTCCGTCGCTTTTATTTCTTCCATATCACAAGTTCTTATAAAGCTTATTTTCTTCACACTAATAGATCATACATATTTAGAGAGCAATTTTTATTGCTTGCACCGATGACAACTTACTTGAAGGATCTTACTCAGTCCATAGGTAGGTATGGTGGACTCTCATGGCAAAATTGGGATTAGGGATGTTTGGATGCACAAGTAGTATCTCTACTTGGTGCAAAGGATTTGGCTAGCATAAGAAAGAAAAGCAAGCTCAACATGTTGGAGGATCCATGACAATATAACTTCTATTCAGATATAGGAAAACATAACTCATTATGTTGTCTTCCTTGTCCAACATCAACTTTTTAGCATGTCATATTTTAATGAGTGCTCACAATTACAAAAGATGTCCAAGATAGTATATTTGTATGTGAAACCTTTCTTTCTTTATTACTTCCTATTAATTGCAACAATGACCAAAACTATGTTTGTCAACTCCAAACAAATTTTATTCATCATACTCTTTATATGTGAAGTCATTACTCTCCATAAGATCAATATATGATCTCTTTATTTCCTTTTATTTCTTTCTCTTATTTTTATTCCCTCAAGATCATAGCAAGAAAGCAAAGCCCTCAACTCAAAACTACTCTTTATTATATATAGCTCACGGACTCGATTACAAAGAGGGAACATAAAGCAAAACTCAAAGCTAGATCATACTAAAACTTTATTCTACTAGATCAAGATATAACCAAAAGGATCAAACTAAGAAAAATGATAGAAGTAAAGGTGTGATGGTGATACGATACCGGGACACCTCCCCCAAGCTTGGCAGTTGCCAAGGGGAGTGCCCATACCCATGTATTTATGTTTCTTTCTTCGGAGGAGGTGATGTGATATTCTTGGTGATGATGCCCCTTAGGATGCGATTCTCCTCCTCGAGCTTATTATTTTGCTGCTTAAGATCCATTATTTCCTTGCGAAGTTTACCCATGACGGCCAGAGCTCCAATCACCCATGGATGTTTCATAGCTGCGGGGAAAAAAGCAACACTCTTTTTTATATTTTCATAAGAGAGAAATCTAGCATTGGGAGGAATGACCGAATTTGGAATTGCTGAGCTCTGAAGTTCCTCCAGCATGAATCCCGTTTGAAGACGAGAGGTAACTTCTTGATCCTCCTCCATAGCATCCACTCTTTTCAAGTCAGCCTCCATCTCTTCCTTCATTGATTGCGCGAAGTGGTCAGCTTCGCTATTTGCTCTTGGCCCTGGTGTCGGATGAGAGACACGGCTCTCTCCGACCGACTCTTGCAAAGACATCTTGCTCCAAATCTACTACAGAAACAACTCAAAACGAAAACAGGGGGTTTTGACGTGGTACTGTGGTCAAAACCTTCGGGAGATTATATAATGAATTTTTACCGACCAAAAGAAGTATTGTGCAAGAAAACGGAGTTCGGAGGGCACACGAGGTGGCCACAAGGCAGGGGGCGCGCCCTCCACCCTTGTGGTCTCCTCGTGCAACTTTCAGACTACTTTTAATTTTCCTAATTTTTTAAATATTCCAAAATGGAGAAAAATTATCATTGGAAACATTTTGGAGTCGGTTTACTTACCGCACCACATACCTATTCCTTTTCAGAGTCTGAAACATTCTGGAAAGTGTCCCTTATGTACTCCTCCAGTGTTACGGTGTCAATTATATTGGTCTCAACATTTATGGGATTACCTGAGATATAATGTTTGATTCTTTGACCGTTTACCACCTTCGGATTTGTGCCTTCGGCATTGTTGATTTTTATGGCACCGGAACGATAGACCTCCTCGATAATGTAAGGACCTTCCCATTTAGAGAGAAGCTTTCCTGCAAAAAAATCTTAAACGAGAGTTGTGTAGCAAAACATGATCACCTACATTAAACTCACGCTTTTGTATCCTTTTGTCATGCCATCTTTTAACTTTTTCTTTGAACAACTTGGCATTCTCATAGGCTTGGGTTCTCCATTCATCAAGCAAGCTTATGTCAAATAACCTCTTCTCATCGGCAAGTTTGAAATCATAGTTGAGCTCTTTGATTGCCCAATAAGCTTTGTGTTCTAGTTCAAGAGGTAAGTGACAAGCCTTTCCATAAACCATTTTATATGGAGACATACCCATTGGGTTTTTATAAGCAGTTCTATAAGCCCATAATGCATCATCAAGTTTCTTAGACCAATTCTTTCTAGATCTATTAACAGTCTTTTGCAAAATCAATTTAATCTCTCTATTGCTCAATTCTACTTGACCGCTAGACTGAGGATGATATGGAGATGCAATTCTATGGTTAACATCATATTTAGCAAACATTTTACGGAAAGCACCATGAATAAAATGTGAACCACCATCAGTCATCAAATATCTAGGGACTCCAAACTTTGGAAAAATAACTTCTTTAAGCATCTTAATAGAGGTGTTATGATCAACACTACTAGTTGGAATAGCTTCTACCCACTTAGTAACGTAATCAACAGCAACTAAAATATGTGTATACCCATTAGAGGAAGGAAAAGGTCCCATATAATCAAAGCCCCAAACATCGAATGGTTCAATAACAAGTGAATAATTCATAGGCATTTCCTGACGTCTACTAATATTACCAATTCTTTGACATTCATCACAAGACAAGACAAACTTACGAGCATCCTTGAAGAGAGTAGGCCAATAAAAACCGGATTTTAATACCTTGTGTGCAGTTCTATCTCCAGCGTGGTGTCCTCCATAAGACTCGGAGTGGCACTTGTGTAGAATCTGTTCCTGTTCATGCTCAGGTACACAACATCTAATAACATCATCTACTCCTTCTTTATAAAGGTGTGGGTCATCCCAAAAGTAATGTCTTAAATCATAGAAAAACTTTTTCTTTTGCTGGTATGTGAAACTAGGTGGTATAAATTTAGCAACAATGTAATTAGCACAATCAGCATACCACGGAGTATTACGAGAAGCATTTATGACAGCTAATTGTTCATCAGGAAAGCTATCTTCAATAGGCAGTGGGTCATCAAGAACATTTTCTAACCTAGACAAGTTGTCTACAACGGGGTTCTCAGCTCCCTTTCTATCAATAATATGCAAATTAAATTCTTGTAGCAAGAGAACCCATCTAACAAGTCTAGGTTTAGTATCTTTCTTTTCCATAAGATATTTAATAGCAGCATGATCAGTGTGAACAGTTACTTTGGATCAACAATATAAGATCTGAACTTATCACAAGCAAAGACAACTGCTAAAAATTCTTTTTCAGTAGTAGCATAATTTCTCTGGGCACTGTCTAGAGTTTTACTAGCATAATGAATAACATTCAATTTCTTATCAACTCTTTGCCCTAAAATAGCACCAACAGCATAATCACTAGCATCACACATAATTTCAAAGGGTAAGTTCCAATCAGGTGGTTGAACAATAGGTGCAGAAATCAAGGCTTTCTTAAGTATTTCAAATGCTTTTACACAATCATCATAAAAAATAAAAGGAACATATTTTTGCAAGAGATTGGTGAGAGGCCTAGAAATTTTAGAGAAGTCTTTAATAAACCTCCTATAGAAACCAGCATGGCCAAGGAAACTTCTTATACCTTTGATATCTTTAGGACACGACATCTTTTCAATAGTATCTACTTTAGCTTTATCAACTTCAATACCTCTTTCAGAAATTTTGTGCCCCAAGACAATACCTTCATTAACCATAAAGTGGCACTTCTCCCAATTCAAGACAAGATTAGTTTCTTCACATCTCTGCAAAACTCGATCAAGGTTGCTTAAGCAATCATCAAAAGAAGTTCCGTAAACGGAGAAATCATCCATGAAAACCTCAACAATCTTTTCACAAAAATCCGAGAATATAGCTGTCATGCATCTTTGAAAGGTAGCAGGTGCATTGCATAAACCAAAAGGCATACGTCTATAAGCAAAGGTACCAAAAGGGCAAGTAAAAGTGGTCTTTTCCTGATCATCTTTTGACACAGGTATTTGAGAAAAACTAGAATAACCATCTAGAAAGCAAAAATGTGAATGTTTGGATAGTCTTTCTAGCATTTGATCAATAAAAGGTAGAGGGTAATGATCTTTTCTAGTAGCTTTGTTTAATTTGTGAAAATCAATTACCATTCTATACCCTGTAACAATTCTTTGTGGAATCAATTCATTCTTATCATTAGGAACAACAGTAATACCTCCCTTCTTAGGGACACAATGAACGGGACTTACCCATCTACTATCAGCAACAGGATAAATTATACCTGCCTCCAGAAGCTTTAGTATTTCATTTCTTACAACTTCTTTCATCTTAGGATTTAACCGTCGTTGGTGATCAACAACTGGTTTAGCATCATGCTCCAAATTAATTTTATGCTGACATAGAGTGGGACTAATGCCCTTAAGATCATCAAGAGTATATCCAATAGCGGCACGGTGCTTCTTCAGAGTTTTGAATAATTTGTTTTCTTCATGCTCTGAAAGGTTAGCACTAATAATAACTGAAAGGATCTAGATGACGACTAGAGGGGGGGTGAACAGGCGTTTTAAAACTGTTACGGATTTGGCTTTATCCTAATGCGGAATTAAACTAAATGGATACCTTTCAAGCACAAAACCTAAATATGCTAGGCTCAACTAAGTGCACCAACAATCTATGCTAAACAAGATAGGCACTTAAGGAAACTAGCAAGCACAAACTATATCATAAGATATGGAAATGTAGGAACAACTAAGCAATTCAACTAGCATAAGATATATCAATATGAGCAAGTATGAATTGCGGTAAGTAAAGGGTGAGGGTATGAGATAACCACAAGTGAGTCGGAGACGTGGATTTATCCCGAAGGTCACACTCGTGAGAGTGCTAATCTCCGTTAGAGCGGTGCCGAAGCCAAAGCTTCGGGGCGCCACCAAGTGGCTCACCGTATTCTCCCTTTTGAGTCACCCCCAACGGATGAGCCTCGATTCACTCGGGGTTGGTCTTGAAGGCGACCACCACACCTTTACAAACTTCTCCGGAGCACACCACAAGCAAGGAAGCTTCCGGAGGAACCTTGACCACTTAGGCCACTTCAACACCCTTCCCCGGAGCACACCACAAAAGGAAGCTTCCAGGGGAACCTTGACCACCTAGGCCACTTCACAATCTTCATAATATGTTACCAAACCGTCTAGGGAGGCGGAAGCCTCCAAGAGTAATAAACTCACAAGCTCTCACTCGAACTAATCGATGCGGGGAGCTCAAACCAATGCAACAAATGCAATGCAAGGTTAAGCAACAAATGCTCAACCCACTCTCTCAATCTCACAAGATGCAACTCAAGAAAGTAGGAGATTGAAGAGAGGGGATGCAATGGATAGGATCAACAAATGGCTCACAAATCCATCCACAAATCCCCCTTCACATAGAGGGGAGATAGGGGTTTGGGAGAGGTGGAGAGAGGCTCAAAATGGTGTTTAGAAGGTGTGTGAACAGCCCCCAAACCGGAGGGGGGACGCAGCCCTTAAATAGCCAAACACAGAAACTAGCCGTTGGGGCTCAACGGGCATTTCCTGGGCACCCCGTGCACACGGGGGGTTAGACCCCGTGCACACGGGGTCCCGTGTGCACGGTACAAGTCCGTGTCCACGGGGTACCCCAGGACAGCCAGCAGCAGCCCACTCAAACGATGATAACTTTGGCATACGGACTCCGAATTCGATGATCTTGGGCTCGTTTTGAAGCTATGGAAAAGCCCAAGGTCCTCACATAGAGAACCAACCAAGATCAACAAGAAAGAATGATGCAAGTAATGCAAAGGTTTGAGCTCTCTACATGCGACGCGATCAAGCTACTTGCCCGAGAGTCCCCCTTGATAGTACGGCTATCGAACCTATAATCCGGTCTCCCACCAAGCACTATGAGACCGGCAAAACTAGGAAAACCTAGCTAAGTTATACCTTTGCCTTGCATATTCAACTTGAGCTTGATGATGACTTTAATGCTTGCCTCAAGTTGGAATCCCTTTCTTGTCCACAACCACTTGGTGAAGATACTCGAATTGCTTCCTCATATTGAAATGAGGGAAGCCTTAACTTAAGCCCATCTTCACATGTGCATTATCATGATGTGGACCGCAAGCTTCAAAGCATATAACCTCCGGCTTCTCATCTTGCACTTGGACTCCTCGAACCCGATGACCATCACCTCTTGATGTCATCCACACATAGGCTACTTGAAATCTTTCCTTTTGTTGCAAGCCCATGAGAAACACCTAACCCACATAGACATAAAAAACACATAGCATGGGTTAGGTAACAAAGCACAATTCACAGTTACTTACCATACCACTAGATCACTTGATCTCATGTGGTACAATGTTTGTGCTTTGTGGGTTGACCACTTAGATATAATCTTTGAGCTTCATCTTGGTCAACCAACATCTTTACTTCAAGCTCCATCTTGGTTTCTTGAAAGCCACAATGAACTCTTCATTTCCCTTCATTGCTTCAAGACTATATCACCAAAGACTCTTTCAAGACCATATCAAGTTCCACTATGAATATCATCTTGGTCACCACTTGCCCTTCTAAGAACTCCATCACAAGCTCTTGAGAGGCACCATGAATTCTTCACTCTAGTTGCTTGCTTCAAGACTTGATCAACCGAAACCCAACACATGAGCTCACCATGATCTTGTCTTGAAACCATAACTCAAATTCTTCTCTTTGATTATTCTCTCAAGCCTTGATCCTCAGAAGCCCAAATATGTCAATCTTTGAGATCCTCCAAAGAACTGAAACCTCACTGGATATGGGATCTCGAGAGCCAACACCTAGGCCCCGTGAGCACGGGGTATCCAGAGAGTTGACACTCGACCCCGTGCACACGGTACAAGCCCGTGTGCAAGGGGTATCCAGAGAGGGATACCATGAGGACTTCTTCGGATGCTTTGCTGGCAATCTTCACATAACAACCCAAATAACTTCAAGCATCACTATGGAACATATCTTCATATAAGATACAATGCACTTGATGCTCCATAGGAATTGTCATTTAATACCAAAGCTTAGAGCACATATAACTTCATCTATATGGACTTCATCCTTGATTCCATCCAATATCCTTGAGACACTATCTTCATATATATGGACTTCATCCTTGATTTAGTCCAATATCCTTGTGGCACCATCTATGGACAACCCTTCAAATATATCTCACTGAAAACATTAGTCCATGGAGATTGTCATTCAATTACCAAAACCACACTTAGGGGCTAGATGCACTTTCAACAGGATATATCTTCTTTTCATCAAGATAAGCATATTTCAAAGTATCAGGTAATTGTTTAAGCTCAAACACGGGATCTCCCTTGGGTGGAGGAGGATCCCCAAGGATTTCAACAGGCAAATTGTGTTTCAAAACAGGCCCTTGATTAAAGAATATTTCATCTATTTTCCTTCTTTCATTCATAAACATATCATTTTCATGGTCTAGCAAATATTGTTCTAAGGGATCAGTAGGAGGCACGGCAATAGAAGCAAGACCAATAATCACATCCTTACTAGGCAATTCTTTATCATGGGGTTGTCTACGAAATTTAGAGAAATTAAAATCATGAGACATATCCCCTAAACCAACAGTAACAATATCTTTCTCACAGTCTATCTTAGCATTAACGGTATTCAAGGAAGGTCTACCAAATATAATGGGACAAAAGTCATCTTGTGGGGAAGCAAGAACAAGAAAATCAGTAGGGTATTTTATTTTCCCACACAAGACTTCAACATCTCTAACAATCCCAATTGGTGATATAGTATCTCTATTGGCAAGCTTAATAGTAACATCAATATCCTCTATCTCAGCAGGTGCAATATCATTCATAATTTCTTTATATAAAGTAAAAGGAATTGCACTCACACTAGCACCCACATCACATAAGCCATGATAACAATGATCTCCTATTTTAACAGAAACAACAGGCATGCCAACAACAGGTCTATGTTTATCTTTAATATCGGGTTTAGCAATTCTAGCAGCTTCATCATAGAAATAAATAACATGCCCATCAATATTATCAACCAAGAGATCTTTAACCATAGCAATGCTAGGTTCAACTTTAATTTGTTCAGGGGGTGTAGGTGTTCTAGTATAACTCTTACGAACCACAGTTGAAGCTTTAGCATGATCCTTTATTCTAACAGGAAAAGGTGGTTTCTCAATATAAGCAGTAGGAACAATAGGATCAACATTATAAGTAATAGTTTCTTCTTCAATTTTAATAGGTTCAACTACTTTAGCTTCAATGGAAGGATGATATTTAAACCACTTCTCCTTAGGGAGATCAACATGAGTAGCGAATGATTCACAGAAAGAAGCTACTATCTCAGAGTCAAGTCCATATTTAGTGCTAAAATCACGAAAAGCATCGGTATCCATAAAAGATTTAACACAATCAAACTTAAGGTTTATACCTGACTCCTTACCTTCGTCGAGTTCCCAATCTTCAGAGTTGCGTTTAATTCTTTCCAATAAATCCCATTTGAATTCAATATCCTTCTTCATAAAAGAACAAGTACAAGAAGTATCGAGCAAGGTGGCCCAATCCTTTTTGTAGCAAAGGACAAGCCTGGACGAACTCTTATATAAAGCAAAGCGCTCCCGAGGACACATGGGAATTGTTGTCAAGCTAGTTTTCATCATGCTCATATGATTCGCGTTCGTTACTTTGATAATTTGATATGTGGGTGGACCGGTACTTGGGTGCTGCCCTTACTTGGACAAGCCTCCCACTTATGATTAACCCCTCTCGCAAGCATCCGCAACTATGAAAGAAGAATTAAAATAAATCTAACCATAGCATGAAACATATGGATCCAAATCAGCCCCTTACGAAGCAACGCATAAACTAGGGTTTAAGCTTCTGTCACTCTAGCAACCATCATATACTTATTACTTCCCAATGCCTTCCCCTAGGCCCAAATCATGGTGAAGTGTCATGTAGTCGACGTTCACATAACACCACTAGAGGAAAGACAACATACAGCTCATCAAAATATTGAACGAATACCAAATTCACATGATTACTTATAACAAGACTTCTCCCATGTCCTCAGGAACAAACGTAACTACTCACAGAGCATATTCATGTTCATAATCAGAGGAGTATTAATTATCATTAAGGATCTGAACATATGATCTTCCACCGGATAAACCAACTAGCATCAACTACAAGGAGTAATCAACACTACTAGCAACCCACAGGTACCAATCTGAGGTTTTGAGGCAAAGATCGGATACAAGAGATGAACTAGGGTTTGAGAGGAGATGGTGCTGGTGAATATGTTGATGGAGATTGACCACCTCTCAATGAGAGGATCGTTGGTGATGACGATGGCTTCGATTCCCCCTCCCGGAGGGAAGTTTCCCCGGCAGAACAGCTCCGTCGGAGCCCTAGATTGGTTCTGCCCAAGTTCCGCCCCGAGACAGCGGCGCTTCGTCCCGAAAGCTTCCTTCTAATTTTTTCCAGGTCAGAACACACCATATAGCAGAAGATGGGCATCGGGGGCCTGCCAGGTGGCCCACAAGGCAGGGGGTGCGCCCAGGGGGTAGGGCGCGCCCTCCACCCTTGTGGATGGCTGGTGGCCCCCCTCTGGTGCTTTCTTCACCCAATATTTTTTATTAATTCCAAAATGACTCTCCGTGAAGTTTCAAGACTTTTGGAGTTGTGCAGAATAGGTCTCTAATATTTGCTCCTTTTCCAGCCCAGAATTCCAGCTACCGGCATTCTCCCCCTTCATGTAGATCTTGTAAAATAAAAGAGAAAAGGCATAAGTATTGTGCCATAATGTGTAATAACAACCCATAATGCAATAAATTTCAACATAAAAGCATGATGCAAAATGGACGTATCACACGCTGCCGAGCGCCACTTGAGGCGGAGAAGAAGACAAGGACGCAGTTGATTTGAAGCCTCCCACTTTGATTCCTTTGGCAGGGAAGGCAAGCAGGCTGATCTGAAGCTAATCGGCATGGTCTCAGGTCCTGGGGATGCAGTTGGCCAAGCTAGAACACTCCACGGACGCATCGTGGCGCGCGCGCACTTCGGTGCCCCGTGCATCCTCGACGAGCCGGGTGTTGATCTGCTAGTCGTGCCACATCGGTAGCGCCACCCTCGGCACCCTGAAGCCGAGCATGTCCACCAACGATGAGCGTGTCGCTCACCGCGGTCGCCGTGTCCAGAGGTGGTGCGGGAGCTACGCTACGTTGCTGGCCCCCACGACCCACATGAACGGTTGCCGGTGGCGAGGAGTGATACGTCTCCAAGGTATCTATAATTTTTTATTGTTCCATGCTATTATATTATCTTTTTTGGATGTTTTATATGCATTAATATGCTATTTTATATTATTTTTGGGACTAACCTATTAACCTAGAGCCCAGTGCCAGTTTCTGTTTTTTCCTTGTTTTTGAGCCTCGCAGAAAAGGAATACCAAACGGAATAAAACTTCACGATGATTTTTCTTGGACCAGAAGACACCCAGGGGACTTGGAGTCCAAGTCAGAAGAGCCACGAGGCGGCGACAAGGGTGGAGGGCGCGCCCTAGGGGGGGAGCCCCCTACCTTGTGGGCCCCTCGGTGACCTCCTGACCTAGGTCTTCCTCCTATATATTCACAAATATTCTAGAACCACCAGAGGCATCCACGAAAACACTTTTCCACCGCCGCAACCTTCTGTTCCCGTGAGATCCCATCTTGGGGCCTTTTCCGGCATCCTGCCGGAGGGGGAATCGATCATGGAGGGCTTCTACATCAACTCCATTGCCCTTTCGATGATGCGTGAGTAGTTTACCTCAGACCTACTGGTCCATAGCTAGTAGCTAGATGGCTTCTTATCTCTCTTTGATTCTCAATACAACGTTCTACTTGATGTTCTTGGAGATCTATCCGATGTAATCTTCTTTTGCGGTGTATTTGTCGAGATCCGATGAATTGTGGATTTATGATCAGCTTATCTATGAATATTATTTGAATCTTCTCTGAATTCTTTTATGCATGATTTAATATCTTTGTATTTCTCTTTGAATTATCTGTTTGGTTTGGCCAACTAGATTGATTTTTCTTGCAATGGGAGGGGTGCTTAGCTTTGGGTTCAATCTTGCGTGATTTCACCCAGTGACAAAATAGGGGTAGTGAGACACATATTGCATTGTTGCCATCGAGGAAAAAAAGATGGGGTTTTCATCATATTGCTTAAGTTAATTCCTCTACATGATCATGTCATCTTAATGTGTGGAGTAATAGTAGTAGATGCAGGCAGGAGTCGGTCTACTTGACACGGACGTGATGCCTATATGCATAATCATTGCCTTGGATATCGTCATAACTTTGCGCTTTTCTATCAATTGCTCGACAGTAATTTGTTCACCCACCGTATTATTTGCCTTCATGAGAGAAGCCTCTAGTGAAACCTATGGCCCCCGGGTCTATTTTCCATCATATTACTTTCTGATCTACTATTTTGCAATCTTTTATTTTCAGATCTATATACCAAAAAATCCAAAAATATTTTATCTTTTGTTTATCTATCTCTATCATATCTCACCTTTGCAAGTGACCGTGAAGGGATTGACAACCCCTTTATCGCGTTGGGTGCAAGTGTTTGATTGTTTGTGCAGGTGTTGGTGATTTGTGCGTTCTTCTCCTACTGGATTGATACCTTGGTTCTTAACTGAGGGAAATACTTACCTCTACTATGCTGCATCACCCTTTCCTCTTCAAGGGAAAAACCAACGCAAGCTCAAGAAGTAGCAGGAAGAATTTCTAGCGCCGTTGCCGGGGAGATCTACGTCATGCCTACCAAGTACCCATCATAAACCCTCATCTCTTGCATTACATTATTCGCCATTTGCCTCTCGTTTTCCTCTCCCCCACCTCTAAAATGATTTTCAGAAAAAATACAAAAAGATTTGGCTTTTTATTCGCCCTTCTTTTGTTCATATTTCCCTTTACCCTTATGTATTACTTGGTTTGTTTGCTCATTTGCTTGGCATAATTGTGTATTTTATTCCAAATCAGAAACAAAAGGTTTATGGATCCTCATCCACTTGCTAATCTTTTTAAGAGATCCAATTATGATGAACCAATTGCTAGTGTGTTGAGTGCACTAGATTATCTTTATGAAGTTTTGCTTGAAATTCGTGAATCTGAAAATTGTGATGAAGTGTTAAAAGAAGAAATTTATGAAGTGATTCACGATAGCTCCTTGGATGAAAAGCATGATTGCAATGATGTTAGTATAAATTCTATTAATGTCAATTGTGCTAATAATATGCAAAACCCTAAGCTTGGGGATGCTAATTTTGCTATGTCCACTACTTGTTGCAATGATCATGATTGGGGTGATTTTTCTTATGATCTTGAAAATTTATTTAAGCCTCATGATGAATATGTTTGCAATAATATTGAAAGTGGGTTTGGAAGAGTGTTAACTCTAGGTAATAATGATCCCACTACTTTGGAGTATGATCAATCTTATGATTTTTTTGATAAAAGTGGGTTTGGAGAGGTCATGACTTTAGTTAATGTTAATCCCACTATCTTGGAAGAGTGTCAACTTTGCATGCATGTGGATCATCTAGAAAATGTGTTATGTGATAGATATATTATTGAATTTGAATATGATCCCACATGTAATTATTGTGAGAGAGGAAAATATGGTTGTAGAAAGTTTCATGTTACTAAATTACCTCTCGTTATGTTGAGATTGTTATTATTTATTTCTTCTTCCTTGCATATGCTAGTCTTTGCTTGTCTTGATAATTCGTTTGATTATAAAATGCATATGCATAGGAAGTATGATAGACTTAAATATATTTGTCACATGTTTTATGATGCTCCCTTCGTGTTTCAATTATTATCTTTTATGTGAGCATCATTGAATTATTAATGCCTAGCTAAAAGGCTTTAAAGAAAATCGCTTGTTGGGAGACAACCCAATATTTTTCCCTTTCTGTTTTTCTTGTGTATACACATTATTACCTACTTAGTAATTGTGTTTTGGTGTTTTAGTTAGTGTTTGTGCCAAGTAAGACCTTTGGGATGGCTTACGGTGATAGTTGATTTGATCTTGCTGAAAAACAGAAACTTTTGTGTCCAGTCATAGAATTTTAATAATTCACTGAAGTGAGGAAAAACCCCTAATTTTTTACACAGGATTGATATACAAATTTCTTCTGTTTTCCTAATTGTTCAGAAATTTTGGAGTTACAAAAGTATTAGAAAAATTCTGATCTTCGCAGACTGTTCTGTTTTTGACAGATTCTGTTTTCTTTGTGTTGTTTGCTTATTTTGATGAATCTATGGGTAGTATCGGGGGGTATGAACCATGGAGAAATTGCCTCTGTTGGCGAGGACAACCACGCCGTGGAGACACACGTCAGTAGCTCCGGCTGGTTCGCACCGGCAGCCAAAGACGATGAGGCCGGCTCGTTCCGCGAGCAGTGATAGTTTTTCTCTATGTTGTTATTTTTAGCTATATTTTGCTGTGTAAAAACATATTTATGCAAGTCGCCTGACTTTCATCATTTGGGCCAGTCGGCCATTCAGGCGGTTGGATGAAGATCCTATATCTCCTAACCCTTCTTGTTCCTCACCTCTTCTTCTTCCCCAACATACCACCGCACGGGCCGCACAGATCTTCCCCAAAAGGCGGTTGGATAAACATAGTGTATGAACGAAAATCAGGTGTCAGTAGTTGGATGGCTGAGTTTGGTTTGATCACATGCGGCACCATGTGTCAGTGAGGGTGCGTTCCCTTGGTTGGGTTTGTGGCGTGCCGGACCGACTATGCGAGGGTGCGGTGCGACCGCGACAGGCGTGGGTAAGTGTACCTCCTTTTCATTTTGAACTTGTAAATTGTAACATCTGGTTTGCGAGGGTGAGCGACTTCGATTTTAGTACGTACTGTGTTAAAAAAGAAGGGCGGGGTTTTCCTTCGCGGTATCAATCGATACAAATCCTGATTAGAAATGCGACGGCGGGGTGGCCTAGTGTGCGTGTGGCCCATGGTCGGATTGCTGACATGCGTTTCCACATGCGAGTGAAATGCCAAGCCGATTTGCGTTGAGCCGCGGGGTAGATCGAAGGTGCGCTGATCTGATGCGAACGCTACAGGCGTGAGGCGAGTGTTCCTTTTCCTCGTTTTAAACTTGTGAAGATAACCCCCTCAACAAAAAAAATGTGAATATACTAACACTTGGTGGTTCTTTGCCTTCTCGTGATACATCGATGGAAATCCCGATTATAATGACGCTGAATTTTGTACTACTAAATCCGGTAAAAAGGCATCCTCTTCGCCCCTCCGGTCGCAATCATCGTGCTAATCATATACTCCCCCATTTTTGTAGAAGTATACAAGGCCACAAACTCATATCAGGTACTACCAGGGTAAACATTAAAGTCGGTTTAAGCCAATGTTAAAAGCTAGCTTTCCTCCTCGTTTGACATGTCAATTAATGCATATTTTTTCTCCAATGCCCAACAAGATAACCATCTCACTCCACATTGCTTGATTAATGCAGCACATGCAAACCAACCTTCTCACTTACGCATGCATGCAAGGGTATATTAATGTCCTTGGTTTCTAGTACAAGGCAAACCCCATCAATTTTGCCTCGATTAGTGTTAGTGGCCTTATATAGCTGCAAATTGTAATTTTGATAGTGGCCTTGTATAAAAAAATGGAGGGAGTAACTATTTGACTTCCTTCCCCATTACGGTGACGTCGACGATATCTCGATCGATGTGGCTTTGGCGAAGTGCGTTCAACGGAGAACACCATTGGGGCAGACCACGGGATGTCATTCACAAGTGTCGCTTGCAAGCCGAGACAACCGCCTTCTTTGCATCCAGGAAGTCCGTTGAACCAAAGGAGGCCTAAATGTACTACTAGCACAATATCATCGTCTGTCCACTTACTGTGGTAAAGGTGGTTTCTCGAAGAAGATGATGGAGAAGTGGAGTCAGCGAAGAGTGAAATGATGGTTGCTTCGTCCGTGCTTTGTGATTTGACACCTCACTGCTTTGTGATTTGTGATAGAAGGGACAAGGGAGTAGACTCTATGCTCTATGCATGCGTCCAAGCACGAGAGAAAGAGGAGAGAGGTTGCATTTTTCTATTCCTTCAATCAATCAATTAGGGAGCTTCAGTTCCCTCTTTTTTTGGCTTTGGCTGCACCCTCCACAATGGTTCCCATCGATGCCAAAAGCTATTCTAACATTTGGCTACACATTGTGGATGCCCTTAAGCGTACCACTTGGTTTTGCTCCTTGGTGCTATCTATACAAATCTCGATTACATTGATCTAAAAAAATATATCAAGATTAGTAATAAGGAGGTGATTTTGCCGCGTGGAAGGCGGCGGAGGTTTCTTATTTTTAGAGGAGGTTGGCCTAGCGGTTTGCTAACATGTGGTCCCACGTGTCAGTGATGTACCAAGCCGATCCACGTCCCACATGAGGCAGAACAACGACAGAAGCAACACGTGGTTAACTTGAAGAAGATGAGGGAGAAGCGGATTCATCAAAAAGTGAAATGATGGTTGCTTCATCCGTCCAACTTTTTATTTTTGAGCATCACGTCGTCCCTCCAACTTAATTGCGGGAAAGGTGCAGCTTTGTGATTTGATGCCTCATTGCTCATTACTACTACGTCGCCAAGAGCGGGGTGCATCCCCCTGCTGCTCTGCATTGTTAATTGGTGCATGGCACGTGGATACGGTTGCTTGACGTCCCACATGTCGGCGAAAGGGACTAGAACATTTATGAAAGCAAGCGCTCCACTCTTATGACGGAGGAGTACATGACACGGCGGCCCATTAAACTGTTACTTGTACTGTAGTACTACTATAGTTTTGATGTTTCGCACGATCTATTGATACAAACCCGATTAAACAGGCGAGGGCGGGATTTTTCCCGCACGGTAGGCAGGGTAGTTTGGCATAGTTGGTTTGACACAGAGAGCGAGAGAAAGATGTGAGATGCTTGAATGTGTAATGGGCCCATTTTTTTTTGTGTGTGTAGTCTGACCTTTCATATCACTAGATGATACTAGCCATACATTTCAACGCAATTTTAATATATGCAAACTGAATAATTGAAGTAACAATATGAGATCTAGTAAAACTAAAAACACATATGATTTATCGTGTTAGAGTGTAGTAGTGCTGTATTGCATAGTTGTTAGATGTAACATGCGAGAACGTGTAGAGATGTGATTTTGGAGGGCCTACAGAGAGAAATTGGGCATAAAGTGGATTCAAATATTTGCATTCGTCTTCATAGCATTTGTAACTCATATCTAGAGTTTGTACGGTAGACATGAATGCTTGTTTGCTCTTACGAAACCAGTACAACAATAATGGGGTGGCGTGCGCCAATTTAGGCACTGGGACGTTGGCCTACTCGGCTCCACAGAGAGAGCGAGAGAAGAGATAAATACACTGGCAGTCAGTGTATTTCAAGCGAAAAGCGTAATACGGTCACCGGACTTCAGAATACGCTCATTACGATGACTATATACGTTTTGCGGTGATTATACGGTCACTCGCTCACCGTTCAACATCGGATTGCACTCTGTTGACCGGCCAAATAGTCTGCATGGCACTATGTTGACTAGTTAAATTGGCCACGTTCCTTGTGGGTCCCACCTATCAGTTCACAGAGGAAAAAAGTAAGATAAACAAAAATTTACACAGACGCGACAAGGCTATAACCCGTGCGCGGGAACCACCTGGTTGTGTATGTGTCTGTCAGGGCCTGATGTGTGCGCATACACGTGTAGGTTGAGCACTTGAGCATGAGCGTGTGTGTTGGTCGTGTGGTGTGTGCATGAATGCGTGCGTGTGTGCGTGTGAGTGTTGCGTGGCTACATGTGTACGTGTGAGTGTTGCATGCATGCAGTTCGTGTGCATGCATGCGTGTGTGTATAACCACCACATTAGCTCATGTGTATTAAAAGAGACGGCTCATCGTACCAATACAAGGCCACCTTGTCCGCTGTGCCCGCAGTCACGACTTCGAATACCCACCGTCCAATAATTTTTTATTGTTTGTTTTTATTCTTATACCCGCCGACAGGTGGGCCCTATGGTAGTGAGATAATGTGTGCTAATGATGCAACACTAGATGCGCCACGTAGAGCGTTTAACTGTTCAACTAGTCGTGTCTTCAACAAATACAGAGCTGTACGGTGAGCCCGTGATTGTATAATAACCACGAGACGTATATGGTGACTGTAATGAGTGGATTCTGAAGTCCAATGAATGTATCGTGCTTTCGCTTCAAATACAGTGATCGTCGGTGTATATATCGCGAGAGAAAGATGAAACATGCGTGAATGTGCTGGGGGCGTACTTTTAGATGGCCTAGAGATAGTTTGTGTGCGTACGTGAAAGGGGCGTAGAGGGGGGGTGTGCGATGGAGAGAGAGATGCTCTTTGTTTCTCTTTATTATGACTAACTTTATATCTAGTATAAAAATTCACAATGCGAAATAAATATCATTGGTTGCACCATGCAATGCAAATTAACTTTCATACTCCATATAACTTTGTAATGTTGTATATATATGTAGATTTTCTAAAATAAATGTTTTGCCACACTTTGTGTAGTTTTATTCAAAAGGAATGTTGTATGTGAAGTAAAGGTGAAGAGAGGGCTTTTTAGATCAATGGGGTACGTGATAAGATGTAACATGTGTGAATGTGTAGTTGACGTATTTGGCAGGGCCTAAAGAGGTATGTGTACGTATTCGAGAGAGGCATGGATAGAGGGGCCGACGCAGGGGGGCGACGATAGAGAGATAGCACAAGAAATGAGATAGGTCTAGAGAGAGAGAGAGAGAGAGACAAATAGGATGTCTCGGCGAGAGATGCCCTTGAGTGTGTCCATGCAAGGGGGAAGGG
Organism: Thinopyrum elongatum; assembly: GCA_011799875.1. Lineage (NCBI taxonomy): Eukaryota > Viridiplantae > Streptophyta > Magnoliopsida > Poales > Poaceae > Thinopyrum > Thinopyrum elongatum. Next base: position 324,206,255 of record CM022299.1, on the reverse strand, counting down.
GATAGAGGCATGAGGAGAAATAGTCTGTGCGGTGTGTGTGTTGCTATGTGTGGGTGTGAGAAGATAATGAGACCTAGCTAGGGGTAGAGGGTGTGTCGCCGCGTGAGGTCCGGTGGGCCGAGGTGAGGCCCTTGGGTCGGTTCCGTCCTGCGCCACATTGGTCGGCCCGTGACGCATTTCAGGGAGACCCATGGAGGACTAGCCGTACAAGACAAAAATAGCAGAGCCGTGAAGGACTCTGTGTCCACTGACAAAACCGGCTAGGATTTGTAACCCTAGGTCCTAGGTATGTACTACCCTGGGGCCTAATTCTTCGATAGTATACACAAAACCCCTTGGTATCCACATAGTGTACTTTGTACACACCATACTCACAAATATACATGATCGGGAGTACGTTATTTCCTGGATCGCAACAAGGGACTGAACTAAGGTAAAACCTTGTCTCTGATATTATCATTCATCCAACCTAACTTTAAGGGGCATCCTACAGAATGCTCTGCTGGAATCATATTCGTCAATTAGGAAGAGAGGTGGAGACAATGCGTGCGAGATAGGCCTAAAGATAATGTGCATGCGGGAGACACGTAGGTAGGTCTATGTACAGAGAAAGGGTCGATGGTGGTCGTGCGTGTGAGAGGAAGAGTGCTTGTGACAAAGGTTAGTGAAAACAATCGTAAATGGTTGCGAGAGAGAGGAAGGGTGATATCCAGAGCATGTGTGCGAGAAATACACCTCGGGAGAGAGTGTGTGAGCATGTGTGAGAGACCCCCGATGGATATACACCATGTGCGCGTATCTGTGAGAGAGAAAGTTAGCGCGTGTGTGAGGAGGGGCCTATTGAGAGTGAATCTACACGTAAAAGACTGATGTACACATTGATTAAAAATATAAATTGTATCCAAATATTTGGATGGGATCATGATATTTGCAATTCGCGTAAGGAACGGTCATTGACCCACCAGACATCCATATTCTATCAAATTTGAGCATGTCTATGTTATTATTCGACATAATTGATCCATAGAGTTAGTATTTTGATGTCCAGACAATACATCACTTTAGCAATTCAAATATAAACGTGAGTATAATTTATGTTGTGTGTGTAAAGCACATTATACATACAAAAGATACAAAGTGAACATTCTAAATAGTTAGCTAGGAACTAGCATACATTTGAATTCAACTTAAGGTGGTTTAAAATATTCAAACTCAACATGAAGTCCATTCAATTATTTGAATTCAAGATCATGGCATTTGTAAATCATACATAAATTAAGGGGCATCAATCTTTGCTCTGCTTTTATACATAATAGCATATATAGTCATGTACAAACTAGATTCAAATTTACCTCCTCCATTCGAAAATAAATCGTAGTTATAGGATTTTCAAAAGTGAAAATTTCAAAAAGAAGCGCATAATTTGATGAGGTTTTCAAACATACAAGGTCAAATTTAACGTTGTCTATTTAGGTCAATCCTAAAAGTTCAACAATATTCTAAACGTGAATGCTTCTGTTTCAAAATTTCGAATGAAGCGTGAAAAGAGCCTCTACTTGCCCGAAACCGCATGAAACCAATGGTTGGTATAAGGAAATTACTATTCTAACTCTGACCCGTGAAACCTACAGGCCCGACGTCCAAAGGTCTAAACCGGGGTTAATTTGTAACTTCATCTAGACGCCAACCGCCTCTGAAAAACATTCATACACCGTGGCTGCCTAAACACCCATGCGCTCGGCCGAAATCGCTCCTGCCCACTATTTGGGACACCTGGGATTAGCGTCCTACCCTCGACCAGCAGTAGGTCCGAAATTTAAGAGGGGGCAAAGTTTGTACTTTACCCAAATTTCAAACAAGCGCATCCCAGACCGAAACATGGTTCCCTCTTAGCTTCCCCTGCCGCCCGTCCGATTCCCCATTCATACTCCGTGGGCGCCAAAACTCCCTCTCCACCAGCTGCGAAACCCTAGCGTTCTCCGTCCGCCACCCCATTGCACCCATCCACCGCCGCCCTCCTCCATCACGCCGGAGCCGATACCCTGACGTCTCGTTCACTGCAACCGCAACCGCAACGCCCTCCACGGCTAGTAGTTCAAGCCGAGGCCGAGCTGCCTCCAGGACGCCGACGTGCGTCGTACCCGAGCCAGTTCAACCACGCCGTCCTACTCCTCACCGCTGCCGCTCCAACATCGCCACCGTCCACCGCACTGGAGTTGTTCCCGCTACGCCGTCCTTTGCCGCCTCGGATCTACTTCCCCTCCGCTGACAGACGGCCACCGCAACACAGTCAACAACTTGGCCATGGGTTCGTCCAAGGCTCCACCGTCCTCCACAACATCGGGTCCCCTGGTAAAACGAAGAAGATCGCCGCAAAATCAAGAGGACACAGCACTGGTAACTGGAACTGGTACTCCTCTTCCCTTATTCGTGCAAATCTTTCGTGTCTGCTTGCATGGTATTCATCCCACAGAAGACACTAGTTGACCACTTCTTACTACACCTTCTTCCTGATACTAGATGTTCCTAGTAACTCGCAATGCACAAGGTTTCTCCTCATATACTATTTCACCTTATCTAGAGGTCCGTTGCCCCCTGGATTTCAATTCCTGGTCAGTTGATTCCCAATTAAAGGAAGCACCACCCACGGAGGCGCTAGTCCGCCTGTTCGCCGGGGAAGCAGTGCCTCGGTGTTTATCTTAGGGGTTTGTGGGGTGCAAGAGCTGCTGGCGCCTGATCTGGAGGTTGGCCGGGCTTAAAGGGATGGCCGGGGGGCGATGCCAAGCACGGCTGTGGTGTGAGGTCGAGGGGAGGGCGGGGCGGTGGAGGCAGGGGTCTGGGCCGGTGGTCGCTGGCGATTCGAGAAAGATCGTCAACAGTGACTGGCGGGAGGTAGAAGAAGGCCATCTGCTCGTTCCTTGTAGATCGGACGGTTTCAGAAAAAAATCGACTGACCTATTTATTTCCAGTCGACTGTTATTTTGGTAGGACCACATGTGGTGGTGTGCTGGAGGAGTACCTGCATTTCCCAACCATCCCTGTGCTCATATTACAAAATCGAAGAATCTAATTTCATGTGCCATGCATGTTGTAGAGCTATCATATGTCTCCTGTCATTTATTTTTAGCCACCTGCTATCTGCTACGTTTACAATACACTAGTTCTGCACACACTTCACCCATACTCCCACTATTGTTTTTTTTATGCATGGGTATTTTAGCCTCTGCCACACTGTTGATAATTACACGAAAGAAAAGAGAGAAGTCGCTCCAGCTTAGTTCGCGGCTAAGCAAGACACGTTTCAGTGCTTTAAAGGGTGTAGTGTCAGCAGATGGAGACAATAAATGTAGCTCTGGAGTTGATGATCTCATTCGCCATGAACCACCATCCCAGATGCTTGCTTTAACTTCACGGTGTCATCTGTGGTTGCATGTTGCATATGGTGTCTAGCTTGTATTCGAAAGGCCGAAGTCGGTCTTTATTAAGATAAGGAAATAATTTTTTTACATCACGGCGACGGCCGCAAAGAGTACAAGACCACAGAGCACCAGAAGCCAAATAGCTAGTCAAGGCATTGGCCGAACCAGTGACAAGGCCATCACAGACAGGCATCACCTGCAAGCCAACTAAAAATCCATGGTGCTGGCGAAGCAGCCCACCTCCCGCTAGGCTCTTAGGTCCTCGATGATCATGCTCACCATTCCAGCCGGGTGTCTAGCTTGTATTGCTTTCAATTTGGTTAAATTGCATCTGCTTAGTTTACACATTATACCTTTGAATATGACATGCCTTCCTGTTTTTGGTACATACTACTACATCTGTCTATTAACCATGTTCTTACATCAAACTAATGTTCTTGTGTATCCCTCATCAATCACTTATGATGAGACAGTCAGGCTCATGGATTACTGTGAGAAAATATCCTCTTTTAAAGAATGCAGTGTTAGCCTCCCCACATGATTCTCAAGAAACAACAAGGCTATATGAAGATAGTCAACGTAGCTCTGTAGTTGATGACCGCATTCCCCCTACACCACCATCGTAGGTGCTTGCTCTAACTTGGCAGTGTGATATGTGGTTGCATGTTACATATGGTGTCCAGATTGTAATTCTTCTAATCTGGTTAAATTGCATATGCTATTCTGCTTAGTTTATACATTATACCTGTTAATGTGACATGCCTTCCTATTTTTGGTACATACTACATGTGTCTATTAAGCATGTCCTTACATAAAACTACTTTTTTTTGTATCCCGCATCAATCAATTATGACGAGTCAACTTTAGTATATGTAGTGTGATATTGGTTGCATCTTTCATAAGATTTATAGCATGCACTGCTTCTAATTTGTTGAAATGCCATTTATGATGGGACGCTTTTAACTTGGCAAAGTCATATTGGTTGCATCTTTCATGTGGTGTCTAGCTTGCATTGCTTCTAATTTGTTGAAATGGCTTCTGCTTGGTTTACACAAATAGTTGTGAATATGCCATGCCGTCTGTTTTTCGTACATATTCCATCCTCGTATCATGTGTTTGCCTTACATCAAAGTAGTGATTGTCAGTATCATGCATGAATGAGTTCTGAATAGTGAATTTTATTGCTTTTTCTTGTCGGTTTTACTTGACAATGCAAAATCAATAAAGCAGAAGGAAATTAGCAAGGCAGTGGATAATGGTGCTCCTTCCGACCAACTGAAACAGAGGGCCTCTACAGATTCTACTCCGCCATCCCCCAACAAGATTTGCAAGATAACACATGCATAGACACTCAACGTAGCTGTGTTGATGATGAGCACATCTCCCCTACTCCACCATCACATGTGCTCCCTCTAACTTGGCACTGTTATATGTGATTGCATGTTATGTATGATGTCTAGCTTGTATTGCTTCTAATTTTGTTGAATTCCATCTACTTAGTTTACACATTATACTTGTGAATAAGACACGTGTTCATGTTTCTAGAACATACAATATTTGTCTATCACACCATGTTCTTACATCAAAGTACTACTATTGTGTAAACTGCAACAATCACTTATCATAAGACACGTTTAACTTGAGAGTGTGATATAGGCTACATCTCGCATTCTTTTCTAGCTTGTACTACTTCTAATTTGTTGAAATGGCACTTATGAAGAGACAATTTTAACTTGGTAGTGTGATATTCGTTGCATCTTTCATATGGTGTCTAGCTTTCATTGCTTCTAATTTGTTGAAATGCCTTCTGTTTAGTTTACACATCATAGCTGTGAATATGCAATGTTGTCCTTTTTCTTACACATTCAATCGTCCTATCATGTGGTGGCCTTACATTAAAGTAGTGCTCGTCAGCATCCTGCATCAATGAGTTCTGAAAAGCAATTTTTTATTCATTTTTCTTCTGGGTTTGACTTGACAAGGCAATAAAATTAAGTAAGAGGAAGGAAAAAATTAAGGCAGGGACTGATGGTGGTCTTCCGGCGGAACCGGCATCCCAGGTGCTTTCTCTAGCTTGGCTGTGTGATATTTGCTTGCATGTTGCATACAGTGTCTAGCTTGTATTGCTTCTAATTTGATTAAGTTACTTCTGCGTAATTTACACAAATAGTTGTGAATATGCCATGCCGTCCTGTTTTTCCTCGTATCATGTGTTTGCCTTACATCAAAGAAGCGATTGTCAGTATCATGCATGAATGAATTTTGAAGAGTGAATTTTATTGCTTTTTCTTGTCGGTTTTCCTTGACAATGCAAAATCAATAAAGCGGAAGGAAATTAGCGAGGTAGTGGATAATGGTGCTCCTTCTGACCAACTGAAACGGAGGGCCTCTACAGATTCTACTCCGCCATCCCCCCAACAAGATTTGCAAGACAACACATGCATAGACACTCAACATAGCTGTGTTGATGATGAGCATGTCTCCCCTAGTCCACCATCATAGGTGCTCCCTCTAACTTGGCACTGTTATATGTGGTTGCATGTTATGTATGATGTCTAGCCTGTGTTGCTTCTAATTTTGTTGAATTCCATCTGCTTGCTTTACACATTATACTTGTGAATAAGACACGTGTTCCTGTTTCTATAACATACAATATATGTCTATCACACCATGTTCTTACATCAAAGTACTACTGTTGTGTAACCTGCAACAATCACTTATCATAAGAAACGTTTAACTTGGGAGTGTGATATAGGTTACATCTCGCATTCTTTTCTAGCTTGTACTACTAATTTGTTGAAATGACACTAATGACGAGACAATTTTAACTTGGTAGAGTGATATTCGTAGCATCTTACATATGGTGTCTAGCTTTCATTGCTTGTAATTTGTTGAGATGCCTTCTGCTTAGTTTACACATCATAGCTATGAATATGCAATGATGTCCTCTTTTCTTACACATTCAATCGTCCTATCAAGCGGTCGCCTTACATTAAAGTAGTGCTCGTCAGCATCCTGCATCAATGAGTTCTGAAAAGCGAATTTTTATTCATTTTTCTTGTGGGTTTGACTTGACAAGGCAATAAAATTAAGTAAGAGGAAGGAAAAATTAAGGCAGGGACTGATGGCGGTCTTCCGGCGGAACCGGCATCCCAGGTGCTTTCTCTAGCTTGGTAGTGTGATATTTGCTTGTATTGCTTGTAATTTGATTAAATCACATCTGCTTAGTTTACACATTATACATGTGAATATGGCATTTCTTCCTTATTTTGCATATACTACATCTTTGTATTACATGTTCTAACATCGAAGCACTGCTCGTGTCTATCCTGCATCAATCACTTATGATGAGACACATTTAACTTGGTAGTGTGTTGTTGTTTGCATCTTGCATATGATTTATTTCTTGTACTGCTTCACATTTGTTTAAATGCCAGTTATGATGAGACACTGTTAACTTGGCAGAGTACTATTTATAGCATCTTTCATATGGTGTCTACCTTCCATTGCATTGCTTCTAATTTATTGAAATGCCTTCTGCTTAGTTTACACATCATAGGTCTGATTATCTCATGCCGTCCTGTTTTTCGTACATATTACATCCTCCTATCAAGCGATTGTCTAACATCAAAGTTCAGTTCATCTGTATCACGCATCAATTTGTTCCGAAGAACTAAATTTTTATTCCTTTTTCTTGTCGGCTTGACTTGACATGGCAAAGAAAAAGAGGAAGGAACACAGAATGGTAGGGGATGGTGTTAGTACTCAGGACGCACGGAAACGGAAGCGAAAGAGTTATGCAGATCTGCTGGTACTGATAGTGCAATAGATGGTCGAAGTCCACTGGATAATTGTACAAACAAGGTATCCCCCGCTACACCAGCTGCAAGACAATCCAAACACAAACGAAAAGTTGCCACCAAACAAGCATGCCAACCCTAGTTGTTGCAGCACCTTCTTCCATAGTACCAACATCTGCACGAGTTACTCGTTCGACAACTCAGCTAGCGGCAAGTTCCTAAGCTCCCTTGCCACCTGACACTACTTCCGAAGCACTCTTGACACTAGAGGACTTGGCAAGATCAGATGAACCTTGTGAGCTTCAACAGCAAGAAGGTAGTTGCTCGAGTCAAGTTACAATTGCATGCTTCTTTATATGTAGTCTCACAGTTTGATGTACACTAACACTTCCTATGTTTGTTGTTGAACTAGCACCTAGGCGCAAGCGAAAACAGACATCAGGGATAATGCTCGACAGTTTAACTAAATCTAGAGGAGGAAGAATGGAGCTCCATTTTGAGGCAGGTTTAAAAAGGCCATGTGATGCTACAGAGTCAACCAAGTTAGTATCAGAGCCAGCCGTTGCCGTTAGGTGTCATGCATATCCTCTCAACATGGATTCAGTACAGGAATGACAAAGAAGAAACCCAATTTAACACCTCCTCGACCATTTATCTGTAAGTATGGTTATGTATGGAAATTAGTAATATTGTCTTGCTTTGTCCCATACTTTCTAGGTTGCTGGTAATGTGACTCCCATAATTTTCAACAGATGAGGTTCAACTTGGATAGCCAAGATGATGCAACCAGACAAGCATGCACCCATGTTTTCAAATCTGCTCTACGACGGTATCGTTATAACTTGAGGAAAACTCACTTTGAAGGCAAGGCTAACACTGAACTTGCCCAAACATCTCCAGTGGAAAATATAATGGATGAAGACTGGAGGGGCCTTGTTAAACACTGGTCCGATCCAAAGTATCAAGTACGTTATATATATGTGATCAGATCACATGTTGAACTCCTATTTACGCATGTGCCTCACAGATCTATCTTCTTCTAGGTGAACTGTTCAAAGAACAAGGCCAACCATACGAAAGTGAAATTCCAACTGACGACAGGATCTCGTAGCTGTATTGCACATTGTGAAGCTCTTGTCACTAGATGCTGTTTCACTCTTTTCACAGTGTGCCATATTATCATATCTATATTGACTTGTTCCAGATGTAGAGGAAAGCCCGCAAGGACCAAAAAGTACCTGAACCAAATGCTGTGGAAATCTTCAAGGACTGCCACACTAGCAAGACGAAGGGCATGACTACACCAGTCAAAGCCACTGTTGTAAGTCCTTAATCCCCATGACTTTTAACTACTGGTTACTCTGACTTGTGCATTGAACCGCACGGTTTGCAGCCAATGTCTATTACTCTTTTCAATTTTATACACAATTGTCTTAGCGTATCATTGCACCTTACAAGGTTTAAAAGAGAGGAGTGATGTTCCTTTGATCTTGATCTGTAATCTAGTTCCGTGCTGGACTTGCCGACACAACATTACAGTTGCCTTTTTGTCTGTTCTCAGTTGTTTTGTGATATGAATGATGTCATACTATGCTTATCGTATTATAAACTTTGTCTCTTTATCCTTAGCTGTCAATACAATGTGAAGAAATAGACAATACATTAGCCATGATACATGGTCATATGTTTGTAACCTAGTTTTATTATGTACTTTGTAGTAAAATGCAACTAATATTTTACACGAGTTCACCAAAATAAGTTCTTTATATAGACCGAAGCTATTTTGTTTGGTTTTCCTACCTCCTTAATAACTTCTATTCTGGTACTACTAATGTACAAACTCAACTTTTCAGCAAGCTATGGAACAAATGGTGGAACTGCCACCTTTCTCAAGGTGACGAGGCAACCATAACCGCAATGTCACCTCTTGCTGCAGTGGGTCAGTACCTGTCCACTAACAGTGCCAAAAGCACCTTCCTGTGTAATACTGGGTTGGTTGTTAAGGCAATCTCGTCCAAACTGCCTCATGATCAAGATATGCAAGCTCAAAACAATGTTATATCTGTGCTCCAGACACAAGTCCAATCCCTAACAGAGACCCTTTGTGAAACAAGGACAACCATTGTTCGATGTCGTCAAGATATGCATGGTTTTGAAACCAGACTATCAGACGTTTGCTACGTTGTTCAGGAGCCTAGGAGAAATGAAGGCGAAGGTTATGGTGCTCCATCAGATAGTACAACATGAAAACATAACAGTCAGGTCAAATGAACTGAGCTTTTGAACTTCTGATGGTGCATTTATCTGTCGGACTGTTAACTTTTATGCCAACCTTCCTTTTGTTATATGGCTGCTATTTGTTTTGTTGCAATACATTTTTTTTCTTAACGGGCAGCGACCGGCTAAAGAAAACAACAAGCCATTTTTGTATAGTGTAGGGTGTTCCCTATATTTGCACTGGTGGCAAACTTTGATGCCCAGTGGATGTAATCTGTGCAATCGCCTTAATAGCCTAGCTTTAGTTTCTGCCTTATTTATTTCCTTAGTCTTTTTTCCTTGGTTTGCTAGTGGCCGCAACCACCATGGCTAGATACAGACCGTGGTAACCTTGAGCCTGCTATGGGCCGTAGGATCAATGGGCCTCGTACGGGCCATAGGGTCAATGGGCCTTCTATGGCCCGTCGGATAAATGGGCCTCCAACGGGCGGTAGGATCCATTGGCCACACATGGGGTCCAACAATTCGTGTGCCAAAACCGGACCGCGACATGGGCCGTAAACGGGCGTAATTGGTATCGGGTCAGCACGGTAACGGGCCGTTAACAGGCCGGAAGACAGCAAAGGCTTAATTCTGTCATAGGCATAACAGGTCGTTAATGGGCCCGAATACATGACGGGTTGGAAACGGCGCAATGGGTTAACAGCCCACTAACGGGCCGATTCTAACCACGGGCTGAATTTGGCCCATTAGGAGAACATGCCAGTAACAGACCGGAAGTAATCAAGGGGCGGAAAGGAGCCCAAGAATTTATGGGCCCTCAGTAGGCCGAAAGTTAACACGGGCTAGAAACGGCCCATGTGAATCATGGGCCGTTAATGGCTATAAAGAAATTTACTATTTATTATGGGCCAGAGTCACCACGGGCTACTAAAGGGGCCAAAGATATGAAAGGCCTCATATGGGCCAAAAGACGTCATGGGCCATACATGGGCCAAAAGTGAAACGGGCTGGTATTATACTGGACGAACCACATGATGCTGTTGGGCCGAATTCGGAAAGGCCATAATGGGCCGTGAGTTACCGGGCCGTAAAATGGGCTATATGCGAATAGACCGTTAACATGCTTTTCATGGCTCGGCCCGCTAGCTTTTGACCAAGTCAAACGGGCCTGCCTTTGCAAGCTAAATGGGACACTATTGTGCCATGCCACATGTCAACATATCATAGGCGCCTATCTGTCCCATTGGCGAGCTGACACGTGGTTCCTGTGGCTAATGAGAATTTTACACGTGGAAAATCCCGATTGGTCTGGGCTGTTAACGGGTTATCGGATGCAAACTGGAACCCGATAGCTTAACGGCGACCCGTTACGGTGGAAGCCACGTGTCGGTTACCCTCGACGAAAACACTTCCATGACGCGGCATTTATCGTCATGGAAGTGGACACTTCCATGATGATAATTTCAGTATTGTCATGGAACACTTCTACGACAACACAGGTATGACTATCTTGATTCTGTCATAAAATCATCATAGATGTACATGCATGACAGAAAGCGTGACCTACTATGACAAAGACGTATCATCACAGAAGTGTTTTTTTTGTAGTGATTCCTTGGGAAGTGTTTCATCCCTTTCTTTAATGGAAATTGGAACCTTATATTTCCTTCTTTCATACCAGTAATAGCTCCTATGGTGCGTAAGAAAGGCCTACCAAGTATTATAGGACAAGACAGATTGCATTCAATATCAAGCACAATGAAATACACGGGCACATAATTTCTATTAGCAAGTATAAGAACATAATTTATTCTATCCAATGGTTTCTTAATAGTTGAATCCGCTAAATGCAAGTTAAGGGAACTTTCATCCATATCGGTGAGACCTAGCACGTCACATAATGATTTTGGTATAGTAGAGACGCTAGCACCTAGATCACATAAGCATTGCATTCATAACCTTTAATTTTAAGTTTAATAGTAGGTTCCCATTCATCATGTAATTTCCTAGGTATAGAAACTTCCAATTCTAGCTTTTCATCATGAGCTTTAATCATAGCTTCTACAATATGTTTAGTAAAAGCTTAACATTGTTCGTAAGCATTAGGTAAGTTCATCATGGATTGCAATAATGAAATAAATTCAATCAAAGAGCAATTATCATAATTAAAGTCCTTGTAATCCAAAGTAGTGGGCACATCGCTATTTAAAGTCTTGACCTCTTCAAGCCCACTTTTCTTGTTTTTATCATTAAGATCATCACCCTCCGAACAATTGGGACGCCTTCTAACTAAAGGTTACTCATATCCAGTCCCTTTTCATCAAGTTTTATATTACTAAACAAAGTTTCAATAGGTGTCACACCAATCATTTTAACATCTTCATCATGATTACAATAAAAACCGTGTAGAATCGCCTTTTCTAGGAATTCTCGCTTAGCTCTAATCCTTGTGATTCTTTCCCCACTCTCATTCATGGTAACTTGAATGGAATTTAAAGTTTCATTAGCATACATTTTAGGTGGCATGATTTTAATTTTAGGAGTTTCCACATCATGAGCAATTCTATCCATGTTTCTAGCCATACCGTCAACTTTATGTAGTTTTTCTTCTACCATAGCATTGAAAATCTTTTGAGAACTAATAAACTCATTAATGTTGTTCTCAAGTTCAGTAGGTATCCTATTATTATTATTATTATTATTATTATTATTATATGAATTACCATAGGAATTACCATAATTATTAGAGGCATTACCGGGATACGGTCTAGGATTGAAATCCCCCCAATAAGCATTGTTGTTGAAATTATTTCGAGCGATAAAATTCACATCAATAGCATCATTATTTTGCTCAATCGAAGTAGATAGTGTCACATCATTGGGATCAACATGAGCATTTTTACTACTAAGCATATTCATAAGAGCATCCATTTTTATCACTCAAAGTAGAAACCTCTTCGACAGAGTTTACCTTCTTACAAGTTCGAGCTCATTCGATGTGCCATTGAGAATAATTTGTCATCATATTATTAAGAAGATTTGTAGCTTCTCCCAATGTAATTCCCATAAAGTTACCACCTACGATAGAGTCTAGAAGATTTCTCGACACAAAGTTTATCCCTGCATAATTTTTTTGTATTATCATCCACAAGCTTAATCCATGTGTGGGACAATTTCTAATCATTAATTTCATTCTCTCCCAAGATTGTACAACATGTTCTTGCTCAAGTTAATTAAAGTTTATGATTTTATTTCTAAGATAAATAATCTTAGCGGGAGGAAAATACTTGGCAATGAAAGCATCCTTACATTTATCCCATGAATCAATACTATTGCGAGGCAAGGACGAAAACCAAGTTTTAGCACAATCTCTTAGCGAGAAAGGAAATAATTTCAACTTAACAAATTTTTTTGTGTTTTTGATATTTTTGTAATGAGACTAATAAAAGCAAATAAAGCAACTAAAAAGTAGAGCAAGTAAATGATAATTTGAGTGTAGGTACTTGTAGGTTTTGGATGATGTGTCCCCGGCAACGGCGCCAGAATTTTTTCTGCTACTTGTGAGCTGCGTTGGGCTTTTCCCCAAAGAGGTAGGGTGAAGCAATATAGTAGCTGAGAAGTATTTCCCTCAGTGAAAACCAAGGTTATCAAACCAATAGGAGAATAACACCAAGCCTAGTGAACATCACCTGCACACACAAGAACAAATACTTGCACCCAACGCGGGCAAGAGGTTTGTGAATCCCATGAACTCGTTACTTGCAAGGATTAAATCTGGTAGTGGTAGATAAATAAATTGCAAAACAAAATAAAAGTAAATAAATTGCGACAAGTTATTTTTGGTTTTTGTAATATGATAAAATTAGACCCAGGGGCCATAGTTTTCACTAGAGGCTTCTCTCTTGAAACATAGCATACGGTGGGTAGACAAATTACTCCTGGGCAATTGATAGAAGAGTGCATAGTTATGATGTTATTCATGGCAATTATCATGTATATAGGCATTACGTCGGTGACAAGTAGACCAAAACAATTCTGCATCTACTACTATTACTCTACCAATCGACTGCTACCTATCATGCTCTATGGTATTAAGTTCATAACAAATAGAGTAATGCATGAAGCAAGATGCCATAATGTAGAAAAAATAAACTCAAGCAATATGAATGAACCCCATCGTTCTACCCTTAATGGAACAATACAAATACGTGCCTCGCTACCCCTTCTGTCACGAGGTGAGGACACTTCAAGATTGAACCCATTACAAAGCACTTCACCCACTCAAGATAAATCAATCTAGTTAGCCAAACTAAACAGATATCTCGGAGAGAAATGCAAAGCTATAACAATCATGCGTAATAAAGTACAACAAAGACTTAGTTACTTTCAATGAATAATCTTGTTACAAACCCACAATTCATCGGATCCCAAGAAATGCACCCAAAAGAAGATTACATTAGATAGAACTCCATGAAGATCACGGAGAACTTTGTATTGAAGATCAAATAGAGAGAAGAAGCCATATAGCTACTAGCTATGGACCCGTAGGTCTGTGGTAAACTACTCACACATCATTGGAGGGAAGCAAGGATGATGAAGAAGACCTCCGTGATCGATTCCCCCTCCGGTAGAGTACTGGAAAAGGCCTCCAGATGGGATCATGGAAGAACGGAAGCTTGCGATGGTGGAAATAGTGTTTTGGGTGGATCTCTGTTGGTCTCAGGATTTATGGGAATTTATAGAGTTGGACTTAGGTCAAAAGGAGTTGCGAGGGCCCCACAAACTCAGGGGGCGCCCCTCTGAGGGCGTGCCTGGCGAGCTTGTGGCATTCTCGTACCTCCCCTGGTCCCCTCCCGAGCATCCTAGGGTCCCTTCCGGTCTAGAAAAAATGAACGTAAAGTTTTATCGTGTTGGGACTTCGTTTGGTATTGATTTCCTGAAAAACCAAAAACATGCAGAAAACAACAGCTGGCACTAGGCGCTGGGTTAATAGATTAGTTCCCAAAAATGATATAAAATTGCATATAAAGCATCTAAAATTGATAATATAATAGCATTAAACAATCAAAAATTATAGATACATTGGAGACGTATCAGGCACCTTCCTCTAGTGGGTTCGATAACTCAGGTTCACCTCTGGGAAAAAGGACGAGAATCCTTTCTGCTCCATTTCCGGATCACCAAAGGAAGTAATCAAACCTTTTTCTTGCGCCTTTGCCCGGGAGGCTTTGTGTGCCTAGTCATTGTGTTTAGAGTTTTTGTTTCAGTTTTAAGTTTACTTTTTGTTGCAAGTCTTGTGAGTAGAAAAACTCAAAAATATTGCCATGGCTAATAACCTTGGGAGCTTTGCAACTCCTAGAAATAGTTTCATGCATGAACCTGTAGCACAACCTGATGTTGCTGCCGCTGAGTATGAGATAAAACCGAACTTAGTCTCTATGGTTCAACATGAGCTATTTGAAGGCTCTGCTTCTGAGGATGCCAGCATGCACTTGCATAATTTTTCTGAATTGTGCAACATGACGTGTGACGGTGTCCTGGATTAGGGGGTGCTAACCTAGTCAGCCCATGCTCCTCGGGTTGGGCCGATGGGCCTTCATTCCTACTCAAGACAGACTCCGGAGGCGGTATGCAGGAGGCGTGATCAAGACTACCTCCACCAAAGACTTGTCGTATACTCCAAGATTTCTCCTGCCGCCTTGTGCCTAGATACCGACCTTTTAACCCTAGATACCCGACCAGGCGCATATATAAGCCTTGGGTTTAGCCCATTGAGGGGACATTAACGCAATATCATTCACCTAGTTCTAGAGTTAGACCACATCTTACGATCTCGAGGTAGATCAATTCTGTACTCGATACATCTCCATTAATATAAACAAGAGCAGGACGTTGGGTTTTACCTCCATCAAGAGGGGCCAAACTTGGATAAAACATCATCTCTCTGTTCCTATTACCATCTGTCCGAGATCCACAGCTCGGGACCCCCTACCCCGCGGTCTGTCGGTTTTGACACCGACATTGGTGCTTTCATTGAGAGTTATGTTGTGCGATCGACAGAAAGATCGATGGGATCGCCAATCAACAGCCTCGAATTCATAGGACCAATCTCCATGCCCGAAACATCGGTCATGAAATTTCCTTCACATAAAATTGAGGTGAAGTATGACCCTTCTCCGGCTCCTACGGGGGATTCCCCCAAGGATGAAGGGCTGAGGTATTTTCTGGAAAGTGAGTCAGACAGTGGCCTACCAGAGGCAGCTGAGGAAGCTGATCTTCAAATTAGCTCGGCTGGCCCGACGCCCATAGATCCGACACAGGATGAGAATAGTGGGGTTTCGGACCCATGATCCTTAGAGATCGAAACTCGTCCACTCACCTCCCACATAGAGTATCACCCGGATAACTCCGACCCACCCGACATCTGGGATCTGGCCTATGTGCAACAACTCCCAGACAAATGGATTAGACAATTCTGGGCTAGATTCTTGTCTGTCAAAAACAAGATATCAGATTACATGGACTCTGACATAATCACAGCTTTCCAGCGCGGATGCAAGGATAAAGGCATTTCGAACCCCCTCGCTCATTGTAGTGTTCAAACACTCCCAGAATTATCCGACCTGGTATCCCGATTTTGCACCATTGAAGATGCCTGGCTAGCCAGAAAAAACACGAATTCAATCTATGAAGACTATCCAAAACGCGACAAACCAGTACCTCGGCGTGAGCCTCGTAAATGGAACACATAGGGTGAGCGACCGTGGAAGAGGAAGAAGACCTCTGGTCACCCCGGGACAACCCTGGATGGCTGTTTGGATAAGCCATGCCCAATCCACGCTATTCTGATCAACTCCATCCTGACTCACAGCCTTCGCGACTATTGGGTGTTGAGGCAGGTGGCCAAAGAGGGACCCGCCCTCTTGGCGGGCGACCCCTGCCACACAGAACAAACCTCGGACGAAGATGAGGTCCTGATGATCTACGAGACCTTCGTGTCCAACAACCAACGCAAACGGGCCCTACGGGAAATCAATTCCGTCTGGCAAGCACCGACTCGGGGTGCGTGGATAGACACGCTGGCCACTTTCGATCATAATGATCAGCCAAGGTCGACCCCAAATAGGTGCCCCACCGAGCTGGTCCTCAACCCAATTGTAAACAGCTGCCGACTTTAGAAGGTCCTTATGGATGGAGGCAGCAGCTTGAATTTAATATATGCAGACACTCTGGATAAAATGCACATCGATAAATCGCGTAGAACAGAGTAGCGCTACCTTTAAAGGTGTACTTCCCGGGCGAAAAGCACACTGCAGTGGAAAAATAACCCTGGATGTGTTCTTCGGAACACTGGATAATTACTGTTCCAAAGAGGTCATGTTTCATATCGCTCCTTTCAAGAGTGGATATCACGCCCTTCTCGAACGGGACACTTTCTCTAAATTCCAAGCAGTACCGCATTACGACTATATGAAGCTCAAAATGCCAGGCCCAAAAGGAATCATTACCATCTCAAGTGACCCCGACAGGGCACTTAAGGCCGAGAATAAGATGGCGTCACTTGCCCTCAAAACTTTGTACGAAGTCCTCACGGCCGAGGAGCTTACCACGCTGCACACTGAAGTCGATCGGGATGATGTCATCCTCGACAAATGACTGAAATCTACTTCGTTCAAGCCGGCTGACGAAATAGTCAAATTTCAAGTATACCCTACGGATCCCACTAAAACAACGTCCATGGGGGCGAACCTCAATCCGGAGATTGCCGAGGCCTTACACATTTTCCTCAGGGAGAATTGGGACGTATTCGCCTCACACCCTTCCGACATGCTGGGGATACCCCACAGGCTCGCGGAACACAGCCTGAACATATTAAAGGGCTACAAGCCTGTCAAACAAACACTTCGGCGGTTTTCTGAGCCCAAGCGTCAAGAAATGGGCAAGGAATTGGCTAAACTATTGTAGGCCGGGTTCATCCGAGACATAAAACACCCCGACTGGCTAGCCAATTTGGTCATTGTACCAGAGAATGATAGGTCTTGGTGTTTGTGTGTCGATTTTAAAGACCTCAATAAAGCCTCCCCAAAGTCCCCTTCCCCCTAACCCGTATCGACCAAATTTTAGATGCCACAACAGGTCACGATGCGCTGTGCTTCCTAGACGGTTACTCGGGATATCATCAAATAAAGATGCAGGAATCTGACTAGGCAGCAACACCGTTCATCACACCTTATGGGCTGTTCTGCTTCAATACGATGCCCATCGGACTAAAGAACACCGGCGCCACATACCAATGTATGATTCAAACATGGCTGAAAAAACACATCGGGAAGACCGTCGAGGCCTACGTCGACGATGTGGTTGTTAAAACCAAACACGTCGGACAGTTAGTAGACAACCTCCGCGATACATCCGCCAGCTTACGGGAGTATCAAATTAAACTTAATCATGAGAAATGTGTCTTCGGAGTCCCGGCTGGCAAACTCCTCAGCTTCATCGTATCTAGCCACGGAATTGAAGCCAATCCGACCAAAATTCGAGCCTTGGACCGTTTGGAGGTACCAACAGAGCTCAAACACATACAAAAACTGGCGGGCTGTGTGGCGGCTTCAAGTCGCTTTATATCATGACTCGGAGAGAAGGACCTGCCCCTGTACAGGCCACTAAAGCAAACAAAAACATTTAAATGGACTAAGGAAGCCGCGGTGGCCCTGGAAGACATCAAGACTCTCCTCGCCACCAATCCCTTCCTGGCAGCACCAAGCGTATGTGAACCGATGATATCATACATCTCGGCCACGAACCAGGTGGTTAGCGCAGTCTTCGTGGTCGAGCAGGACATGGAGGGTCACAAATTCCAGGTCCAGTGGCCTGTTTATTACGTCTATGAAGTCTTAACTCCGTGCAAGTCACGATACCCTCACCATCAAAAGATAGCCTACGCCGTCTTCATGGCATCACGAAAACTTCGGCACTACTTTCAAGAGTGTTCGGTGACCATGGCATCCAACGTCACGTTAAGTGACATAATTAATAACAAGGATGCAACAGGGCGTATAGCCAAATGGGCCATAGAGCTCATACCCATTGAAATCACCTACAAACTGCGCCGAGCCATTAAGTCCCAGGTACTGGCCGATTTCTTACCCGAATGGACGGAGGCCGAACTCCCCCGGGAATATCACACCTATTCACATTGGACCATGTATTTTGATGGCTCCAAAATTCTTGCCAGCCTAGTGGCTAGCGTTGTGCTCACGTCACCCACGAGAGACAATATTAGATATGTGCTACAAATCATGTACACGGACTCCAATAATGTGGCCGAATACGAAGCCCTCCTGCACGGACTCCGGATAGCAGTCTCCATGGGTGTCAAACGCCTGGAGGTTCGAGGTGATTCCAACCTCACCATCTCATAAGTAAACAACGAGTTCGATGCCAAAGACCCGAAGATGACAACTTATCGGAACACCGTCATAAAGATCTCGGCCAGGTTCGAGGGGCTGGAATTGCACTACACACCCCAGGATAGCAACCAGGTCGTGGATGTACTAGCCCGAATGGGCGCAAAATGGGATAAGGTCCCAGATAATACCTTCCTCGATCGGCTCTTTAAGCCATCCGTAGTCTAGCAAGACAACAAAGGAACGTCAGAGTCAAGCGACGTCGGGCAACATGCCCCGCCCGAAGACGACGAAGGCATAATGGGCGGTTCAGCGGCTTAGGAAACTACCTCCGCACATGAAGTCATGGTAGTCATTGCACCCTGGACCGAGCCACTCCTCGCATACTTGCTCTGAAAGGAGCTCCCCGACAACCAAACCGACGCACGTCGGATCATAAGGCAATATAAAGCCTATAAGGTTCACGAAGGAGAGCTTTACAAAATGAGCACCATGGGTGTTCTCCAGCGATGCATATCTGAGGAAGAAGGAAGACTCCTACTCCCGGAGATACACTCCAGCATGAGCGGACGTCACGCCGCTGCCCAGAACCTGGTTAGCAAGGCATTCTGAGCTGGCTTCTACTGGCCGATTACGGGCGCTGACGCCTCAACGTTGGTACAACGTTGCCTAGGCTGTCAGGTATTTGCCCAGCAAATCCATATGCCCCCACAGCCCTTCGTACCATTCCCATCACCTGGCCTTTTGCAGTTTGGTGGCTAGATATGGTCGGGCCACTCAAGGGTGGATTAAACAAAAACAAATACCTACTTGTCATGGTAGACAAATTCACCAAGTGGATCGAAGCAAAGCCGGTCACCTCGACCGAAGCTGTCCAAGTAATCAAATTCATCTCTGGGGTGGTACATCATTAGGGCATCCCCCACAATCTGATCACGGATAACGGGACAAACTTCACGGCCAAAGAGGTAAAAGCATGGGGTTTAAAAATGGGCATTAAGCTCGACTACGCATCCGTTTACCATCCGCAGTCTAACGAGCAAGTGGAGCGAGCCAATGGACTAATCCTTAGCGGCATCAAGCCAAGGCTAGTGCGCTCCCTTAAAAAGGCCGACTGCAAATGGGTCGAGGAACTCGATTCCATCCTATGGGGCTTGCGTAACACTCCAAACAGATCCACTGGATACACGCTGTTTTTTATGGTGTATGGCGTCGAGGCAGTCCTCCCCTACGACATCATACAGGACACACCTCGGGTACACATGTATGAGGAGCTAGAGGCCGAGCTCGACCAACAAGGTGCCTTAGACGCTCTCGAAGAAGAGCGCAATGTCACACGGGCAAGGTCAGCTATCTATCAACAGCAGACCCATAGCTACCATGGCAGAGACGTCCGCACAAAGGACTTCAATGTCGGGGACCTCGTCATGAGGTTACATCCCGAAAAGCAGAAGCACAAACTCTCCCCTAGATGGTACGGGCCATTCATTATTGACCAAGTGCTAATCGGAGGGGCTTATCGCATTCGAGATCCAGAGGACGACCGTGTAGAGCCCAACCCCTGGAATGCGGCGCTTCTCCGACGCTTCTACGGCTGACACCCCACACACTGCTGATGTATATAACTTACACCTTTTCTTTGCCTTTATTTTTTACTTTTTATTTTTATGTTTCTTCCACCTCGGAACATTCTCAAATGATCTCGGGGATAATGCAAAATGTTCTTTTCAAAACACGCGCTTTCCCACCTCTTACACACTATTGTCTTTAAAGCCACTATATGCATCGATTTGATTTAAGATTTGGCCAAGCTAGGTTGCCCGGCTCCTGTGCTTGCCCCTTACATTCCCGATATTTTGGTTAGGGGGCAAAGGGAGCACCGCTGTGATTGCTACTCCGGGGTCAGCCGGTGCAGTACCTCAGACGGACATAGCCAAAAGCTAGCATTCTTACAATACAAATCGGTCGGCCACGACATAGGGTTAACGTGGAAGGGGTCTTTTCAAACCCCGACCAGGGGCTTTACCCTTGAGGTCACCCGTCTTCGGACAGATGTCCTCGACACTGCCCCGCGAGGAAAGGAACTGTTAGAAGAACTATTTTCCTCAGAAGAAGTTTCTTACGTTAAATAGTAATATAACATAACTTTCCGCCACCCTCTCATCTTTCAAACCGTATAGCCGGATTGCCTTGTCACCTGAAGCATCTGGTCTGATGACCTCGACCAGTAGTACAGGACACTCCTCGACCCTTAGTTGAGGAGGTTGAAGCCGATGGCTGGCTGACAGAGTTTGGAAGCGCGGCCTGAGAATTCACATAAAGTACTTCGATACATAAAGTCATACACAATTATCACATGCGGTCTAGTCCATCTATTAAGGTGCCCAGCGCACAATCCTTCTGCATAAACTGCACAACAGGCATTACACTCTCGTACGCATAGCTATTGGGGATTTACTCCCCATCTAAACCCATGGTTCCCACCTCTGCCAGCTCCGTTGTCTTCAGACCTGTATAGTGGGTCTTCACCATGGCCCAGGCCTCCCTTGAACCTTCTCAACAGGCGGATACCTTCCAAGCCTAGATCCGGCGTTGGGCTCTTTTTAGCCGATGGGCCAGGACGGCCATGTCTTCGGGGACCTGCACAACCTCAGGCCATAAAGGCTGGCAGACATCCTGCATTGGTTTCCATGCGCTTTCATGCACCACAGACAGATGAGTTGCCATGTCTTCAGACATCGGACCCCGGGCGTCAGGGGGTAAGCCGGACAGAGAAGCTGCCAAAGGAACGGCATCAGTCTGCTAACCACCTCGGCCAAACTATATGACGAGCAAATTATTAGAAAATCATGACTTACCAAAAATCATGTCATCAGTTCGTCGATTCTTTGATTCAGCAGTAGCCAGTTGAGCTTTTAAGCTCTCAATCTCCCAGGCTGTCGGGCGTTCTCAGCCCTGAGCGCACTAACGCCTTCCACCCTTTGAGTAACCACATGTTGGTTTGCTTGACGCTGCGACTCTGCATATACATGATCCTCGCGGGCCTGCTTAAGGTCTCTTTCTAGATGACCTAGGGCTTTCGCTACTACAAGGGATTATGGCATCAGGGCTATCTCATTACCTCTATATCACCAATAAAAGCACATACGGCGCACATCCCTGGTGAATTTCTTCACCCGTTCAGCCTCGGTCAGAGCAGCGTCTAGCTTCACCTTTGTTTGGGCCAGCGCCTCGGTCAGTTGCTCATTCTTCAACCGAGCCTCCTGTTAATGGCAACTGATACGTCTCCAACGTATCTATAATTTTTTATTGTTCGATGCTATTATAGTATCAATCTTGGATGTTTTATATTCATTTACAAGCAACTTTATATGATTTTTTCGGACTAACTTAGTGCCCAGTGCCAGTTGTTGTTTTTTGCCTGTATTTGACTTTTTAGAAAATCAATATCAAATGGAGTCCAAACGAAGAAAAA
Source organism: Thinopyrum elongatum (assembly GCA_011799875.1). Taxonomy (NCBI): domain Eukaryota; kingdom Viridiplantae; phylum Streptophyta; class Magnoliopsida; order Poales; family Poaceae; genus Thinopyrum; species Thinopyrum elongatum. The sequence goes on along the minus strand of CM022299.1, from coordinate 324,183,934 downwards.
ACTTTGGATTAATTTTTCCTGGACCAGAAGGGACCTTAGAACGTTCGGGAGGAGACCAGAAGGCCCATGAGGGAGCGACAAGCTTGTGGTGCGCGTCCCAGGGGGGGCCATAGGCTTGTGACCCCCTCGCAGAGTGGCTTGACCTAATTCTTCCTCTATAAATACCCAAAAATTCCCCTCAGATCGAAGGGCACCACGAAATACTTTTTCCACCGCCGCAAGTTTCTGTTCTCGTGAGATCCCATCTGGAGACCTTCGCCGGCACTCTGCCCGAGGGGGAATTGATCGCGGAGGGGCTCTACATCAACCTTGCCGCCCTTCCGATGACGCATGAGTAGTTTACCACAGATCTAGGGGTCCATGGTTAGTAGCTAGATGGCTTCTTCTCTCTCGATGTTCTTCAATACAATGTTCTACTTGATGTTCTTGGAGTTCTATCCGATGTAATGAGTTTTTGCGGTGTGTTTGTTGGGATCTGATGAGTTATGAGTTTATGATCAGATTATCCATGAATATTATTTGAGTTTTATTTGAACTCTTTTATGCATGATTGCTATAGCTTTGTATTTCTTCTTTGATTTATTGGTTTGGTTTGGCCAACTAGATTGATTTATCTTGCAATGGGAAGAGGTGCTTTGTAATGGGTTCGATCTTGCGGTGCTCAATCCCAGTGATAGAAGAGGACATGACACGTATGTATCGTATGTATCGTTGGTATTAATGGTAAAAAGATGGGGTTTATTCATGCGTGAGTTTATCTTGTCTACATCATGTCATCTTGCTTAAGGCGTTACTCCGTTCTTTATGAACTTAATACTCTAGATGCATGCTGGATAGCAGTCGATCTATGGAGTAATAGTAGTAGATGCAAGCAGGAGTCGGTCTACTTGTCTCGGACGTGATGCCTATATATGATCATTGCCTTGGATATCATCGTGATTATTTGCTTTTCTATCAATTGCCCAACAGTAATTTGTCTACCCACCGTATGCTATTTTCTCGAAAGAAGACTCTTGTGAAAACTATGACCCCCGGGTCTACTTTTATCATATATTAAAATCCAAAAATACCTTACTGCAAGTTTTCTTTATTTATTTTATTTTATATTTAGTGCAATCTATTTATCTATCACCATACAATTTAATCTTGGAATCAACCGCCAAGGGATTGATAACCCCTCGTTCATGTTGGGTGCAAGGATTTGTTATCTTGTGTGCAAGTACTATTTACATAGTGTTGCCTGGTTCTCCTACTGGATTGATAACCTTGGTTCTTAACTGAGGGAAATACTTATCTCTATTGTACTGCATCATCCTATCCTCTTTGAGGAAATCTCAACGCAACTCACAAGTAGCAGGAAGAATTTCTGGCGCCGTTGCCGAGGAGACATCATCAACATCTATCAAGTACCTACGCATAAACTTTCATCTCCTTGCATATTTTATTTGCCTTTGCCTCTCATTTTCATCTTCCCCACTTCTAAGAAGTCTTTGCAAAAATACAAAAATATTTTTTGTTTGCCCGCTTTATCGTTATGGCTAGTTCGTCCCTGAAAATGAAGTTCTGAATTCTAAGCAAAGGGGGGAGAGAATTTAAAAGATGCTTGGTATAGGATATGCGATGCTCGTAATAGATCAACTCGTAAGCAATCCACTACCGTCCTTCTTCGCAATTTGTATGTGGAAATTACTACTTGGTATAGATTTGTTCTTGATACTATTACCGGAGGGAATTTCTTGATTATTCCCCCTTTGGATGCTTTCAATGCCACGGGAAATTTACTGGGATCACCACCTATCACTATCAATGAAACAGCTTTAACCCTGGAACATGTTATGCAAAGACTAGATGCTATTGAAAATAAAATGCCTACCATAGAACATATTGAAAATCTTGATAAAAAAGATCCACAATAATGTCACTCAATTCGGATCAAATGTAGGGATTACTATTAAAATGCTAAAGGAGAAAGAACCAATAATTAATGAAAGGGTAGAACAAAGTCCCGCTAGAATCGGTAAGTTGGAAGAAATTATTAACAATTTGGGGTCCGCTTTTTCTTCCATTAAAACTATTGAAAAAACTCCTCCTAGCAAGAATTGCAAGTTTATTTATGTTCCGAAGGACAAGGGTGCTACATATAGTAATGGAAGTTAAGATCTTAAAATGATTAGTGTTCACCCCAACTTTGTTGATTTAATTAAGGAACCAATCTATGAGAATAAATTCCTTAACTTGGTTCCTAGGAGTTTGATTGTTAAGAATATATATGCTACAACTCCTAGAAATTATGGATGCATGCTTGAGGAGTTGGAGAAGAAAGATGATATTACTTTAAACTTTGCATTATGCCTAGCTAGGGGCATAAAACAATAGCGCTTGTTGGGAGGCAACCCAATAGTTATCTCAATTTTCTTGTTTATTTTTCTGTTTTCTTGTGTTCACACAATTATGCTACTGTTATGATTGTGTTTATTATGTTTTAATTAGTGTGTGTTCCAAGTAAAGTCTTTAGGATGGTTTGGATGATAGTTGACTTGATTCTATGAAAGAACAGAAACTTTTGCATCCAGTAGCAGAATTGTTAAATTTGCTGGAGGATGGAAAATTCTGAATTTGTTACACATAGTTGATATACAAATTTCCCACATTGTCCTAATTTTTAAGAATTTTTGGAGTTACAGAAGTATGAGCATAATTCAGGTTTCTACAGACTGTTCTATTTTTGACAGATTCTGTTTTTGATGCATTGTTTTGCTTGTTTGATGGAACTATGGATTGTATCGGGGGTATAAGCCATGGAGAAGTTAGAATACAGTAGGTATAATGCAAAAATAAAATATGAATAGGTTTGCAACAGTACTTAAAGTTGTGATTTGTTTTCTTATACTAACGGATCTCACAATGGTTTTGTTAAGTTTTGTGTGATTGAAGTTTTCAAGTTTTGAGTGAGACCATGATGGATGAAGGAATAAGGAGTGGCAAGAGTCTAATCTTGTGGATGCCCGAGGCACCCCAAGATAATATTCAAGGACTCCCAAGCAACTAAGCTTGGGGATGCCCCGGAAGGCATCCCCTGTTTCTTCTAACGACTATCGGTAATTTTACTTGGAGCTATATTTTTATTTATCACATATCATGAGTTTTGCTTGGAGCGTCGTGTATTAGATGAGTCTTTGCTTTGTTTGCTTTTTAGTTTGTCACAATCATCCTTGCTGAACACACCTATTTTGAGAGAAACACACATTTATCATGATTTGTTAGAATGCTCTAAGTGCTTCACTTAAATTTTTTGAGCTAGGCAGTTGCTCTAGTGCTTCACTTAAATCTTTTTGAGCATGGCGGTGATTTTATTTTGAAGAAATATGCTCTCATGCTTCACTTATATTATTTTGAGAGTTGATAAATTTTGAAGAAATACGCTCTCATGCTTCACTTATAATATTTTGAGAGTTGATAAATTTTGAAGAAATATGTCCACTCTCATGCTTCACTTATATCTTTTTGAGAGTTGAAAATAGTGATGGTAATTTGCACAAGATATGTAGTTAGTCCCAATGTGATGGATATCCAAGAAGGATATAGTAGAAACTTTCATGAGGGTCATTGGATATGATAAGTTTGATTCCTTGCAATAGTTTTGCGATATGGAGATGATAATATGTGATGCCATGTTAGTGAGTAATTATGCTTTAGTATGAATATTGGTGTTAAGGTTTGTGATTCCCTATGCATGCATGAAATTCAATAGTTATGCAATGAAGTTACATCCTTCTTGTGGTGCATTATTCAGTGTTAGTTATGCTCAATGCATGTTTATGATCATTTTTGTTTTTTGGTTGGTCGCTTCTCAACCTATTTGCTATCCTTCATTTGTACTAAGCGGGAATACTGCTTGTGCGCCCAAACTCTTAAACCAAGAGTTGTGCTAAATGAGTCCACAATACCTACCTATAAGCGGTATTTCCATGCCGTCCTAAGTAAATTTGCATGTGCCAACTCTAATTATTCAAAACAAACTTCCGTTTTGTGAGCCAGTATCACTCATGTGGCGGCAGGGGGTGGCCGATATCTTCCATGTTAGGTGGCTTATTCTCACGATGAGTGTTTATTCACTTGTCATTGCACGAGAGTGTGGCAGGTAATAGGGATGCCCAGTCCCGAAATGAAAATAATAATATTAATATGATAATAATAAATTCCTTGGAAAATTGGTATGGAAGGCACCCATGGATACGGCTAGCCATGGCTTGTGAAAAGAAAGGTGGAAAGAAAATGAACCTTATTTTCTGTTTGGGAACCGCCTATGATTTGTCTAGCATGGAAGATGTGGGAACTTTCGGTCGTAGCGTTGACAGGAAAAGGATGCCTCTCAAAATAATTTTATCTCTAATTTAAGCTTTAAGCTCTGGCACCTCTGTAAATCTCTGCTTCCCTCTACAAAGGGCCTATCTACTTACTTTTATGCAATTTTTATTTTTATTTGAGTCTCCATCTTCTCTTATAAAAGCACCAACTAGGGAACACTATTGTCATACTTGTGTATTGGGTGTAGCTAATATTTTGAGTGTGTTTCATGGTTGGATCAATGACTGAGCATAGTGGGCCAGGGATAACTTTCTTTAGCTTTGATATTTTGAAAGACATGGTTGCTTGTTGATATGCTTGAGTATTTATGTCTTCATGTCAAATTATAGACTATTGCTTTGAATAATTCAAACTCAAATGTCCATGCAACAAAAGAAAAGATTATATGATGAATGTGATAGGTTGCATTCCACATCGAAAATTCTGTTCTTATCATTTACCTACTCGAGGACGAGCATGAATTAAGTTTGGGGATGCTTGATACGTCTCCAACGTATCTATAATTTTTTATTGTTCCATGCTATTATAGTATCAATCTTGGATGTTTTATATTCATTTACAAGCAACTTTATATCATTTTTTCGGACTAACCTACTAACTTAGTGCCCAGTGCCAGTTGCTGTTTTTTTGCCTGTTTTTGACCTTTCAGAAAATCAATATCAAACGGAGTCCAAACGAAGAAAAAACTTTGGATTAATTTTTTCTGGACAATAAGAGACCCTAGAAGGTTCAGGGGGAGACCAGAAGGCCCATGAGGGAGCGACAAGCTCGTGGGGCGCACCCCAGGGGTGGGGGCGTCCCACATGCTTGTGGCCCTCTCACAGAGTGTCTTGGCCTAATTCTTCCTCTATAAATACCCAAAAATTCCCCTTAGATCGAAGGGCACCACGAAATACTTTTTCCGCCGCCACAAGTTTCTGTTCTCGTGAGATCCCATCAGGAGGCCTCCGCTAGCATTCTGCCGGAGTGGGAATTGATCACAGAGGGGCTCTACATCAACCTTGCCACCCTTCCAATGATGCATGAGTAGTTTACCACGGACCTACGGGTCCATAGTTAGTAGCTAGATGGCTTCTTCTAGCTAGATGTTCTTCAATACAATGTTCTCCTTGATGTTCTTGGAGTTCTATCCGATGTAATGAATTTTTGCGGTGTGTTTGTTGGGATCCGATGAATTGTGAGTTTATGATCAGATTATCCATGAATATTATCTGAGTTATCTCTGAACTCTTTTATGCATGATTGCTATAACTTTGTATTTATTCTCTGATTTATTGGTTTGGTTTGGCCAACTAGATTGATTTATCTTGCAATGGGAAGAGGTGCATTGTAATGGGTTCGATTTTGCGGTGCTCAATCCCAGTGACAGAAGGGGACATGACACGTATGTATCGTTGGTATTAAGGGTAAAAAGATGGGGTTTATTCATGTGTGAGTTTACGTTGTCTACATCATGTCATCTTGCTTAAGGCGTTACTCCGTTCTTTATGAACTTAATACTCTAGATGCATGCTGGATAGCGGTCGATGTGTGGAGTAATAGTAGTAGATGCAGGGAGGTGTCGGTCTACTTGTCTCGGACATGATGCCTATATATGATCATTGCCTTGGATATTGTCATGATTATTTGATTTTCTATCAATTGCCCAACAGTAATTTGTCTACCCACCGTATGCTATTTTCTCGAGAGAAGCCTCTAGTGAAAACTATGGCCCCCGGGTCTACTTTTATCATATATTATAATCCAAAAATACCTTGCTGCAATTTTTCTTTATATATTTTATTTTATATTTAGTGCGATCTATTTATCTATCACCATACAATTTAATCTTGCAATTAACCACCGAGGGATTGACATCCCCTCGTTCGCGTTGGGTGCAAGGATTTGTTATCTTGTGTGTAGGTACTATTTACATAGTATTGCTTGGTTCTCCTACTGGATTGATAACCTTGGTTCTTAACCGAGGGAAATACTTATCACTACTATACTACATCATCCTCTCCTCTTCGAGGAAATCCCAACGCAGCTCACAAGTAGCAGCAGCAGGCACCAATTAGTATTCAAGCGTTGATACGGTCCCAGGGGCCCATACCAAGCCTTAGGGTCTACTACGATAATTGGTAGTCTTATTTGTCTTCAAACAAATACGTGAAATCCTGAAGCAACAAGAACTCGGGTATTTACCCGCAAACCCTATGACAAGACGTCTAGCGACTGATCAAAGGCACCTTGGGCTGCCCCGAGGTATGCATCTACCGCACTGAGGGCATTAAACTCCTGATATGAGAAAGCCGGATTCCTTAGAGAAGCTTTCCGCTGGCGATAATTCGCGGCACACTGGATCTCGGATGGAGTAGCCGAACTGGTCACCAAGTCATCGGGCTGAGGGGCCTCGGAGGCGATTCCCACGGAGGTACAAGCTTCTGCCTCCCTGGGCAAAGCCGTAGTTCCCTCAGCCCTCACGCTTGTTGCTGCGAAGGTAGGTGAGGGTTGCCTACAAATAGTCAGAGAAGTTAAAACCCGAAATACCTTTGCACTAGCAACGATCAAAGAATTACCCGGTAATCAGAGGAGAACTTTCGCCCGCCCCTATGACCTCGGCTTGAGCTTCTTGTACCTTTTTCGGGGGCCTTTCTTGCTGAGTCGTTTCTCTACTTAGGCGTTTGGAGCGCCGCCCCTTTGAAGGAGAAGTCAGATGACCGGGGCTGGAGGACGAGGGGCTCGCTTTCGATTAGAGTAAGGGAGAGTTACCAATGAAGTTGGCCTCGTCCCCGGTGCGTCAGGGGTAAAGGATACCCTTGAGCCATCAAGGCTCTCCAGGAATAATTTCCCCCCTTCATAAGTAAGGGATAGATCTTGGTCCTCGTTGAAAAGAGGGTCCTCTGCTCGATAGTGTGACTCCGGCTCAGGTCCCGGACTACTTATTCCCTCAAGCCAATGCCTCCATCTCTGTCCAAATGCCAATACACAACGGATTAGATATTAAAACAAACTCAAGGTAAATGAAGAGTTCACGAAAAACTTACTACATCGGCAGGTTTGTAATAGGACAACCCATCGTGGAACTATCGCCGGGCAAAGTCCTTTGCCGTCCCTTGATAGATGCCGGCTAGAACTTGCCCCAAAGGCTGCCTAGTCGTAGAAACTCTCCCGAATGGTTCGTGAAGAATCATTGGTCCCATTGAGATCACACAACAAGTGATGTGAACTTGGGACCCGATCTTTCAATGAGAGGGAGATAACTACGATTTTGGGTGGGACTTGACCCTCACGATCCGGCTACCAACCATACAGGGAGAACAGTACACGATTGATATCCACGACAATCGCTGAACCAACTCCACAGCATTATCGACCGAGCCAACGACGCGATCGACCTATCCACGAAGGATATTTCCTGCAAGCAAATCGAAGAACATGCAAGAAAATAATAGCCAAGCAATCTCAAAATTGCGAATATGCTAGATGGAATAATCTCACAAGATGGGGTTCCGATAGGATGTCTTGACGGTCGCACTAGCCGCTACGAGCGAAGACACATAAAAGTAGCAATAGCTAAACTTCTCTAAACAAAACCCGAGTCTAAACCCTAACCTAGACTAGCTATTTATTAAAGTGATGCAGCCGAGTCGGTCTGCTGTGGCCGGGCCGTACGAAGGCCGGGCATTGTACGATGATGGAGTTTGCTTTGGCTGGCCCGTCGTGGTGTAAGTCTTCGAACCCAACACGTTACTCCTGGTCCATGTAGGCAAAACAAAAATTGTTTGACTCTTGTGGCGTTGGCTTCTTGACTTGTGCATGTTGGATAGGATGGATGGTTCGCTGGTGGGGGCCATGCATGCAACGACGATGGAGGGCATGCATGCAAAGAGGGTTGCTCCTCTTTAATTAATTCCTTGATTTCTTTATTCCTGAGTATAAATAAACCAAAACATGAGTGTGACATCGTATTCTCATCAGTTAAATCATACGTACAAATGAACGATAGTACCTGGCCATTTATTTGTCTCGTATATATTCTAGTCATAGGTCCAGGTGCAATTGTGTCAGCGATGTCTCGCGTAATATTTGTAGATGTATTCATTGTAGCTATGTTCACATCATCCTCCCTTTCTTGAAAACAAAGCCGTCCTCGGCTTTCATCTATCTGGAACACATCATAGAGAAAAGCAAAAATAGATGCAACATATATAGGGTGTTCCAAAGGCGTTAGCTTATTAGGATGTGATAAATTTGTAGAAGTTTTCTCATGTCGGAGCATAACATTATGAATATCATAATAAATTTTATCCCATACAGAGTCTATATATGAATTATGGGAACGCAAATGAACTATGTGAGCACGCAGTATGTCCCGCTCAAAAGTTGGGACAGTCAATGGAGAAATTTCAGAATTGATAGCAAGCATATTGTGCGTAGTACGATCCATTGATTTAGCTTTCTCACCATTTATTATCTCATCAGGGGTCATAGGAAGCAAGGTAATGTTTTTTCCGTTAAACACAAGAGTATACGAATTTGTTCTACCATGATGGGTAACACTATTATCATATTGCCAAGGTCGACCTAACAATAAAGAACAAGCTTGCATAGGAACGACATCACAGTCAACAAAATCATGGTACGAACCAAGTGTAAAATGGACCCTGACACGACGTGTTACCTTAAACTTACCGCAGTCGTTGAACCATTGGATGTAATATGGATGAGGGTGTCGTGCGGTGGGGAGGCAAAGTTTCTCAACCATCGCCATACTCGCCAAATTATTGCTACTTCCACCATCAATGATCACACGAACTGAATGTCCTTTGACAACAAACTTAGTTTGAAAAAGATTATGGCGTTGATGCAACTCAGCATGCCCCACCTGGGCACTAAGTACGCGCATGGTTATAAGGCTTGGGTATTTATCCGCCATATCAGCATTAATATGTATCTCCTCCGTGTCATGGTCCTTAGTGTCACCTGCATTATTAGTGGCAAGCATAGCACGAGTATCTTCATCCAAATCACTAGCAGAGGAGTACTCACCATCTTCCCGCACAATGAATGTTTGTTTATTTGGACAGTCCTTCCTCAAGTGCCCACCACCTTTGCATATATGAACACTTCATGTCCCTTGTACGTCCAGACGAAGTGGTGGGTGCTACAGAAATTGCTTTCGAAGCCTCGGATGATTGTGGAGCTGATTTTGAACTTGATGGGTGTGCATCATTGTTCAAGATAGGTGGTGTTGACTCAGTAGTGGACGGAACAGTAGGAGAGGGTGTCCATGATGAGCGGCGACCTGCAGAAAAATTACCTCGTCCCTTGTTGTGTCGTCCCTGTACTTCCCTTTCAGCTTTACAAGCAAAATGAAACAAACGAGTAATAGAATTGTACTCCTTATAGTCCAATATATCCTGAATATCATGATTCAAACCACCTAAAAATCTAGCCATCATAGCATCTTCGGTTTCAACTAATCCACATCGCACTAATCCAGTTTGCAATTCTTGATAATAATCCTCTACAGAATAGCTACCTTGTTTTAAACGTTGCAATTCATTTAGTTTATCACGAGCATAATATGAAGGAACATAACGCTGTCGCATAGCTCGTTTTAAAGCATCCCAAGTAGTAGGTATATTATTTGCATTAATACGACAATATTCACTCCACCACATGGAAGCAAAGTTTGTAAATTCACTAGTGGCTGCCCTAACTCTTTGGTTCTCAGGAATATCATGACATGCAAATTTTTGTTCAACAGAAAGTTCCCAGTCAAGATAAACATCTGGATTATATTTACTAATGAAAGCAGGCATAGTAAATTTGATTTTGGCACTAGAGTGTTCATAATCTCTAACATCATACCTGGGTTGACCTCGTGCCATACCTTGACGATTGAAACGTAGTTATCGATGAGCACAGTCATTGTGGTGGTTGACCATTTGGTCGTCTTCGGTGTCACCAGAATAATCTTCGTAGTTGTCCCCATGTTGCTCGACGCGGGGAGGAATTTGTTGGTGCTGGTTTATGGTGGCGGCATCAGTGGCAGTAACTGGGTGTTGTGGATGACCCATGGGCACACGCCGAGCTCGCGAAATAGCAGCGCCACCCGTGGAGTTGCAAGGATCAGCATTGTTGTTGACGGGGGGTGCAGTCCGCAACTCGTCAAGACGTGACAAGATGTCCTTTAGCTGTGTGTTCGCAACACCCTGTGCATCCTCTATGGCCTTGAGCCTCTCTTCGGCCGCAATCTGAGCACCCTCAAGTTGGGCGAGACGCTCGCTGGTGACTTTCACATCCGCGGTGAGACCCTCAAGTGTGGGTTGATCCTGTGCCATTGTTAGCGAAAGAGAAAAAAACACAGTGTATAAACCCTATCAACTAGTAGGATGTGGTGGAAAAAAATCGCTCACACTCAAGCTTAGTATCAAATTTTTACTTGTTCTTACCAATGCAACAGGTGGTGATCGGCGCGTTGGTGTTGGCTTCAAACGACCGATGAAGATTGGTTGGAGCGATAACCAGGAATCGGCGGAACCGGGACCTGTACTTATTGGTAGGAAAAAGTGTAGCTTGGCAAAGGCTTCTCAACTCACAATATCAGTGGCACAATTTAGCAAAAAGCAATGCAAGTTGAATAATTGCTCAAACTCCTAACTAGTGCTGGCAGTTGACTAGTAAGAGATAAAACAATCTAAGCCCAGATACTGAAACAAGTGAGTGGAAACAAGTGAAAATATGATAGCTCTAAATAGCTAGATATAAGTGAGGTATAAACGAGTGTATTACAAAGCTCAAAAATATATGGTAGACGCAGTGGCAACCAAGTAGCAGCAAAACTACTGTCTGAGTAGCAAATAGAACAAATCAGTCCAAATTAGATGCTAGCCGACCTAACTTTTTTTTTCAACTTTCTTTTCTTTTTTATCCTTTTCCCTTTTTCTTTTTTTTCTTTTTCTTCTTTTTTTTCCTTTTTATCAAGCCGGTTACTAGCGAGCGAAATTAGAAAAACAACGCTTCAAAACAGGCTGTGTGCTACAAGTACCGGAGAAGAGATGGAAAAGCAATCTAATCAAAAGAAAAGCAAGACACAACTTGTGTGGGATGGGACGTGTGATGCATGCATGCAAGACCGTGCAAATGATGGGACAACGGTGTGCACTGGAGAACTGGGTGTATGAGAAAAACGCGTGGCTAGGCTGGAGTACGTGGAAGTGCAAGAGAAGGGAGGTGAACGCATGGAAAGTGGCGGACGATGCGGTGATGTGATGGCACAAGAAACATTGACAGACGATTTGCGCGGTGCGCGGCAGCGGACAGATCAGGGAAGTGGACAAAAACAGATTGATCTAGTAGATGATTTTCTCCCAATCCAATCTAAGCCAGCACTAATTCTAGGATGAATGCAACCAAAGATTCAACAAAGCAAATACTAGATGCAAAAATTGCTAAAGGCTAAAAAGATAGGTGCAGCGGATGAACTAATCTAATTTTTTTTGGCTTTTTTGGGGGTTGTAGGACTGAAAACAATCTGATCTAATAAAACGGTAAATCTCTCACCGATGAACCTGAAAACTGATACCACTTGATGTGAACTTGGGACCCGATCTTTCGATGAGAGGGAGATAACTACGATTTTGGGTGGGACTTGACCCTCACGATCCGGCTACCAACCATACAGGGAGAACCGTACACGACTGATATCCACGACAATCGCTGAACCAACTCCACGGTGTTATCGACCGAGCCAACGACACGATCGACCTATCCACGAAGGATATTTCCTGCAAGCAAATCGAAGAACATGCAAGAAAATAATAGCCAAGCAATCTCAAAATTGCGAATATGCTAGATGGAATAATCTCACAAGATGGGGTTCCGATAGGATGTCTTGATGGTTGCACTAGCCGCTACGAGCAAAGATACATAAAAGTAGCAATAGCTAAACTTCTCTAAACAAAACCCGAGTCTAAACCCTAACCTAGACTAGCTATTTATTAAAGTGATGCGGCCGAGTCGGTCCGCTGTGGCCGGGCCGTACGAAGGCCGAACATTGTACGATGATGGAGTTTGCTTCGGCTGGCCCGTCGTGGTGTAAGTCTTCGAACCCAACACGTTACTCCTGGTCCATGTAGGCAAAACAAAATTGTTTAACTCTTGTGGCGTTGGCTTCTTGACTTGTGCATGTTGGATAGGATGGATGGTTCGCTGGTGGAGGCCATGCATGCAACGATGATGGAGGGCATGCATGCATAGAGGGTTGCTCCTCTTTAATTAATTCCTTGATTTCTTTATTCCTGAGTATAAATAAACCAAAACATGAGTGTGACATCGTATTCTCATCAGTTAAATCATACGTACAAATGAACGATAGTACCTGGCCATTTATTTGTCTCGTATATATTCTAGTCATAGGTCCAGGTGCAATTGTGTCAGCGATGTCTCGCGTAATATTTGTAGATGTATTCATTGTAGCTATGTTCACATCAACAAGTGCGGACGCTGCCGAAGTGGCTGGACTCTTCGATCTATCGCCGTGGCCATGACCATTACGCCAATGATGGTTAGACCGGTGCACGTCAGCCGTGTCACTTGAGCTGCCAGCTTGGTTACCTCGGCACTCTCCTCGGAGGCCGGGCCCTTTGGCCTCCAGCTGTACCGCCTCTTCGAGGACTCCATAGAGAACAAGGGGAGTCCGGGCCGAACTAACTCCAGGAGGGGGACGTCTCTATGTAAAACCACCCAGTCGGCCAGACGTCGGTATCCTCCCGAGTTGTACCTGGCGGGTATTCAGTCCCCTCGATTCGACAAACTTCGGCTGCCCTGATCTCATACAACTTCTTGGCCGGGGAACGGGACATTATGCAGAAATATCTTCGCCACAGCTTAAATTGTGCCTTGCATCCGAGGTATAACTCGCAAAGGGCAACGTACCCTGCAATATGTAAAATAGTGTTGGGGGTAAGGTGATGAAGCTGCAGCCCATAGAACTCTAGAAGATCCCGGAGGAAGGGGTGAATGGGAAACCCTAAGCCATGCAGTAAGAAGGAGACAAAACATACCCTCTCACCCTCTCGAGGGGACGGGTGATTCTCTGTGTGCACTTCACCGTTCATAGATGTCAATCCGGCGCAGCTCGCTGTCAGATCTGAATCTGGCGGATAACCTTGCTTGGCTAGTCGCTCCAGATGAAGGCGTGAGACAGCGCAGCTGCCCCAGTTGTCTCTGACAGGGCCGTGAGGGCGCCTTGAGGAGCCTGCCCCGCTCGCCATGGGAAACTCTCGAGGATGGGCTTGAGAGAAGGAGAATGCATGTGCGATTGGCTTAGGAAGGAAGGGTTGGGCCTGCGTGGTAAATCAACACGACTAGCCCATGAATATAAAGGGGGAAGAGGCCGACGCTTTGATGTTTCGCCATAAAGCAACTCGCTTCCTTGTAAAATTGTGGTTACCAAGGCCAGAGGACTGGGGCCACGTTTGGCAAGACCGGGTCCACCTGGCAGGATTATTGGTGTCTAAAGACTACTTGGAGAGGAACTCGCCTGTCGAGCCAAAGACTCCGGATCCGAGGTCCAGCAATGTCGTCCTCGATGTCGAAGGCCCATTCAGGGGCTACCAACGGTGTCCTGGATTAGGGGATGCTAACCTAGTTGGCCCATGCTCCTTGGGTTGGGCTGATGGGCCTTCATTCGTAGTCAAGATGGACTCCGGAGGCGGTATGCAGGAGGTGTGATCAAGACTACCTCCACCGAAGACTTGTCGTATGCTCCAAGATTTCTCCCACCGCCTTATGCCTAGATACCGACCTTGTAACCCTAGATACCCTACCAGGCGTATATGTAAGCCTTGGGGTTTAGCCCGTAGAGGGGACATTAACAAAATATCATTCACCTAGCCCTAGAGTAAGACCACATTTTACGATCTCGAGGTAGATCAATTCTATACTCGATACATCTCCATTAGTATAAACAAGAGCAGGATGTAGGGTTTTACCTCCATCAAGAGGATCTGAACCTGGGTAAATCATCGTCTCACTGTTCCTGTTACCATCTGTCCGAGATCCACAGCTCCCCTACCCCGAGGTCTGCCGGTTTTGACACCGACAACACGCATTAAGGATTATGATCGTGATGCTTTGAAGTTGCATCTATTTCCTTTCTCCTTGAGAGGAAAAGGAAAAGAATGACTTCTAGCTTTGTTTAGAGGTAATATAACTTCATGGAATGATTTCTCCAGTAAGTTTTTATCTAAGTTTTGTCCACTGATAACCCACAAGTATAGGGGATCACAACAGTTTACGAGGGTAGAGTATTCAACCCAAATTTATTGATTCGACACAAGGGGAGCCAAAGAATATTTGCAAGTATTAGTAGTTGAGTTGTCAATTCAATCACACCTGGAGACTAAATATCTGCAACAGAGTGATCAGTAGCATAGTAGTATGATAGTGGGATAGTAACGGTAATAGCAGCAATAGTAAGGGTAACAATATTAGCAGTAATTTTGTAGCAATTGTGATAGTAGCATCAACAGTAGTAACTTAGCAACGAACAATATGTGAAAAGCTCGTAGGCATTGGATCGGTGATTTCGTTGGATGACATTCATCATGTAACAGTTATAACCTAGGGAGACATAGAACTAGCTCCAATTCATCAATGTAATGTAGGCATGTATTCCGTATAAAGTCATACGTGCTCATGGAAAAGAACTTGCATGACATCTTTTGTCCTACCCTCCCGTGGCAGCAGGGTCCATAAGGAAACTAAGGGATGTTAAGGCCTCATTTTAATAGAGAACCGGAACAAAGCATTAACACATAGTGAATACATGAACTCCTCAAACTACGGTAATCACCAGAAAGAATCCCAATTATTGTCAGCTTGGGGTATGCGGATCATAACGCGTAGCAGGTGCATACAACTTGCAAGATCGGATCAAGAACACAAATATATTCATGAAAACATAAAGGGTTCAGATCTGAAATCATGGCACTCGGGCCCTAGTGACAAGCATTAAGCATAGCAAAGTCATAGCAACATCAATCTCAGAAGATAGTGGATACTAGGGATCAAGCCCGAATAAAACTAACTCGATTACATGATAAATCTCATCCAACCCATCACCGTCCAGCAAGCCTACGAAGGAATTACTCACTCTCAGTGGTGAGCATCATGAAATTGGTGATGGAGGATGGTTGATGATGACGAAGACGGAAGATCCCCCTCTCCGGAGCCCCGAACGGACTCCAGATCTGGCCTCCCGATGAAGAACAAGAGGTGGCGGTGACTCCGTATCGTAAAACATGATGAAACTTCCTCTCTTATTTTTTCTTGGGAAATAGGAATTTATAGTGTTGAGATTAGGGTCTGCGGAGCCATGTGGGCCCCACAAGCCACCAGGGCGCGCCCTGGTGCCCACGAGCACCTGGTGGCCCCCCTCTAGTGGGTCTTTGCTCCAGTATTTTTTATTTATTCCATAAAAAATATCCAAAAAGTTTCGTCCAATTCAGAGAACTTTTGTTTCTGCACAAAACAACACCATGGTAGTTCTGGTGAAAACAGCGTCAGTCCGTGTTAGTTTCATTCAAATCATGCAAATTAGAGTCCAAAACAAGAGCAAGAGCGTTTGGAAATGTAGATACGACGGAGACGTATCAACTCCCCCAAGCTTAAGTCATTGCTTGTCCTCAAGCAATTCAGTTGATAAACTAAAAGTGATAAAGGAAAACTTATACGAACTCTTTTGTTCTTGTATATATATATATATATAAATAAATATATATATATATATGACATATTTTTCCTACTACCGGGTGTAGTTACACCCACTTTTTTTTCATACTTCTAGGTAGTATCTATCATATCGGAGTGTATGTACGTGTAGTATGTAGTATATAAGAATATTTAGGTAGTATATATACTACTTTTTTGGTAGTATGTATCATATTTTAAGCATACTCCATTTTACGTACAAATATGTACGTATTTCACAAATAGAATAATAACTATGGGCTCACTTGCAATTTTTTTTCATACAACTCGCTTTGGATTATCTTAGATATAGTATATGAACATACTAAAAATAATAAAGTAGAGTATATAGTACCACATGGTAGTATATGAGAAATGGGTGTAACTACACCCGGTAGTAGGATGTATTTTCCATATATATATATGCTTAAATAATACCCAGGTTTTCAACCAAACTTTGATTCTAGCCAAGTTTGCAGGTAAACCGAAACCTAACCCGATTGAAGTTGTCAAGATGATGAAAAGTAACGATGAAAATGCAGAAGAGCTTGATAAAAGCCATGTGCCAGAGTATACATATACAATTGAAGACTTCATAAAGATGGTAGCAATGAAACACCCACTACCAGAGGTATCAAATGATGAGGTATATAATGTCTTTGTTGATCATGTTGCAGCTAAGGTACGTGAGTTGGATGATGAAAGGAAAGAGTTATACAGTAAATTACCTGCTAAGCAAGAAGATGCTTTTGAGCCTACTATTGAGATCGATATTGGATTGAATAAATCAATGCTTCATGTGATCTTCCACTATCCCTAAGTTCGTTGATAGTCTCAATCTTGGTCCTTATGCTATGCTACTTGTGAGTTGCGTTGGGATTTTTCCCGAAGAGGAGAGGAGATGCATCACAGTAGAGATAAGTATTTCCCTCAGTGAGAACCAAGGTATCAATCCAGTAGGAGAATCAACAAAGCCCCATGAACAACACCTGCACACAAAAAAGCAAATACTTGCACCCAACACAGGCAAGAGGGTCATCAATCCCCTTGAACTATCATTACTTGCAAGGATTAAATGTTGTAGTGGTAGATATATAAATTGCAAAACAAAATAAAAGAAATAAAATTGTAGCAAGGATATTTTGTTTTTTATATATATGATAAAATTAGACCCCGGGGCCATAGTTTTCACTAGAGGCTTCTCTCTTGAACACATAGCATACGGTGGGTGAACAAATTACTGTTGGGCAATTGATAGAAAAGCGCATAGTTATGATGATATCCAAGGCAATGATCATGTATATAGGCATCACATCCGAGACAAGTAGACCGACTCCTGCCTGCATCTACTACTATTACTCCACCCATCGACTGCTATCCAGCATGCATCTAGGGTATTAAGTTAACAAAAACAGAGTAACGCCTTAAGCAAGATGACATGATGTAGACAAAGTAAACTCAGCTAATATGAATAAACCCCATCGTTTTACCCCTAATGGCAACAATACAAATACATGTCTTGTCCCTTTCTGTCACTGGGATAGAGCACAACAAGATTAAACCCATCATAAAGCACCTCTCCCACTGAAGATAAATCAATCTAGTTGGCCAAACCAAACGGATAGATCGGAGAGAAATACAAAGCTATAACAATCATGCATAATAAAGTTCAGAAAAGACTCAATTACTTCTCATGAATATTCAGATCATAAACCCACAATTCATCGGATCCCAACAAACACACCGCAAAAGAAGATTACATCGGATAGAACTCCAAGAACATCAAGGAGAACATTGTATGGAAAATCAAAGAGAGAGAAGAAGATATTCTAGCTACTAGCTATGGACCCATAGGTCTGTGGTGAACTACTCACACATCATCGGAAGGGAGCAAGGATGATGTAGAAGCCCTCCATGATCAATTCCCCCTCTGCTAGAGACCAAAAAAGGCCTCCAGATGGGATCGCGGAAGAAGAGAAGCTTGCGGCGGCGAAAAAGTGTTTCGGGTGGCTCTCTGGTATATTAGGAATATTGGGGATTTTTAGAGGTGGAATTAGGTCAAGAGGTTCCACGAGGGGTCCACACACCTTGTGAGCTTGTCACTCCGTCGTGACTCTTCTCGTCTTCTCCCGAACCTTTGTGGGTCCCTTCTGGTCCAGAAAAAGTTAATACAAAGTTTTTTCTCCGTTTGGACTCCGTTTGATATTGATTTTATGAAAAGCCAAAAACAAGAAAAAAAATAACAACTGGCATTAGGCACTAGGTTAATAGGTTAGTCCCAAAAAATGATATAAAATAGCATATAAATGCATATAAAACATCCAAGATTGATACTATAATAGCATGGAACAATAAAAAATTATAGATGTGTTGGAGACGTATCATGCTACTACTAAGATTAGATTGAATAGCCAATTCTACTTTTACACAAACAGTAGGGATTAAGCATGGTGTTATCGTTCAAATAAATGATTGTCCTATCATGATTGATCTTGTTATAGTTAATATGCCCGAAGATCCTATTACTCCTATTATTCTTGGCAGGCCTTTTCTTAGGACCATAAAGGCTATTATTATTGTGTTTGAGGGGAATGCAAGATTTTGACCTTCCTACAAAGGATCCTTTTGTGAGATATTTCCAGGAAAAAGAAAATGAAGACATACACTTGAGATGACATTGTCGTCAATTCTGGAAGCTATGGGCTTTGTGTATTTTTACCCAAGTGATCATCACTGCGGTCGAGCTATCCGAATGAAAACAAGCGCTTCATGGGAGGCAACCCACGTGAATAAGGTAAAAAAGTAAGTTTCTGATTTTTGTTTCAATAAAAGAGTGTTCAAGTTTTTCCGGTAGAGGATAAGTTGAGAAGAGTTGTTCTAATGAGGCCTTTGTCTTGTGCAAAATTATCATGTGTGTATTAATGTTTGAATGCCTAGAAATATGTCTATATGTTATGTTGGAAGTACCCCTACAGGAAGTAAAGAAAAAAGTGAAGTTTCGTAAGAAACAGAGCGAAAGATGGCCTAACGGGCGACCATACTGGTCGTTCGGCCAATCATTTGGAATCCTGGCGGCTGCAACAGAAACACACCAAAGGTAACCAAGCGTTCGATGGCGTATCATGCGAGCACACCCACTCGTATTTGTGGTTGTATGAACCTTCAGCAGAAATAGAGAATAGGTCCAGAGCGTTTGACAAAATTCTATGCGAGCATCCGCGCTCGTATGAGCGATTGTATGAAACCTTCGACCAAAATATTAAATTCAATAGAACAGAAAACAATGTTCTATACGAGTTCTCGCACTCACATGACTGGTCGTATGACGTAAGCACAAATAGAACTTCAGCTCCACAGTGAACGATGACGTTCTATATTAGTGGTCTCATTTGTATGAATGGTCGTATGGATCTCTAGCGGCCACAGAGAGCCTGAGGCAAGAGGTATTTCGCCGACATGTCCTCTATTTCTTATTCTTCTTCTTCCTCCAAACCTCTCCAAATCCTACTACAACTTTGCATGATCTCCCTACTTGTCCGATTTCAGTTCAATCCCTTCCGCGTGATATATCTACGGTATGTGATCCCCAACTTATTTTTCGTGAATTTCTTTTGACCTAGCATTGCCATGTCAAGGGAATGCATATTTTTGATCTAAAGTTTGAGTTTGGCTCGGATTCAGTGATGTTTTTAGAGGAGTACGATGTTGTGATTGCTGTAGGATCACTATTGTATCATCCTATTGTACTAAAAATGTATATTTTGTAGATGTTCACGAGGAAGCCCGCATGTGTCGCTCATGGTGATGCACCATGTTCATCTGCGAGTGCCGCACAACAACAATTTTTCACGCAGGGGACCGGCTTCACCGACCATGAGCATTCAAGAAATACAAGAAGCTTCATGCAAGGAAGATGAAGACCACCAAGTGGGCTTGCGAGTCAACACTAACCAAGTTGGGCATCGATAATGATTTCAATTTCCTTTGTGATAATGCCATGTTGCATCATTTTGTTCCTCAGGGATGTGATACATATGAACAGATGACACTTAAGTTTCTTAGTACTCTCTCGCATAATGTTGGTCTAATGTCAGATGCTAATGGGGAAGAACATATCACTTTCCGTCTCGGGGACCAAGACTTCAACATCACTCTAGATGAGTGGTGTACTCACTCTGGCTTCACCAACTACAAAGAAGACATCCGCTATGTTTATGATTTGACTCAACCGCACATGAGGTAATGCTTCTATCAGATGATTTACCATGCATGGTTCCAAACAAAAGGCCATTTGCATTGAAAGTCCTGCTATTTGATATTTCTATTATGATTCACTACCTCATTGCAGGCACGAGGATAGGTTTCTAAGACGAATGACGATAATATGCTAATTCTTGGGAAAGCAGCTAAACTTGATGTCGGTTATTCGCCCAACCTTGGGGCAATACTACACCTTATGCACCAAGCAAATCATGCACAAGGGGATATGGCGTGTGGTGGAGTCATCACCATGTTGGCCAACTGTCGTGGCCTCAACTACAACCATCTCCACTCCATTATCGTTAACAACCTTGTTAATATTTGAATTCTTTCTAGTGTTGCAATGGTAGTGGCTTGCGATGGTCATCATTGTATTCAAATTTTTGTAGTTAGGTACTTGTTACATACTCCTATGCCTAACCATTTCTCCGTAGAAGATGGAATTTTGCATTATGTGCCACAAGTAGGAGATGCAGCTTTTGACCAAGAGGCCCCTGAACCCGAACAAGTTGATTAAGAAGATCTCGCTACTGATGAAGAAGAGGAACAACCCCAAGAAGAGCAGCCACAATAAAAAACATACACCACCTAGATGAACCTCTATAGTCTTCAGGGCTCTATCAATGACATGAACAACCTCGCCGAATCCCTTCAAAGCACACCCGTCTACATGACTGATACGTCTATATCGTATCTACTTTTCCATAAACTTTTGCTCTTGTTTTGGACTCTAATTTGCATGATTTGAATGAAACTAACCCGGACTATCGCTGTTTTCAGCAGAACTACCATGGTGTTGTTTTTTGTGCAGAAATAAAAATTCTCGGAATTGGACGAAACTTTCTGGAGATTTTTTATGGAATATATAAAAAATACTAGAGCCAAGACCCACCATAAGGGGGCCCCTGTTGCCCATAAGGCAACAAGGCGCAGCCACCCCCTAGGTGCGCCCAGTTGCCCTATGGGACCCACATGGTTCCGCTGACCCTAATATCAAGCCTATAAATTCATTTTCCCCGAGAAGAAAAATAGGAGAAGAAGTTTCATCACATTTTACAATACAAAGCCACCGCCAACTCCTGGTCTTCATAGGGAGGCCATATCTGGAGCCCGTTCGGGGCTCCGGAGAGGGGGATTCGTTGCCATCATCATCACCAACCCTTCTTCATCACCAATTTCATGATGCTCACCATCGAGAGTGAGTAATTCCTTCGTAGGCTTGCTGGACAGTGATGGGGTTGGATGAGATTTGTCATGTAATCAATTCAATTTGTTAGGGCTTGATCCCTAGTATCGACTATGTTCTAAGATTGATGTTGCTATGACTTTGCTATGCTTAATGCTTGTCACTAGGGCCCGAGTGCCATGATTTCAGATATGAACCCTCTATGTTTTCATGAATATATTTGAGTTCTTGATCCTATCCGCTAGTCATATGCACTTGTTATTGTTCTGATCCGTAGACACCATAGTGACAATTGTTTGTGATACTCTCCGAGGATGACTGTAATTCGAGGAGGTCATGTATTCACCATGTGTTAATGCTTTGTTCTAGTTCTCTATTGAAAGCAGGCCTTAATATCCCTTAGTTTCCTTATGGACCCCGCTGCCTTGGGAGGGTAGGACAAAAGATGTCATGCAAGTTCTTATTATAAGCATGTATGACTATATACGGAATACATGCCTACATTACATTGATGAATTGGAGCTATTGTGTATCGCTCTTGGTTGTGATTGTTATATGATGAATGTCATCCAACACAAATATCCATCACTGATCCAATGCCTACGCTTTTCGCATATTGATCTTCGCTAAGTTACTTATATTGCTGTTGCTGTTACAATCACCACAAAAACTGCAATTGTTACTGTTACCGTTGCTATTGATACTGCTACTGCTATCAAACTATCATACTACCGTGCTACTGATCACCTTGATGCAGATATTTAGTTGTCCTGTTGTGGTTGAATTGACAACTCAACTACTAATACTTAAAAATATTCTTTGGCTCCCCTTGCGTGGAATCAATTAATTTTGGGTTAAATACTATACTCTCAAAATCTGTTGTGATCCCCTATATTTGTGGGTTATCAAGACCTTTTTCTGGCGCCATTGCCGGGGAGCATAGCATTATTTCCTGAGTCACTTGGGGATTATATATGTTGTTCACTATGAAGAATTTGAAAGACACTAGAACCAAGACTGTACCGTCTAAGACGAGGGGAGGTAAGGAACTTCCATCTAGCTCTGCACTTGATTCACCTTCTGTTTTGAATAGGCTTGCGACACCACCACCTGCTATTAATTCTGATATGTTGCAAGTAATTGATGATGCTACTTCTGCTATGAATGATTCTATTGATGATGCTAATACTCTGCTTAATGAAACTGTGCCACTAGGTGAATTTCTTGATGAATAACTTGCTAAAGCTAAAGAACTTGAAACTATCGAAACTAATGAAATTTATGATTCACCTATTTGACCTAGTTCTCCTAGAATTGAAATGCCTATGATACCTGAGGGTTATGTTATCGATGGGGAGATAGCTAGAGAATTTCTTGCTTGTAATGATAGAGATGATGTTAAGAAATTTATTGAGTAAGCTGAAAGAAAAATCTATGATGGAGAAAATGAAACATGATCCTAAATTTTCTACTTCTACTATCTTTGTTACTGATAAGGATTATGAATTCTCTGTCAATCCTGAGTTAATTACTTTGGTTGAATCTGATCCTTTTCATGGTTATGAATCTGAAACTGTTGTGGCACATCTTACTAAATTAAATGATATAGCCACCATATTTGCTCATGAGAAAAAAAATCCGCTACTACTATATCCTTAAGTTGTTTCTTTTCTTGTTAAAGGGTGATGCTAAGAAATGGTTTAATACTGTTGCTCCTGATTGTGTGCATAGTCCCCAGGATATGATATATTACTTCTCTGAAAAATATTTCCCTGCTCATAAGAAACAAGCTGCCATACAGAAAATATTTAACTTTGTGCAAATTGAAGAAGAGAATCTCCCTCAAGCTTGGGGGGGGGGGGGGGCTTCTCAAGTTACTTAATGCTTTGCCCAGTCATCCTCTTAAGAAAAATAAAATACTTAATATCTTTTATAATGGACTAACTGATGCTTCTATGGACTACCTAGATAGTTGTGCTGGTTGTGTTTTCAGGGAACGAACTGTTGAACAAGCTGAAGAACTATTGAATAATATATCGAGGAATGATAATGATTGGATACTTCCTGAACCACCACCTAAGGCAACTCCAAAGAAGAGAAATATTCTATTCCTTAGTCCTGAAGATATGCAACAAAGAAATCTATGAAAGAAAAGGGTATCAAATCTGAAGATGTTAAGAATTTACCATCTATTGAAGAAATACATGGTCTCAATACCCCGACATAGGTAGTAGAGTTGAATTCTCTTATAAGATTTGATGAAGGTGATCCTTATAATAAATCTGCTAGTCAATGCGTGGATGAATTTGACAATTACATTGTTCAGTAAGAACACTTTAATATGTATGTTAGCAAGCAATTGAAACGAAATGCTTTCATGATTGATCGCTTGAGTGACTTGATGTTTAGAATTGCTAATGATGTTAAAGGTCTAGGTAAACATGCATCCATGGTTCATACTCATCTAGAACAAATTGCTAAGTCACAAAATGATTTGCTCAATGAGATGAATAATAAAATGAATGATCATGTTGTTAGAGTGATGACTAGAGGAGGTCGAATGACTCAGGAGCCACTATATCCTGAAGGTCATCCTAAAATAATTGAGTAAGATTCTCAGAGAATTAATAATGATGCACCTAGTTCTTCTAAGTAGAAAAAGAAAAAAATGATAGAACATTGCATGCTTCTAGTGAACTCGAGGTAGAAAAACCCCCTGAGAACAGTAATGATGTTTATATTTCTTATGCTAAGACACAATCTCATAATGAACATCTACCTAGTGATAATGATAATGATGATCTTCATGTTGATGCTCAACAAGATATTTATAAAGAACCTAATAATGATGTACAGATAGAACTTGTTGTTGATCTTGATAACCCACCTCCTAAGAATAAAAGATATGATGAGAGAGATTTCATTGCTAGAAAACATGGTAAAGAAGGAGAACCATGGATTCAGAAACCCATGCCTTTTCCTACTAAGCCACCTAAAAATAAGGATGAGGAAGAATTTGAACACTTTGTTGAAATGCTTAGGCCAGTCTTTTTGCGTACTTGTTTGACTAATATTTTGAAGATGGCCCCATATGCTAAGTATATGAAAGGTATTGTCACTAATAAAAAAAAGATACCGGAAGCTGAAATTTCCACCATGCTTGCGAATTATTATTTTAAGGGTGGAGTACCTAAGAAGTTAGGTGATCTAGGAATACCCACTATACCATGCTCCCTTAAAAGAAGTTATGTCAAAACTGCTTTATGTGATTTAGGAGCCTGTGTTAGTGTTATGCCTTTCTCTTTATACAGAAGACTTGATTTGAAAAAACTCACACCTACTGAAATATCTTTGCAAATGGCTGATAAATCAACTGCCATACCTATCGGTATTTGTGAGGATGTGCCTGTTGTAGTTGCAAATGTTACTATGTTAACAGACTTTGTTATACTTGATATGCTCGAGGATGACAACATGTCGATTATCCTTGTTAGACCCTTTTTTTATACTGCAGGGGCTATTATTGATTGCAACAAAAGCAAGGTCACTTTTCATATCAATGGTAATGAGCATACGGTACATTTTCCGAAGAAACAATTCCAAGTGAACGGTATCAATTGTATTTAAAAGGTTTCGATAATCACTATTAGAGGTTTTGAATTCCCTCTTCCTTCTGTCAAAAAGAAATATGGAACTCTTATTGTTGGGGAGATGCATATCCCCATTGTGGTAACCTAGTGTTATACGAAGATTCTTCGGTTTCATGTTACTCGGAAATAATTTGTTAATAAGACTTGATCAACCTTATTAATGGATTCATTTTGAGGGGGATGTGGTCGATGAATTACGAAATCACAACCTTCTATACCTAATGTTTGCTCTCTGTTATTTCTAGTTCAATAAAGTAAAATGCCATGATTATCCTATTTTCTGAATTATCCGTGCAATAAAAAATGGTCCAAAAATAAAAGTGCCCAGAATGTCGTAAAATTTTAACATGATTTTTCTGGAATATATAAGAATTTTTGGCACTGAATACATCCCAAGGGGGTGCCCCTGTTGCCCACAAGGCAACAGGGCGTGGCCACCCCCTGGGCGCGCTCAGATGCCTTGTGGATCCCACAGGACCCCACTCACTTAGTACTTCGGCCCACATCATCACTTACCTCTAGAAAATAATCTTGGTTGCCCTCTCTCTCGTGTTCTTGCTCCCAAACATGAGATTTTCGATCTCTTTGCTCAGAGCTCCGTTTTCGAAACTGGTTTGAGGGATTGCTCCTTGTTATGTGACTCCTCCATTGATCCAATTAGTTTTTGCTTTAGTGGGCTATATTTTGCATATTTTGTTGCTCTTGGTGCTACTGAAAATGAGCTTGCATGTTGAATTCTTTAAGTTCCAAGTAGTTTGAATGCTTGATATAGCCTCCAGACATCCATATGAGTAGTTGCTATCAATCTTGTGAAGTTTTGTTGACATCGTTTTGTGGTCCAAAAATTTCAGAAATTTGTTATTAGGAAAATGAACATCTTTAGGAGGAGCTCTTCAAGGAGAAGGTCCTCAGGAGAATCATCGAGTGAAAGCTCAGTACGACAAGCATATGTTGAACCAAAGCAAGTTCGGCGCGGATTGCTGAAGCTAAATCATGTCAGTGGCCACGTAACGAGTTCATGATAGGTGATGGTATTAAGGAAGAATTTGATCAATATATTCAGAACGCCGAGCTTACCGCCTTCCTCGCAGATAAGCATACTCAACACTATAACCTCACTCATTCGTTCACCCAAAAGTTTGAGTATCATTCTCATGATTCAAGAGTTTTATTCCATCTTTATGATAGATCCTATGGTATGCCTCTAGAAGAATTCTGTGATGCATGCAAAATTCCATATTGGGGTTCACTTAGCGAACCGCAAAAATCTGATTATAATATGTTCCTTAAGAGTATTTGCAATGATGAGGATAGAGGAGTTACGCAAGCTAGAATATTTAGCATTCAATTTCCCTCTATTCGTTACTTTGCATTGTTTAATGGATAATGCATCGCTCATAAACAAAATTGTAGTGCGCTTTGTGCTCTTGACTTGAGCATTATTCATACTACTCTAACATACCTTAAACCGTATAATCTTGTGGAAATTGTTGCACGTAGGCTGCACCGCAACGCGGGTAATATAGATTTATATGGAGGAATTTATGCCTCCCATGTAGCTGCAAAGTTAGGGGTCTCGCCTAGGCCCAATGATACCATATTACCTGATAAATACTTAGACTTTTAGGTAATACAGTGCCATGATTTTATTAAGGACAGAGCTCAGAATTACGACTATAATTTAATATTTGACAAATATTGTGTTGTCTCTGTTATTTTGCATGCGCCTATTCTCTTTGACTTCCAGAGCAAACAAAGATATTTTATCTATGGGAATGAAGCATGCGAGTAGAATGCAGCAGTAGAGGCTGCTCGTCTGGCTGAGGAGGCGGCGCAGAACGCCTCCATGAGCTATTCACTTCAATTATTATCCAGACCAGCGATGGTGATTACCAAGCTAGGACAAAAGCCTAAGCTTGGGGGAGTACGTATTTCTCACCGACATTACATTCATGTTCACACATTTCATTCCAGCTGTCGGTGT
The DNA here is from genome assembly GCA_011799875.1 of Thinopyrum elongatum. Taxonomy (NCBI): domain Eukaryota; kingdom Viridiplantae; phylum Streptophyta; class Magnoliopsida; order Poales; family Poaceae; genus Thinopyrum; species Thinopyrum elongatum. Next base: position 324,156,744 of record CM022299.1, on the reverse strand, counting down.
TCATCTTTTTTCATTGTATATCCATGTTAGTTTTATTTTTGCTTTCTTCTTGTGTGTTTGAAAAACTTTGAAAATCCAAAAATATTTCTCGCTTCTTTTCAGTTTTTCTTTCTTGTTTAATTAGTTTGTAGTACTAACGCAAAACCCAAAAAGATTTCTCATTTCTTCTTTTGCTTGTTGGGAGCTTTCCCATGTAAATAGTTTTCTCGCTTTTGTTTTTTTTTTCCTTCGTGAATTTGCTTTCTTCAGAAAAACTAAAACCGCCAAAAATATTTCAGTGTTTCTCTGAAATTATTTACTTTTCTTTGAGTCATCGTAAGGAGAAGACCACGATTAAAATGTTGAGTGGCTCTTATATGCATTATTGTTGATCTAATGAAGAGCCCATATTACCTTGTCTTCTCCTTTGAATAAAATATTTGCAGATTCCAGCTTAGTCCATGACACTCTTGCACTATTATTATTTTCATATCATTCGGTCATGCAAGTGAAAGGCAATAATGATAATAATTTGAAGAAGTGACTATGGCAAGGAAAGGCGGGTATGAACTCAACTTGTTTTTGTTTTTGTAAATATGTTTAACTCGGTATCCATGATTCAACACATTATCAGTAAACATGTTTATGGTGACAATTAGAGATTATAGTTGCTCATGCCATGCTTAAGTAGCTAGGAGTGGATAATGATTTATCTTGAGTGTTAACATGCATTAAAATGGTTGTGATGAAGTATGATAGTATAGTATCCTCCTCTGAATGTTTCAAGTGGCTTGACCTGGCACATGTTCACACGTGTAGTTGATTCAAAACCAACATAGCCTCCATGATATTTATGTTCATAGAGTTTATATCCTACTCATGCTAGTATTCAATGTTAATTATTCGCAATGCATGATTATGACCGTTGTTGCTCTCTAGTTGGTCGCTTCTCAATCTATTTGCTAGCCTTCGCCTGTACTAAGCGGGAATACTACTTGTGCATCCAAATCCCTAAAACAAAGTTGTTCCAGATGAGTCCACTATATCTACCTATATGTGGTACTACTCTGCCGTTCCAAGTAAATTTGCATGTGCCACCTCTAATCCTGCAAATAATCATCTGTTTTGTGTGCCCGTACCGCTCATGGAGCGACAGGGGGCGGTCAGTATCTTCCATGCCGTCGGTGTCAAAACCGGCGTATCTCGGGTAGGGGGTCCCGAGCTGTGGATCTAGAATCAATGGGGAACAAGGGACGAAGAACACGGTGTTTACCTAGGTTCGGGCCCTCTCTAAGAGGTAAAACCCTACGTCCTGCTTGATTGTATTTGATGTGTATGATATGGTTACAGAGTCGATCTACCACGAGATCAGGCGAGCTAAACCTAGGTTGATGGGGTGATGGATGTTGCTCTAGCCCTAAAGACTAAAACCCCTTGGTTTATATAGACACCAGTAGGGTTAGGGTTACATGCGATCAGTTATAATGAAGGAAATATTATGCTAAATCTTGACTTGGAGGGCACACCACGACTCTGAAGATCTCCTGTTCAGTCACGGATCTACGCTCTAGCTTGGCCCCATAGTAGCCCATCAGTCCGGCGCACATGTAATGGGCCGACGGCCCGAGGACCCCTTAATCCAGGACTCCCTCAGTAGCCCCCGAACTAGCCTCCAATGCCAGGGTTTGTGTCCGGCATCCGTACATCCAACGATCTTCGGCTTGCGAGGCGAGTTCTCATCCTGTCCTGTGCGTGCTCGGAGTTAAGTGGTGTCCGGAATCTGGAGTATTCAGTTTACTTAGCCTTGAAGGCCAGAGTGCTCAAGTGTGAACAGTGCCCACATCTGACAACTTTTAGCTAAGGGTCGCGTCCGGTCATAACACTGAACAGCTGGAAGTTCTCGATACGTGGCTCGAGGCCGCCCCTCCATTGGCATGTCTCATCAAGGCAGAGATCGTGCCCCGTTTTTTAGGGGATATGATCAATGATCTCAATTCCCCCACCCATGCATAACATCGCGAGTGTATCGGGAAGTGAAGAGGCCCGCGGTGTGGAAAGGGGGACCCTTGGCTCCTCCGTGGCCTATAAAAAGGGGAACAGCTACAGTTATCATCTTACGCCTTCTTCCACCTCCCGTTGTTTCCTTTCCAATCTCCAGAGCTCCAGCACCCTGCTTTGTTCCTCCGCGTCGAGTCCCTTCCCAGCCTCTTCCAGCTTTGGCCATGGCCGGATCTGGCGCCAACAGCAAGTGGGAGGCCTCCATCGTCACCAATAAGGACATCGAAGAGCTGAAACGAGCCGACTACTTGTCGGCTGACATCGCTCACCAGGCCCCCGAGGAGGGCCAGGTCGTCCCCATGCCCAAGCCAGGCGAGAGGGTGGTTTTCCTCCCCCACTTCATCCAGGGTTTGGGATTCCCGCTGCACCCCTACGTGCGGGGATTGATGTTCTTTTATGGGCTGGATTTTCATGATCTAGCCCCCAATTCTCTTCTCCATATCTCCGCCTTTATCATCATTTGCGAGGCCCTTCTGCGGGTCCAGCCGCACTTTGGCCTGTGGCTGAAGGTTTTTAATGTCAAGCCGAAGGTGGTCGGCGGCGCCCAGGCAGACTGCGGCGGAGCGATGATCAACAAGCTCACCCGAGTCCAATGGCCGGAGGGCACCTTTATCGACACTGTCAAGGTGTGGTAGAAGGAATGGTTCTATATAACAGAGCCACTGGATGCGGCCTGGACGGCAGCCCCCGAGTTTAGATACGGACCCCCTGCGAGATTGACCTCGTGGACCAAGAAAGGTCTTAATTGGGGATCCGCCGACGAGGTGAAGAAACTGCAGAAGCGCGTTTCCAATGTGATGGAGACTGGCGCCAAGATGACCAATGTGGTTCAGATAATGCTCAGACACCACCTCTTTCCTTGCCAGCAGAGGGCCACCCCGATGTGGTCTTTCAAACCCGAGGACCCGACCACCGTGCAGTACCTCTTCGGCACCACCCATGACAAGGTGTGGAGGTTGTTGATCAAGCCCCAGGAGGCGTGGCCGGCCAAGAAAGAAGACATTGGCCTTGACGCTGCCAATCCCCCGTGGGAGGTAATTGATCGTTTACCCAATTTGTATTCGGATGCTCATGCCGCACAAAGTTCGGTCTAATTTTCTTTTTGTTGCCTCCATAGGGCTGGCTTGAGAAGGCCAAGAAGATCAGCAGTCCAGCTCTGCTACCCGAGGAGCCCCGATCGGCTCAACTGGAGGAGTTGCTGGTCGTGGTGCCTTACAAGGCGCCAAAGAAGAAGGGGAAGGAGATGAAGGACCTGTCGGAGACCAGAAAATGTCTCTGCTCAAGAGGTCGCCCGGACACCAAGACCGAGGGTGTTGCGGCCCCGTCCGCCCAAGACGGGGAGGAGGACGAAGACGAGGAGGAAAGCGCCTCCTCCCACTCCAAGAAGAGGGCGTCGTCCGAAGACATCGAGGAAGAGCAACCTCTTCAGGCCCCGAAGAGGCAGTGCAGGCCCAAGGTGGTCCTGCCCGACAGCTCGGACTCCAACAAGGAGTCCGTGGCATATGAGAAGGTCCCGGAAAAGGACCCCAGGGTCAAGCCCCCCGCCACAAGGTATGAATTTGAACATCTCTTACTTACTTCCTTTTATTAGTCTTTTCTTGACAGAAATGGATCATGTGGTATTTGAGCCCACCGCGTGCCCACCCTGCCGAGCAAACCTCGGAGGGGACCTCCCCGCCCACCGAACTGGTGGACAATGGATCAGCGTCGCGCTCCGCGCCTCCCCTGGCCCTCAAAGAGCCCGAGGAGGTGCTGCCCCGAAGGAGCCCTCCCCGTACGAACACGGGTGAGGGCGGCGACGACATCACGGCCGAGGCCGATGCCTCGGTCGCCAAAGACCAGGAGGATGTGTCCCACCTGGCGAACAAGAGAGAGGAGTTCAGACCTTCCAAACCCTTACAATTAGCTGCCCCTGAGCCCCCAAGGACCTCAGAGGAGCCGATCCCACCTTCCACGAAAGGGGGAGCCGAGGTCCCGCCGCCCGCGCCGAACACCAATAACCGGGCGGTAGTAGGCTCACCGGACACGATGGCGGAGTTGGTGAACAGCTCTGTCATCGTTGCCGAGCACCGCGCCCTTATGGGCGTGGTTCTACAGGGCGTTCGGTCCGTTAACACCGGACTGAGCATTGCAGTCCAAGGCCTTTTAACAGGCTTTGAGGTGAGTCAAGTAATGCTTTTTCTTCGCCGAACGGATTTAGCTTTTAGCTTGAGTTTGAATAAGCCTTGTACATAACAGCCCCTGAGACTCTGTGAGGATGGCAAAAGCCTTACAGAGGGTCAAACATCCGTAGGGCAGTAACTGAGGCATTATTGTTGATTTGGTATTGCAGGCGGCATCCTTAGCGGCGGCTTATAATGCCGCGGCGCTAGAGGAGATGGAACGGAAGCTGAAGCTCTCCGATGTGGAACTTGAGCTTGTTAACCGGCGGCTTGATGAGGCACAAGGTAAGCCCCGATCGAATTGTATAGTCAATACTGCCAGACAATTATGTGCTGGATTGTATACTGAGTACGCAATGGTTGCAGCTTCTGCCGCAGAGGTTGAGAACCTCAACGCCGCGCTAAAGAAAGTCGAGGCCGAGGCGGTCGAGAAGAAGGCGGCTGCCGAAAAGGCGGTGGCCGAACTCGAGATGGTGAGGACCGCCGGCGAGAAGCACGAGGCTCGAGTGGCTGAAGTGCAGGTGGAGCTCAAGGACACCGTCACAAAATGTGAGGCCCTTCAGCAGAAACAGAAAGAATAGTCCTCCGAGCTATCCAAGGTGGAGAAAGAGCTCCAGGAGATGAGGACCGAAGTGCAGGGTGCCCACGAAGAGCTTCGCCAAGGGAGGCAGATTGCGGATGGTAAGCAAATACTTACTACACAGTGTTTTTGGAGGCAATAGGTTCGCCTTGCTGACGCGGGTCTAGCGCTCCGCACGCGTCTTCGCTGAGCTTCCAAGGAGTGTGGCAGATGCGACGGAGCACTACACCACACAGGAAGAGGACTCCGAGCGACGGCTATTCTAGGCGCAGTTCCAGGTGCCCGAACACCCTCGCCTTCTGAGCAACCAAATAAAGCAGCTAATGGAGCTGCATCGGATGGCCAGGCCGGCCATGAAGGACATTTGTGTCCGACTGTGGCCACAGGAGCTGATTCCGAGCAGCTACTTTGGCCTGGTGCAGAAGCTACGTGATGCGTTGTCCCGGGTTGATGCCGTGAGGCGCTCCGCATGCCTGGAGGGAGCCAGGCTGGCCTTTGCGAAGACCATGGTACATAGGCCTAAGATCAGGCCAATGGATATGGCCACTGGACCCCCGCCTGTTGGAAAAGAGCATCGCCGCCCCGAACAGTACTTCGCACAGGTTATGGGTGGTGCCCGGGCGATAGAGGGCCAGTGTTCCAAGGATATAATCATTGAGTGATTGTATTTGTCAACTGGACCTTTTTCTTTGTAATGTGGCCCGTTTGTATGTTATATACTATGGTATTTTTATTTTGACTCCTGTGCGGCCGTTTATTATTCTGAAAGTTACTAGTCATCAAGTTCAGCCCCCAAGTTAATATTGCGAGGGGTGTTTCGTCTCCGCACTGTTACCCTTAGCCGACGTCTCAGTGCCCGAAGGTGGTAGTGCGTGAGAGGGACTAGGCAATCAGACTATGCAGTTTTATTGCTTTCACTTAGCCATAGGAGCTTGACTGCGGGAGCTAGTGACTAGCCCCCAATGCTTTGTGATGTAGGGGGTAGCCGAGGCATGCCCTTGTAATCACGTGGTTCATGCTAGGACGAACCCTGCGTATGATACGGATAAAGCGCCGATGATTTCTTGAGTTTAACACTTGTCATCGGATTGCTAACCAGTTCACGCTTACTATGACAGTCAGTTTTCAGCTTTTTCCCTGAGGTGCTTAACTAGACTAGCCAGAAGTACAATCGCAGGGGTTCTCCCTTTACCTTCTTAGCCGAACATGCGGAACGTAAGAAGGCAAGCACAGGAGCCAGGCAACCGAACTATTGACCCAAGACATGGTTCAGAACTAATGCATATAGTGCTATATCCGAGACGCCGAACACACAACAGAACATGGTGACGGACTTAGTAAGTAGAGCTGATGGGAAGATCAGGCATGTGGTCAATTAACCGATTTGTACTTGTTACACAATGTGTGCATGCCCGCCTGTTCGAAGAGCAGGAAAAAGAGAAAGAGAGAAAAAAAAAGAGGGCTAGATAATGCGGATGCCCGAACACCGTGAAAGATGTTTCCATAAGCTCTCGACGTCTATCCGTACAATTCAAACTGCCGAGGCATTTGTAATATGTAAGAAAAGAAAATTTTACGGAGAAAGGTTTACACGGGGCCTTGATGCGTGGGTCGAAGCCTCAACTGTGCCCTGCTGCATGTCTGCGCCTTTGTTTCGGGTGGGTGGGTGGGCGTCTGTGTAGAAGAACGCATGCTGGCGAGGGGGGCCTTGAATAGGAACCTTGAAAGGTAGTCATGTCGCCATAGCTTGATGCTTGGCGAGTCCGAGGGCCGTGCCCGTTGCTTGTCCGAAGACGTGGTGACGTCGTAGTTTGGTTGAGCCGAAGACGTGGCGGTATTGATTAATATGAGCCCCCACGGCCGTCCCATGGTATCTTGAGCGCGAAGTTGTGCTGATGAGGCACGTAAAGTGCAATGATGGTGGGTGTGCCGTGGGGAGTGTATCCCTATTTGTGGTGTACGCAGGCGGGCTCCCATAATGGGGACCGGGCTCGAGCCCGTTTAGTTGTATCTCTGGCCTTTACGGTGGGCTGATACATCGGCCCGTTGGCGACGGCTTGGTCTTTGGCTTCCAGGGCCGCAGTATGTTCCTCGGTCCGAAGTGAGCGCTCCATGTTCCCGTTGATCGTTATGACGCCCGCGGGACCGGCAATCATCAGCTTGAGGTATGCGTAATGCGGGACGACATTGAATTTGGCAAATGCCGTTCGGCCGATGATGTCTACTACGCAACCTTCTTCTTGTAGACTCGTGTTGGGACTCCAAGCGCAGAGTTTTGTAGGACAGTAGCAAATTTCCCTCAAGTGGATGACCTAAGGTTTATCAATCGTGGGAGGCGTAGGATGAAGATGGTCTCTTTCAAACAACCCTGCAACCAAATAACAAAGAGTCTCTTGTGTCCCCAACACACCCAATACAATGATAAATTGTATAGGTGCACTAGTTCGGCGAAGAGATGGTGATACAAGTGCAATATGGATGGTAGATATAGGTTTTTGTAATCTGGAAATATAAAAACAGCAAGGTAACTAGTAGCAAAAGTGAGCGAAAATGGTATTGCAATGCTTCGAAACAAGGCCTAGGGTTCATACTTTCACTAGTGCAAGTTCTCTCAACAATGATAACATAATTAGATCATATAACAATCCCTCAACGTGCAACAAAGAGTCACTCCAAAGTCACTAATAGTGGAGAATAAACGAAGAGATTATTGTAGGGTACGAAACCACCTCAAAGTTATTCTTTCTGATCGATCTATTGGGCTATTCCTATAAGTTTCACAAACAGCCCTAGAGTTCGTACTAAAATAACACCTTAAGACACACATCAACCAAAACCCTAATGTCACCTAGATACTCCAATGTCACCACAAGTATCGGCGGGTTTGATTATACGATATGCATCACACAATCTCAGATTCATCTATTCAAACCAACACAAATAACTTCAAAGAGTGCCCCAAAGTTTCTACCGGCGAGTCAAGATGAAAACGTGTGCCAACCCCTATGCATAAGTTCACAAGGTCACAGAATCCGCAAGTTGATCACCAAAACATACATCAAGTGGATCACGTGAATATCCCATTGTCACCACAGATAAACACATGCAAGACATACATCAAGTGTTCTCAAATCCTTAAAGAGTCAATCCGATAAGATAACTTCAAAGGGAAAACTCAATTCATTACAAGAAGGTAGAGGGGGATAAACATCATAAGATCCAACTATAATAGCAAAGCTTGCGGTACATCAAGATCGTGCCAAATCAAGAACACGAGAGAGAGAGAGATCAAACACATAGCTACTGGTACATACCCTCAGCCCCGAGGGTGAACTACTCCCTCCTCGTCATGGAGACCGCCGGGATGATGAAGATGGCCACCGGTGATGGATTCCCCCTCCGGCAGGGTGCCGGAATGGGCTCCCGATTGGTTTTTCGTGGCTACAGAGGCTTGCAGCGGCGAAACTTCTGATCTAGGTTTATTTCTGGGGGTTTCTATATTTATAGGAATTTTTGGCGTCGAGAACAAGTCAGGGGGGTCCACGAGGAGCCCACAAGACTGGAGGGCGCGCCCTCCACCCTTGTGGAGGCCTCGTGGCTTTTCTGGCCCAACTCTTTTGCTTCGGGGGCTTCTTCTGGTCCATAAAAAATCACCGTAAATTTTCAGCTCATTTGGACTCCGTTTGATATTCCTTTTCTGTGAAACTCAAAAACAAGGAAAAAACAGAAACTGGCACTGGGCTCTTGGTTAATAGGTTAGTCCCAAAAATAATATAAAATAGCATATAAATGCATATAAAACATCCAAGATGGATAATATAATAGCATGGAATAATAAAAAATTATAGATACGTTGGAGATGTATCAACCGAGGAGGGCATGGTAGCCACTGCAGAATGGGGCGATATCGAAGATCAAGTCTTCGCTTTGGAATTTGTCCGGTGAGCCGAATACCACTTCCAGAGTCACCGTGCTTGAGCAGCGGGCATCTACGCCTGGAATAACCCCCTTGAAGGTGGTGTTACTAGGTTTGATCCTTGACGGATCGATCCCCATTTTTCTCACTGTGTCTGCATAAATCAGATTGAGGCTAATGCCTCCGTCCATAAGGACTCGCATGAGGTGGTACCCATGGACAATGGGATCGAGTGCCAGGGCCGCCGATCCTACATGATGGATACTGGTCGGATGGTCCCTACGGTCAAAGGTGATCGGGCAAGCCGACCATGGGTTGAACTTCGGCGCTACGGGCTCGACGACGTATACATCCCACAGCACGTGCTTCCTCTCCTTCCTTGGAATATGGGTGGCGTAGATCATGTTCACCGTCTTGACCTCAGAAGGGAAGGGTTTTTGGCCTCCATAGTTCGGCCTGCGGGGCTCCTCATCGTCCTCGCTTTGGGGTTTTTTACCAGAGTCTTCGGCTGTGAGCTTGCTAGCCTGTTTTATCACCCCAACAGTTACGGTTGGTGTGGTTGGTGGGCTTCTCGGGGGTGCCATGGATCTGGCAGGGCCTGTCCAAGATTGCATCCAACTTAGTTGGTCCATCCTGGTTACCTATAGAGGGATTTTTCCGTGATCCAGACTTCGGATTGCGGAATCCGACATTTACTGTCGTCTCGTCAGCTTCGCCGTTGTTGTGGTGACGTTTGTTCTTGTTCCGTCGAGGCTTCCCGTTCCCGTCCTGGACTTCCGAGGTGCTGGGGCTTCTAGGTTGGTGCTTCTACGAGCCAGCCAACTGTCCTCTCCGGCGCAGAAGCGGGTCATCAAGGAGGTGAGCACTGCCATCGTCTTCGGCATGTCCTGGCTGAGCTGTCGTGCTAGCCATTCGTCCCAAATACTATGCCTGAAGGCGGCTATAGCTTCAGCGTCCGGACAATCAACAATCTGATTTTTCTTGGTCAAAAACCGGTTCCAAAATTGCCGGGCTGACTCTTCGGCTGCCGGATTACATGGCTCAGGTCACCGGTGTCCGGAGGCCGGACGTAAGTGCCCTGAAAGTTAGCTCGGAAGGTGTCCTCAAGCTCCTCCCAACATCCTATGGAGTCTTCGGGAAGGCTATTTAACCAGTGTCTGGCCGGACCTTTGAGCTTTAACGGTAGGTACTTAATGGCGTGGAGGTCGTCTCCTCGTGCCATATGAATGTGTAGCAGAAAATTTTGATCCATACCGCCGGATCTGTTGTCTCGTCATAGGGCTCAATATTTACAGGTTTGAAACCCTCCGGGAATTGATGCTGCATCACTCTATCTTTGAAGCAGAGAGGATGAGCGGCGCCCTTGATTCGGGCTACGTCGCGCCGGAGATCATCAGTCATCCGGACTCGTTGTTGCTCCCGAACTCCGTCATTTCGGTCTAACCAGGTTTTGTATCCGTCCCGTCTAACAGGAGGATTTCTTTTAGGTCCATAAATGGACCTCGTCAGACTTTATTTTCCTAAGTGTACCTTGGAGGCGCTTGCTTTATGGCCTCGTCGTCGAATTGTGGCAGTAGTCTTCGCTTCAGGTAGGTTTTGGTCTATCGCTCGTGACCGTACTCTTCTTCGACATCTAGGACTTTAGTCCATCTCTCATTAAGGGTGTTCTGTTCAGACTTTATTTTCTGCCGTTGTTTCTTCAGGCTTCGTGCGGTGGCAATTAGCTGCTGTTTAGACCGCTTTTGATCCAGTGGGTCTTCGGGGACAATGAAATCCTCATCCCCCAAACTAACATCCTCTTCGGAAGGAGGGAGGTAGTTGCAGTCTTCGAAGTCATCGAGGTATTCGAGATCGAGCGGGCCCTCATGCTCCTCGTGGTCATTTTGTGGTTGTCCATCGGCGCCGGGGTCGTCGAGGTTGTCAGCATTGTCGGCCGCGCCGTTCTCTCCGGTGCCCGTGTTGCTCGCATGACTTCGACATGCCTTGGAGCGGCGTTGCTATCTGTGGCGCTTCGGCGGCTCATCGCTAGGCCTGCTGTTATCCTTCCCGGGAGTGCTGTCATAGCCTTTCAGCGTGTCCCTCATGTAGACGTCGTAAGTGGACGTGGCCATCCAGCGGCCGGTGACGGGGGGAGGAGCATCGGTGTTAGCCGTGGCTGCACTATCCTTGTCCATGTATTAGGCATTTTCCGAAGTGTAGTCCAACATGTCGGTTAAGTCTTCGACTGTGGCTACTAAGTGGGTGGTGGGCCGGCCGTAAAATTCCCTATGATTCATATCGAGGGGCTGCTGAACGCAAGCTAGGGGTGGATCCTCCCGAATATCCATCATCTGGATTCGGTCCAGCGCCTCGTTTAATAAGGCGAGGGTCGCTGGACTGGTACGTGGTGGCCGCCGAGGGCCAGTCTCCGACGTGGCAGGGCAAGGAATGATCTAGGTCCGGGCTGGATCCTGGTCTTCAAGGGCCGAGTTGGCCTCGAGGCCCGGGGTCGGGCTTGTGGTCAGACAGACATAAGAGACCGAGGACAAGACCTGGTCTTCGAATGATGTTTCCGTGTTGGGGCTCGAAGCCAAGTTGATGAGGGGGAGTTCGGCCATGGACGTCGACCCGTCGCTGGGGCTCAAGGCCGGAGGCGTGTGATGAGGAGAGGGTTCGGCCAAGAGTGACTCTTGGTGTCCGAACACCGCTTCCGCGTTGAGGCCTGAAGTTGAGTCTTCGACGGGCATCACTGGCGTGGTTGAATGGGATTCCTAGCCTTTGGTCAGGGTGGAGCCGTCCGAGCTTGAGGCCGGCTGAAGGGTTGAGGCCGATCTGTAGATCGGTTCGGGAGAAAGCTCCGGAGCGGGTACAACGGGCCCCATAGGGGTACGGGGAGAGGCTGCGAATCCGGCAACGACCAGATCGCCTCGGGCATCCGCAACATACTCCAAGTTGCCGAATCTAATCCGGTGCTCAGGGACAAAATTGTTGATTTGGTCTAGATGACCAGTTGGGTTGGCGTGCAGCACAATGCTGCCAAACACGAAGAGTTGGCCGGGGACAAAGAGGTCCCCGGAACTGACGCCATCTCCGATGATCAGGCGAGCCATTGATCCTTCGGCGACCCAACAGTGGAACTATCAATGAAAGCACCAATGTCGGTGTCAAAACTGACGAATCTCGGGTAGGGTGGTCCCGAGCTATGGATCTAGAATCAATGGGGAACAAGGGACGAAGAACACGGTGTTTACCCAGGTTCGGGCCCTCTCTAAGAGGTAAAACCCTACGTCCTGCTTGATTGTATTTTATGTGTATGATATGGTTACAGAGTTGATCTACCACGAGATTAGGCAAGCTAAACCCTAGGTTGATGGGTTGATGGATGTTGCTCTATCCCTAAAGACTAAAACCCCTTGGATTATATAGACACCAGTATGGTTAGGGTTACATGCAATCGGTTATAATGAAGGAAAGGTTATGCTAAATCTTGATTTGGAGGGCACACCACGACTCCGAAGATCTCCTGTTCGGTCACGGATCCGCGCTCTAGCTTGGCCCCATAGTAGCCCATCAGTCCGGCCCACATGTAATGGGCCGACGGCCCGAGGACTGTCGGGGTACGACACCTATGGGGTCCCGAGAGACCCCTTTACGATTCGGCGGGGGGAGAGGTATACGCAAAGAGCAGAACCAATGATCAACGCGGGAAGTTTTTACCCAGGTTCGGGCCACTGATCAGCGTAAAACCCTACTCCTGCTTTGTGTTCTTATTAGTGTTCTTGAGCCCAGGCTCTAGGAGCGCTCACAGTGAACAGTTCGTTCAAAGAGCAGCTACGCATGCAGTATGGGCCAGAAGTTCTCCTCCCCTGTAGCAGTTGCCTTGGGCCTCCTTTTATATGCTCAAAGGGGTCTCCACAGTGGCAAAATGTACATACATTGAGGTGTAAAGTAGCTACAGGGTATCATACCTAACCCCTGACGGATTAGGACAAACGCATTTAATGCACCGTGAGGTGTCCGTTTAGGTGTCCTCACTTTCTTGGGGATGTAAAAAGGGGCCATCCCATCAGCACCGCTTAAGCTCTCCTCCACTAGCGCATTGCCACGCATCCAGGGAAGGACCCAGAATGTCAGGTTTTGTTACTGTGCCGAAGCGGTGGCATAGTGGCAGAATCTCGCCAGGCGCTGATCCTTGCCGGGCTCCAAGCCTTGCCGGGCGCCAGGCCTTGCCGGGCGCCAAGCCTTGCCGGGCTCCACAGGCCATCCCGGCAAGGATCTTGCCTGGGGGGAGCTGGCCTTCGGATCCCAGCTTTGCTTATCTGCTGATCCTTAGATCTCTGACTTGATGATTTCCTTGATGGCTTGAATCGACCTCGAGCTGATCCCGGCAAGCCTTGCCGCAAGGATGGCTACAACTGCCCGTGCACAAGTACGGGGTACTAGTGGCCCAATACTTAGTACACCGACAGGAGCCCCCGGGCCTAGGCCATACACGAGTGCGAGGCGTTGTTGGGCTAGGCCCAAACAGTGCACGGGCACGCGTGGCAGGGAATTAACTACTCGTAAATATCTCGTTTTACTGTGCCCCCCACTACGCGCACGGAGCGCGCGACGTGGGAAGCGTGCCAAAAAGGCTGCAAACTGTCTCACGCCTATAGAGGCGCATTCATATTGGGGAATAAACAAGGCGGCCCCACTCCTTCCCCATAAAAAGGAGAAGTCGCAGAGGCGCAAACCTATTTACCCCCCTCTTCTTCTCAATCTGGCCATCGCCATCGCCTTCCTTTCCTCGAGCTCAGAGCGAAACCTTTTTCCTCTTCCGCCCACTGCTCCCGCGCTCGCTCCGCCCCCAACTTCCGTCCTCATAGTCGCCATGCCGCCCAAGGCCAGCAAAGGCAAGGGCAAGGACAAGGAGGCGAAAGCCGAAGTTCTGGAGAGCGAACTGGTGAAGATGCGGAAGAGGCTCGTCGTCTTCCCTCCGATGCTCGACGCCGAAGTTTTGAAGGGGCAATATCAATGCATGTGGGTGAAGGGAACGCAAGCTCACCCTGCCACACGCGTAATCCCAGGAGCTGACGCCAAAGGTGGATCGGACAGATACCCCTTCTTCACTGCATATTTCTATTATGGGCTCTGTCCCCCCTTTTCCAATTTCTTCAACGACATCATGTACACGTACGGCTTCCGCCTTCTTGATTTCACACCGAATGCCGTACTTTGCATGTCTATCTTTGCCCATCTCTGTGAGAATTTTGCTGGCGTGATCCCCAATTCTGTTCTTTTCCGCCATTATTTCTATCCTCGTATCCAAAAAGGAGAGGCTCTCTCTGGATCTATTGCCTGGATTCCAAGGGCTTGGAACAAAGAGATATACCCAGAGGGAGTTTACCGCGAAAAGTGGGACGAGTGGCGGGCCGAATGGTGTTGGATCCAGGAAGCAGATCCTCGTCCTTTTTGTCATCCCCGGCAACAGAAGGTGGTCCGCGGCAAGGATTGGGGCGATCTCGCTGCGGAAGACGAGAGGTTCAGAATCGCCACTACCAGGATCCTTCGCTTGAAGGCTGCCGGGCTGACGATGGAGATGATCGGCTTCGACTTTCTCCACCGCCGTATCGCCCCTCTGCAGAACAGGGGAAGGCCAGTCTGGGAGTACAAGAACGCGGTAGATGTCATGAGACTGCGCCCCGGGCTGAACAACAATCTGACCGCTATGCAGCTTGGCGCTCTCCGCCAAAAGTTATTCCAGCGCGAAGACAAGCACCGGCTGCCGGCAAGGATTGTCCCCTTGTGCAACAACTCTGCCTTGGGGTCAATCATTGCCTTCTTGCCGATGTTCAACGCCCACGGCCTTGACCCGACCTGGGTCGAGCCAAGCGAGGAAGAAGCGCAGAAGTTCTTTGACAACTTGACGGAGAAGCCTGTCCGGCAAGAGTCAGATTTTATCCGAGCCACCACTGACCAGGAAGTAGCTTATATTGCTACCAGAGTGGAGGAGGCAAATCTTGCCGCGGAGGTCGGTAACGTTGGCTTCACAGAGTGGGAAGCCAGCGACGCAGAGGTGGTAGTGGAGGCAAAGCCTACCGGGGAGGACAAGGTTGCCGGGGGAGAAGGCGGCGCAGCCGCTGCGAGCTTGTCCGGCGAAGACACGGCCGAAGAGGAGACGCGAGAAGAGCCCTCGCCCCCGAAGAAGACAAAGCGTGTCCTTCGGAAGGCTGCATCAGGCATCCCGCCAAGCCAGCCTACTTCGAGCGGCGAATCCCCCGGCAAGAAAGTGGCCGGCAAGACTGGACCGCGGCAGGGGGCTCGTCAACAGCCCGCGCGGCGCGTGAGACCCACACCAGCGACCACTGCTGGGGCGGCAGGAGGGTCTCATACTACCGCACCGGAAACTGCCCCGGCGCCTGCCACAGCCAAGCGGCCTAGGACTCCTCCTCCGCCTCCCCACTCAGACATGGCAACGGAGGTCGACTTCGACATCTCCGGCTTTAGTCCAGAGCGAGAGGAAGAAGAGTGAGTTCTTGCCACAGCTTTTACCTTCCAATCCTGCATCAATCTTTACTGACTTGCTTGTATTGTTTCTGCAGTGACACAGAAACCTTGCTGGAGAGGATGGCGAAGAGGTCAAGGACTTCTACGGGCGACGAGCCCCCGGCAGGCTCCACGAGCGTGCCGGAAACTGTCGTTGTCAGCCCGGAGTCCAGTCCTCAACACAGCCCCCAGCGCAGCCCCCAGCACAGCCCCCAGTGTAAGTCCATTGTCCTTTTTCCGCTGACTGGTGCCGAGGCTTTCATTCTTGCCGCTAATATCTTTGGGTTCGCAGGAGAAGAACGGCAACAGGGAGAAGACATTCCCTTTGTGCCTCCTTCATCGACCGCTCCGCCCACAAGCACATCCCCGGCAAGAGATCCTGCCGGCGAGCCCGTCCTAACTGAGGGGGAGCCGGCAACCGCGGACTCCGGTGACATGCCCCCGGCAACCAGAGTTGCCGGGAGAGGTGAAGCCACCTCCCGACAGCCCGACGCAGGTACTCGATTGCCTCAGAGTGCTTGTTATCCTTTTTCTCTCATCTCTTTATCTTTAGTCACTTCAAAATCCAAACCTCGATCTTATTCTGTCTTCCTCCTTTGCCCTTCAGGGTTCCCTGTGATGGAACATATGGACGTCGGCATCGTCATCGAGGAGACCGCCAGGGATGCCGCCGCTGAAGCGGACAGGATAGCGAGGCCACCAGGGATGACGTTGCCGGGGCTGGTGATGCTCTTGACGGGGAGGCCGCCAAGATAGCACAAGAGGAAATCGCCAAAGAACCTGCTGAAGAGGGCGACAGGGAGGCTGAGGACCGTACTGACAGCATTCCTGCCGCAGGAGCGCCAGGCGCTGCACCGGCCACAGAGACCCCTGTCACTGGTGAGGCGGCCACTGAAGACCAGCCATCGACATCTGAAGGCCCCTCATCCAGCAAGTATCTCAAGGTTGGCGAGAATCTGTTCATCAACTTGCCGGGGACGGCAAGCACTGAGGCACCAGCCGAAGGAGAAATTTTTGAGGAAATTATTGCCGCTGCCGGGCTCGAAGTCGTTGACGTTCCCAGCACTAGCAGTGGCAAGTCTGAAGAGGATCAGCTCCTTCAGGCCATGGGCGAGAACTTCCGCAAACTCCAGGCTCTCCATCGCGCCCGAAAAGAGAAGGCGGACTCCAGAATGGCAGTTGTCGAGGCAGCCGAAGCGGATTTTCAAAGGCGCGTCGCACAAATGCAAATCTGGCATGCCGAGGCCCTCCAAGAGCTGGTTGCCGGCCGAGAACAAGTGAGCCAGCAATGGAATGAGATCCTCCTGAAGCAATCAGATATGGAGAAGACACATGATGAGGCTGTTCAAAGGATTGCTGCCGAAGATGCTCTCCTGACGGGGCGCCGCGTTGCTCTTGATGCTCACGAAGAAGATCTCACCGCACATGAGCAGGCGCTCACCGCCAAGCTTCGTAGCAAGGATGAAGACATCAAAAATCTTGTCACGCGGCGGACCCAGGAGCTGGAGCAGAAACACAAGGAGGCGCTCGAAGCTCTGACTGCAAGTCATGCCGGCAAGCTCAAGGAGGCCGTCGATGCTGCCGAAGCTGCAGAGGCCGCCAAGAACGAGCTGAGCGACAAAGTGAAGAGGCTGGAAACAGATCTCGAAGAGCACGGCAAGGAGCTCTCGACGCTCAAGGAAGACAGGGAAAAAACCCTCCACTCCTTGGCGGAGATGCAAGTTGCCTTGTCCGACAAGACCAAGCAGCTCTCCTCTGCGGCTGATAGTATTTCGCTTCTGGAGCTGAAGCTGACCACGCTGGAGAAGTCTCTCGAGGCCGGCAAGGCCCGTGAGAAGGCTCTACTCAAGGACCTCCAAGGAGAGAGGAACCTGCTCAAGAGCGCCGCCGTTGCCCAAAACGAATATGAGAAGGGAGTGGAGATCTGGACTGGACGCCTCATCGCCACCGCGGAGAAGCTTACCGCAGAACTGTCAACCATGGGCCTGTCGAACTTCAGATATTCTTCCGAGGAAAGAATATCTCCAAGTGCCAGGTTGACGATGTTCTTTGAAAGCATCATCAACGCGTTGAGGGCGCTCCAGTCCAGCCGGGCGAACCAACTGGTGAACGAGACTCGCCGGCTTTGCCGGGCCATCCTCCGCAAGGTGCTCATAAAGGTGGTGCACAGCAATCCCGGCATCAACCTCTCCAGCGCACTCGGCCATCTGCCAAAGGATGCAAATGTTGAGGCGCTTGAAAAGTGCATCGCGCCAATCCTTGAGAAGGTGGACTCCATCAAAAGGATCGAAGGCCAACGCAGGGATTGAGTGCTTCCCTTTTATTCTTGCCGCCATCATCTCATGTAAAAGACAATTAAGTCTCAAGTTAGAACTGCGGCAACTCATGGATGTAATATAATTTGACTATGTTTAGGCTCATGCTTGCTATTTTCCTTATCTGATTCCTTTATGTATGGAGTTCATCCTACGCTTATTGAAAAACTTGTCGGCGTGCAACCTGCCGCGAGCGCTGGGTGCGGGACTTCAGCAGCCTGCTGGAGGCGCAGCGGCCGGCAAGACTCCTTGGCGTTCTCAGTGCAGCCACTTAAATCGTTGAGCGGACTCGAAACAAAATAAGGGCGCAACTGATTACAACAAGGGCTCCTTCGCGTGAAGATTTTCCATACAAGAATCGGAATCGTCCAAGGAAATAACTTGGTACTAAAAGAAAAAACTTGCTCTAAGTTTTTAGGACTTAGCTTTCTGGCTTTGTTCTTCCTCCGGCAAGCGTCGATTCCGAACGTCACCAACTGGTATTCATATCTCCCTTCCCCCCCCCCCCCGCAAATGTGCACGCGAGGAATCCTTCTGTCTTTTGAGAAAAAGAAAGAAGAGAAAATAAAGGGATGAAACCTTGGCGGTTCGTTAGAACTTACCGGGATCAGTTGTCATACAACATCTTAGACAAACATGCATATATAAATATGAACATGGGAATCAATAAGGGAATGTACAGCACTTAAATTTATTCATCTGTGCTCAGGGTCTGCGCCTGGCTTTGTACAAAGGATCACATGCCTTGCCGGCAAGACTTGTACAAAAGGGTGGTTGCCGGGAGCCCCCGGCAACCGCGCCTTATGGATAGAACTTGCGAAGATGTTCGATATTCCAGGAATTGCTCACTGGAACACCATCTTCGGTCTCCAGGCGGACAGCGCCAGGCCTGGTGACTCGTACTACCCGATAAGGGCCTTCCCACTTTGGCGTCAACTTGTTTGAATTCTTGGCGGACTGAATCCATCGAAGAACAAGGTCGCCTTCCTCAAGGCTTTGGGCATGAACTTTGCGGCTATGATAGCGGCGCAAAGCTTGCTGGTAGCGTGCAGCTCGCACAGCAGCCTGAAGACGATTCTCCTCAAGGAGCACAGCGTCATCTTGCCGCAGTTGCTCTTGCTCGAGCTCATCATAAGCGAGCACTCGAGGAGATCCGTATATGAGTTCCGTGGGGAGAACTGCTTCCGCTCCGTAGACCAGAGCGAAGGGCGTCTGGCCGGTGGCTCGATTTGGTATCGTTCTGATTAACCAAAGAACCGTCGGCAACTCATCAATCCAGCGTCTTCCGCACTTTTTCAGCTTGTCGAAGGTTCTAGTCCTGAGACCGCGCAGCACTTCAGCGTTGGCCCTCTCCGCTTGGCCGTTGCTTCTTGGGTGAGCAACAGAGGCAAAACAAATCTTGCCGCCAAGGTCTTGGACGTACTGCATGAAGGTGCGACTTGTGAACTGCGTGCCATTGTCGGTGATGATCCTATTAGGCACACCGAAATGGTAAACAATTCCCTTGAAGAACTTGACAGCTGACTGCGCTGTCACCTTCCTCACTGCTTCCACCTTCGGCCACTTTGTGAACTTGTCGATAGCAACGTACAAGTACTCAAAGCCCCCGGTAGCATGGGGGAAGGGGCCCAGTATGTCGAGCCCCCAGACCGAAAATGGCCAGGAGAGAGGGATTGTTTGAAGAGCTTGAGCTGGCTGATGTAATTTCTTCGAATGAAACTGGCACGCTTCACACTTGGTTACTAGTGCAATCGCATCCTGGAGGGCGGTAGGCCAAAAGAAACCTTGCCGGAATGCTTTCCCGGCAAGCGCTCTTGACCCTATGTGAGAGCCACACATGCCCCCATGTATCTCCGCCAACAGCTCTAGTCCATCTTCCCGAGGAATGCACTTTAATTTCACACCGTTCGGTCTCTTTCTGTACAGGACGTCATCGACGAACTTGTACATAACAGGCCGATGGGCTACTCTCTCTGCTTCTTCTTGTTCCTCAGGGAGTTCACCTGTCTGAAGGAAATGGACAATGTGTTGCGCCCATGCTGGAGCCTGAGGCTCGACAACTAGGACTAAAGGCATCTCCTCTGCCGGGGGAACGTTTGTCTCGACAACGAGGGCCTGAGGCCCTGTCGGAGCCTGTTGTTCCCCGGCAGGCGTGTCGATCCCGGCAACTTCCTTGCCGGCGGCTCCGGGGAGCTCTGCCGGGAAGTACTGGCCAGAGTTCAACTTCCTTCTCTTTTCTTGCCGCATCGATGGCGCCACGGATGGTTGAGTCAATTGGAGCACAAAAGTTCCTGGTTCCACATGCAACTTGAGGGCAGCACGCTTTGACAGGTCGTCAGCAATATTGTTCTCGGCACGAGGAACGTGCTCCATTTGGAGACCGTCAAAGCGCTCTTCCAATTTCCTCACTTCATCTACGTAGGCTTGCATCAATGGACTTTGATATCTCTTGTTAACTTGCCTGGCGACAAGCTGTGAATCGCCTTTGATGACGAGCTTTTTGATACCAAGGTCTGCCGCGATCCTGAGACCGGCAAGCAAACCCTCGTATTCTGCAGTGTTGTTGGTCGAACTCTCCCGGGGAAAGTGCATTTGGACTACGTACTTGAGGTGCTCTCCGGTGGGTGCGACAAGCAGCACGCCAGCACCGGCGCCTTGCAGTGAGAAAGCCCCGTCAAAGTACATAATCCATTGCTGATCGATTTCCTTGCCGGGGAGAGTTGTTTGTTGAACTTCTTCGTCTAGCGTCGGGGTCCATTCTGCAATGAATTCCGCCAAGGCCCTACTCTGAATTGTCGAAGTGCTTTCAAATTTAAGGCCAAAGCTGGACAGCTCCAATGCCCACTCCACGATCCTGCCGGTTGCCTCCGGATTTTGCAAAATCCGTTGCAACGGAAAGCGAGTGACGACGGTAATCTCATGTGCTTGAAAATAGTGGCGCAGCTTCCTTGAGGCCATAAGGAGGCCAAAAAGCAACTTCTGCACCCCAGAATATCTTGACCTAGCCCCTTGTAAAAGAGAGCTAACAAAATAAACTGGGCGCTGCACCACCTTCTTCTTCTGCACAAGTTCTTCTGTTTGCGCAGATCCTGTCTTGCCGGGATCAACCCTTGCCGGGGAAGATCTTGCCGCGTCATCCGGTGGTCCTGCCGCTGGTGTTGCCTCCTCATCAGCTTCTCTCTGCGCCACTAGCGCAGCACTAACCACTTGATTTGTTGCCGCCAGATACAACAGCAACGGCTCTTGTGGTTTAGGCGCGACTAGCGTCGGCGGAGAGGAAAGGTATTTCTTCAAATCTTGCAGCGCAGCCTTCGCTTCCGGAGTCCATTTCATTGGACCTGCCTTCTTCAAAAATTTGAAAAAAGGCAGGGCGCACTCAGCAGATTTGGAAATAAACCTGCTTAGAGCAGCAACACAGCCGGCAAGACAACGCACATCCTTGACGCGTCTCGGCGCTTCAATTTGCTCAATAGCTTTGATCTTGTCGGGGTTCGCTTCGATTCCCCGGCAAGATACAAAGAATCCGAGAAGCTTGCCGGAAGGAACACCGAACACGCATTTCTCAGGATTGAGCTTCAAGTTGATCTTGCGCAAGTTTGCAAATGTTTCTTCTAAGTCTTGAATGAGCGTTGCTTTATCCTTGGTTTTGACCACTATATCATCCATATATGCCTCCATATTTCTATGGAGTTGTGGCTCAAAACCAATCTGGATTGCTCTGGCAAATGTTGAACCAGCACTTTTCAACCCGAAAGGCATTCGTATAAAACAATACGTACCACATGGGGTGATAAAGGCGGTCTTCTCTTCATCTTCTTTTGCCATAAAAATCCGATGATACCCTGAATAGGCGTCAAGGAAGGATAGGAGATCACAACCAGCGGTGGCATCCACAATCTGGTCGATGCGCGGCAAGGGAAAGGGATCTTTTGGACAAGCTTTATTGATATCTGTATAATCGATACAAAGCCTCCATTTCCCATTCGCTTTCCGCACTACAACCGGATTGGCCAACCAGGTTGGATGAAGCACTCCTTTGACCAGTCCTGCCGCCTCCAGCTTCTTAATTTCTTCGGCGATGAATTCTTGCCGCTCCAAGGCCTGCTTCCTGACCCTCTGCTTGACGGGCCGCGCATGAGGACAGACAGCAAGGTGGTGCTCAATTACCTTCCTGGGAACACCGGGGATGTCAGACGGTTGCCATGCAAACACGTCGACATTCGCCCGCAGGAAAGCAACGAGCGCGCTTTCCTATTTGTCATCTAGGGTGGAACTTATGGTGAAAGTTCCCCCCATTCCGTCCTCCCTGGCAGGCACCTTCTTGGTTTCCGGCGGGGCAGCCTTGGACTTCTTGTTCTCACCGGTAGAACTCTCTGGTACGTCCTCGACGGAAGCGCAGCACTCCGAGGAGGCGCGCTTGCCGGAGTTCGCGCCAAGGTTCCTGCCGGTCTTCTTCTTCCCCCCGGGAGTTCCAGCGGCAGAAGCAGATGCCTTGATGGCAGGTGCTGCAACTGCTTCCCGGTAAAGTTGGTCGGCACAGATGAGCGCATCCTTCTTATCGGAATGGATAGTGATGACACTCAACGGCCCGGGCATCTTCAAAACATTGTATACGTAGTGTGATGCCGCCATAAACTTAGCCAGCGCTGGCCGACCAAGGATCCCATTGTATGCTCAGTCCTGAAGTTAAGCTCGCTGCCAAATGTTACTGGCAGTGTGATCTTGCCCTTAGGCTGGGTTCTCCCCGGATTGACCCCTTGAAACGTACCCGTTTCCTCGAGGTCTTCGTCGGGAATCTGAAGCTTTGTGAGCACATCCGGTGAGATTAAGTTTAGGCCGGCCCCGCCGTCAACTAACATCTTCGTCACCTTGAGGTTGCGAATTGTTGGGGAAACCAACAATGGCAAACACCCGACTGCAGTTGTGCGATCAGGGTGATCCTCGGCATCAAAGATGATAGGCGTGTTGGACCACTTCAGAGGCCTACACGCATCGGGGGATGGCTCTGCCGCATTAACCTCCCGCATCCACTGTTTAAGTTGGCGGTGGGAAGAATGCAGCGAGGCACCCCCATCAATGCACATAGCCTCCGTAGCCTTCTGGAATTCCTGCTCACTGGATTCATCATCTTCCTCATCATCATCTCCTTCTTTATCTCGGCCCCGAGCGGGCTGATCCTTCTCCTGCTTGGCCTTGCCGCAGCGACCCCCTCGGTCACCGCGTTTCTTGCCGGACCCCTCAGCACCATCTTGGGCCTTCTCCTTGCTCGCCTCTCGTATTCGGCCCTCTACTTCTCGGCAAGCTGCTCAACTTGCCGGCAGTTCTGGAGATCGTGGCCCTTGGTGCGATGGATCTTGCAATACTGCTTGCCGGAGTTCTCCAACTTGTCGACAGCCGCCAAGGCCTGACAGGAAGGGCACCCGGCAAGATCCTTGCCGGGGTCACTAACCTTGGCCTTCTTGGCGGCGCCGGGGTTGTCGGATTCCTCGACAGCAAGCACGGCCTTGCCTCCGCGCTTCCTGTTCCGCCGCCGGCCTTTCCTTGACGGGGCCGCGGCGTCTTCATCTTCGGAGTCGCCTGCCGCGCCAACAGCCTCACCGGGAAGTTTCCTCCCCTCTTCAGCTCGAGCGCACTTGTCGGCCAGAGCGTAAAGCTCGGCAATACTCCTGATTTTGTTCATCGCCAGCTCTTCCCGCATTCTACGGTTACGCACGTTCTGGTGAAACGCGCTAATGACAGCGGCAGGATGAACATCGGGAATGTTGTACTGCACTCGGCTGAACCTCTGCATAAACTTGCGCAGGGACTCGCCCTCCTTCTGAGGGATGATGTGCAAATCGCTCTCTTGGCCAGGAGCTTGATGGCCTCCAACGAAGGCACCAACAAACTGATGGCACAGATCTGACCAGGAAGAAATGGAATTCTCCGGCAGATGCATCAACCACGACCTGACGTTGGGCTTGAGCACCAACGGGAAGTAGTTGGCAAGTATCTTGTCATCTCGGCCCCCGGCAGCCTGCACCGCAATGGTGTAGATGCTCAGGAACTCCGAGGGATGGGTCTTTCCGTCATACTTCTCCGGGACCTCCGGCTTGAAGGTTCGGGAATTGGGCCACCGGACTTGCCGCAGCTCACGGGTAAACGCTGGAGTCCCTACCTCATAAGGCAAGTCTCCTACGTCCCCTGGCGCAGGCTCGTCAACGGCCGGCCCCGCGCGCTTATCAGACTGATAGCGCGCTTCTCGTCGTCGCTCGATGGTTGTTCGAGCGTCCTCTTTGCCTCATTCCTGGAGAACTAGACGCTGATCACGGCGCATCCGTGGATCGGACGATGCCGTGGAAACTTCTTCATGGCGGTCAACTTGCTGGGTTGTCGGCCGCCGCTGGTGCCGCGGAGGGGAGTGCACTGTAGTTGCACCACCCCCGGGTTTCTCTACATCAGCTCGCGCCGGATCGATGGGCCTCCGCTGCGAGGGCCCTGCCTCTTGCGGTCCATCCTTGTTGGCGAAGCCGATGAGGCTCTGGATGGTAGCTCGCCACTCCTCCATCTTCTCCGGGACAGGAGGAAAATCGAGGAGCAGCTGCGCACGTGCCAAGGCTTCTGCTGGCGTAGGTGGCGGCGACAAGTGCGAGGTACGTGAGGTGCTCTGACTCCTAACCAAGTTAGAAGGAGCACCACCATGGTCACGTGACCGCGCGCCACCTCCACCGGCAGCTCGGTGTGCATGCTGGTCCCGCGCATCTTGGGATCTATGCGCAGAAACCTTTTCATGGGGGCGCCCTGAACCACCAGCGCCATGACGTCGCTCATCATGCAAGACCTGGGTAGGTCGCGAGGCTTGTGCTGGCGCGGGGGCTCCAGCAGGCGTCCTTCGATCCCTAGAGTTAGTTGTGCCACCCGTAGGCAGCACAACACCATCCCTAGATCCAGCGGCATGCAGGTTACCACTGCCACTGCGAACGATACCGCTCGCCTGGCTCGGGTCACCAGAACGCCGCAGGGGTTCTAGTCCTCTTCCTTCGGCACCCCTGCCATCGCCAGTACGTGAAGGCGCAGGCAAAACGGACCCGGACGGTTGCGCTGTCGCAGCGCTCTTGTTCTTGGGCAGCATGATGATGAAGATGATGAAGAAACTAGGGCGCCGACCACCAGGTCAGGTTCACGCAACCTTCAATCCCCCTACCTGGCACACCAAAGATGTCGGGGTACGACACCTATGGGATCCCGAGAGACCCCTTTATGATTCGGCGGGGGGAGAGGTATACGCAAAGAGCAGAACCAATGATCGACGCGGGA
Organism: Thinopyrum elongatum; assembly: GCA_011799875.1. Classification (NCBI taxonomy): domain Eukaryota; kingdom Viridiplantae; phylum Streptophyta; class Magnoliopsida; order Poales; family Poaceae; genus Thinopyrum; species Thinopyrum elongatum. The sequence continues at coordinate 324,131,931 of CM022299.1, read as the reverse complement.
AGTTTTTACCCAGGTTCGGGCCGCTGATCAGCGTAAAACCCTACTCCTGCTTTGTGTTCTTATTAGTGTTCTTGAGCCCAGGCTCCAGGAGCGCTCACAGCGAACAGTTCGTTCAAAGAGCAGCTACGCATGCAGAATGGGCCAGAAGTTCTCCTCCCCTGTAGCAGTTGCCTTGGGCCTCCTTTTATATGCTCAAAGGGGTCTCCACAGTGGCAAAATGTACATACATTGAGGTGTAAAGTAGCTACAGGGTATCATACCTAACCCCTGACGGATTAGGACAAACGCATTTAATGCACCGTGAGGTGTCCGTTTAGGTGTCCTCACTTTCTTGGGGATGTAAAAAGGGGCCATCCCATCAGCACCGCTTAAGCTCTCCTCCACTGGCGCGTTGCCACGCATCCAGGGAAGGACCCAGAATGTCAGGTTTTGTTACTGTGCCGAAGCGGTGGCACAGTGGCAGAATCTCGCCAGGCGCCGATCCTTGCCGGGCTCCAAGCCTTGCCGGGCGCCAGGCCTTGCCGGGCTCCACAGGCCATCCCGGCAAGGATCTTGCCGGGGGGAGCTGGCCTTCGGATCCCAGCTTTGCTTATCTGCTGATCCTTAGATCTCTGACTTGATGATTTCCTTGATGGCTTGAATCGACCTCGAGCTGATCCCGGCAAGCCTTGCCGCAAGGATGGCTACAACTGCCCGTGCACAAGTACGGGGTACTAGTGGCCCAATACTTAGTACACCGACAAGGACCCTTAATCCAGGACTCCCTCACATGCTAAGTGGGTTATTCTCACGATGGGTGTTTATTCATCTGTCATTGCACGAGAGAGGTTGTTAATTGGGATGCCCTGTCCTATAATCAAAATAAAAAATATAATGAAACAAACTTCCCCGGAAAGTTGTTGGTATGGAGGGCACCCATGAATTCTGCTAGCCATGGCTTGTGTTTCTATGGTTGAGGGGGAGTAAACTTTACCTTTTCGCTTGGGAACTGCCGATAATGTGTTTAGCATGGAAGGTATTGAAAATCCTTTGTCGTGACATCGACAGGAAGGACATGCCTCTCAAAATTGCATTTATATCTGGTTTAAGATTCGAGCTCTTGCACCTCTGCAAATCTCTGTTTCCCTCTGCGGAGGGCCTATCTATTTACTTTTAAGTTATTTGCTTTTATTGTTGAGTCATCACCTTCTCAATTATAACACTAGTCCTGAGAGAACTATTGTCATTCTTATGCATTGTGTATAGTTAATATTGTGTGCATCATGACTGGACCTCCTCTACCATGAATTATACTGTTTAGTCGATGCTTGAACTTTGGAGCTGCTCTACATTTATGTTTTGCGGTCTCAGAAAGGCTAGCGAGATACCATGCTATCGTATTATATCATGATTCTTTTGACAAATTGTTAGCATTTGAGATATGTTATTATTGCTCGCTTGTTGATTATGCCATTGATATGAGTGAATGTGATTTCTAAGTGTTATCATTTGCATGGTTAGTTCATGATCTTTGCTGAAGACTTGGGTGCTAAGCTTATATATGGATACAAGAACAAAAGAGTTCATAAAAGCTTTTCTTTATCACTTTCAGTTTGTCAACTAAATTGCTTGAGGACAAGCAATGCATTAGGCTTGAGGGATTTGATACATCTTCGTCGTATCTACTTTTCCAAACACTTTTGCTCTTGTTTTGGACTCTAATTTGCATGATTTGAATGAAACAAACCTCGACTGATGTTGTTTTCAGCAGAATTACCATGGTGTTGTTTTTCGTGCAGAAATAAAAGTTCTCAGAATTGGATGAAACTTTCTGAAGTTTTTTATGGAATATATAAAAATTACAGGAGCCAAGACTCACCAGAGGGGGGCCCCTATTGCCCACAAGGCAATAGGGCACAACCACCCCCCAAGGCATGCCTAGTTGCCTTGTGGGGCCCACATGGCTCCGCTGACCCTAATCTCAAGCCTATAAATTCCTTTTCCTCGATAAAAAAATTGGAGAAGAAGTTTAATCGCATTTTATGATACGAAGCCGCTGCCACCTCTTGTTTTTCATCGGGAGGTCAGATCTGGAGTCCGTTCGGGGCTCCGGAGAGGGGGATTCGTCGGCATCATCATCACCAACCCTTCTTCATCACCAATTTCATGATGCTCACCACCGGGAGTGAATAATTCCTTCGCATGCTTGCTGGACGGTGATGGGGTTGGATGAGATTTGTCATGTAGTCGAGTCAATTTGTTAGGGCTTGATCCCTAGTATCCACTATGTTCTGAGATTTATGTTGCTATGACTTTGCTATGCTTAATGCTTGTCACTAGGGCCTGATTGCCATGATTTCAGATCTAAACCCTCTATGTTTTCATGAATATATTTGAGTTCTTGATCCTATCCGCTAGTCATATGCACTTGTTATTAATCTGATCCATAGACCCCATAGTGACAATTATTTGGGATACTCCCCGGGGATGACTGTAATTCGAGGAGTTCATGTATTCACCATGTGTTAATGCTTTGTTCCGGTTCTCTATTAAAAGGAGGCCTTGATATCCCTTAGTTTCCTTATGGACCCCACTTCCACGGGAGGGTAGGACAAAAGATGCCATGCAAGTTCTTAACATAAGCGCATATGACTATATACAGAATACATGCCTACATTACATTGATAAATTGGAACTATTGTGTATCACTCTAGGTTGTGACTATTATATGATGAATGTCATCCAACACAAATATCCATCACTGATCCAATGCCTACGTTTTTCGCCTATTGATCTTTGCTAAGTTACTTATGTTGCTACTGCTGTTACAATCACTACAAAAACTGCTGTTGTTACTGTTACCGTTGCTATTGCTATTGCTACTGCTAATACTTGTAAGTGCATCTAGCGCCCCTTAGTGATTTTGGTGTATTGAAGACTTATAGGTTAAGGGACTAATTCGTTTGTGAGTGTACACAGGTTCTATAAGTCTATGAGGAGTTTGATATTTACGATGAAAGTCGACCCCTAAAAATGAATGTCTTCAACTGAAGATTTTGGTTTTCTTGAAGACTTTGAAAGTGAAGAAATTGGTGTGACCCTGAAGACTTGATATTCATGCGAGGATTATGAAGCGTGAAGACTTTTGTTTTCGTAGTTTCATTTTCTTCTTCTTGAGTCATAGGAAACACCGTACTGTTAAAGGGGGTCGAGGTAAAACTAAGGAAAAGTTTCCAAGTGATGCTCATATCAAAATCCTACACCTACCCAATCCTTTCAAGTGAAGCTATTGGAAATCTCATACAGTTCAGTCAATTTCTTCAGTGACAGAGACGAAGTTCTTCTGTTCTCTGAGGAATTTGTTCTGACTGAGGAGTTAGGAATTCGCCAGTGCGGATTGCCTACAAGTGAGGAACATGATAGCCCTGAGGAATTTGATACACAAATTTCCGACCGTTGCTGTGCTACGCGCCAGCTGTCCAAATATCCTACCCACCTAACGGTCATATCATTGAAGGGCATTTATGTTTTATCATGTCGGGCTGCTCCCTAGGCTATAAATAGCCGCCCCCTACAACCACTAGCTGGTTGGCTGCTCCGAGAGATAGATTGACAATTGTCATTTAGAGCATCCCATCCTCCGAGGACTTTGAGCGAAAATCATCAAGTGAGGAAAAACCCAAAAACCCAAACACCTACAAACCCAAAATGATTGAGCATCACTGAAGAAATTATTCCTGTGTGGAACCGACGCTTGTTACCTTTGAGGACTGTGCATCCTCCAGATGGTTAGGCGTCATGGTCTAGAGCATCCAAGAGGAAATTATGGATCGCCGAGTGACCGAGTCTGTGAAGGTTTGGAAGTCACCTGAAGACTTACCACGAGTGATTGGGCGAGGTCTGTGTGACCTTAGTGTTGGGGAACGTAGTAGTAAATCAAAAAAAAATTCTACGCATCACCAAGATCAATCTATGGAGAGACTAGATCCGAGAGAGAGAGGAGTGCATCTTCATACCCTTGAAGATCACGATGCGGAAGCATTGCAAGAACGCGGTTGGAGGAGTCATACACGTAGCGATTCAGATCGCGGTCGATTCCGATCTAAGCACCGAACAACGGTACCTCCGCGTTCAACACACGTGCAGCCCGGTGACGTCTCCCGTGCCTTGATCCAGCAAGGAGGAGGGAGAGGTTGGGGAAGACAACTCTGGCAGCACGACGGCGTGGTGGTGGAGTTGGCAGTTCTCCGGCAGGGCTTCGCCAAGCTCAACGGAGGAGGAGGGGCTGTTGGAGAGGGGGAGGGCTGCGCCTTGGATGAGGTGCTGCTGCCCTCCCTCCTCCCCTCTATTTATAGGGCCAAGGGGGAAGGGCGTCGGCCCCTCTAGATCAGATCTAGAGGGGGGGTGGCGGCCAGGGGGAGGGGGCTTGCCCCCCAAGCCAAGGGGGGCACCCACCTTTAGGGTTTCCCCCAACCCTAGACGCATGGGCCCTAGGGGGGGATGGCGCCCAGCCCACTTAGGGGCTGGTTCCCTCCCCCATACAGCCCATAGGGCCCTCCGAGGCAGGTGGACCCTCCCGGTGGACCCCCGGAATCCCTTCGGTGGTCCCGGTACAATACCGGAAAACCCCCGAACACTTCCGGTGACCGTATGATGACTTCCCATATATAAATCTTCACCTCCGGACCATTCCGGAACTCCTCGTGACGTCCGGGATCTCATCCGGGACTCCAAACAACATTCGGTAACCACATACTATTTCCCATAACAACTCTAGCGTCACCGAACCTTAAGTGTGTAGACCCTACGGGTTCGGGAACTATGCAGACATGACCGAGACATCTCTCCGTCCAATAACCAACAGCGGGATCTGGATACCCATGTTGGCTCCCGCATGTTCCATGATGATCTCATCGGATGAACCACGATGTCGGGGATTCAATCAATCCCGTACACAATTCCCTTTGTCTACCGGTATGATACTTGCCCGAGATTCGATTGTCGGTATCCCTATACCTTGTTCAATCTCGTTACCGGCAAGTCTCTTTACTCGTCCGTAACACATCATCCCGTGATCAACTCCTTGGTCACATTGAGCTCATTATGATGATGTCCTACCGAGTGGGCCCAGAGATACCTCTCCGTCACACGGAGTGACAAATCCCAGTCTCGATTCGTACCAACCCAACAGACACTTTCGGAGATACCTGTAGTGCACCTTTATGGTCACCCAGTTACGTTGTGACGTTTGATACACCCAAAGCATTCCTACGGTATCCGGGAGTTGCACAATCTCATGGTCTAAGGAAATGATACTTGACATTAGAAAAGCTTTAGCAGACGAACTACATGATCTTGTGCTACGCTTAGGATTGGGTCTTGTCCATCACATCATTCTCCTAATGATGTGATCCCGTTATCAACGACATCCAATGTCCATGGTCAGGAAACCATAACCATCTATTGATCAACGAGCTAGTCAACTATAGGCTCACTAGGGACATGTTGTGGTCTATGTATTCACACATGTATTACGATTTCTGGATAACACAATTATAGCATGAACAATAGACAATTATCATGAACAAGGAAATATAATAATAACCACTTTATTATTGCCTCTAGGGCATATTTCCAACAGTCTCCCACTTGCACTAGAGTCAATAATCTAGTTACATTGTGATGAATCGAACACCCATAGAGTTCTGGTGTTGATCATGTTTTGCTCGTGGAAGAGGTTTAGTCAACGGATCTGCGACATTCAGATCCGTATGCACTTTACAAATATCTATGTCTCCATCTTGAACATGTTCACGAATGGAGTTGAAGCGACGCTTGATATGCCTGGTCTTCTTGTGAAATCTGGGCTCCTTGGCAAGGGCAATAGCTCCAGTGTTGTCACAGAAGAGAGTCATTGGGCCCGACGCATTGGGAATAACTCCTAGGTTGGTGATGAACTCCTTCATCCAGACTGCTTCCTGTGCTGCCTCCGAGGCTGCTATGTACTCCGCTTCACATGTAGATCCCGCCACGACGCTTTGCTTGCAACTGCACCAGCTGACTGCCCCACCATTCAAAATATACACGTATCCGGTTTGTGACTTAGAGTCATCCAGATCTGTGTCGAAGCTAGCATCGACGTAACCCTTTACGATGAGCTCTTCGTCACCTCCATAAACGAGAAACATATCCTTAGTCCTTTTCAGGTACTTCAGGATGTTCTTGACCGCTGTCCAGTGTTCCATGCCAGGATTACTTTGGTACCTACCTACCAAACTTACGGCGAGGTTCACATCAGGTCTGGTACACAACATGGCATACATAATAGACCCTATGGCTGAGGCATAGGGGATGACACTCATCTTTTCTCTATCTTCTGCCGAGGTCGGGCATTGAGCCGTGCTCAATCTCACACCTTGTAATACAGGCAAGAACCCCTTCTTGGGCTGATCCATATTGAACTTCTTCAATATCTTGTCAAGGTATGTGCTTTGCGAAAGACCAATGAGGCGTCTCGATCTATCTCTATAGATCTTGATGCCTAATATGTAAGCAGCTTCTCCAAGGTCCTTCATTGAAAAACACTTATTCAAGTAGGCCTTTATGCTTTCCAAGAATTCTATATCATTTCCCATTAATAGTATGTCATCCACATATAATATGAGAAATGCTACAGAGCTCCCACTCACTTTCTTGTAAACACAGGCTTCTCCATAAGTCTGTGTAAACCCAAACGCTTTGATCATCTCATCAAAGCGAATGTTCCAACTCCGAGATGCTTGCACCAGCCCATAGATTGAGCGCTGGAGCTTGCATACTTGTCAGCATTATTAGGATCGACAAAACCTTCCGGCTGCATCATATACAACTCTTCCTTAAGGAAACCATCAAGGAATGCCGTTTTGACGTCCATTTGCCATATCTCATAATCATAGAATGCGGCAATTGCTAACATGATTCGGACAGACTTCAGCTTCGCTATGGGTGAGAAGGTCTCATCGTAGTCAACCCCTTGAACTTGTCGATAACCCTTAGCGACAAGTCGAGCCTTATAGATGGTCACATTACCATCCGCGTCTGTCTTCTTCTTAAAGATCCATTTGTTCTCTATGGCTTGCCGATCATCGGGCAAGTCTGTCAAAGTCCATACTTCATTTTCATACATGGATCCTATCTCGGATTTCATGGCTTCAAGCCATTTGTTGGAATCCGGGCCCGCCATTGCTTCTTCATAGTTCGAAGGTTCACCGTTGTCTAACAACATGACTTCCAGGACAGGGTTGCCGTACCACTCTGGTGCGGAACGTGTCCTCGTGGACCTACGTAGTTCAGTAGCAACTTGATCCGAATTTTCATGATCATCATCATTAACTTCCTCTCTTGTCGGTGCAGGCACCACAGAAACATCTTTCTGAGCTGCGCTACTCTCCGGTTCAAGAGGGGTACCTCATCAAGTTCTACTTTCCTCCCACTTACTTCTTTCGAGAGAAACTCTTTCTCCAGAAAGGATCCATTCTTGGCAACAAAGATCTTGCCTTCGGATCTAAGGTAGAAGGTATACCCAATAGTTTCCTTAGGGTATCCTATGAAGACGCATTTTTCCGATTTGGGTTCGAGCTTTTCAGGTTGAAGTTTCTTGACATAAGCATCGCATCCCCAAACTTTCAGAAACGACAGCTTAGGTTTCTTCCCAAACCATAATTCATACGGTGTCGTCTCAACGGATTTCGACGGAGCCCTATTTAAAGTGAATGCGGCAGTCTCTAAAGCATAACCCCAAAATGATAGCAGTAGATCGGTAAGAGACATCATAGATCGCACCATATCCAATAGAGTGCGATTACGACGTTCGGACACACCATTACGCTGAGGTGTTCCAGGCGGCGTGAGTTGTGAAACAATTCCACATTTCCTTAAGTGCGTGCCAAACTCGTGACTCAAATATTCCCCTCCACGATCTGATCGTAAGAACTTTATTTTCCTGTTACGTTGATTCTCAACCTCACTCTGAAATTCCTTGAACTTTTCGAAGGTCTCAGACTTGTGTTTCATTAAGTAGACATACCCATATCTACTTAAGTCATCAGTGAGGGTGAGAACATAACGATAACCACCGCGAGCCTCAACGCTCATTGGACCGCACACATCAGTATGTATGATTTCCAATAAGTTGGTTGCTCGCTCCATTGTTCCGGAGAACGGAGTCTTGGTCATTTTGCCCATGAGGCATGGTTCGCACGTGTCAAATGATTCATAATCAAGAGACTCCAAAAGTCCATCTGCATGGAGTTTCTTCATGCGTTTGACACCAATGTGACCAAGGCTGCAGTGCCACAAGTATGTGGGACTATCATTATCAACCTTACATCTTTTGGCATTCACACTATGAATATGTGTAACATCACGTTCGAGATTCAATAAAAATAAACCATTGACCAGCGGGGCATGACCATAAAACATATCTCTCATATAAATAGAACAACCATTATTCTCGGATTTAAATGAGTAGCCATCTCGCATCAAACGAGATCCTGATACAATGTTCATGCTCAAAGCTGGTACTAAATAACAATTATTGAGGTTTAAAACTAATCCCGTAGGCAGATGTAGAGGCAGCGTGCCGACGGCGATCACATCAACCTTGGAACCATTCCCGACGCGCATCGTCACCTCGTCCTTCGCCAGTCTCCGCTTATTCCGCAGCTCCTGTTTTGAGTTACAAATATGAGCAACCGCACCGGTATCAAATACCCAGGAGCTACTACGAGCGCTGGTAAGGTACACATCAATAACATGTATATCACATATACCTTTGGTATTGCCGGCCTTCTTATTCGCTAAGTACTTGGGGCAGTTCCGCTTCCAGTGACCGTTTCCCTTGCAATAAAAGCATTCAGTCTCAGGCTTGGGTCCATTCTTTGGCTTCTTCCCGGTAGCTTGCTTACCGGGCGCGGCAACTCCATTGCCGTCCTTCTTGAAGTTCTTTTTACCCTTGCCTTTCTTGAACTTAGTGGTTTTATTCACCATCAACACTTGATGTTCCTTTTTGATCTCCACCTCCGCTGATTTCAGCATTGAATACACCTCAGGAATGGTTTTCTCCATCCCCTGCATATGGAAGTTCATCACAAAGCTCTTGTAGCTAGGTGGAAGCGACTGAAGGATTCTGTCAACGACCGCGTCATCCGGGAGATTAACTCCCAGCTGAGACAAGCGGTTGTGCAACCCAGACATTTTGAGTATATGCTCGCTGACAGAACTATTCTCCTCCATCTTACAACTGTAGAACTTGTCGGAGACTTCATATCTCTCGACCCGGGCATGAGCTTGGAAAACCATTTTCAGCTCTTGGAACATCTCATATGCTCCGTGTTTCTCAAAACGCTTTTGGAGCCCCGGTTCTAAGCTGTAAAGCATGCCGCATTGAACCAGGGAGTAATCATCACTACGCGACTGCCAGGCGTTCATAACGTCTTGAGTTGCCGGGAAAACAGGTGCGTCACCTAGCGGTGCTTCAAGGACATAAGCTTTCTTGGTAGCTATGAGGATGATCCTCAGGTTACGGACCCAGTCCGTGTAGTTGCTGCCATCGTCTTTCAGCTTGGTTTTCTCTAGGAACGCGTTAAAGTTGAGGGCAACATTAGCGTGGGCCATTTGATCTACAAGACATATTGTAAAGATTTTAGACTAGGTTCATGATAATTAAGTTCATCTAATCAAATTATACTATGAACTCCCACTCAGATAGACATCCCTCTAGTCATCTAAGTGATACATGATCCGAATCGACTAGGCCGTGTCCGATCATCATGTGAGACGGACTAGTCATCAACGGTGAACATCTCTATGTTGATCGTATCTTCTATACGACTCATGTTCGACCTTTTGGTCTTCCGTGTTCCGAGGCCATGTCTGTACATGCTAGGCTCGTCAAGTCAACCTAAGTGTTTTGCATGTGTAAATCTGGCTTACACCCGTTGTATTCGAATGTTAGAATCTATCACACCCGATCATCACGTGGTGCTTCGAAACAACGAACCTTTGCAACGATGCACAATTAGGGGAAACACTTTCTTGAAATTTTAGCGAGGGATCATCTTATTTATGCTACCGTCGTTCTAAGCAAATAAGATGTAAACATGATAAACATCACATGCAAATCATAAAGTGACATGATATGGCCAATATCATTTTGCTCCTTTTGATCTCCATCTTCGGGGCACCATGATCATCATCGTCACCGGCATGACACCATGATCTCCATCATCGTGTCTTCATGAAGTTGTCTCGCCAACTATTACTTCTACTACTATGGCTAATGGTTAGCAATAAAGTAAAGTAATTACATGGCGTTTTCATTGACACGCAGGTCATACAATAAATTAAGACAACTCCTATGGCTCCTGCCGGTTGTCATTCTCATCGACATGCAAGTCGTGATTCCTATTACAAGAACATGATCAATCTCATACATCACATATATCATTCATCACATCCTTTTGGCCATATCACATCACACGGCATATGCTGCAAGAACAAGTTAGACGTCCTCTAATTGTTGTTGCAATTTTTTTTACGTGGCTGCTATAGGTTTCTAGCAAGAACGTTTCTTACCTACGCCACAACCACAACGTGATATGCCAATTTCTATTTACCCTTCATAAGGACCCTTTTCATCGAATCCGATCCGACTAAAGTGGGAGAGATAGACACCCGCTAGCCACCTTATGCAACTAGTGCATGTCAGTCGGTGGAACCTGTCTCACGTAAGCGTACGTGTAAGGTCGGTCCGGGCCGCTTCATCCCACGATGCCGCCGAATCAAGATAAGACTAGTAACGGCAAGTAAATTGACAAAATTGACACCCACAACAACTTCTGTTCTACTCGTGCAAGAAACTACGCATAAACCTGGCTCTGATACCACTGTTGGGGAACGTAGTGGTAAATCAATTTTTTTTTCTACGCATCACCAAGATCAATCTATGGAGAGACTAGCAACGAGAGAGAGAGGAGTGCATCTTCTTACCCTTGAAGATCGCGATGCGGAAGCGTTGCAAGAACGTGGTTGGAGGAGTCGTACACGTAGCGATTCAGATCGCGGTCGATTCCGATCTAAGCACCGAACAACGGTGCCTCCGCGTTCAACACACGTGCAGCCCGGTGACGTCTCCCGTGCCTTGATCCAGCAAGGAGGAGGGAGAGGTTGGGGAAGACAACTCCGGCAGCACGACGGCGTGGTGGTGGAGTTGGCAGTTCTCCGGCAGGGCTTCGCCAAGCTCAACGGAGGAGGAGGGGGTGTTGGAGAGGGGGAGGGCTGCGCCTTGGATGAGGTGCTGCTGCCCTACCTCCTCCCCTCTATTTATAGGGCCAAGGGGGAAGGGCGCCGGCCCCTCTAGATCAGATCTAGAGGGGGGGGGGCGGCCTGGGGGAGGGGGCTTGCCCCCCAAGCCAAGGGGGGCGCCCCCCTTTAGGGTTTCCCCCAACCCTAGGCGCATGGGCACTAGGGGGGGATGGCGCCCAGCACACTTAGGGGCTGGTTCCCTCCCCCATACAGCCCATAGGGCCCTTCGGGGCAGGTGGACCCTCCCGGTGGACCCCCGGAACCACTTCGGTGGTCCCGGTACAATACCGGAAAACCCCCGAACACTTCCGGTGACCGTATGATGACTTCCCATATATAAATCTTCACCTCCGGACCATTTCGGAACTCCTCGTGACGTCCGGGATCTCATCCGGGACTCCGAACAACATTCGGTAACCACATACTATTTCCCATAACAACTCTAGCGTCACCGAACCTTAAGTGTGTAGACCCTACGGGTTCGGGAACTATGCAGACATGACCGAGACATCTCTCCGTCCAATAACCAACAGCGGGATCTGGATACCCATGTTGGCTCCCGCATGTTCCATGATGATCTCATCGGATGAACCACGATGTCGGGGATTCAATCAATCCCGTACACAATTCCCTTTGTCTACCGGTATGATACTTGCCCGAGATTCGATTGTCGGTATCCCTATACCTTGTTCAATCTCGTTACCGGCAAGTCTCTTTACTCGTCCGTAACACATCATCCCGTGATCAACTCCTTGGTCACATTGAGCTCATTATGATGATGTCCTACCGAGTGGGCCCAGAGATACCTCTCCGTCACACGGAGTGACAAATCCCAGTCTCGATTCGTACCAACCCAACAGACACTTTCGGAGATACCTGTAGTGCACCTTTATGGTCACCCAGTTACGTTGTGACGTTTGATACACCCAAAGCATTCCTACGGTATCCGGGAGTTGCACAATCTCATGGTCTAAGGAAATGATACTTGACATTAGAAAAGCTTTAGCAGACGAACTACATGATCTTGTGCTACGCTTAGGATTGGGTCTTGTCCATCACATCATTCTCCTAATGATGTGATCCCGTTATCAACGACATCCAATGTCCATGGTCAGGAAACCATAACCATCTATTGATCAACGAGCTAGTCAACTATAGGCTCACTAGGGACATGTTGTGCTCTATGTATTCACACATGTATTACGATTTCTGGATAACACAATTATAGCATGAACAATAGACAATTATCATGAACAAGGAAATATAATAATAACCACTTTATTATTGCCTCTAGGGCATATTTCCAACAGTCTCCCACTTGCACTAGAGTCAATAATCTAGTTACATTGTGATGAATCGAACACCCATAGAGTTCTGGTGTTGATCATGTTTTGCTCGTGGAAGAGGTTTAGTCAACGGATCTGCGACATTCAGATCCGTATGCACTTTACAAATATCTATGTCTCCATCTTGAACATGTTCACGAATGGAGTTGAAGCGACGCTTGATATGCCTGGTCTTCTTGTGAAATCTGGGCTCCTTGGCAAGGGCAATAGCTCCAGTGTTGTCACAGAAGAGAGTCATTGGGCCCGACGCATTGGGAATAACTCCTAGGTTGGTGATGAACTCCTTCATCCAGACTGCTTCCTGTGCTGCCTCCGAGGCTGCTATGTACTCCGCTTCACATGTAGATCCCGCCACGACGCTTTGCTTGCAACTGCACCAGCTGACTGCCCCACCATTCAAAATATACACGTATCCGGTTTGTGACTTAGAGTCATCCAGATCTGTGTCGAAGCTAGCATCGACGTAACCCTTTACGATGAGCTCTTCGTCACCTCCATAAACGAGAAACATATCCTTAGTCCTTTTCAGGTACTTCAGGATGTTCTTGACCGCTGTCAGTGTTCCATGCCAGGATTACTTTGGTACCTACCTACCAAACTTACGGCGAGGTTCACATCAGGTCTGGTACACAACATGGCATACATAATAGACCCTATGGCTGAGGCATAGGGGATGACACTCATCTTTTCTCTATCTTCTGCCGAGGTCGGGCATTGAGCCGTGCTCAATCTCACACCTTGTAATACAGGCAAGAACCCCTTCTTGGGCTGATCCATATTGAACTTCTTCAATATCTTGTCAAGGTATGTGCTTTGCGAAAGACCAATGAGGCGTCTCGATCTATCTCTATAGATCTTGATGCCTAATATGTAAGCAGCTTCTCCAAGGTCCTTCATTGAAAAACACTTATTCAAGTAGGCCTTTATGCTTTCCAAGAATTCTATATCATTTCCCATTAATAGTATGTCATCCACATATAATATGAGAAATGCTACAGAGCTCCCACTCACTTTCTTGTAAACACAGGCTTCTCCATAAGTCTGTGTAAACCCAAACGCTTTGATCATCTCATCAAAGCGAATGTTCCAACTCCGAGATGCTTGCACCAGCCCATAGATTGAGCGCTGGAGCTTGCATACTTGTCAGCATTATTAGGATCGACAAAACCTTCCGGCTGCATCATATACAACTCTTCCTTAAGGAAACCATCAAGGAATGCCGTTTTGACGTCCATTTGCCATATCTCATAATCATAGAATGCGGCAATTGCTAACATGATTCGGACAGACTTCAGCTTCGCTATGGGTGAGAAGGTCTCATCGTAGTCAACCCCTTGAACTTGTCGATAACCCTTAGCGACAAGTCGAGCCTTATAGATGGTCACATTACCATCCGCGTCTGTCTTCTTCTTAAAGATCCATTTGTTCTCTATGGCTTGCCGATCATCGGGCAAGTCTGTCAAAGTCCATACTTCATTTTCATACATGGATCCTATCTCGGATTTCATGGCTTCAAGCCATTTGTTGGAATCCGGGCCCGCCATTGCTTCTTCATAGTTCGAAGGTTCACCGTTGTCTAACAACATGACTTCCAGGACAGGGTTGCCGTACCACTCTGGTGCGGAACGTGTCCTCGTGGACCTACGTAGTTCAGTAGCAACTTGATCCGAAGTTTCATGATCATCATCATTAACTTCCTCTCTTGTCGGTGCAGGCACCACAGAAACATCTTTCTGAGCTGCGCTACTCTCCGGTTCAAGAGGGGTACCTCATCAAGTTCTACTTTCCTCCCACTTACTTCTTTCGAGAGAAACTCTTTCTCCAGAAAGGATCCATTCTTGGCAACAAAGATCTTGCCTTCGGATCTAAGGTAGAAGGTATACCCAATAGTTTCCTTAGGGTATCCTATGAAGACGCATTTTTCCGATTTGGGTTCGAGCTTTTCAGGTTGAAGTTTCTTGACATAAGCATCGCATCCCCAAACTTTCAGAAACGACAGCTTAGGTTTCTTCCCAAACCATAATTCATACGGTGTCGTCTCAACGGATTTTGACGGAGCCCTATTTAAAGTGAATGCGGCAGTCTCTAAAGCATAACCCCAAAATGATAGCAGTAGATCGGTAAGAGACATCATAGATCGCACCATATCCAATAGAGTGCGATTACGACGTTCGGACACACCATTACGCTGAGGTGTTCCAGGCGGCGTGAGTTGTGAAACAATTCCACATTTCCTTAAGTGCGTGCCAAACTCGTGACTCAAATATTCCCCTCCACGATCTGATCGTAAGAACTTTATTTTCCTGTTACGTTGATTCTCAACCTCACTCTGAAATTCCTTGAACTTTTCGAAGGTCTCAGACTTGTGTTTCATTAAGTAGACATACCCATATCTACTTAAGTCATCAGTGAGGGTGAGAACATAACGATAACCACCGCGAGCCTCAACGCTCATTGGACCGCACACATCAGTATGTATGATTTCCAATAAGTTGGTTGCTCGCTCCATTGTTCCGGAGAACGGAGTCTTGGTCATTTTGCCCATGAGGCATGGTTCGCACGTGTCAAATGATTCATAATCAAGAGACTCCAAAAGTCCATCTGCATGGAGTTTCTTCATGCGTTTGACACCAATGTGACCAAGGCTGCAGTGCCACAAGTATGTGGGACTATCATTATCAACCTTACATCTTTTGGCATTCACACTATGAATATGTGTAACATCACGTTCGAGATTCAATAAAAATAAACCATTGACCAGCGGGGCATGACCATAAAACATATCTCTCATATAAATAGAACAACCATTATTCTCGGATTTAAATGAGTAGCCATCTCGCATCAAACGAGATCCTGATACAATGTTCATGCTCAAAGCTGGTACTAAATAACAATTATTGAGGTTTAAAACTAATCCCGTAGGCAGATGTAGAGGCAGCGTGCCGACGGCGATCACATCAACCTTGGAACCATTCCCGACGCGCATCGTCACCTCGTCCTTCGCCAGTCTCCGCTTATTCCGCAGCTCCTGTTTTGAGTTACAAATATGAGCAACCGCACCGGTATCAAATACCCAGGAGCTACTACGAGCGCTGGTAAGGTACACATCAATAACATGTATATCACATATACCTTTGGTATTGCCGGCCTTCTTATCCGCTAAGTACTTGGGGCAGTTCCGCTTCCAGTGACCGTTTCCCTTGCAATAAAAGCATTCAGTCTCAGGCTTGGGTCCATTCTTTGGCTTCTTCCCGGTAGCTTGCTTACCGGGCGCGGCAACTCCATTGCCGTCCTTCTTGAAGTTCTTTTTACCCTTGCCTTTCTTGAACTTAGTGGTTTTATTCACCATCAACACTTGATGTTCCTTTTTGATCTCCACCTCCGCTGATTTCAGCATTGAATACACCTCAGGAATGGTTTTCTCCATCCCCTGCATATGGAAGTTCATCACAAAGCTCTTGTAGCTAGGTGGAAGCGACTGAAGGATTCTGTCAACGACCGCGTCATCCGGGAGATTAACTCCCAGCTGAGACAAGCGGTTGTGCAACCCAGACATTTTGAGTATATGCTCGCTGACAGAACTATTCTCCTCCATCTTACAACTGTAGAACTTGTCGGAGACTTCATATCTCTCGACCCGGGCATGAGCTTGGAAAACCATTTTCAGCTCTTGGAACATCTCATATGCTCCGTGTTGCTCAAAACGCTTTTGGAGCCCCGGTTCTTAGCTATAAAGCATGCCGCACTGAACCAGGGAGTAATCATCACTACGCGACTGCCAGGCGTTCATAACGTCTTGAGTTGCCGGGAAAACAGGTGCGTCACCTAGCGGTGCTTCAAGGACATAAGCTTTCTTGGTAGCTATGAGGATGATCCTCAGGTTACGGACCCAGTCCGTGTAGTTGCTGCCATCGTCTTTCAGCTTGGTTTTCTCTAGGAACGCGTTAAAGTTGAGGGCAACATTAGCGTGGGCCATTTGATCTACAAGACATATTGTAAAGATTTTAGACTAGGTTCATGATAATTAAGTTCATCTAATCAAATTATACTATGAACTCCCACTCAGATAGACATCCCTCTAGTCATCTAAGTGATACATGATCCGAATCGACTAGGCCGTGTCCGATCATCATGTGAGACGGACTAGTCATCAACGGTGAACATCTCTATGTTGATCGTATCTTCTATACGACTCATGTTCGACCTTTTGGTCTTCCGTGTTCCGAGGCCATGTCTGTACATGCTAGGCTCGTCAAGTCAACCTAAGTGTTTTGCATGTGTAAATCTGGCTTACACCCGTTGTATTCGAACGTTAGAATCTATCACACCCGATCATCACGTGGTGCTTCGAAACAACGAACCTTTGCAACGATGCACAATTAGGGGAAACACTTTCTTGAAATTTTAGCGAGGGATCATCTTATTTATGCTACCGTCGTTCTAAGCAAATAAGATGTAAACATGATAAACATCACATGCAAATCATAAAGTGACATGATATGGCCAATATCATTTTGCTCCTTTTGATCTCCATCTTCGGGGCACCATGATCATCATCGTCACCGGCATGACACCATGATCTCCATCATCATGATCTCCATCATCGTGTCTTCATGAAGTTGTCTCGCCAACTATTACTTCTACTAATATGGCTAATGGTTAGCAATAAAGTAAAGTAATTACATGGCGTTTTCATTGACACGCAGGTCATACAATAAATTAAGACAACTCCTATGGCTCCTGCCGGTTGTCATTCTCATCGACATGCAAGTCGTGATTCCTATTACAAGAACATGATCAATCTCATACATCACATATATCATTCATCACATCCTTTTGGCCATATCACATCACACGGCATATGCTGCAAGAACAAGTTAGACGTCCTCTAATTGTTGTTGCAATTTTTTTTACGTGGCTGCTATAGGTTTCTAGTAAGAACGTTTCTTACCTACGCCACAACCACAACATGATATGCCAATTTCTATTTACCCTTCAGAAGGACCCTTTTCATCGAATCCGATCCGACTAAAGTGGGAGAGACAGACACCCGCTAGCCACCTTATGCAACTAGTGCATGTCAGTCGGTGGAACCTGTCTCACGTAAGCGTACGTGTAAGGTCGGTCCGGGCCGCTTCATCCCACGATGCCGCCGAATCAAGATAAGACTAGTAACGGCAAGTAAATTGACAAAATTGACGCCCACAACAACTTCTGTTCTACTCGTGCAAGAAACTATGCATAAACCTGGCTCTGATACCACTGTTGGGGAACGTAGTAGTAAATCAATTTTTTTTTCTACGCATCACCAAGATCAATCTATGGAGAGACTAGTAACGAGAGAGAGAGGGGTGCATCTTCATACCCTTGAAGATCGCGATGCGGAAGCGTTGCAAGAACGCGGTTGGAGGAGTCGTACACGTAGCGATTCAGATCGCGGTCGATTCCGATCTAAGCACCGAACAATGGTGCCTCCGCGTTCAACACACGTGCAGCCCGGTGACGTCTCCCGTGCCTTGATCCAGCAAGGAGGAGGGAGAGGTTGGGGAAGACAACTCCGGCAGCACGACGGCGTGGTGGTGGAGTTGGCAGTTCTCCGGCAGGGCTTCGCCAAGCTCAACGGAGGAGGAGGGGGTGTTGGAGAGGGGGAGGGCTGCGCCTTGGATGAGGTGCTGCTGCCCTCCCTCCTCCCCTCTATTTATAGGGCCAAGTGGAAAGTGCGCCGGCCCCTCTAGATCAGATCTAGAGGGGGGGGGGCGCGGCCAGGGGGAGGGGGCTTGCCCCCCAAGCCAAGGGGGGCGCCCCCCTTTAGGGTTTCCCCCAACCCTAGGCGCATGGGCCCTAGGGGGGGATGGCGCCCAGCACACTTAGGGGCTGGTTCCCTCCCCCATACAGCCCATAGGGCCCTTTGGGGCAGGTGGACCCTCCCGGTGGACCCCCGGAACCACTTCGGTGGTCCCGGTACAATACCGGAAAACCCCCGAACACTTCCGGTGACCGTATGATGACTTCCCATATATAAATCTTCACGTCCGGACCATTTCGGAACTCCTTGTGACGTCCGGGATCTCATCCGGGACTCCGAACAACATTCGGTAACCACATACTATTTCCCATAACAACTCTAGCGTCACCGAACCTTAAGTGTGTAGACCCTACGGGTTCGGGAACTATGCAGACATGACCGAGACATCTCTTCGTCCAATAACCAACAGCGGGATCTGGATACCCATGTTGGCTCCCGCATGTTCCATGATGATCTCATCGGATGAACCACGATGTCGGGGATTCAATCAATCCCGTACACAATTCCCTTTGTCTACCGGTATGATACTTGCCCGAGATTCGATTGTCGGTATCCCTATACCTTGTTCAATCTCGTTACCGGCAAGTCTCTTTACTCGTCCGTAACACATCATCCCGTGATCAACTCCTTGGTCACATTGAGCTCATTATGATGATGTCCTACCGAGTGGGCCCAGAGATACCTCTCCGTCACACGGAGTGACAAATCCCAGTCTCGATTCGTACCAACCCAACAGACACTTTCGGAGATACCTGTAGTGCACCTTTATGGTCACCCAGTTACGTTGTGACGTTTGATACACCCAAAGCATTCCTACGGTATCCGGGAGTTGCACAATCTCATGGTCTAAGGAAATGATACTTGACATTAGAAAAGCTTTAGCAGACGAACTACATGATCTTGTGCTACGCTTAGGATTGGGTCTTGTCCATCACATCATTCTCCTAATGATGTGATCCCGTTATCAACGACATCCAATGTCCATGGTCAGGAAACCATAACCATCTATTGATCAACGAGCTAGTCAACTAGAGGCTCACTAGGGACATGTTGTGGTCTATGTATTCACACATGTATTACGATTTCTGGATAACACAATTATAGCATGAACAATAGACAATTATCATGAACAAGGAAATATAATAATAACCACTTTATTATTGCCTCTAGGGCATATTTCCAACACTAAGCTCAAGGAGAATACGATGAGGACTGTGTGTCCGGGACTGTTTGTCCTCAGGTTTAAATACCTAGCCGCTCCAACCAGACGTACAACTGTCACAGCAGTTGGAACTGGTCTACCAAATCACTGTCTTCACCGAGCTACTGGTTCTATTTCCTCAACCCTTTCATTTCCTCATTCATGTGTTGATTTACCTGATCGTTACTGTGTGAAGACTTTGACTGAAGACTTTCTCAATTTCCTCAATCCTATTTCTTCAGTCATTTAGTCTTCAGCCTGCTTATCCTGTGTATCACGCTACCTGTACTCTGTGCCTATTTCATTTCATCATGATGACTGTGCTTATGCCATGTTATGTTTGCATCTGAGTACTTATTCCGCTGCTAAGTAGTTCGTTACTTAGGAATTTCCTTACCGTGAAATTCCTCAGTGATGAATTTGTAAAAATCGCCTATTCACCCCCCCTCTAGTCGATATAACACACTTTCAATTGGTATCAGAGCAAGGTACTCCCTTGTTTTGTGTGATTTTGGTTTAACCACCTGGAGTTTTAGTTATGTCGACTGTAGGCATGATCAAGGTCTCGGCTGGGTGTCCTACCTTTGATGGGACGGACTACCCCTACTGGAAGAATAAGATGCGTATGCATCTTGAGGAAATTGACAACGATCTCTGGTACGTTGTGGAAAATGGCGTTCCCGCTGTCACTCCTTCCGTGAATGCTGCTGATGTGAAGAGATTCAAGCAACTCGACTCTCAAGCGAAGAATATCATATGTGGCCATCTGAGCAAAGGATAGTACGGCAGAGTGAGTGCTTTGGAGTCTGCAAAGCTTATCTGGGACAGGTTGTCCAAGGTCAACGAAGGAGTCTCGACTCAATGTGATTCTCGAGTTGACATTCTTCGCAATCTCTTCAACCGCTTCAAAAGACTCGACAATGAGAATGTCCAGCAAACCTTTGATCGCCTCACTGACATTTCAAATGAGCTTCAAGCACTGGGTGCCACTGACATCACCGACCATGAAGTGGTGAAGAAATTACTGAGGTCACTCGATTCTTCATTCGATACACTGGCACTGATGATTCAAGAACGTGGAGACTACAAGTCACTTGATCCTGCTGATATCCTCGAGAGGCTAAATACTCATGAGTTCCAACTTGCTGAAAAGAGAGATCTCTACAGACCGAGCTATGGCAGATCTCGTGCACTGAAGGCCAAGGCAGTCTCTGAATCTGAAGATGAAGATTCTGGTAGCAGCCTTGGTGATCCTGAAGAACTAAGTCAGGAGCTAGCAATGCTCGTGAGGAAATTCCAGAAGTTCTCTAGACGTGGCCGATTTGGAAAATCCTCAAGAGGTGATGACATGAAATCAGATTCCTCATCCTGTGATTACAAGAAGAGAACTTGCCACAAATGCAAGAAACCTGGTCACTACATAACTGATTGTCCTCAGTGGGAGAAGGAATCAAAGAAGAAGAAATACAAGGATGATAGTTCAGATGACTCTAAGAAGAAGAAGAAATCTTCAAAGTCCTCATCGTCAAAATCTTCAAAGTCTTCATCTCACAAGAAGAGCAGCTCCAAGAAAGCTCGGGCATTCATTGGCAAGGAAATGGACTCTGAAGCTGAATCTGAGGAACATGAGGAAGAGGAGGCATCTGAGGAGTCAGACTCTGGTGTGGCGAGCCTAGCCCTCGCTACTGCTTACGTCAGCAAGTCCATCTTCAACACTGAGGAAAATGGCTTCCCCAACACTGCTGATGACGGCAATGATGACTATGCTCGCACCTATTGCTTCATGGCAAAAGGTGCCAAGGTATTCAAATATCCCTCCTCTGAATCAAGTGAGGATGAATCTAATGATAACCTCAAACCCAGCTATTCCAAACTTGCTAATATTGCTGTTAAACAACAAAAAGCTTTGGAAAAGGTTCAAAATATGCTAGACAAAAGCGATGATCTGTTAGGTGAGGAAATGGATCGAACTCAAACACTGACTGATAATCTTCAGCAACTACAGTCTAAGTTTGACAACCTTCAAGGTCGTCATGAAACTCTCTTAGCCGATCATGAGAAGCTTTCTTATGAATTTATTCAAAGAAAGCAAGATCTTGAGAAGCTAAGGGTGAGTCATGAAGATCTTCAGAAGGAAAATGATTCATTGCTTGCTCAACAGATCAGTTCCGCTCAGGAAGAATTTATTCCACCATGCTTGAAATGCATTGAACGTGAAACTGCTAATTCTTCACCTGAATGTTCAAATGCTTCTATTGCTGCAAATTCTTCAACTATCTCTGTGGTCACAAATTCCTCATCTGAGGATACCACTAGTATCACTGACGAAAATGCAGGGTTGAAGGAATTGTATGTGACAGGCATGTACAAAAGCCTCAAAGGGCATCAGACTCTTTGTGATGTGCTCAAAAAGCAGATCTTGAACAGGAACCCTAGGAAAGAGGGTATTGCTTTTGAGAGAAAACTCAATGCTGATGGAACCTACTGGAAACCTGAGCAGTATCCCAAAACCTCATGGGTTGCTGCGAAGGGACCTCCCGTAGATCCATCCACTTTATCTGGTTTTACTTGTGAATCCTCATATTCATCTGATGAGTCAATTGACTCCAACTATAAATTGTTCAAAAATCAGAATGGTGAAGTATTTGCTAGATATGTTGGAACTAACTGCAGGAATGGTCCCCCTATGAAGAAAATCTGGGTTCCCAAAAGGTGCCTTGAAAGTCTTCAGGTGAATGTCCTCATGACACCACCAGTGAAAAATAGGAACCCCAGATCAAATTCTTCATATGGACCAAAGTCTTCATATGGATCCAAGTCCTCTTATGGATCAAATTCCTCACGTGGATCCATGTCCTCATATGATCATCATGCTAATGCTTCTGTTTCGCAGGGAAAATCTAAGAGTTCTGATTATGTGCATTATTCTTCAAATCATTATGTTCATAAGTCCTCGAAGAATTTCTCTGCTTACTCATATGCCTATACTAATCTCTCTCCTGTGAAACGAAGCGCTTTGGCTTCAATGCCACCTTTCTCTTATGAAGCTCACATAATGATGAACTCTTTGCCACCCCTCCAGATGTGGGTGGTGAAGAAAAAGAACTAATCTCTTTTGTAGGGTCAGGTCTCCAGACGAACTAAATCATCTGAAGAATTTTCTGGAGACCTGAAATGCTTGAAAGGACACAAGCTAATCATGAAGAAATGAATCATTCATTTCTCACGTCCTTATACTGCTATATATACATATGTTGCATTAAACTGATGAATTTCTATCTGATGAAATTGATGTCATATTCTTCACTCTGAAGATATGTGTTCGTAAGATGCACTAATTCATCTGCAGGATGACTTACCCAAAGCTACTGAGTGGGTCCTCGACAGTGGATGTACTAATCACATGACTGGTGACAAGAGCTTACTGATGAACACTCCTTTATCTCCATCACATTTGAAGCATATCACCTACACAGACAAAGGCAAAAGCAAGGTATTGGGTCTAGGTAGGGTTGCAATCTCAAAGGATCGACACATGGACAAAGTCATGCTTGTCGAGTCCCTCGGATTCAACCTCATGTCTGTCTCAATGCTTTGTGATCTGGATATGGTTGTTGTCTTTGGCAAATATCGCTGCTTAGTGCTCATGGAATCTGACAATTCCAAAGTCTTCGAAGGCTTTAGGAGAGGAGACTTGTATATTGTTGATTTCTCTGCAGGACCACAGCCTGCCACTTGTCTACTTGTGAAAGCTTCAGAAGGCTGGCTATGGCATCGATGACTGGGTCATGTTGGCATGAGGAACTTACACACGCTCGTGAAGAAGAAGCACGTCATTGGCATTGAGGGTGTCAAATTCCTCAAAGATCATCTTTGTGGGGCTTGTGAGGCTGGAAAGATGACCAGAGCCAAGCACCCCTCGAAGACTATCATGACTACCTCTCGTCCTTTTGAATTGCTTCATATGGATCTCTTTGGTCCTACTCATTATGCCACACTAACAAATGCTGCATCTCTATATGGCTTTGTCATTGTTGATGATTATTCTCGTTACACATGGGTGCACGTCATTACTTACAAAACTGAAGTGCTGGAAGTCTTCAGACGATTTTCTTCGAGGGCTTCGACGAATTTCGGTGTGAAGATCAAGCATATACGTAGTGACAATGGGACTGAGTTCAAGAATACTGGTCTTGATGACTATCTTGATGAACTCGGTATTACTCATGAGTTATCTGCCCCATACACTCCTCAGCAGAATGGCGTCGTGGAGCGCAAGAACAGGACTCTTGTTGAGATGGCTCGCACTATGCTTGATGAATACAAGACACCTCGTCACTTCTAGCCTGAAGCAATTTATACTGCATGCCACATTATCAACAGGGTATATCTTCACAAATTCTTCAAGAAGACCTCATATGAACTCCTCGCTGACAAGAAACCCAATGTGAGTTATTTCAAAGTCTTCGGTGCTAAATGTTGGATTAGAGATCCTCATCACATTTCTAAATTTGCACCGAAAGCACATGAAGGTTTTATGCTTGGTTACGGAAAGGACTCGCACACCTACAGGGTCGTCAACACCTATCACAACAAGGTTGTTGAAACTGTAGATGTGCGGTTCGATGAAACTAATGGCTCGCAAAGAGAGCACCTACCTCCTATGCTAGATCAAATGTCTCCTGAGGAATCCATAAATCTAAAGGCTACTGAGGATGTTATTCCTACCGAAGAATCTGCTAAAGAAGTCATTCCAGATCGTGAAGAAAATCAGGCTGGTGCATCTGAAGAAAATGGCTCTGAAGAAAATGCTGAGCCAAATCAAAGTCATCAACCTGCTCATCCTCGCGTTGCAAATGAAGTACAGATTGAGAGAATCATCAACGACATCAACGCACCAGGTCCTCTCACTCGCTCAAAAGCTTCACATTTGTCTAACTTTTGTGGGCATTTTGCTTTTGTCTCTATCACAGAGCCCACCAAAGTAGATGAGGCATTTCTGGAGCCTGAATGGATTCAAGCGATGCAAGAGGAATTACATCAATTCGAGCTAAATAATGTGTGGGAGCTTGTCAAGCGACCAGACCCTCGCAAGCACAATATCATCGGCACCAAATGGATATACCGCAACAAGCAAGATGAAAATGGCCTTGTGGTAAGGAATAAGGCTCGTCTTGTAGCTCAAGGCTACACACAGGTTGAAGGAATTGATTTCGATGAAACTTTTGCACCTGTTGCTAGACTTGAGGCTATTCGCATATTGCTTGCCTATGCTAACCATCATAATATCATCTTATATCAAATGGATGTGAAAAGTGCACTCCTTAATGGTAAGCTTGAGGAAGAAGTATATGTTGCTCAACCCCCAGGTTTTGAAGATCCTAAGCATCCTGATCAAGTCTTCAGACTCAATAAGGCCCTCTATGGCCTCAAGCAGGCCCCTCGGGCATGGTATGATACTCTGAAGGAATTCCTCATGAAGAAAGGCTTCAAACCCGGTTCACTCGACCCAACTCTTTTCACCAAAACATATGATGATGAATTATTTGTGTGCCAAATATATGTTGATGATATTATCTTTGGCTGTACTAACCAACGTTATACTGACGAATTTGCTTATATGATGAGTGAGGAATATCAAATGTCCATGATGGGAGAATTGAAATTCTTCTTAGGTCTTCAAATTCGTCAACAACGCAATGGCATCTTCATTTCTCAAGAGAAATACCTCAAGGACGTTCTGAGGAAATTCGGTATGCAAGAATGCAAAGGCGTCAAAATCCCTATGCCCATAAATGGCCATCTATGCACTGATGAAAATGGTATAGACTTCGATCAAAAGGTATACCGCTCCATGATTGGCTCTTTACTGTATCTATGTGCATCTAGGCCAGATATTATGCTTAGTGTTTGCATGTGTGCCCATTTTCAAGCTACACCGGAGGAATCACACCATAAGGCTATGAAGCATATTCTTCGATATCTAGCTCACACTCCAACACTTGGATTATGGTATCCCAAGGGCTCGGCTTTTGATCTCATTGGATATTCTGACTCTGACTATGCTGGTGATCGTGTGGACCGCAAGTCAACATCAGGCACATGCCATTTCCTCGGACGATCCTTAGTATGTTGGTCCTCGAAGAAGCAGAACTGCGTATCACTTTCTACTGCTGAAGCTGAGTACATTGCTGCTGGTTCTTGCTGTGCTCAACTGCTGTGGATAAAGCAAACCCTCAAGGACTACGACATCAATGTGAAGAATGTGCCACTCTTCTGTGACAATGAGAGTGCCATCAAGATTGCTCATAACCCAGTTCAGCACTCGAAGACAAAGCACATCGAGATTCGTCATCATTTTCTTCGAGATCATGTGTTGAAGGGCGACATCTCTATTGATCCCGTGAAGTCTGAAGAACAGCTAGCGGATATCTTCACAAAGCCCTTGGATGAGAAGAGATTTAGCAAGTTGTGGTGTGAGCTAAATATCTTAGAATCTTCGAATGTCCTTTGAAAAGGACACACATCCTAACACTTATGCAAATTGATGACTTAGATGCGCAACACACGAAGAAACATTTTTCTTCAAATCAATGAAGACTAACCCTCTAAGTGTGAAGAAATTAACGAAGAATCTGATTCTCAGAGCCCTACGACAATTGTACGCGGCGTCTGAAATCATCATTCTTATACGCTGGGTCACGCCACCACAAAAAGTTGAAAATCTTCAAAAATTGAGTTTTTCTTCATTTTGCAAATTCTTCAAATTTTCAAATTCTTCAACTTTGCAAAGTCTTCACTCTTTCCGACTGTGTTCTTCATTGACTATATATATATTTGAGTTTTCAGTTCTCTACAGCATTCACTTATTGCTAATTCTTCAAGTTGATTTTCTTCTAAGTGAATGTGATCGGACCCGTTCCCCCTCTATGCTAAACTCAATCCAGTCTGTTCACAAATTCTTCATGTGCGTTCTATTTGAAACCCGTTCAAAGTCTTCACTGTGTCCTTGACAACTGAAGAATTTGCGAATGAAACATTAAAATATTCCTATCTAAATTTTCTGCTTTTGCCGCTCAAACCGTTCCACATCCCTCGATAAGATTTATCTATTCACCCACGATCTAACTGTGTTCTTCATTGACTATATATATATTTGAGTATTCAGTCCTCTACAACATTCACTTATTGCTAATTCTTCAAGTTGATTTTCTTCTAAGTGAATGTGATCGGACCCGTTCCCCCTCTATGCTAAACTCAATCCAGTCTGTTCACAAATTCTTCATATGCGTTCTATTTGAAACCCGTTCAAAGTCTTCACTGTGTCCTTGACAGCTGAAGAATTTGCGAACGAAACATTAAAATATTCCTATCTAAATTTTCTGCTTTTGCCGCTCAAACCGTTCCACATCCCTCGATAAGATTTATCTATTCACCCACGATCTAACACGATCTCCACTTCACAGTACGTGGGTGACACATGTCGTTAGGATGAGAATGGTCAAGGGCATGTTCGTCCATTTTCTTCGGACGAGCGGTTTTTCACCTCGGCTATAAAGACCCCTCGCCCTCCTCAGATCTCATTTACCCCGCTCGATCTTACTCCCTCGCTCGAGCTCTCAAACCTAGGGCCGCCGCTACACTCCATCGTCGCCGGTGAGGAAGAGCTTCACTGCCTCGACCTCGTCGCCGTCGTACTCACGCCGGCCGCGGAAATCTTCACTCCGCCGCCGCCGTAGCTATTTTCCATCGCCAAGTTAGGGCGTGGAAGATCTGAACGGACGAGCTTCCCCACTGCTACCCTCAGTTCGTCATGTTCATCGTCAAGGGTAAATAAAATCTATTTTTACTGCCCTTGTTGATTCTGATGATTTCCACAAAATCTTCAAAAGGTGTTTATTCTTCAACTTTCATGTTCTTAAACACCAACTTGCTTCTGTTCTTGGTCTGTTTCTCTAAGCAACGTTTGTCTTCAAGATTCCTCAATTGTGTGGATTTTCAATCTATACAATTCTGGAACCTAAGTCAAAGAACGCTTAGTGAAATTCCTCAAGACAGCCCTGGTCAAATTCCTCAAACTTGATACTTTTGAAAAACTTCTGAGAACGCATATGACCTCTCCAAATTCTTCGCACCTATATTCTGTTCACAGGTACAAATGTCCGCTGCTGAATCTCTAGGTTCTCATCAACTTAACTCATTTGCAGCGTTCCTCGAAGAAAAGTTGCACACTTCCTCAGAAACATCCATTGTTCAAAATGCTCAAGTGAAGAAAATGGCTGATGGTAAAAGACCTCAGAAGGGAGGAAAGAGGCCAGAAACAAATACTGCTTTTGAGATCCCTGAAGACATCTATGATGAATATTGTACTCCTGATGAAGCAACTCATGGCAAGGAGAACAAAAATTAGCGCAAAGTGCGCATTCAGAAGATTGAGAGAAGATGGGCAAGAGAATGGAGAGAGTATCGATATGTGACTCCAAAGTACATGAAGAAATTCGCTGTTAACCCTCCATGCCCAAGACCTCCATTGGCTCCAGGCCAAGAAGCTGATCCCACAAGCATCAGAAGAGGTGAGGAATTTCCTCAGGAGTGGGCTAAGCGTCAAGCCAAGCTGGCCAAAGTGGCTAAAGAGGCAGTGAAGAAATTCAATGAAGAGTCTGCTGCTGCCGCTGCTGAGGCCTCTGCTAGCAAGCCTAAGAAGGCTATGACAAAGAAACCAGCTGTCAAGACAAGTTCCTCAGCTGCAATGCCCTCACGGCCAAGCTCTTCAAAGCCCTCACGGCCTGATCCTCAAGCAACTTCTTCAAAAGCAGCTCCAACTCCCTCAGTTGCAAAGTCCTCAGCTGCTCCTGCAAAATCCTCAGCACCTGTGCATCTTGCCACGTGCCAAAGGACTACTGGAATCTCAATTGCTTCTGGAGCCTCTGCAGGTTCCTCAGCTCCACCTCAGTTTTCAACAGCTCCAACCTTGCTGAAGAAAAAGGCCACTGCTGAACGAGGCACAAGGCCAAGTCCTCACAAAAAGCAGGTTGCCTTTCAGGTTCCGTCAAGCGAAGATGAAGCTGATGATGATGAATTAGCTGAGATCATCAGAGATCAACAACAAAGGGCTGCTAGTGCCAAAGGCAGTGCTGTGCCCCTCATGCTGGATCCAAGGAAGATCCTTGATCTCATCGATCTATGGCACAAGGATCCAAATACACCTTTGCCTGAATTAAACCTCACTCCTGGTCAAAGTCACATGTTGACAGCCTTCATTAATGAAGAGAAATGGAAATTTGAAAAGGCCAGGCAGGTGAAGAAGGCTTAGTACAAGAAGGAGCGTTTTCTGAAGAACAATGTTGTGAAAATGTCTCCTGAAGAACTTGTGACTATGCAGGCTGAGATCAAAGCACTCAGTGATGAATTTCACACATACCGTGCAGATTGGCTTGGTGCCAAAGTCAGATTCGTCAGAATGGCAAAGGGATTCACTCCAAATGTTGCAGCTTCATCGCAACCCAAATATCCTCAGACTGACACATCTGCTCAGCCTACTGAAGAACATGCAAGTACAGCTGATGAAAATCAGACTGTTGAAGAAAATGAAAGCACCAGGGCTGATGAAGAAATTCCAGTCTCTGAAGAAAATGCCAGGGAAACCACCAATGTTGCGCCTGAAGAGCAAACCAGGCCAGTTGATACATCTGCTACTGCGCCTGAGGAATCTGAACAAGCCAGGGCACCTGCATCAGTTGTGCCAGAAGAAATTCAACCAATTTCATCTGCTCCTCCTGCAAAGTCATCACAGATGAAAAATGTCCTTCCTTCTGCATCAGAAGCGAAGAAGACCAAAGCCGCAGAGAAGGCTGCGGTGAAGAAAAGGAAAGCATCTGCCTCCTCAGAGTCTTCAGCTCCCAAGAAAGTGAAGACTTTGACGAGCTCAACTGAAAACCCAATTGATGTTGTTCCAATATCAAGCATGCCATCAAAGGAGATTATTCCCTTTGGTGAGGAATATGCAATTCGACGTGCATCTTATGAAGAAGATCCTTCTGCTGCTTCGACAGAGCAGTTGGATGAAGACATTGAAGTGGACAATATCACTTCAACTCCGCTGGTATCATCGCCCATGCCTCAGTTCACAACTGAAGAGGCAGGTGTTGAGGAATTTGATGATAATGACGAGGATGTGGATATTGGGTCTACAACTCCTATTCTGAAAGATGACTTTTGGGAAAGGCATCACCCCAATTCACCTCTGACAACACCACTACATCATGTTCCTCAGTCCCCTGTGCCAACTGAAGAAATTAATACGGGCTCTGATGGACCTCAATCTTCACTTCAATCTATTCCTGAAGAAGTTCCAGCCGCTAGTGCTGAAGAAATGGAGGCCAAGGCTGCTGCTGATACAGCTACTGAAATTCCTCAGCCTGTGGCTCCAGTGGCTATACCTCAAGAGGTTGTGAAGACTTCAACTATAAATCTTCAGCCGAAGCCCCAGAACCCTCACTCCAAGAAGCAGAAGTTCAATGCTGAAGATTTCTTCAATGAGCACATATTCTTCACTGACTACAATCCCTATGACTCTGCTCGACTTCGTCGCAAACGCTTCTGGACTGCTAGCCAGATGAACTTCTATTCCTCACTGTTGTTTGATAAGGACACGATCTTTGATCATGAGCAAATTCCTCATGTGGATATGGAATCGCTGCCCTGCTTCACACCAGTCCTCAGTGTTCTTCATGACGCTGGGTTACTCAACTTCTGCACCGACATCTGCGATTGGAATGAAGAACTCATTCTTCAATTCTTCGCCACGCTGCATATCACTGGAAATGTTGAGGATGTCAATTCATGGGTATTGGACTGGATGACTGAAAATACTCATTTCAAAGCACCGGCCTCTGAATTGCTTCATGCCGTCCCAGTCAGTCCTCCCACTGAAGGTGCTAGGCTTCTCTATGTTGAACCTGAACTATCCGATCATCTGATGCAAGTGCTGATGAAGCCTTTGAAGCCAGGCCAAGCTCCAAGGACCAAATTCCTCGTCAAGGAATTGCTCTATGTGCCAAGGACAGTTTATCGCATTTTGACCAAAACCCTTAGTCCAATCAAGGGCCACAACTCTGATGACGAAGAAGTTGTTGGCATTATGAAGAATCTGCTGTTCAATATCATTCATGGTATTCCTATCAACTACCACGATTTCTTCATGAGGACTTTGGCCAATGCAGCTCTGTCACCTTTTGAGTTGAAGCCTTATGCTCCCTGGATCATGAAGTTCATCAGATCAAGGTCTTCAATTCATTATAAGGCTGACCTTCAAAATCATCTCAGCTTTTTGCCCCCTATTGAAGTCCTCAAACGGAATATTTCCTCAGCTGATGAGAAGGGCAAGGCTGCAGTTATTGATGAAGGCACTTGTCCATTGGATGGACAGTTTCGCAAAGCTACTTCATATTCCACCAATGATGACTCTGCAACACAAGATTCTGCCGCCAAAGCTTCAGAACATAATCCTCAAGCCACAGCTCCGCGTGTGATGACTGATCGTGAACTTCTCATTAGTCTTCATCAGAAAGTTGATCGAAATCACAAGTGGGTCAAGCGTCAGTTGGTGCAATTCTTCAGAACATGACAGTCACTCAAAATACTGTGAAGAAGAATCACTACTACTTGCATGAAGTCTTTGACCGCACTTGGGCTATTCTGTCTAATCTTCATAGTGCTGAAGAACTCAAGGAGATGGGCTTCCAACAGGACTTTGACTGGTCTCAGCCACCTTCGAAGAAGTTCAAGAAGGTCAAAGTTCCTCAGCTTTTTGCCAGTTCATATTCTTCATCGCGTTAGACGGATGAAGCTGAAGACTTAAACGACACCACGGCAGGCCCTACTCCAACGGACGACCCCAACAACGCTGGCGCTCCTCCATCGACATCATGATGATATTCTTCAGGGGTGTTAGTCCTCATTTTTCGTCCCTTTTGGTCATTCGCTGACAAAGGGGGAGAAATTTGAGTTAGTCTTCAAGCGGGTCTCTATATATGGGCATTTTTTTGCTAAGTTATAACTCTCGTTCTTCTGGAGTATGTGTTGGATCGAGTTGTAAACTTAAGTCCTATGGTGGTCTGATACTTTTGCTCTGTTTTTTTGCATGCTATTTCCTCAATATGTTAATGCACGCATGCTGAATTACATCAGTCACCATATTTCATCATGCATTTCAAATTCTTCACATCATATGTTAAATGCGTGTATGAATTACAAGATATAGGGGGAGATCTCCATGATATTACTCTACAATGTGCATTTGCAATCCAAAGCAAAATCCTCAATATGCACATCTTCAGGGGGAGTTCTTCTATATCTTGCAATCAAATTCCTCAATATCAGTATTTACACTTCATATGTTTATCCCCGTTGAAAACTTAACCTATATTGTCATCAATCACCAAAAAGGGGGACATTGTAAGTGCATCTAGCGCCCCTTAGTGATTTTGGTGTATTGAAGACTTATAGGTTAAGGGACTAATGCGTTTGTGAGTGTACACAGGTTCTATAAGTCTATGAGGAGTTTGATATTTACGATGAAAGTCGACCCCTAAAAATGAATGTCTTCAACTGAAGATTTTGGTTTTCTTGAAGACTTTGAAAGTGAAGAAATTGGTGTGACCCTGAAGACTTGATATTCATGCGAGGATTATGAAGCGTGAAGACTTTTGTTTTCGTAGTTTCATTTTCTTCTTCTTGAGTCATAGGAAACACCGTACTGTTAAAGGGGGTCGAGGTAAAACTAAGGAAAAGTTTCCAAGTGATGCTCATCTCAAAATCCTACACCTACCCAATCCTTTCGAGTGAAGCCATTGGAAATCTCATACAGTTCAGTCAATTTCTTCAGTGACAGAGACGAAGTTCTTCTGTTCTCTGAGGAATTTGTTCTGACTGAGGAGTTAGGAATTCGCCAGTGCGGATTGCCTACAAGTGAGGAACATGATAGCCCTGAGGAATTTGATACACAAATTTCCGACCGTTGCTATGCTACGCGCCAGCTGTCCAAATATCCTACCCACCTAATGGTCATATCATTGAAGGGCATTTATGTCTTATCATGTCGGGCTGCTCCCTAGGCTATAAATAGCCGCCCCCTACAACCACTAGCTGGTTGGCTGCTCGGAGAGATAGATTGACACTTGTCATTTAGAGCATCCCATCCTCCGAGGACTTTGAGCGAAAATCATCAAGTGAGAAAAAACCCAAAAACCTACAAACCCAAAGTGATTGAGCATCACTGAAGAAATTGTTCCTGTGTGGAACCGACGCTTGTTACCTTTGAGGACTGTGCATCCTCCAGACGGTTAGGCGTCATGGTCTAGAGCATAAAAGAGGAAATTGTGGATCGCCGAGTGACCGAGTCTGTGAAGGTTTGGAAGTCACCTGAAGACTTACCACGAGTGATTGGGTGAGGTCTGTGTGACCTTAGCTCAAGGAGAATACGGTGAGGAGTGTGTGTCCAGGACTGTGTGTCCTCAGGTTTAAATACCTAGCCGCTCCAACCAGACGTACAACTGTCACAGCAGTTGGAACTGGTCTACCAAATCACTGTCTTCACCGAGCTACTGGTTCTATTTCCTCAACCCTTTCATTTCCTCATTCATGTGTTGATTTACTTGATCATTACTGTGTGAAGACTTTGACTGAAGACTTTCTCAATTTTCTCAATCCTATTTCTTCAGTCATTTAGTCTTCAGCCTGCTTATCCTATGTATCATGCTACCTGTACTCTGTGCCTATTTCATTTCATCATGATGACTGTGCTTATGCCATGTTATGTTTGCATCTGAGTACTTATTCCGCTGCTAAGTAGTTCGTTACTTAGGAATTTCCTCACCGTGAAATTCCTCGGTGACGAATTTGTAAAAATCGCCTATTCACCCCCCCCTCTAGTCGATATAATGCACTTTCAATGCTGCTATCAAACTATCGTACTACTATGCTACTGATCACCTTCCTGCAGATATTTAGTTCTCCAGGTGTGGTTGAATTGACAACTCAACTGCTAATACTTACAAATATTCTTTGGCTCCCCTTGTGTCGAATCAATTAATTTGGGTTAAATACTATACCCTCGAAAACTGTTGTGATCCCTATACTTGGGGGTTATCAGTGACACAAGCTTCTCCAACTGAAGCGAATGATGGGCTCCCGACCAGCCGCCACCACAATGATCTCACCGGCTCAGGCTTGCAAAATCTTAAGCTTGGGGGAGGTCATTACCACGTCTACATCAAGATGTGGAAGTGTTATTTTTAATAAGTTGAAATGAGGTTGTACTTCAGCTCGTTGAGCCTGAAACACTCGTGTTGGTTTGTTCCAACACTTTGCTTTTTATTTGCTTTCATTTTTCATTTTTGTTTTTCGCAGTTTGTGATTTTTCGTTTGCAGGTTAGCTTTCAAAAACCCAGAACCCCCAAAATAGAATAAGTTTTTCTTTGCTCTTTTTTTCGCCCTTAGAATTTGTTTGCATTCTTGTTTATATTACAGAGGAGTTGATCTATGCTAGACAACGAGGAATGCAAGCGTAAGGAAGAGAAGTGTGTACATTCATGATCGTGAAGGTATGTCATATGGTTGCCCTCTTTTGCACGTGGATTACTTAGAATAGATGTAGTAGCAGTATGTGTGATGTGTGCTAGTGGGAGTAAGTCTTTATAGTTAAAACGAAGGTTTCATTCTAGTAGCTAAAATTAAGTTTGTAGCCTTTGTTCTGTTTAATCTAGATAACCAAGACTTGCATGGGACTATTTTTAAAAGAAAGTAATCTTAACAAAGAATAACCAGACACAAGAGAAAGTCTTCAAAGATTTGGGTGTTGAGAAAACTAGTAGAGAAGATGATGTTAGAGATACTTAGCCCCATATTGTCAATTTTAATAGACTCGATAGCCCTTGTGGATTAAATTATCTAGAGGAACTTAGTTGAAGGGTGAATGAGATTATGCCAAACATATGTTTGTATCTCTTACATGGCACTCCAGCTTCTCGCTTGTGTCATGGCCCTGTTGTACGTGTGTAAATGTGGCGTCGTCACCTTTCTTGATGTTATGCCGAGTACTCCACTAGCCAATGAATGATCCATCCGAGTTTCAGCTTGGATTTCGGCTATGAGTTTGTTACCGTACGTAGTGGCAACACTACATCTTATATTATTCAGCTTTTGTTGAATGTGTGCGTAGGTGGTAAAAATCGGCTACTGATCATAAGAGCTCGAAATAGACAAATATATTGGTCCATAGTACCCAAAATTAAGCCACCGCGAATCCTTATACATTATCACTTATTTGGCATAATCCCGTCACGTGAGAACTAAAGTTTTAGCAAGCAATGATTGAAAGAAAGTGCTTGAGAGCCTAGATGATGAGACATTCGTGGGTGTTTCAGCGAGTTACTCTAGAATCATGTTGTCTTTGCATACCTTTTACTCCCTAATTTAATGTTTTCATTGCTCAAAGAGAGAAAAACTCTTATGTGCATTCCCGACAAGCAGTGTTAACTAGAGGAAATAGAATTAAGTGCCCCAATGTTATTTTATCTAGTTGAGAAAGAGCTTTGAGTTAATTATCTTTACTTCACTAACACTTGCATAATAACTATGCCACCGCTACAACTATACTAAATTTTTAGGTCAAGAAGTGGAGGGCTATCTAGGCGTACTGATCGTAAGTGAACCAAAACCTTCTCATTATTTTGGCTTAAACAACCGAGTCCCTTATGATTCAGAATTTCTCTCTATGTTGCTCGAGAATGATCAAGTTTAAGCTTGGGGGAGATGATGAGGGTTATTTCTACACTCCTCTAACCCGAGTTTCAACCGAAATATTTTATTAAAACCGAGATATTTTCTCCGATAGTGCTACTAATGATGAATGCAAATGATTCCAAATATCCGGTTTTTATTTCGTTTCCATAGGAAATGGACTATTTATGGACGAAATCAAGCCAATACATGGAAAGGAGTAAAGTGGAGACGGAGAAGATCAAATGGGAGGCGCACCAGAGGAAACAGAGCAAAAGACGGCCTTCCATACAACTGCGACCGCTCGTATTGGCGGTCGTACGACATGGCAATCGAGGCGTCTGATCCATCTGAACAACCTTTATAAGGGGGCCGACGCCAAATGAGCAAGAGAACATCGCAGAATAAGCCAATCATCGTCATCTTCACCATAGCCATCTCCATCAACCCTAGCCGCCGCTATTTTCCATCTCCATATCCCCAACTTTCACCACCACCATAGTTCTCAACAATCTAGACATACTTGTAATCGTGTATCACACACGACATCCATTGTAAGACACCACGAATCAATAAAACTTCATGATGTGTTCTTCGATGATTTCTTCGTGTGATCCGCTCTTCATGTGTGAGTTGTTTGGTAAGGCCATGGGTTGAGTCAAGGGCCTTGCAACTCGATGTATTTATTGGATGGATCAATGGAATTACTTTGAATTAACGTCTCCTACGTGTAACATAAAATCGTTCCATTGTTGTCTCTTGTCTCGCTCGCGTTCTTCATCGCTATAAGTACCCAGGATCATGGAGAGCGAGTCACGGAGAGGCTAAGGGCAGGGATACCATGAAGTGTCATTCTGAACACCAGTGACAGAAATGTTTAGTACGGTAACATGGATCCTATCCTTGGGGATTCAAGAGGTGTAGCCATTAAACACCCAATGCTTTTGTTTTATTATTGAAATCTTAATTACCGGGGCAACCCCGCGCGACGGATAGGACCTTCAGTTGGACAACTCACTTCTGTTGCAGGACGCGTGATGGTCAAGACGTAAT
This sequence comes from Thinopyrum elongatum, assembly GCA_011799875.1. Classification (NCBI taxonomy): domain Eukaryota; kingdom Viridiplantae; phylum Streptophyta; class Magnoliopsida; order Poales; family Poaceae; genus Thinopyrum; species Thinopyrum elongatum. Next base: position 324,095,423 of record CM022299.1, on the reverse strand, counting down.
TTGGACACGTCCCCCACTTTGATACATAGTAAGCACATCTTGATGGATCACTTCCAGAGCACCAATTAAGATCATGATTGTCCCGACACAAATATATGGTTGTAAGCATAAGTCCTCATACCCATGCCTATTTTATTGTAAGTCTTTTAAGTGTGAGCTTGGTTTACGATCCGGTCAAAAGTTGGAATTTAATTCTCTAGCAGAAGTTTGTTTGAGACCCTAGCTTAAAGGGCACCTTCCTCTTGTGAGTTTGATAACTAAGGTCACCTCTAGGAAAAAGGCGAGAATCCTTTTCCTCCATTTCTGGATCACCAAAGGAAGTAATCACCTGGCCGGGAAACGACGTGGTAAGAGACCCCCTAGCCAGGACACCATCACATAGTCCAGGAGCGGATGCAGATTGTGGTCTGTATCAGCAGCATATGGAAGATGGTGAATCGTGTGATGGGTTCGTGGTTCATGGTAGCAGTTATGATTTCCTCCTCCGACGTCTTAGTCGTGCGGGGGTTCCAAATCTGGAGTTCGATGGTTGCCCCAGTTTGATTTGTTCTACGACATTGACTCGCCTTTGGTGAGCCACCTTGTAGGTCCACAAAGCTGCATATCAGTGATTGAGCGTGTTAAGCTTGGGCAAGAGGTGATCCGCCATTTTTTTTCTTTGGTTACTATTGTGGTAGTGCCGGAGACTGCTGACGGGCATTGGTGTGAAACTCAGGGAATTCTTCGGTCTTTGTTATTTTTTTTAGCTGGCGTTCCTTTGTGTAAAGGCTAGCGGCCTGCTATCTTTTTAGTTTTATTAGGTCAGTGTTTACGTGGCTTGTCTATGATCTTTTGTGATATAAATGAGACATGTGTTATCATGCACAATAAAATGAACGCACACCCTATCTTTATGAGCACATTCTAAACGGGGACGTCGTTTCCCAATGAGTAAACATCGTCAAAAAGTTTAAAATAAATTCAGTTAAATGGAAACACCCGATAATAAGATCTGTATTCTACACATATATCGGTTGTAATAGCATCTTATATTATGAGACGGGTAAGTATTATCTACTGCTGATAACTAGTTAGTCTACATTTGTGGGACTAATGCAAGAAAACTGACGAGATACTCAAAGAAGAACTACAAGGTACTGTGTTGTCCATGGAATGCTATCTATCATCAACAATTGGACTGTGCTGATCGAAACATACGTGAGAGGAGGACAATCCATTCGCTATGTGAAACGAAATTGGCCCATGATACAAACCTCACTTTAGACCTTTCAAACCTCGCAGGACACACGGCAACTGTATGTACATAAAGTTGTGCGAAGCACTGCCCCTTCTGACCAGACCAATGGTTCCGGTTGATCAGCCATCCATGGCCGCCCTTTACCCCTTTCCTCCCCGGACGACCGAACAAATTCCTTGTTCCTCCAGTGCCCCAGCCGACGAGACGAGCCATGCATAATCATCCATCTTATTTTGATCCGCTAAGGTGTGGCCGGAGCTTAGCTGCGAATCCAATCAACACGGCGGCAGTGGCGATAAGATGCACAATTCGCGCCCCTTTCCTTGCTCAAATCATGTCACAAAAGTCACAGAGAAATGCTTGTGCTTTTCTCCCGAAAATACACTGATTTAACATGCACAGAGGCGTTTGTCGGATGCCGGTCGCGAACGTAAATAGGACTTGACTGATGCTCTTAGATACGATATGAAATGAAGTTATGCTGGCCAATAATCTGTCATGGAACGGAATGATGCGCCTATGTGTCGTTATGAAGTTTCCTCATAGAAACTGTATCTCTAATACAGTGGTATTTTACTCGTAATACTTTGATCATTTGATCTAGAATCTAGATCAAACTTTTTCCAAAATATAGAACTCTTTCGAACTATGACTTTTCTCTCGCCCGGTCATGTTCGGTTCGGGGCTTCGTTCGGTATTTTAATGTACTCCGCCGAATGGTTTAAAATAATAATGATGGTACTCCGTTGATCTACGCCAACATACTCTTTTCTATTCTTCGCAGGCTTTTTTAAGAAAAGGAAGATGTATCCCGGCCTCTGCATCTGGACGATGCATACAGCCATATTATTAATTATTAACAAAAACCATACAAGGTGATACATCAATAAGCCTGAAGCCACCATCTTCACAACACCGTTGCTACTCCTATCCTCTTGATGAAGGCGTGCCGAATGTCCGGATCTAATACCAAACAGACATCGCACCAAAGGCTAACATCTAAAGCCAGGTATCCCATCCAAGCCACTACCTGAATTGGGTCCCACACCGGTCTGGCACACTCCCAGTGAGCACCGCACGCTGCAAGGGCCGTCACCTCCATCTTCCCTCGGTCCATCCTCAGAGCATAGCTGATGCACCAACCTTGCCAGGCCTCTCTGCCATCAACGCCACCATGACGCCAGACAGCTTCCTCCTCCTGCACGAGTCCATCTCCGCGCATCAGACGCCGAGTCTCCACAGTGCCACGCCGTCGAGAACCGCCACCATCAATGTGGAAGATGAAGCACCGCTCCACCAAAGACGCCGTCCTCTGGTCCCTCGAGCCCGTGTGCACCTCCAAGAATGACGCCCCAAGGGGGAAACGACACCAGAGAGCCACCGTCATCCGATCTACTGATCTAGGGTTTCCCCCGGAGGTAGCAGAGAGTGGTCTTGAACTTCTCCACGGCGATGCCTTCAGGAAAGGAACGACGCAGACAGCGTCGCCGTCGCCGGCCTTGGCCATAGCCAATAGCAGGTTTTCACCCAGATCTGATCGAAGACCTCCATCTCTCGTGCATGGGCCGCCGCCATCCCTGCCGGGATCTCAACGAAGACTCCAAGGAGTGGATCGGCACAGTGGCATCGTCGTCGTTGTGGCCGGCGTCGCCGGCCAAGGGTCTCCCCCGATCCCAAGAGCCCCACTATCCAATCACCGTCCACCACCCGGATCCGGCGAGCAAGGCCACACCGAAGCCCAGATAGAGCGGGATAAGGTGAAGGAGATGAAGCTGGCGCAGGTCGATTCAGATCTGGCGGCCGGCCGACAGATCACGGTCGCCATGAGATCCCACCACCGGGTCCTCGCCGCCCACGCAAGCCGAGGAAGACTGGCCACACACCCGCAACCACCCTCTGTCAGGGAAGGCGCCGCCCACCTTGACTGGGGCCGCCACCCCGGCACACCAAGCTCTCTGCGCGAGGCAGCAGCAGCCAGCCCCATCGCCAACTTCCTCGACGCCGCGCGGGCTTGCCGGCGGCTATCTCTGGTGGCGGCGAGATCTGGAGGGAGGGGGAAGGGGGCCGGCGGCGCTCTAGGGTTGGGGCCGCCCGAGTCGCCCCAGAGGAGCGACGCGGGGGCGGGGCAAAGGAAAGTAACTTGTTTCCATTCTTCGCAGGCTGCCAGGCTGAAAGCGAGTTCTCATCCACAGCTACCGTGATCTTTCGTTCCTGATGCGCGCATGCGATTTTGTGCACGTCCCAATCGATCACAACATCGGAAGAGCCGACAGCTACCGAAAACGAAGCGCTACGTGGAGCAACCGGAAGCAGAAAAGGAGCACCGTCTGGGTTCCCAGCATATTCTTCTTTGATCCTCTTCTCCGTTTGCTCGGAAAACCAAGAACCAATTCCGTGACGACAGTTTAGCTGGGTTGCCTTCCGGTGAACTAGTGCTCGCTGCGTTTACCGATGTATTGTACGACACCATATTGCGGGTGTGGCTTTTTTATATATAAGGGTACATATTATACACAAATACAATATACGGATATACACATAAGCTTTATACAAAATATAATCTAACACCTTCCCTCAATCTTAACTGTGGCCTGAAGTACAAAGCAAGTTAAGATTGCGCCTATAACCTTCAAACTGAGATTGTGGAAGTGGCTTCGTGAAGATGTCAGCAAGTTGATCTTTGGAGGAGATAAACTTGATATGAAGAAGCTTCTGTGCAACACGTTCCCTCATAAAATGATAGTCAACTTCGATGTGCTTGGTACGAGCATGGAAATTATACACAAATACAATATACGGATATACACATAAGCTTTATACAAAATATAATCTAACACCTTCCCTCAATCTTAACTGTGGCCTGAAGTACAAAGCAAGTTAAGATTGCGCCTATAACCTTCAAACTGAGATTGTGGAAGTGGCTTCGTGAAGATGTCAGCAAGTTGATCTTTGGAGGAGATAAACTTGATATGAAGAAGCTTCTGTGCAACACGTTCTCTCACAAAATGATAGTCAACTTCGATGTGCTTGGTACGAGCATGGAAAACTGGATTAGATGAAAAATATGCCGCACCAATATTATCACACCAAAGAACCGGTGGCTGCTTTTGAGAGACTCCCAACTCTCTCAAGAGAGACTGTACTCAAATGAGCTCAGCCGTGGCATTGGCAACCGCCTTATACTCTGCTTCAGTGATACTCCAAGAGACTGTGGCCTGTTTGCGCGCACTCCAGGCGATCAAGTTTTGACCAAAGAAGACAGCATAGCCCCCCGTTGATCGCCGGTCATCCAGGCTCCTAGCCCAATCAGCATCAGAGAACGCCGAGAGAGCACCCGAGGAGGTAGACCGAAGATGCAAACCATATGAGACAGTATGAGAGAGATAACGCAGTACGCGCTTCACAACTGACCAGTGTGATGTCCGAGGAGCATGAAGATATTAACACACACGGTTTACTGCATAAGAGATGTCCAGCCATGTGATAGTCAAGTACTGCAACCCACCAACAATACTGCGGTACTCTGTAGCATCATCTGAAGGAAGCAAGGCACCATCCAAGGCTGATAACCGATCAGTCGCAGACATCGGGATGGTAGCATGCTTGCACTGCAACATACCTGCATGTCGCAGCAAGTCCAAGGAATACTTATGCTGAGTGAGAGTCAGGCCAGCAGGAGACCGTGAAACCTCCAGACCAAGGAAGTAATGGAGAGCACCCAGGTCATTAACAGAAAAATGACCACTCAGAGCAGACAGCAGACGATCAGCAGCAGTCACTGAGGAGCTGATAAGAATAATGGCATCAACATAAACCAGCAGGTACATAGTAACCTCAGGACGATGGAACATGAACAGAGATGTGTCAGCAGTGGACGGAGCAAACCCAAGACGTCGAAGAACTGAGCCAAGTCGGGCATACCATGCACGGGGAGCCTGCTTAAGTCCATAAAGCACCTTATCAAGACGGCACAAATGATGTGGATGAGCAGGATCAACAAAACCTGGAGGTTGCCGCATGTAGACCTCTTCCTCCAAGACCCCATGGAGGAAAGCATTCTGGACATCAAGCTGACGCAGAGACCACCCTTTGGCAACAGCCAAGGACAGAAGCAGACGAATGGTGGTAGGTTTGACAACTGGACTGAAGGTATCCTCATAATCAAGACCATACCGTTGTTTAAACCCTTTAGCCACCAGCCGTGCCTTGTACCGCTCAATAGATCCATCAGCATGCTTCATTATCTTAAACACCCACTTGGAGTCAATGATGTTGACACCAGACACAGGAGGAACCAAGCGCCAAGTATTATTCCTCCGTAGTGCCTGAAACTCCTGCTCCATGGCACTGCGCCAATGAGGAATCCGAAGAGCCACCTGAAAATGCCGAGGCTCAGCAGTGGGGTCAGCATCTGTCTGTGCCATACACGCCGCAATCCACGCAACCGTGCCGTCAGTACGCTCCTTCGGCCGAAAAATACCACTCTGACTGCGCGTACGAGCACGCAGAACAGTGGTAGGCGGCGGAGGTGGCGGCGGAGACGGGGTCGGCGAAGATGACGATGACGACGTAGACTGCTCCCCAGATGCAGAACCAGTCACACCAGGCGACAGGCCAGGCAAGGGAGTCGGCTCAGGCGAGGACGCCCGCTCAGCCGACACGAGCGGGGACGCCGGTGCGGGCGAGGACGCCGGCTCGGGCGTGGACGCTGGCGCGGGCGAGGATGCCGGCTCGGCCGGCCCATCGGGAAGCCCTGTAGTGCCCGGCTCGGCCAGCACCGTCGGCAGGTCAGGTGACGGAGTGACGTCGCGAGCGGGCTCGGCGGACATCCGAGAGGACGCGGGCAGCTGCTCATCCAGAAGTTCAAGGCGTGCTCCGCGCCCAGTACCTGCACCATGGTTAGGTAGCAACAAGGGGGTATATGCAGCATCAACAAATTGACCAGGCAAAGGTAAAGCAGATTTCTCAGGTGCAGTGAGAGTGGTGGAGGTGACCGGAAGTGCGAAAAAAGGAAAAACATTCTTATCAAACACCACATCACGTGAGATGTAGACGCGGTTAGAGGGAACATGATGACACTTGTACCCTTTATGAAGAGAACTATAACCAAGAAACACGCACTGTTTAGACCGAAAACTCCAACTTGTGTTGGTTATATGGACGAAGATGTGGCCAACACGCACACCCAAAGACCTTGAGAAACGTATAATCAGGAACTTCATTCAGCAAGAGTTCAAGTGGTGTTTTCATCTAACAGAGTCGTGTAGGGAGTCTGTTAATGAGAAAGCATGCGGTGGAAAACGCATCACTCCAAAACCAGAAAGGAACGGAGGAATGGGCAAGCAAAGCAAGACCAATCTCAACTATATGACGATCCTTACGCTCAGCTACACCGTTTTGCTGATGTGTATGAGGACATGACACACGATGTATAATTCCAAACTTATTAAAGAATGCATTGAGGTTGTGGTACTCACCCCCCAATCGGATTGCACATGAATGATTTTATGACTGAGCAGACGCTCAACATGCGCTTGGAATTATAAGAAAACATTAAACACATCAGACTTACGGTTAAGAAGATAAAGCCAAGTGAACCGACTGTAAGCATCAATGAAACTGACATAGTAATTATGACCACTAACAGAGATTTGGGCATGGCTCCATACATCCGAAAACACAAGTTCAAACGGTTTATTGACTACACGACTCGACTCAGAAAAAGGAAGCTAATGACTCTTGCCTTGCTGACAGGCATCACAAACTGCATCAACATGTTTATTTGACACTACTGGAAGCTCATGACGATGAAGTACATGGCGAACGATGGGAGTGGCAGGATGACCAAGGCGCGCATGCCAATGTGATGGAGACACACGAACACCGCTGAAAGCACTAAGAGCTGGTGGCACATCAAGTGCACAGAGACCATTATTACGCAGTCGACCTCTAAGGAGTACGTCCCTCGTGTCCTGGTCCTTAAAAAAATGAAAATGATGAAATTCAGCAAGAACATTATTATCACGAGTAAGTTTAGGAAGTGAAAGCAAACTACGTGAAACAGTGGGAACACGAAGGACATTAAGAAGACGTAATTATGTGGATCGACGTGTAAGAAGTGATGCCTGACCAATATATGAGATGTGCATACCTTCCCCATTAGCACTGCGAACCTGATCATGTCCACGGTATGGCTCTTGTGTAGAGAGTTTGCCCATCTCACTCGTCAGGTGATTGTTAGCTCCCGTACCCATGTACCAAGATGCATCAACTGGATAGGAAAGAGTATGCCCCTGCTCATGTCTCGCCAGGGCAGCCTGCTTCTCATTACCCTTGCCATTGTTCCCGATCCCCAAGAAATCCTGCTTGAAGTGACAATGACATCGGGAGGCAAGGTGACCATCAAGTCCACATAGCTGGTAGGGGACCTGAGCACCACATGAAGGATAGCAGGCACGGACTCGACCTCCCGTCGAGGTAGTGGTGTTCCGCGAGTTAGGCGCGGTCGGCGGAGGTTTGCCACCAGTTGATGGCTTGTAGGGCTTGTCCTTCCCACGCGTTGCAGCGTTGGCGGAAGGGAAACTCGGCGTAGAGCGACGAGCCTGGATGCGCTGCTCCGTAGCGAGGAGATGTGGGTACAACTCACGCGGCTGAATGGGTGTGTCACGACCATTGATATTCTCCACCAAATTATCATAGTCGTCACTCAGTTCGTTGAGCACATAGGATGTGAACTCCTCCGGACCAAGCGCCTTGCCAATGAAGGCAAGTGTGTCAGCCATACCCGTCACCTTGTTGAAGTAGTCGGTGACGGCGAGATCATGAAGCTTCACCTCCCCAAGCGCAGCGCGGATGGCGTGAGCCCGCGCTTGAGACTGCGAAGCAAAGCTGGTATGAAGGGCCGTCCACGCGTCCCGAGACGTAGCGGCGAAGATGATCAGTGACGAGACTCCCTCCGTAAGAGAGGACTGGATAGCAGAGAGGATGGCTTGATCCTGAGCCATGATGCGCCGGATGATATGGCGAAGGCACGGCAGTGTGCCGTCAACATAACCCTCTAAATAGCGACTGCGAAGAAGCAGCAACACCTGCGCCCGCCACGACAGATAGTTATTCGTCGTGAGTTTCACCGGGATGAGCTGCGTGAAGTAGAACGGTGCAGCAGCGGCTGCATGATCCGGCAGAGGCGACGCGTAGTAGCCCTGATGCGGACCACCACCAGGCGTCGGCGAGACATGGACCAGCTCCGTTGAAGGAGCCACAGCCGGTAGAGGATACGGTGCCCGGAAAACACCATAGGACGGAGCATGCGCATCGTACGTAGTATGGTGCGATCGGAGGAGCCGGCTGGTACCGGCATAGATCGCCGGTGCACTGGATGGCGCTGCAGGTGTGTTGCAGAGAGCCGCGGAGGATGTACTGGACGAAGCCGTAGGCGCGACCACGTAGTGCCCCGTTGGCGACGCGGCGTAGTGCCCAGCTGCGGCCCCCGCGGGTGACGCGGCGTACGGCCCTGCGGGCGACACGCCGTATTGCATGGCGCCGTAGGCCTGCGGCCCGTAGCCATGCGGTGACGGCGGGGCAAAACCAGCTGACGAAGCAGCGCTGTGGGTCGCCAGATGCGGGAAGGCATCGTAGGAGCCGGGAGTTGGAGCTGCTCTGTAGGGCGCTAGCTGAGCGGAGGCGTCGTACAAGCCTGGATGAGGTTGGACGGATTGAATACTTGGGGCGACCTCTTGTGCAGCAGCAGCCATGGAAGCGCCGGACAGGGAAGCCAGCGGCCGCGATGCCAAGAACGGGGAGACCGGGGCGGCTTGAGCGGCGGCGGCCGGGCCGGCGGCTGCAGCCGGTACAGAGGCCATCTTGCGATCGGGACAGATGCGGAAGCGGACGATCATAGACCTAAACTGATACCACGTAAAGATTAGGTTTATGAGAAAACTGCATGACACCCTAATGCGGGTGTGGCTCTTTGCAGTGGCGGATCTAGGACCCAGGCCGGGGGGGCCTGAGTCCGGGGCGTGAGGAGCAGTTCCTTCATATACTGTAGCATCATTGGTACTGTTTAGCACTGTACTGACACTGTAGTAAGCTTGGGGCCCGGGGCGAGGCTCAATTCTGGATCCGCCCCTGGTTCTTTGTATATATAAGGGTACATATTGTACACAAATACAATGTACGGATATACACAGAAGCTTTATACAAAATACAGTCTAACATGTATAATCCTTCGCATTTTACAACCGAACCCGAAAACCATATGGAAATAAACCGTGTTGAACAAATTTACGATTTTTTGTGGTTTCTGATTTTTGGTATGGTATGAGATTTTCTTACCATTATGAATTTTGGTTTTTATGGTACATACCTAAAAACAGAATGGTTTACCGATGTATAACCCTTTGGTATAGTCATTTTTCTCTCAAAACAAATGTTAAGCATGTCTATAAACAAAGCAAAGTGTGATGTGCATATTTGCATGCACAACCAACCATCAATGCATGAATCCATGCATCCATATACTTATATATTGTTTTGTATACAAATGTATGTGTTTTGAGTCACAAATCTGTAAAATATTATTGTGTCATTTGCAAAATCACGTCAACTTTTGTTATTATGGTATAACAGAAACCAAACCAAAATAATTTGGTATGTACCGAAACCGATCCATATTTTAATTTCAAACCGTATCACCGAAGTATCAATACTGTATAAACCGAATAATCCAAATGCACAGAGTGACTAATGTAGGAGGGCTCACGGTCCATGGTGCCGGCAGACCATCATCCCAGATTGTCACTCGAAGGAGACTAGAGTCCACATATATTATTAATTTTAATATTGTGTTGGTAATGTCCTAAAGTGATGGACAGAGACGCGCAATATGTTTCAATTATTTGCCCTAATCCATTAGGATGCGAGATTGTAGAGATGAAAACGAGAGCGAAGAGTTTGCATCCGTTATAGGAAATACAAAATTAAGAGTGAATATGGAAATGCATAAGAGAACTTACGGATCAAATGTGGAAACAACAAAAGTTTCTTGTGGAAATAGAAATAGAACATCATTTTGGCAGAACAACGGCAGGATCACGATAGGGTGACGCGTGGTCGGAAGTACCAGAAGGGATTTCACAAAAGGGGGTTATCCAGGTTCAGGTCCTCATGGTGAAGTAATACCAAATGTCTTTCTTTGTTTTGTATTGATATGGGAGCACCTCACGCAAGGGGGATACAAGATGATGGGGGTTGTGACTATCGAGAGAATGGTCTATGGAGTAGATGGAATTCGCTACCCCTAGCATCGACTTATATAGGGGGACGATGGATAGGGTTTACGGGGTCCCTAACCGACCTCGCGCTGAGGGTGTCTCCTGCAAGCCAAGGTCTTGCCCTGCAAGCCAAGATAGTCTTATTGCTCCAAGTCGGGCTCCTTGGCTGCTTCCTTGAGCCACACCGCCATCAGGCCTATTGGGCTCCGAGGCCGGCCCAACACTGGCATCCTAGCTGATGGGCCATCCCTGGTGTATTGCACCATCAGTAGCCCCCGAGCATGTCTGGAGTTGGAGTCTTGTGTCCTTGAGAATGAAAACTCGGGAGGGCTCTTTCTGCAATGGTGACTGATACGTCTCCAACGTATCTATAATTTATGAAGTATTCATGCTGTTATATTATCATTCTTGGATATTTTACAATCATTTTATAGCAACTTTATATCATTTTTTGGGACTAACCTATTGACATAGTGCCCAGTGCCAGTTACACTTTTTTGCTTGTTTTTTACATCGCAGAAAATCAATACCAAACGGAGTCCAAACGCAGCGAAACTTTTTGAAGATTTTTTCTGGACTAGAAGACACCCGGTGGGCCAAAGAAGTGCCGGAGGGGAGCTCCGAGGAGAGCACAACCCACCAGGGCGCGCCTGGGGGCCCAGGTGCGCCCAGGTGGGTTGTGCCCACCTCGGTGGCCTTCCGCACCGCCTCTTCGCCCTATAAATTGCCAAATATTCCAAAAACCCTGGGGGTAACCCTAGATCAGAAGTTCCGGCGCCGCAAGCCTCTGTAGCCACGAAAAACCAATCTAGACCCCGTTCTGGCACTCCGCCGGAGGGGGAAATCATCACCGGTGGCCATCTTCATCATCCCGGCGGCCACCATGATGAGGAGGGAGTAGTCCACCCTCGGGGCTGAGGGTTTGTACCAGTAGCTATGTGTTTAATCTCTCTCTCTCGTGTTCTTGAGATGTCATGATCTTGATGTATCGCGGGCTTTGTTAATATAGTTGGATCATATGGTGTTTTCCCCTCTCTATCTTGTTGTGATGAATTGAGTTTTCCCTTTGAGATTTCGTTTTATCGGATTGAATACTTTTATGGATTTGAGAGCACTTGATATATGTATTGCATATGAATACCCGTGGTGACAATGGGGTATTATATTGATTCACTTGAGATATGTTTTGGCACTCAACTCCTGGATTCCCGAGGTGACATTGGGGTAATCTATGCATAGGGGTTGATGCACGTTCTCGTCTTTGTTTCTCCGGTAGAAATCTTGGGGCACTCTTTGAGGTTCTTTGTGTTGGATTGAGTATTATGAATCTGAATTTGCTTTGGTGTTATTTTAGTACGAACTCTTTATAGATCGATCGGAAAGAATAACTTGGTGTTATTTTAGTACGAACACTTGATAGATCGATTAGTACGAACACTTGATAGATCGATCGGAAAGAATAACTTGGTGTTATTTTAGTACGAACTCTTGGATAGATCGATCGGAAAGAATAGCTACAAACAATTTCTTCTTATGTTCTCCGCTAGATTGGAAATTTGGAGTGATTCTTCATCGCACTTTGAGGGATGGTTATATGATCCAATTAGATTAGCATTGTTGAGAGATTGCACTAGCGAAAGTACGGACCCTAGGCCTCATTTTCAAGCATTGCAATACCGTTTGTGCTCCATTTTATCAATTGCTACCTTGCTGTTTTTTTATTGTTCCTATTACAAAAATCAATATCTACTATCATTACTACACTTTTATCACCGTCTATTCGCCGAACTAGTGCACCTATACAATTTACCATTGTATTTGGTGTGTTGGGGACACAAGAGACTTTTTATCATTTGGTTGCAGGGTTGTTTGAGAGAGACCATCTTCATCCTACACCTCCCACGGATTGATAAACCCTAGGTCATCCACTTGAGGGAAAATTACTACTATCCTACAAAACTCTGCACGTGGAGGCCCAACATGAGTCTACAAGAATAAAGTTGCATAGTAGACATCAAACTCTTTTCTGGCGCCGTTGCCGGGAGGTGAATGCTTGAAGGTATATCTTTAGATCTTGCAATCGAATCTTTTAGTTTCTTGTTTTATCACTAGTTTGGTTTATAAAGAAAACTACAAAAAAATGGAATTCCGGTGGCATCATATTATTCATCTTTATAATGTCTTTCTTGAAAATGATGGAAAGGAAAATTGTGCTCAATTGATAGAGGAAGAATTCTATAAAATGTTTGACAAAAAATCTTTCAATGATGAGCATGATTGCAATGTTGTTGGTATGAACTCTTTGAATATCCATGATGCTAATGATATGAAAAGACATAAGCTTGGGGATGCTATGTTTGATGAAGATGATATTTTTAGTCCCCCAAGTTTTGATGAGAATATTTACTATCATTAAAGCATGCCTCCTATTTATGATGATTATGGTGATGACATGTATGCTAGAAAGAATTATGATAACCATGAAACTTGTCATCATGATTTTAATTTCCAATCACATGATAGTTATTTTGTTGAGTTTGCTCCCACCACTATTCATGAGAATAAATTTGCTTATGTGGAGAGTAAGAAAATTTCTATACTTGTGGATCATGAAAAGAATGATTTATGTGATAGTTATATTGTTGAATTCATTCATGATGCTACTGAAAATTATTATGAGAGGGGAACATATGCTTTTACATATTGCAATAATGTCAAATTTCCTCTCTTTATGTTGAAAGTTTTGAAGTTGCACTTATTTTGCCTTCCTATGCTAGTTGATTCTTGTTCCCATAAGTTGTTTGCTCACAAAATCCCTTGCATAGGAAGTGGGTTAGACTTAAATGTGCTAGTCATATGCTTCATGATGCTCTCTTTGTGTTTCAATTCGTATCTTTTATGTGAGTATCATTAAAATCATCATGCCTAGCTAAAAAGGCATTAAAGAAAAGCGCTTGTTGGGAGACAATCCAACATTTACCCTTACTGTTTTTGTGTGTTCACATGATTAGGCTACTGTAGTGATCTTGTTTTATAGCTTTTGTTTCAATAAAGTGCCAAGTAAAGCCTTTGGGATAGTGTGGATGATAGTTGACTTGATTTTGTGCAAAAAACAGAAACTTTTGCGTCCAGTACAGAAATTCCTGTATTTTACTGGAACGTGAAAAAATTCTGAATTTTTTGCAGTTGATGGGTATACAAATTTTCTATGTTTTCCTAATTGTTCAGAATTTTTTAAATTACGGAAGTATGACCTTAATTCAGATCTTTATGTACTGTTCTGTTTTTGACAGATTCTGTTTTCAATGCATAGTTTGATTGTTTTATGGTTTCTATGGCTTATATTGCTTAATATAAATTGTGGAAATTGTAGAGTACAGTATAAATTTTGTGAGAACAATTATGAATCTTGTCTTTGACAGTACCAAAGTGAATGATTTGTCTTTATCATACTAACCCATCTCACGAAGTTCTGTTAAATTTTGTGTGATTGAAGTTTTCAAGTTTTGGGTGAGATATCGATATGAGGAGAATAAGTAGTGACAAGACTCTAAGCTTGGGGATGCCCAAGGAACCCCAAGGTAATATTCAAGGAAGATACAAGCAACAAAGCTTGGGGATGCCCCGGAAGGCATCCCCTCTTTCGTCTCCGACATTATCGGTAACCTCACTTGGAGCTATAATTTTATTCGTCACATGATATGTGTTTTGCTTGGAGCATCATTTTCTTTTATTTGTATTTTATTGCTGCTATTTATAATAATGTTTTGCATCTTTCATTTCAATAAAAATATCAAGGATGGCCTTTACCATGCTTATTTTGCAAGTCTATTTGTTGCTGTTTCAAAACAGAAAGTTTAGCGCTATTGTAAAAATTCCCGAAAAAAGTCAGAATGTGATAAAATGTTGAAACTTTTTGCAAAATAATATCTGATAAATTTTATACAGTGTTATAAATTTTGAGAATTTTTGGAGTTATATAAGTATGAATACTTTTGCATCCTTTATAGACTGTCCTGTTAAGACAGATTGCTGTTATGTTTGCATTGTTTGCATATGTTTGCTTGTTTAATGATTCTATTTGAGGATAGGAGTATTAAATATGCAGAGGCATTTAGTATGAAATGTTAAATAATAATTTTAGTGATTTTCTACAGTAGAGAATGATAAGGTGTTGCATTGATTTATACTAACGTATCTTACGAGTTCTTGTTGAGTTTTGTGTGGATGAAGTTTTTAAGAATTAGGGAAACCGTGTTATGAGAAGAATGAAGAAGACACAAGAGCTCAAGCTTGGGGATGCCCAAGGCATCCCAAGTTAATATTCCATGAAGTCTCAAGCATCTAAGCTTGGGGATGCCCTGGTAGGCATCCCACCTTTCTTCATCAACAATTATCGATTAGTATCGGTTGAGCCTAAGTTTTTGCTTCTTCACATGATGTGTGCTATTCTTAGAATGTCATTTTATTTTGTTCTGCTTACTGTTTTAATAAAATACTTAGATCTGAAAGTTTTAAATAAGAGAGAGTCCTCAATTAGCTACCCATTTACTTAACTACTCATTTGATCTTCACTTATATCTTTTTGGAGTAGTTTGTCATTTACTCTCATGCTTCACTTAAATTATTTTGAGAGTTGAAATTTTTGAAGAAATACTTATGCTCTCATACTTCACTTAAATTTATTTGAGAGCTTGTTAGTAGTAATGGTAATATATAAATTTAGTCCCAAAATAATGGATATTCAAGAAGGATATAATAAAAACCTTCATGTAGATCATTGGATATGATAAGTTTGATTCCTTGCAATAGTTTTGCGATATGGAGATAATAATATGTAAGTCATGTTGGTGAGTAATTATGCTTTAGTAAGAATATTGGTGTTAAGGTTTGTGATTCCCTATTCAAGCACGAAAGTCAATAATTATGCAATGAAATTACATCCTACTTGTGGTGCATTATTCGGTGTTAGTTATGCTCAATGCTCGTTTATGTGAATTTTTGTTTCTTGGTTGGTTGCTTCTCAATCTATTTGCTAGCCTCCATTTGTACAAAGTGGGAATACTACTTATGCATCCAAATTCTTAAACCCAAAGTTGTGCCAAATGAGTCCACCATACCTACCTATATGCGGTATTTCCATGCCGTTCTAAGCAAATTTGTATGTGCCATCTCTAAATTTTCAAAATGATTTCCTTTTTGTGTGCTCGTACCGCTCATGAAGCGGCAGGGGGTGGCCAATATTTTCCATGCTAGATGTGTTATTCTCAAGATGAGTGTTTATTCACTTGTCATTACACGAGAGTACGGCAAAGGTATTAGGGATGCCCAGTCCCGAAATGAAAAATGAATTTACTTTATGTTGTCAAATAATAAATTCCTTGGAAAGTGTTGGTATGGAGGGCACCCGTGGATACGGCTAGCCATGGATCGTGAAAGAATGGTGGAAAAAGGAATAAACTTTATTTTCTGTTTGGGAACCGCCTATGATATATCTAGCATGGAAAGTGTTGGGAATTACTCGGTCGTTTTCGTTGATGGGAAAAGTATGCCACTCAAAATTTTTATCTCTCAATTTATGCTTTGAGCTATGGCACCTCTACAAATCCCTACTTCCCTCTGCGAAGGGCATATCTATTTACTTTATGCAATTTTTATTTTTATTTGAGTCTCCATCTTCTCTTATAAAGCACCAACTAAGGGGCACTATGATCATACTTGAGCATTGGGTGTAGCTAATATGCGAGTGTGTTTCATGAATGGATCAATGATTGAGCATAATGGGCTAGGGATAACTTGCTTTAGTGTCGATATTTTGAAAGACATGGTTGCTTGTTGATATGCTTGAGTATTGATGTCTTCATGTCAAATTATAGACTATTGGTTTGAATCATTCAAGTCCAAATGTCCATGCTACAACAGAAAGAGTATATGATGAATATGATAGGTAGCTTTCCACAATAAAAATTCCGTTTTCAATTGCTACTTTATCATGATAAGTTTTATGAGAAAGAGTTGTTGTTATGATGCTAGAAAAAGTGATTGAAATAATCATTGATCAAACTTATGCAGTATGCTAGCATTCACACTTCATAAATTATTTCTTTTATCATTTACCTACTCGAGGACGAGTAGGAATTAAGCTTGGGGATGCTGATACGTCTCTAACGTATCTATAATTTATGAAGTATTCATGCTGTTATATTATCATTCTTGGATGTTTTACAATCATTTTATACCAACTTTATATCATTTTTTGGGACTAACCTATTGACATAGTGCCCAGTGCCACTTGCTGTTTTTTGCTTGTTTTTTACATCACAGAAAATCAATACCAAACGGAGTCCAAATGCAGCGAAACTTTTTGGAGATTTTTTCTGGACCAGAAGACACCCGGTGGGCCAAAGAAGTGCCGGAGGGGAGCTCCGAGGAGAGCACAACCCAGCAGGGCGCGCCTGGGGGCCCGGGCGCGCCCAGGTGGGTTGTGCCCACCTCGGTGGCCTCCCGCACCGCCTCTTCGCCCTATAAATTGCCAAATATTCCAAAAACCCTGGGCGTAACCCTAGATTAGAAGTTCCGGCACCGCAAGCCTCTAAAGCCACGAAAAACCAATCTAGACCCCGTTCCGATACTTCGCCGGAGGGGGAAATCATCACCGGTGGCCATCTTCATCATCCCAGCGGCCACCATGATGAGAAGGGAGTAGTCCACCCTCGGGGCTGAGGGTTTGTACCAGTAGCTATGTGTTTAATCTCTCTCTCTCTCTCTTGTGTTTTGAGATGTCACGATCTTGATGTATCGCGGGCTTTGTTAATATAGTTGGATCATATGGTGTTTTCCCCTCTCTATCTTGTTGTGATGAATTGAGTTTTCCCTTTGAGATTTCGTTTTATCGGATTGAATACTTTTATGGATTTGAGAGCACTTGATATATGTATTGCATATGAATACCCGTGGTGACAATGGGGTATTATATTGATTCACTTGAGATATGTTTTGGCACTCAACTCACGGATTCTCGAGGTGACATTGGGGTAATCTATGCATAGGGGTTGATGCACGTTCTCGTCTTTGTTTCTCCGGTAGAAATCTTGGGGCACTCTTTGAGGTTCTTTGTGTTGGATTGAGTATTATGAATCTGAATTTGCTTTGGTGTTATTTTAGTACGAACTCTTGATAGATCGATCAGAAAGAATAACTTGGTGTTATTTTAGTACGAACTCTTGATAGATCGATCGGAAAGAATAACTTGGTGTTATTTTAGTACGAACTCTTGGTAGATCGATCGGAAAGAATAGCTACAAACAATATCTTCTTATGTTCTCCGCTAGATAGGAACTTTGGAGTGATTCTTCATCGCACTTTGAGGGATATATGATCCAATTAGATTAGCATTGTTGAGAGATTGCACTAGTGAAAGTACGGACCCTAGGCCTCATTTTCAAGCATTGCAATACCGTTTGTGCTCCATTTTATCAATTGCTACCTTGCTGTTTTTTTATTGTTCCTATTACAAAAATCAATATCTACTATCATTACTACACTTTTATCACCGTCTCTTCGCCGAACTAGTGCACCTATACAATTTACCATTGTATTTGGTGTGTTGGGGACACAAGAGACTTTTTATTATTTGGTTGCAGGGTTGTTTGAGAGAGACCATCTTCATCCTACACCTCCCACGGATTGATAAACCTTAGGTCATCCACTTGAGGGAAAATTGCTACTGTCCTACAAAACTCTGCGCTTGGAGGCCCAACACGAGTCTACAAGAATAAAGTTGCATACTAGACATCAGTGACAAGCGTAGTCCATCTTCACGGGTGTGGCTTTGCAGCGTGCATTGCATCACGCTTGTGTTTTCATGGCCCGAGGTCATGTGGCCTGCGGTTTACGTTTTCACAGTCTGAAGTTTCACAGTTTCGTGTCTTGAGATTCCATGGCTTTGTGGCCTATGGTTTCCGTCTTTGCGGTTTGAAGTTCTGGATACCGAGGCATTGCCAACCTAGGTCTCGCCATGTCCCCTCATACCAGTGAGAAGACAATCAGGCTGCCCGTTGGTTTTGCCTTGACCGCCGCGTCTTGATTATAGAGCCTAGATTCATGCATCCATACCTCGCGAAGTGGGAAACTGCAGAGGAAATGGGCACTCAGCAATCCAGGTTTGCCTTCTTTTCGGTTTCCCAGTGAGATATAAAGAGGGGGAGCGAGAGCATTTCCCCCCACTTTTCAACCTCTTGTGCAGATATATTTTTTATTCCTCTATCCTTGGCGCCATTGTCATGTGCTTCTTGTTGTCCAAGCCCTTATCTTCCTCCTCTTCCCCATTCCTGAAGTGATGGGGAAAGGCAAGGCAGGCCGCAACCGGAGTCCTGGTCGGAGCGGGGCCCAGGCCATCTCCGCTGATGAGCACAAAAAGAGGCTGGCCGAGGCCACTGCCGTAGAGAAGAGAGAGCTGAGCGAGACCCTTGGGAAGTGTTTTCCCTCCACCACTCTCGGCCACCACCTGGAGGCTCTTATCACACAGAGATCGCTGCTGCTGCAGGGGGTGCTGCGGTGGAGACTGTCGGGGACTAAGGTCGTTCCTGTGCCAGCCGGAGAGGAGCATATTCTTCACCAGCAGTTCTTTGGCTGTGGGTTGGGCTTCCCGCTGCACATCTACATGAATGGCTTCCTCTTTTTTTAGGGGCATCAGTTGCATCATCTAACACCCAACGTAATTCTGCACATCACCAACTTTATCATGTTGTGGGAGTGCTACCTTGGAACAACTCCCATTTCAAGTAGTTTCGATGCTACTTCCGTGTCAAGGTCCAGAAGAACGGGGCCGACATCTGCAACCTCTGGGGTGCAAACCTCCAAATTCGTCCTTCCACCAAGTTCTTCAAGATCCATACGCCCAAGTCAGTTCGGGAGTGGCACAATGGCTGGTTCTACGCCTTCGAACTCATGAAAAATTGCCACCCTTCATCAACAAGCCAACCAAACGCCTGAGATCCCGCAAGTCGGTGGATAAGCCGTCGAAGAGCACCCAAAAACTGATTGATGCAGTCAGCAGTCTGAAGGACCATAGGCTGAAGGGGGAACACATCCTGTGGACCTGGCTGCAACAGTGGATTCTACCACTCACCGCCCGAGACACCCCGTTGTATCTTTACATGAGGCTTGTCGTGGTTTTGTCACGACAGATGTCCCCGTGAAAGGACTTAGTTGTGAGGCCATCGCTGCTAGGTAGTAGCTCGAACGGGGATGAACAGAATCGAGAGACGAGGATTTACCCAGGTTCGGCCCCTCACGGTGGAGGTAATAGCCTACTTCCTGCTTGATTGATTATTGCTTGGGGATCTCGATTACAAGGGTGCAACTTGGCTAACCTAGTGCTCGAGAGCTTGTAACTTATTTTTTCTGCCTCAAGGCCCCCCTTTATATACAGGTCGAGGCCCCTGAGCTTACAAAAGAGTCCGAGTCGCAATACAACCCATGCCTACTTTGTTTCCTATTCATCTTACTTCCCAAGTAAGGGAGTTTCCATTGTCTCCTCATCGAGCCGGTGTCCCAAGCGCTAGGCCACGAGCCGGCCTGCTCCGTGAGTCGCCTTCTGGGTCTTGGGCTCCTGGTCATTGCGGCCCATACGATGAACCTGTTCTTCAAGTTACCACTGGATAACCCGGCCATGATCTGGCCGGGTCATACCATGGGGTTGTATCCCCAACATTAGCCCCCAGATTGACTTGAATTTATCCATGTTAATCTTTATACTGATAATAAGTCCGAGTCATCCTTTTTGTGAGGCAAAATCTCTTGCTCTTTGAGCTCGTCTTGTGACTGGGTCATGGAATATTACCGGTTCGTGGCACTTTTACACTTAACATTTCTTGCTCCCTCGCACCATGACATCACCTTCCAGAATTTATGGAGCTTGGACGTGACGTCACAACAAATCTTGATGTATATCTGTCAAGCACGATAATCGAGGCGCCCCTTTTGCCCAAAAGTTACTGCGCCTCCTCTTTTGCCGCACTTGTCGTTCCACCTTCTCGCCATCTTATAAATACACACGAGGGGCTTCGGGTTTCACTTTTACCGCTTCCACCCCCTCACTTTGTATTCTTCCTTGCGCCTGTGCCTTCTTGCGACTGGAGCAGCACCGCGCCTCCTCGAGCTCTACGGCCTATCTCGACCGCGACCTCAACGCCGTCCAAATCATCATCGGAGCTCTCCAAGAACATTGCAGCTACTTCCGCCGCACCAAGGTACGCCAAATCCTTCTCCTTAGATCTGTAGCACCCCCATTCCTTTGCTTAGTTCTTCGCAGTTCATCGGTGTTCATCACCACCCTTCGGTGTAGATCTAGATCCATTTGAGCGACCTGTGGAAATGCCCTAGTTGCTGCTATAATATTATTTCTGCATCTTAAATCTTTGTACTGCTATCAGACCCCATTGACAGACTATCTTGTACATCCAATTTGCGTTTGAGGTCTTTTAAATTTTCCTTTTTGGAATATTTTTTAGATCCGTAATTGTAGCTGCTCCATGGGAATCTTGTTTATAGCCAAACTAGCACTTAGCACAAAACCATAAAGCCTCCGAATACCTAGCGTCGGCTTATGATTTCGCCGGCTTACCACTACTTGTCGAGGCTTGCATAAACTTGATAGTCATAGCTTGAATAAACATAGTTGCTTTATCATTTTGCTGATCATAACTTGAGTATCCTGGAGACTTACCATCCATGGACATATGTGCCGGCTTATCTGCCATCATAGCAGACTCATTACTTTTGTCAGCTCGTAACTTGAAAAACCAAGCGACTTGCCGCCCATGAATATAACATGCTGGCTTATCATCTTTGCCTTTACTTCGCAGTTTTAAACTTAGGCAACTCATCATGGCTAAGACTGATAAGGCCTGCAACTGGGTTAGATCCCATGTCTCCACTCTTATGCTGGATGACCTCGTGGGGCAAGGCCTGTTGCCGGCTCACAAAACGATTAGTTGGCGGGAGCCTGATGAAGAGAGTTCCCCCCAGCCTGACCAAGGGGAAGTTGTCATCTTCATACACCATCTTCAGAGGGGTTTCTGTCCGCCCGGGTCAAAATTCTTTCGGGACGTGCTCAACTTCTTTGGCCTCCGGCCCCAGGATCTTGGCCCCAATTCAGTCACCAACCTCTACCAATTTCAAGTATTCTGTGACGTATATCTCCAGAAGGAGCCAATAGTCCCTCTCTTCCGGGAGTTCTTCTACATCAACCACCAAACCGAGTTCAAGGCCGGCCCTAGCATAGAACTTGGTGGTATTTCTTTTCAAAGGCAGAAGAACAATCCTTTCCCAGAAGCCAAGGTGGCGATTCATCCCAAGGGATGGAACAAGAGTTGGTTCTACTGCAAAAACACTGCCCTGAAGGTGAAAACAATTTGCCAGGTTACAGACCGGACCTGCTCAACGCGACGATTGCTTTTCCGGGTTGGCCGTCAGACGAGGATCAAAGACAAGTCGCTCCTTTTTATTCTAAGTTAAGAGCTCTGGCAGCTAATGGCCTCACCGGGATCGACCTGACCAGGTGTTGGATAAGCTGGCGAATCCAGCCCCTTAGCCGGAGGGGCGACTTAATGTGTAATTATACTGGCGACTTGGCTGATGTGCAATGCTTCAGTCAAGTCAATTTATCTGAATATGAAGTAAACAAAGCCACAAAGAAACTGCTGGGAGAGCCCCAAGACAAATGCAACAAGACTGGGCTAGCTCCCTTTTCCCAGACCAACCTAGTGCCTCCAGTAAGTATACTTGCCCTTTCTTACTTATTCTATTTTTGACTTCGTTCACCTCAATCTTAATCTCTGGCTTGTTAAACATGCAGGCGGAATCTAGGTTTGGAAGAAGGAAGAAAGCCCAAAAGTCTGCCCCTCCTCCAGTTGAGCAAGCAAATGAGCCGGTCGACGCTGATGAGCCGGCTGCTGAAAATGAGTCTGAGGTAGAGCTTGACTCGCTTGGTCATCT
Source organism: Thinopyrum elongatum (assembly GCA_011799875.1). NCBI lineage: Eukaryota > Viridiplantae > Streptophyta > Magnoliopsida > Poales > Poaceae > Thinopyrum > Thinopyrum elongatum. Next base: position 324,072,911 of record CM022299.1, on the reverse strand, counting down.
TTTTATTCAACTTGTTGATGCCCCTTCTTCTCAGGATAATACCAAGACCAGTCGAGCCGGCCACATTGAAGTAATTTTAATCTCATCCAGCTCGGCAACTTTAATCCCGAAGAAAATGAGATAAGCCGTCAGAAAGGTACCATTTTCACATCCAAACGCTCACTTAGATCGAAAATTTCTTTTGAAGAAATCGCAGCAAGTCAGCACGTCCAAGCGCAAGCTCCGAAGTGATTCTGGTGAGCTATCCACCGGCTTATCTGATGAGCCGGTCGCCCGCAGGCAGCGAAATGAGGTGCCTCATAGCCCAACTCCATCTCTTCCATGAGCCGGACTTATTAGGCAACCACTTAATCCTTCTGACTCGAATTATCAGTAAACGCCCCCTCCTCTTGAGAATCAACTGCCTCCCAACTCCCGCTGTTGGTCATTAAGCCTGGGTAAGCATTTGGTAATTTATACTTTGTCATAACAATTGTTTCTTTAACTTGAATATACTTATATGACTGCATGGGCCAAGGCCATCAAGAAGAGAAAAGTGGGCGAGTCATCTTCTGCTGCAGAAATCCTTGAGTCTCAAGACCCGCCATTGGTGACTCCAAAGGTTGAAGCTGAAACCATAGTTGAAGACAACCCCGATCAAAGGGTTGAGCCAACCCAGCAAAATGAGTTGGCCGGTGCTGATGAGCTAGTGACAGTGGAGCCAGTCCATATGGACGAACAGGGCAACACGGATGACCCGACGCACAACACCAAACCGCCAAGTCCCGCTTGAGCCTCTAGTCCTGTGAAGGAGGTCGAAGATATCATTTCATCGCACACAGTGGTTGATGAAGAGGTCAACATTACTGGAGAAGCTTATAAGGCTCCAGAGGCATCAAACACTTTGGCCAAATTCATGGCCAAGGATGAGCCAGAATTGTTGGCTAAAGGGAAAACCAAGCTGGAGCTTCCCAATTTTGAGGAGATGAGTGCTGATGACCTTCATTAACAATATTTGACCCGGCCATCAGAGAGCCGGGATGCTGAGGTGAGTATGATAAATACACTGAAGCGCAAATATGAGGTACAAAATGGTTCTTCTTTTTTGTCATATACTCTTGTAGCCCCCAAGTCTTAAACATAGGAAAAATATGAGCGTGCTTAAGACTTTGTGGAAATGTAATGAGCACAGCGTAGCCCCCAAGGGTCGGGTCGTTATGAAAATAACAAGCCGGATCGCAACAATTTTTGAGGGTAGAGTATTCAACCCAAATTTATTGATTCGACACAAGGGGAGCCAAAGAATATTTGAGAGTATTAGCAACTGAGTTGTCAATTCAATCACACCTGGAGATTAATTATCTGCACCAAAGTGATCAGTAGCATAGTAATATGATAGTTTTGATAGTAGTAGCAGCAGTAACGGTAACAGTGATAACAGTAGTTTCGTAGCAAGTGCAATAGTAACAGCAGCAGTAGTAACTTAGCAAGATCAATATGTAGGAAAATCGTAGGCATTGGATCGGTAATTTGTTGGATGATATTCATCATGAGACAGTTATAACCTAGGGCGATACGGCACTAGCTCCAGTTCATAAATATAATGTAGGCATGTATTCCGTAAATAGTCATACGTGCTTATGGAAAGAACTTTCATGACATCTTTTGTCCTACCCTCCTGTGGCAGCGGGGTCCATATTGGAAACTAAGGGATATTAAGGCCTCCTTTTAATAGAGAACCGGAACAAAGCATTAACACACGGTGAATACATGAACTCCTCAAACTACGGTCATCATCGGGAGTGGTCCCGACTATTGTCACTCCGGGGTTGCCGGATCATAACACGTAGTAGGTGACTATAACTTGCAAGATCGGATCTAGAACATGGATATAATGATGATAACATAAAAGGTTCAGATCTGAAATCATGGCACCCGGGCCCAAAGTGACAAGCATTAAGCATGGCAAAGTCATAGCAACATCAATCTCAGAACATAATGGATACTAGGGATCAAGCCCTAACAAAACTAACTCGATTACATGATGAATCTCATCCAACTCCTCACCGACCAGCGAGCCTACGAAGGAATTACTCACTCCCGGTGGGGAGCATCATGGAATTGGCGATGGAGAAGGGTTGGTGATGGCGAATACCGAAGATCCCCCTCTCCGAAGCCCCAAACGGACTCCAGATCTGGCCTCCCGATGAAGAACAGGAGGTGGCGGCGGCTCCGTCTCACGGAACGCGATAATTCTTTCTCCCTGATTTTTTCTGGAAAAATAGGATTTTATAGCGTCGGTTTCAGGGTCTGCGGGGCCACCAGGTGGGAACAACCCACCTGGGCGCGCCTGGAGGGGGTGGCGCGCCTTGGTGGGTTGTGCCCACCCAGGTGCCCCCCTCCGGTGGTTCTTGGCTCCAGTATTTTTCTTTTATTGTATAAAAATTCCTCGCAAAGTTTCGTTCCATTCCGAGAACTTTTATTTCTGCACAAAAACAACACCATGGTAGTTCTGCTGAAAACAGCGTCAGTCCGGGTTAGTTTCATTCAAATCATGCAAATTAGAGTCCAAAACAAGAGGAAACGCGTTAGGAAAAGTAGATACGACGGAGACGTATCAAGTCCCCCAAGCTTAAACCTTTGCTTGTCCTCAAGCAATTCAGTTGATAAACTGAAAGTGAAAAAGAAAAACTTTTACGAACTCTTTTGCTCTTGTTTGCATAAATAAGCTTAAGTAGCACCCAGGTTTTCAGCAAATATTATAACTAACCATGTTGACAATAATTCTTAAAAATTATATTAACCCATAACAATGACACAATCAGCTAACGAGCAATAAAAAGATATCTCGAACAACAACACGTTATTAAAACAACCATGATATAATATGACAATAGTGGTATCTCGCTAGCCCTTTCTGAGACCGCAAAACATAAATGCAGAGCACCTCCAAAGTCCGAGCAGCGATTAAACATATTAATTCATGGTAGAAAAGATCCAGTCATGATGCACCCAACATTAGCTACACACAATGCATAAGCATGACAGTAGTGCTCTCAGGTTCTGGCGCTTATTTGAGATGGTGATGACACAACATAAAAGTAAATAGATAGTCCCTTCGCAGAGGGAAGCAGTGATTTGCAGAGGTGCCAGAGCTCAAGTTTTAAAAACAGAGGTAAATGAAATTTTTAGAGATGCACCCTTCTTGTTTACTTCGCGACCATCAGTTATCAATATCTTCCATGCTAAACACATTAGTGGCGGTTCCCAAGCGATAAAAGTAAAGGTTTACTCCCCCTCCACCAACATTCACACTCCATGGCTTGTCCGAAACAACGGGTGCCGTCCATACCAACAACAGTCCCGGGGGAGTTTTGTTTAATTATTTGCATTTTGAGTTCGGGACTAGGAATCCCTATTACCGCCCCTCTTGTGCAAGGACGAGCGAATAAACACTCATCATGAGAATAACCCGCTTAGCATGGAAGATACAAACTACCTCCTGTCGCTCTATGAACAATCCAGGCACACAAAAAGGATATTTATTTGAAGTTTTTAGAGGTGGCACATGCAAATTTACTTAGGACGGCATGGTAATACCGCATATAGGTAGGTATGGTGTACTCATTTGGAATAACTTGGGTTTCAGGTTTTTGATGTCCAAGTAGAATTCCCACTTAGTACAGGCGAAGGCTAGCAAATAGGTTGAGAAGCGGCCAGCTAGAGAGCAACAACGGTCATGAACATGCATTATGAATAAGTAACATTGGATACTAGCATGAGTAGGATATGAACACCATAAACATAAATATCATAGAGGCTATGTTGGTTTTGATTCAACTACATGCATGAACATGTGCCAAGTCAAGCCACTCGAACATTCAGAGGAGGATACCATATCATCATACTACATCACAATCATTTTAACGCAATGTTAACATCCAAGATAAATCATTATCCACTCCTAGCTACTTATGCATGGCATGCAAAACTATAATCTCTAATTGTCATTGCAAACATGTTTGATCATAATAGGCTGAATCATGGATACTAGGTTAAACATATTTACAAAAACAGAACAAGTCGAGTTCATACCCGTTTCTCTCTGCCACGGCCAGTTCATCAAATATCGTCATTATTGCCTTTCACTTGCACGACCAAACGATTTGAAAATAATAATAGTGCAAGAGTGCCGTGGACTAAGCTGGAATCTGCAAACATTTTATTCAAAAGGAGAAGACAAGGTAAATTGGGCCCTTTGTTAGATTAACAGTAATGCATATGAGAGCCACTCAACATTTTCATCGTGGTCTTCTCCTTGGTATGACTTAATAAAAGAAAAGAAGTTCAGAGAAACACACTGAAATATTTTTGGAGTTTTTGGTTTTCTGAAGGAAAGCAAATAAAAAGGGGAAAAACAAAAACGAGAAAACTATTTACACAGGAAAGCTCCCAACAAGCAAAAGGAAATCTTTTTCGGTTTTTCTTTTTAGTGCTACAAGAATTTAAACTAGGAAGAAAAATCAAAAAGAAGCGAGAAATATTTTTGGATTTTCTCAAAGTTTGTCAAACGCACAGGAAGAAAACAAGAAAATAAATTAAGCATGGATAATAAAATGAAAAAGTGAGGACACCGACGAATGAAATGTGTGAACATGAATGTAGTATCAGTGGAAATACGTACTCCCCCAAGCTTAGGCTTTTGGCCTAACTTGGTAATCTTCAGTAGCCTGCATAATGGTCGGAGTGATAACTCACGGCGGCTCTTGGTGCGGATGCAGCCTGCCGTGCGGCCACCACAGCCGCTTTATGAGCTCGGGCCTCGCTCTCGAGAACATAATATCTTCCCCTACTGTGAACATTAAAGAGAGCAGGTGCGGGCAAATATGTGTCCACAACAGAATCCTTATTAAACAGCAATTTATAAGTGAAATTATGGGGTTCACCTCTAAGGATCTTATGATGTTTCATAGCTTCAAAATCTAGGTACTGCGTGGGTAAAATAGGATCATAGAGCAAAGGTGAAACCCTTAGCTCTCTTGCTAAGCATGTGGCATAAATTCCACCATAAAAATATCCACTACCAGCGTTGTGTTGCAACCTACGTGCAATAATCGCTCCAAGATTATAACTTTTGTCACCGGTGAGAGCGGTGCGAATGAGGCTCAAGTCTGGAGCACAAAGTGTACTGCAATCTTGTTTGCCTACAATGCATTTTCCATTGAATAATGCGAAATACTGGATTGCGGGAAAATGAATGCTCTTTATTCTACCTTGCGTCACTCCCCTATTTTCACCATAACAAAGACTAGTCAAGAATATCTCAAACTCAGACCTTGGTGGTTCATCAAGCGAACCCAAAAATGGGATTTTACAGTGGTGAGCAAATCTCTCTAAAGAAATGGTAAATGGATTTTCATATAATTTAAATGACACCCTAGACTCACGGGGATGGAATTTAAATCCTTTGACAAATGATTCAGTGAGAGTGAGGTGTTGGTTGCACTTATCTGAAATGTAAGGACCGAGCTTGGCATTGTGAACATATTGCTCAAATTCTTCCTTAATGCCCACGCTCACCATATAATCATCGCATGGCCATAAGCATATTTTGGTGGCGGCATCTCGTATAGAAGTTTTACTTTGCTCAACATAAGACCGACGAGCGGAGCTGCTACTAGAAGATGCCTCCGAGGACCTCCGCCTCGAAGAACTCCTTCCAAAGAAGTTCATAATATTCGCGTACAATTTTCTGGAAAAAAAAATTTGTGTCACAAATTTTCGTCAACAAAACTTTGTAAGATTGAAAACAACTATTCATATAGATGCATAGAGGCCATAACAAGCATTCAAACTACTTAGAACTCTAAGAATTCAACATGCAAGCACATCTACAGCAGCACCAAGAGTAGCTAATTATTCAAAATATAAACAACTAAAGCAAAAACTAATTGGACACACGGAGGAGTCACATACCAAGCAACAATCCCCCGAAACAGTTTCAGAAACGGAGCTTCGAGCAAAGAGATCGAAATCCGCGGGTTTGAGAGCAAGAACACGAGAGCAAAAGCAATGGTGATTTTTTTCTGGAGGTAGGTGGTGATGTGGGATGAAGAGATAAGTGAGGGGGCCCACGTGGGGACCACAACCCACCAGGGCGCGCCTGGGGGTCCTGGCGCGCCCAGGTGGGTTGTGCCCACCTGGTGCACCTCCCTCTGATATTATTTGCACCAAAAATTCTTAAATATTCAGAAAAAATCGCATTAAATTTTCAGAGCATTCTGAGAACTTTTATTTTTGGGTCATTTTTTAATGCATGAAAAACTCAGAAAATAGACAAAACATGGCATTTTATTTTATATAACTAATAAAAACAGAAAACTAAAGGTAGGGACAGAAGGTAGTGCTCACTAAATTCATCAAATTCATACCTCTCAAAAATGATCCATTAATAAGGTTGATCAAGTCTTATTAACAACCACTTTCGATTAGCATGAAACCGAAGAACTTTCGTAAATCACTAAGTTACCTCAACGGGGATATGAATTTCCCCAACAATAAGCATTTCATATTTCTTTTTAACAGTAGATAGAGGTAGTTGAAAACTTCCAATAGTGATTGTCGGAGATTTTTCAATAACATTAATACCATTCACTTGAAATTGTTTCTTCGGAAAGTGCACCGTATGCTCATTACCATTGATATGAAAAGTGACCTTGCTTTTATTGCAATCAATAACAGCCCTTGCAGGATTCAAAAAGGGTCTACCAAGGATAATCGACATGTTGTCGTCCTCGGGCATCTCAAGTATAACAAAGTCAGTCAAAATAGTAACATTAGCAACAACAACGGGCACATCCTCACAAATACCGATAGGTATGGCAGTTGATTTGTCAGCCATTTGCAAAGATATTTCAGTAGGTGTAAATTTATTCAAGTCAAGTCTTTTGTATAAAGAGAAAGGCATAACTCTAACACCAGCTCCTAAATCACACAAAGCAGTTTTCACATAATTTCTTTTGATAGAGCAAGGTATAGTTGGTATTCCCGGATCTCCAAGTTTTTTAGGTACTCCATCTTTAAAGGTATAATTAGCAAGCATAGTGGAGATTTTAGCTTCCGGTATTTTTCTCTTATTGGTGATGATGTCTTTCATGTACTTTGCATAAGGAGGCATTTTAAGGATATCAGTCAAGTGAGTACGCAGAAAGACTGGCCTCAGCATTTCAGCAAAGCGTTCAAATTCTTCATCATCTTTCTTTTTAGTTGACTTAGGTGGAAAGGGCATAGGTCTTTGAACCCATGGTTCTCTTTCCTTACCGTGTTTTCTAGCAACAAAGTCTCTTTTATAATATCTTTTATTCTTAGGTTGTGGGTTATCAAGATCAACTGCTGGTTCTATCTCAACATCATTGTCTGGTTCTTTATTATTTGTTTGAGTGTCTTCATGAACCTCATCATTATCTTTTTCATTATCAGAAGGTGAGTGTTCACTACCAGATTGAGTTTCAGCATCAAAGATAGAAACTTCATTATCATTATCAGGAGTTTTTCTACTTCAGGTTCACTAGAGGCATGCAAAGTCCTATCATTTTTCTTTTTCTTTCTCTTTTTAGAAGGACTACGTGCATCGCTGTTAACTCTTTGAGAGTCTTGTTCAATTCTTTTTGGGTGTCCCTCAGGATAAAGTGGTTCCTGAGTCATTCTACCTCCTCTAGTCATTACTCTAACAGCATGATCATTGATATTATTGTTCATTTCATCTAACAATTCTCTTTGAGATTTAGCAACTTGTTCTAACTGAGTTTGAACCATAGAAGCATACTTCCCTACACCTCTAACATCATTTGAGATTCTAAATAACAAGACACTCAAGCGAGCAATCATATCAGAATTATATTTCAACTGTTTCATAACATTTGCATTGAAGTGATCTTGCTTTCTAATGTAGTTTTCAAACTCATAAAGGCATTGGCTAGGGTGCATATTGTGAGGATTATCATTATCATTGAATTTCATTAGAGAATTTACCTCTACCACCTTAGGTGGTGGTGGTGGTGTATCAAGCCCATGTATTTCTTCAATAGGAGGTAAATTTTTGACATCCTCGGCTTTAATACCTTTTTCCTTCATAGATTTCTTTGCCTCTTGCATATCTTCAGGACTGAGATATAAAATACCCCTCTTCTTCGGAGTGGGTTTAGATGGTGTTTCAGGAAGAGTCCAATCATCATAATTTTTCAATATGTTATTCAATAATTCTTCAGCTTGCCCAATAGTTCGTTCCCTGAAAACACAACCAGCACAACTATCTAGGAAATCCCTAGAAGCATCGGTTAGTCCATTATAGAAGATATCAAGTATTTCATTTTTCTTAAGAGGATGATCAGGCAAAGCATTAATCAAACGGAGAAGCCTCACCCAAGCTTGTGGGAGACTCTCTTCTTCAATTTGCACAAAGTTAAATATTTCCTGCAAGGCAGCTTGTTTCTTATGAGCAGGGAAATATTTTTCAGAGAAGTAATAAATCATGTCCTGGGGACTACGCACACAACCAGGAGCAAGAGTGTTGTACCAAGCTTTAGCATCATCCTTTAATGAGAACAAAAATAATTTAAGAATATAATAATAGCGAATTTTCTCATCATGAGCAAAAAGGGTGGCTATGTCATTCAACTTAGTAAGATGTGCCACAACAGTTTCAGTTTCATAACCATGGAAAGGATCAGATTCAACCAGAGTAATTAACTCTGGGTCGACAGAGAAGTCATAATCCTTATCATCAACAAAGATAGGTGAAGTAGCAAACTTAGGATCACATTTCATTCTAGCATTCAAAGATCTTTCTTTATACTTGCTTAATAATTTTTCTAGATCATCTCTATCTTTGCAAGCAAGAATATCTCTAGTTGCCTCCTCACCCACAACATAACCTTCCGGTACCTTAGGCAATTCATACCTAGGACGGCTAGCTCTAGTAGGTGTTTCGATTTTTAGTTTCAAGCTCATCATCAGTTTCAACAATATCATGTTGTCTTACTCTGGCAATTTGTTCATCAAGAAATTCACCTAGTGGCCCATCATCATCAAGCAAGGTACTAGCATCATCATAAGCATTATTCATAGCAGAAGTAGCATCATCAATAACTTGCGACATATCAGGATTAATAGCATGTGGTGGTGTTGCAAGTTTACTTATAACAGAAGGTGAATCTAAAACGGAGCTGGATGGCAGTTCCTTACCTCCCCTCGTCTTAGAGGCAAAAATCTTAGTCTTAGCATCCTTCAGATTCTTCATAGTGATAATTTGATAATAATCCCAAGTGAATCAACAAATATAGCTATGCTCCCCGGCAACGGCGCCAGAAAAAGGTCTTGATAACCCACAAGTATAGGGGATCGCAACAGTTTTCGAGGGTAGAGTATTCAACCCAAATTTATTGATTCGACACAAGGGGAGCCAAAGAATATTTGGGAGTATTAGCAACTGAGTTGTCAATTCAATCACACCTGGAGATTAATTATCTGCAGCAAAGTGATCAGTAGCACAGTAATATGATAGTTTTGATAGTAGTAGCAGCAGTAACGGTAGCAGTGATAGCAGTAGTTTCGTAGCAAGTGCAATAGTAACAGCAGCAGTAGTAACTTAGCAAGATCAATATGTAGGAAAATCGTAGGCATTGGATCGGTAATTTGTTGGATGATATTCATCATGAGACAGTTATAACCTAGGGCGATACGGCGCTAGCTCCAGTACATAAATATAATGTAGGCATGTATTCCGTAAATAGTCATACGTGCTTATGGAAAGAACTTGCATGACATCTTTTGTCCTACCCTCCCATGGCAGCAGGGTCCATATTGGAAACTAAGGGATATTAAGGCCTCCTTTTAATAGAGAACCAGAACAAAGCATTAACACATGGTGAATACATGAACTCCTCAAACTACGGTCATCACCGGGAGTGGTCCCGACTATTGTCACTCCGGGGTTGCCGGATCATAACACGTAGTAGGTGACTATAACTTGCAAGATCGGATCTAGAACATGGATATAATGATGATAACATAAACGGTTCAGATCTGAAATCATGGCACCCGGGCCCAAAGTGACAAGCATTAAGCATGGCAAAGTCATAGCAACATCAATCTCAGAACATAATGGATACTAGGGATCAAGCCCTAACAAAACTAACTCGATTACATGATGAATCTCATCCAACTCCTCACCGACCAGCGAGCCTACGAAGGAATTACTCACTCCCGGTGGGAAGCATCATGGAATTGGCGATGGAGAAGGGTTGGTGATGACGAATATCGAAGATCCCCCTCTCCGGAGCCCCAAACGGACTCCAGATCTGGCCTCCCGATGAAGAATAGGAGATGGCGGCGGCTCCATCTCGCGGAACGCGATAATTCTTTCTCCCTAATTTTTTTCTGGAAAAATAGGATTTTATAGCGTCAGTTTCAGGGTCTGCGGGGCCACCATGTGGGGACAACCCACCTGGGCATGCCTGAAGGGGGTGGCGCGTCCTGGTGGGTTGTGCCCACCCAGGTGCCCCCCTCCGGTGGTTCTTGGCTCCAATATTTTTCTTTTATTGTATAAAAATTCCTCGCAAAGTTTCGTTCCATTCCGAGAACTTTTATTTCTACACAAAAACAACACCATGGTAATTCTGCTGAAAACAACGTCAGTCCGGGTTAGTTTCATTCAAATCATGCAAATTAGAGTCCAAAACAAGAGGAAAAGTAGATACGACGGAGACGTATCAGCCCCCAAGGGCCGGCTCATCTCCGTGAGATAGCCGGGTCTTTCCGGTTTATAGGTATGAAAAAGTGACTTGCAATAGCCCCAAGTGCCATGTAGGGTGCTTGCAACTACCAGGGACTTTATTATATAGCAATTTTTGCCTCTTGTAGCCCCCAAGTGCCGGGTCGTCGGCCTGCGGCGGCTCGGGGCTTGTAAATGATCTTGAAACTAAGTAGTGTATATGTTGTGACATGATATGGTGCAATTGGCCGAGTCAAAGGCTATCGGCTTGCAAGAAGAGTTGAAGATAGAGAAAAAACTTCATGAGAAAACAGAGGCATCTTCCTCGTTTTTGGAAAAGTCTGTTTTGATTGCCTCAGAGAACTGGCACTCCTTGAAAGCTGCTCATGATCAAGAAAAAGCAACACTACTGAAGTGTGCTGAGGAGGCAAAGAGCCAGCTTGAACCGGTGGCTGAGGAATTGAACACTTTGAAGCCCCACATAACAAATATGATTGTGGCCATCTTTGTTAAGTATTACTGTGCCTGTAGTTAAAAATCCGGGTTATCTGTGTAACCAGCTTATTCATATGTGTTCCGGCTTCTGCACGTAGGAGAAATTATAATGCAGTCCAACTGCCGTTGGTGAAGTTGAAGGTTGTATATACATACATTGAGCAATTATACACTGGCGGTATGCATGCAATCATGGCGGTGAAAGATGTCGGCTTACCCCCAATGAGGGTCAAAGATATGTTGAATGACTTATCCACAGTGTAAGAAAGGATCCAAGGTAAAATCGGTGGCTCGTGCTGGGACTGGTATGGTTCTTGTACGAGCAAAAGCTTTTCTTCCGGAGATGGATCCAGCTAAGATGGTTGGCGACTTTCCTCAATACAAACTTGATGGCAGCGAATTCTCGCAAGAGGACTTTGCGCGCGGTGTGAAAGATACCCGAGTAGCAGCGACTCAAATGGTAGAGAGAGAAGTCCATATTACAACCCTGAACTACCACCAAAGTCTAATATACAACCCCGAACTCCAAAACCGTCTGCTTTACACCCTCAAACTTTCAAAACCAGACAGGAATCAACCTTGAACCGGTTTTGACCCTATTTTGACTGGTTTTGACTAGTCAACCACCTAGTCAGCACCCACTCAGTGACTCATGCAAAAAAAGTGGGAAAATGGGAGGCCTTTTTGCCTCCGGCGGGATTCGAACCCTGGGTGGCTAGGTAGAGACCGGCTGGGATAGCAACTACATTAGCTGTGTGCTTGTGTTGGAGAGGCAGCCGGCCATATTTGAGGTAAACAGCACCAGCGGATCATAGGGCAGCTGTGGTCGCAGTGGGGCGCACGGGCGCTAGGGGGCATCACCGCTCACCGGCGATGACCGTTGCGGCTGGGCGCAGAAGGCAGGCTTGCGGGCATGGGAAGAGCAGGCCAGGAAGCTCGCGAGGCAGGAGCTCGAGCTTGAGCCTAGTCATGGCGGCCGGCCTCGGGAGCTCGGACCCGAGCGTTGACCACAACTACGGAGGGGATTCGAGCTGGGAAAGGAGGGCGCGTGGCTGGAGCACCGGAGCAACCCCACGAGTGTGGCACCACACTCCACGGTCTCTCCCCTGCCCGGCATCAGCGCTGCCACCGACGCCATGGACACGGAGCATGGTGGCCTCGCAGGCAGCTCGTGCAGGAGCACCCCGACCTCGCTTCTGCCTCCCGCTAGCATCCTAGGCCACCCAATCGACCTCCACAGCGACCGATTCCTGCCTAGCTCGCCTTCTTCCTCGGCTCCGATGGCTCGAGCGTGGTGGTTGACCGGCGGCGGCGTCCATGGCAGCTCGGGCGTGGCGGCCTCGTGAGGTGGAGAGGGAGAGGGAGATGAGGGATGAGAGGCGCGGGGCGGACGGTGGGCTCGCCGGCCGGCGGTTGCCTGCAGTGGCGCGGCCGTGCGGCGCGGGGCGACGCTCGAACCGGGTGCTGGTTTGGCTGTTTGGGTGAGGAGAGAGAGATAGAGATAGGTGAACTTTTTTTGAAAGGGGATAGGTGACTAGCTAGGATGCAGACTAGGATTATGACTGGTCAAAACCAGTCAAAACAGAGTTGAAACCGGTTGACTGGGTTCAGGGTTGATTCTTGTCTGGTTTTGAAAGTTCGAGGTTGTAAAGCAGACGGTATTGGAGTTCGGGGTTGTATATTAGACTTTGGTGGTAGTTCAGGGTTGTAATATGGACTTCTCTCAATGGTAGAGGAGCTAGACTTTTCAAAATATCAAGCCGGCTACTCGGAGGAAAATAAGCGCATCAACCCGCCAGAGTACAAGACATTTGTGCTTACTCCTCCACGCAGTAAGAAAACCTTTGCTCCCGATGTTGAATCATCTGGTATCATCACTGCTATTCAGTGGATACCAAGGGACCGCCAGACCGAGGATGATGAGCCAGAGAGGGTTGACCCGGCAGCATCGGGTGTTGAGGAACAGCAAGGCGTCAACCCATAGGATGCAGGCACCGGCTTAAATGAGTATCCCTTAAAAAACTTTGCTTGATATTTTAGTCCAGTTGGGCTTGTAGTAGGGTAGCAAAAATACTTGCTTATCAGTGGTGCCATCTTGCACATGATACTCTGGGGATATTTTGCATAAGATGTTGAGCTGGTGTGGTGTTTGCTAACCCGTTGTTGCTTCTAATACTTGTGACATTCTTCTACTTGCAGCAATGAGCTGGTGTTTAAATGATAGCCCGGGTCATGTATGCATGACCGCACTTTTGGTCAATATCCGTGCAGTCTTTAAAAAATAATCCGGTGTTGTTTGTGCAACCTGGCGACTCGTGGTCAATATCATCCCATTCTTGATCAAAAAAATTATCCGGTGTATTTATGACCCGGCGACTCGTGGTCGATATAATAACTGATCAAGAAGAGAAACGGCCCTGAAAAACAAAATATGATTCAAAGACGCAGATATATAATTACAAATAAATGTTAAGCCGACTTTCGAGGCACGACAAAATAGACCGGCTTTCGAGGCTCGAGTCTTGCTTCAATGTAGCGGGCGTGATAGCCCATGGTTTGTCCTAGCTTTCTGTAAGCCGGCTCTCATGTGACTTAAGCCATCATTTTAACCTTGACAAGTTCAGTGTCATTATTGATTGAGTGTCAAGAGTACATCGGGTCACCTTGGCAGAGTAGCATCAAGCAGACAGGCGGGTTTAACCAAGATTCATAATGGCATATTGATGTCGCTTGAAACTGCGTCGGTATTTCTCCAAAGAGGAAGGAATGATGCGGTACAGCTACGTAGGTATTTCCCTCAGTTGTGAAACCAAGGTATCAATCCAGTAGGAGAACCAAGCAACACTAGGTAAATGGTACCTGCACACAAAGAACAAATACTTGCAACCCGACGCGTAAGAGGGGTTGTCAATCCCTCCACGGTAAAAAGATAGATAAATTTGTGGTAGATTGGATAAATAGCTCCCGATAAAACACGAAATAAAATAAGTAATAAAAAAGTGCAGCAAGGTATTTTTGGTTTTTTGGAATAATAGATCTGAAAATAAAAGCGAATAAAAATAGATCTCAAAGCAAATATGATAAAGAATAGACCCGGGGCCCGTAGATTTCACTAGTGGCTTCTCTCGAGAAATAGCACACGGTGGGTAACCAAATTACTATTGGGCAATTGATAGAAGATTGAATAATTATGACGATATCCAAGGCAATGATCAATATATAGGCATCACATCCAAGATTAGTAGACCAAAACGATTCTGCATCTACTACTATTACTCCACACATCGACTGCTATCCAGCATGCATCTAGTGTATTAAGTTCATGGAGAAACGGAGTAATGCAATAAGAACGATGACATGATGTAGACGAGATCTAGTCATGAAGGAATAGCCCCCATCTTGTTATCCTTAATACCAACGATACATGCGTGTCTTGCTGCCCCTTCTGTCACTAGGAAAGAACACCGCAAGATCGAACCCATCACAAAGCACCTCTTCCCATGGAAAGAAAAATCGATCTAGTTAGCCTAACTAAACCAAAGATTCGAAGAAGAAATACGAGGCTATAAATAATCTTGCATATAAGAGATCAAAAGAAGACTCAAATAATATTCATGGATATAGATCTGATCATAAACTCAAAGTTCATCGGATCCCAACAAACACTCCGCAAAAAGAGTTACAACAGATCTCCAAGAGACCATTGTATTGAGAATCAAAAGAGAGAGAGGAAGCCATCTAGCTACTGCCTATGGACCCTTAGGACTACTCACGCATCATCGGAGAGGCACCAATGAGGATGATGAACCCCTCTGTGATGGTGTTAGATTGGATCTCGTGGTTCTGGAACTTGCGGCGGCTGGAATTGTGTTTCGTCGACTCTCCTAGGGTTTCTGGAATATTTGGGAATTTATAGGGTGAAGATGCGGTGCAGGAGACCTCCGTGGGGCCCACAACCCTCCTGGGCGCGCCAGGGGCCTCTGGCGCGCCCTGGTGGGTTGTGCTCCCCACGGGCCTCCCCTCTGGCGCTTTCTTGGCCCACAAGGTGTCTTCTGGTCCAAAAAAATCTCCAAAAAGTTTCGTGGCATTTGGACTTCGTTTGGTACTGATATTCTGCGAAGTAAAAAACAAGAAAAAAAACAACAACTGACACTGGGCACTATGTCAATAGGTTAGTCCCAAAAAATGATATAAAGTTGCTACAAAATGAATATAAAACATGCAAGAATGATAATATAACAGCATGGAACAATAAAAAATTATAGATACGCTGGAGATGTATCATATATCACTGCTGCAGGTTGGTCCAAACACGACAGTCCAATCAGAGACCCTTCGACGAAACTGTGTGCGATGCATTAATCACAAATGGTGATGTAATAAAACTGTCAAAAAAGATACAAAACATTTGCGACGCCGGTGACATCAAACACGGTTCAGATTAGAGTTGCGTGTGCGATGCGCGGCATATGGTTAATCCAGCAGAACTGTTTGCGATGAGGCAGAACAACAGAAACGGGCAGCCAGATGAGGGTGTGTGCGACATACGACATACAGTTCACTAGGATGAACTGTGTGTGACCAGCCAAATCAAGGTGTGTGCGATGGAGGGCATATAGTTCGCTCGGATGAACTGTTTGCCATGAGCCAAGACAATAGAAACAGTTCGACTGAACAAGATGTGTGTGATACGCGGCAAACAGGTCCGTAATCAGAAATGTGTGCGAAGACCAATAATAACACAGACGATTGCTGCTAATGAGCCATGTGATTTGCTCTGTCTACAGAAGAATAACATATATATATATAACTGAAATAAACATCCAATTACATAAATGACTATACAGATCATTCGCACACACCTCAATAAACAATTGCATGCATTCTAAACTAGGAGAAACGATCGTCTAGTCATCTACTTCTTGTGACGCTCCCGCCACTGCTCTGTGGCTCGATCCCTTGTCTGGGGCAGGAAGAAGACACTTCCTCATGTCAACGATCCGCCTGTACATCTCGTAGCTTGTGTACGCGTCCTTGGCCACATACTTGACGTGTTGTTCATCCAGTCTCTGATGCCAGACACTGTGCCAGGCGTTCTTGTCCTTCTTGCTCTCATCCTTCATCTTCATGTAGTAGGGGTCGATGATGGCCGAGGTGAGGTCAACCAGGGAGTTCTGTTTGTTGTTGTCATTGCCCCAGACCTTGTAGTGGTCCTGGATGTTGACAAGATTCTGGCATTTCAAGCCCGAAACCTTGAGCGCTTTTAGATCGTTGGTGGTGTCCACCGTAGCCAAACTGTAGTCGGAGCTGTTGATAAACCTGGAGAAATGCTCACAAGGCCTTGTGTCTAGGTGGTAGTGGTAGACAAGGACGTCATGTCGCACGCACAACTGGGCGACGACAACCTTCTGATCGTGCCCGGCACGACCGATGGTGTACTTGAGGTCGAAGCCAACCACTTGGTACTTTTCCTCAGCAAGCAACTGCTCCATAGTTTGGATGGAGCTCTCCACCGAGACCGGCTCGTTCGTGTACACCATCAAGAGGGCCTTCCCCCTCACGTGGGTGTCCACTACGTGATGCGTGGTGAACTGCCCCTTGTTGTTGTTGTCGGCCGCTGGGAGCGCCATTGGAGCCACGGGGAGCGCCATTGGAACCACTGGATGTCCTCTCTGTATGTGTCGTCGTGGGTGTGCTTATTGTGTCGTGTGGTGCGAGAGATGAAGGTAAATGGCCGCAGGAATAAATGAGGGCCGGGCGGCCTGGATTCTCGGCACGTCCGCATGTCAGTTTTTGCAGCGGGTAACTACATCGTGGCGCCGCGCCCGGCGCAACCGCATACATAATGGCAGCACGAATGTACGTGATTGTGCGCCGGCCCCAAACACTGGCAGCGCGCGTGGAGGGACGAGGGCAGAGCGCTGATACGTCTCCAACATATCTATACTTTTTTATTGTTCCATGTTGTTATATTATCATTCTTGGATGTTTTACAATCATTTTATAGCAATCTTATATCATTTTTTGGGACTAACCTATTGACATAGTGCCCAGTGCCAGTTGATGTTTTTTGCTTGTTTTTTACTTCGCAGAAAATCAATACCAAACGGAGTCCAAACGCAGCGAAACTTTTTGGAGATTTTTTCTGGATCAGAAGACACAAGTTGGGCCAAGGAAGTGCCAGAGGGGGGCTCCGAGGGGAGCACAACCCACCTGGGCGCGCCTCCCGCGCCGCCTCTTTGCTCTATAAATACCACGAAAATCCAAAAACCCTAGGGGAGTCGACGAAACACAATTCCAGCCGCCGCAAGTTCCAGAAACCACAGATACAATCTAGACACCATCACGGAGGGGTTCATCATCCTCATTGGTGCCTCTCCGATGATGCGTGAGTAGTTCATTGTAGACCTTCGGGTCCGTAGTTAGTAGCTAGATGGCTTCCTCTCTCTCTTTTGGTTCTCAATATAATGGTCTCTTGGAGATCTATTTGATGTAACTCTTTTTGCGGTGTGTTTGTTGGGATCCAATGAACTTTGAGTTTATGATCAGATCTATTTTATCCATGAAAGTTATTTGAGTGTTGATCTCTTATATGCATGATTACTTATAGCCACTTATTTCTTCTTCGAATCTTTGGTTTAGTTAGGCCGACTAGATCGATTTTTCTTGCCATGGGAAGAGGTGCTTTGTGATGGGTTCGATCTTACGGTGCTCAATCCCAGTGACAGAAGGGGAAATGACACGTATGTATCGTTGCTATTAAGGATAACAAGATGGGGTATATTCCTACATGAATAGATCTTGTCTACATCATGTCATCGTTCTTATTGCATTACTCCGTTTCTCCATGAACTTAATACACTAGATGCATGCTGGATAGCGGTCGATGTGTGGAGTAATAGTAGTAGATGCAGGCAGGAGTCGGTCTACTAATCTTGGACGTGATGCCTATATAATGATCATTGCCTGGATATCATCATAATTATTTGAAGTTCTATCAATTGCCCAACAGTAATTTGTTCACCCACCGTATGCTATTTTTCTCGAGAGAAGCCACTAGTGAAATCTACGACCCCCGGGTCTCTTCTTTATCATATTTGCCTTCGAGATCTATTTTTATTCATTTTAATTTCCAGATCTATTAATCCAAAAACCCAAAAATACCTTGCTGCACTTTTTATTTACTTTTTTTATTTTGCATTTATTCGAGATCTATTTATCCAATCTATCATAATTTTTCTTCCGTCAACTCGACAATTTCTGGCACCGTTATCCGAAAGGGATTGACAACCCCTTTAACACATCGGGTTGCAAGTATTTGTTCTTTGTGTGCAGGTACTGTTTACATAGTGTTGCTTGGTTCTCCTACTGGTTCGATAACCTTGGTCTCATCACTGAGGGAAATACCTACCGTAGCTGTGTTGCATCATCCCATCCTCTTTGGGGAAATACCGACGTAGTTCTAGCCGCATCAAAAAGAATTTCTGACGCCATTGCCAGGGAGACATCATCAACATCTATTAGGTTCCTAATCACAAATCTCATCTCCTTGCAATTTACATTATTTGCCATTTGCCTCTCATTTTCATCTCCCCCACTTCACAAAAAATTCCTGTTTTATTCGCCCTCTTTTTTGTTCGCCGTTTTCTCGTCAGATCTGTTTTTCGTGTGCAATTTTGTTTGTCACTTTCTGTCTTTATGGACAGTTCTTCCTCTATTGCGTGCAACCTGCTACTTCTTGAGCTTGCGTTTGTTTTTTCCTTGGAGAGGAAAGGGTGATGCAGCACAGTAGAGGTAAGTATTTCCCTCAGTTAAGAACCAAGGTATCAATCCAGTAGGAGAAGAATATAAAATCACCACCACCTGCACAAACAATCAAACACTTGCACCCAACGCGATAAAGGGGTTGTCAATCCCTTCACGGTCAATTGCAAAAGTGAGATCTGATAGAGATTGATAAACAAAAGATAAAATATTTTTGGGTTTTTTGGTATATAGATCTGAAAATAAAAGATTGTAAAATAGTAGATCAGAAAGTAATATGATGGAAAATAGACCTGGGGGCCATAGGTTTCACTAGAGGCTTATCTCATGAAGGCAAATAATACGGTGGGTGAACAAATTACTGTCGAGCAATTGATAGAAAAGCACAAAGTTATGACGATATCCAAGGCAATGATTATGCATATAGGCATCACGTCCGTGTCAAGTAGACCGACTCCTGCCTGCATCTACTACTATTACTCCACACATCGACCGCTATCCAGCATGCATCTAGAGTATTAAGTTCATAACGAATGGAGTAACGCCTTAAGTAAGATGACATGATGTAGAGGAATTAACTCAAGCAATATGATGAAAACCCCATCTTTTTATCCTTGATGGCAACAATGCAATACGTGTCTCGCTACCCCTACTTTGTCACTGGGTGAAATCACGCAAGATTGAACCCAAAGCTAAGCACCTCTCCCATTGCAAGAAAAACCAATCTAGTTGGCCAAACCAAACTGATAATTCGAAGAGAAATACAAAGATATTAAATCATGCATAAAAGAATTCAGAGAAGATTCAAATAATATTCATAGTTAAGCTGATCATAAATCCACAATTCATCGGATCTCGACAAACACACCGCAAAAGAAGATTACATCGGATAGATCTCCAAGAACATCAAGGAGAACATTGTATTGAGAATCAAAGAGAGAGAAGAAGCCATCCAGCTACTAGCTATGGACCCGTAGGTCTGAGGTAAACTACTCACGCATCATCGGAAGGGCAATGGAGTTGATGTAGAAGCCCTCCGTGATCGATTCCCCCTCCGGCGGGATGCCGGAAAAGGCCCCAAGATGGGATCTCACGGGAACAGAAGGTTGCGGCGGTGGAAAAGTGTTTTCGTGGATGCCTCTGGTGTTTCTGGAATATATGTGAATATATAGGAGGAAGAGCTAGGTCAGGGGAGTCCCAAGGGGCCCACAAGGTAGGGGGCGCCCCCCCTAGGGCACGCCCTCCACCCTTGTCGCCGCCTCATGGCTCTTCTGACTTGGACTCCAAGTCCCCTGGGTGTCTTCTAGTCCAAGAAAAATCATCGTGAAGTTTTATTCCGTTTGGACTCCGTTTGGTATTCCTTTTCTGCGAGGCTCAAAAACAAGAAAAAAACAGAAACTGGCACTGGGCTCTAGGTTAATAGGTTAGTCCCAAAAATAATATAAAATATCATATTAATGCATATAAAACATCCAAAACAGATAATATAATAGCATGGAACAATAAAAAATTATAGATATGTTGGAGACGTATCAAGCATCCCCAAGCATAATTCCTGCTCGTCCTCGAGTAGGTAAATGACAAAAACAGAATTTTTGATGTGGAATGCTACCTAACATATTTATCCATTTAATTTTCTTTATTGTGGCATGAATGTTTAGATCCATAAGATTCAAAACAGAAGTTTAATATTGACATAAAAACAATAATACTTCAAGCATACTAATAAAGCAATCATGTCTTCTCAAAATAACATGGCCAAAGAAAGTTATCCCTACAAAATCATATAGTCTGGCTATGCTCCATCTTCATCACACAAAGTATTCAAATCATGCACAACCCCAATGACAAGCCAAGCAATTGTTTCATACTTTTGATGTTCTCAAACCTTTTGAACTTTCACGCAATACATGAGCGTGAGCCATGGACATAACACTATAGGTGGAATAGAATATGGTGGTTGTGGAGAAGACAAAAAGAAGGAGATAGTCTCACATCAACTAGGCGTATCGTCGGGCTATGGAGATGCCCATCAATAGATATCAATGTGAGTGAGTAGGGATTGCCATGCAACGGATGCACTAGAGCTATAAGTTTATGAAAGCTCAAAAAAAGAAACTAAGTGGGTGTGCATCCAACTTGCTTGCTCATGAAGACCTAGGGCAATTTGAGGAAGCCCATCATTGGAATATACAAGCCAAGTTCTATAATGAAAAATTCCCACTAGTATATGAAAGTGACAACATAGGAGACTCTCTATCATGAAGATCATGGTGCTACTTTGAAGCACAAGTGTGGAAAAAGGATAGTAACATTGCCCCTTCTCTCCTTTCTCTCATTTTTTTGGTGGGCTTCTTTG
The DNA here is from genome assembly GCA_011799875.1 of Thinopyrum elongatum. Lineage (NCBI taxonomy): Eukaryota > Viridiplantae > Streptophyta > Magnoliopsida > Poales > Poaceae > Thinopyrum > Thinopyrum elongatum. The sequence goes on along the minus strand of CM022299.1, from coordinate 324,051,543 downwards.
GCCTCTTTTATTTTATTTGCGGGCTTTGTTGGCCTCTTTTATTTTTTTACTCACATGGGACAATGCTCTAATAATGAAGATCATCACACTTTTATTTACTTACAACTCAAGAATTACAAATCGATACTTAGAACAAAATATGACTCTATATGAATGCCTCCGGCGGTGTACCGGGATGTGCAAGGACTCAAGAGTGACATGTATAAAAATGATGAACGGTGGCTTTGCCACAAATATTATGTCAACTACATGATCATGCAAAGCAATATGACAATGATGGAGCGTGTCATAATAAAATGGAACGGTGGAAAGTTGCATGGCAATATATCTTGGAATGGCTATGGAAATGCCATAATAGGTAGGTATGGTGGCTGTTTTGAGGAAGGTAAAAGGTAGGTGTATGGCACCGGCGAAAGTTGCGTGGTACTAGAGAGGCTAGCAAAGGTGGAAGGGTGAGAGTGTGTATAATCCATGGACTCAACATTAGTCATAAAGAACTCACATACTTATTGCAAAAATCTATTAGTCATCGAAACGAAGTACTACGTGCATGCTCCTAGGGAGATAGATTGGTAGGAAAAGACCATCGCTCGTCCCCGATTGCCACTCATAAGGAAGACAATCAATAAATACCTCATGCTCCAACTTCGTTACATAACGGTTCACCATACGTGCATGCTACGGGAATCACAAACTTCAACACAAATATTTCTACAATCCACAATTACTCACTAGCATGACTCTAATATCGCCATCTTTATATCTCAAAACAATCATAAGGAATCAAACTTCACATAGTATTCAATGCACTTTATATGAAAGTTTTTATTATATCCCTCTTGGATGCCTATCATATTAGGACTAAATTTATAACCAAAGCAAATTACCATGCTGTTTAGAAAGACTCTCAAAATAATATAAGTGAAGCATGAGAGTTCAATAATTTCTATAAAATAAAACCACCGCCGTGCTCTAAAAAGATATAACTGAAGCACTAGAGCAAAATTGCCTAGCTCAAAAGATATAAGTGAAGCACATAGAGTATTCTAATAAATCGCGATTCATGCGTGTCCCTCTAAAAAGGTGTGTACAGCAAGGATGATTGTGGCAAACTAAAAAGCAAAGACTCATATCATACAAGACGCTCCAAGCAAAACACATATCATGTGGTGAATAAAAATATAGCCTCAAGTAAATTTACCGATAGACAAAGACGAAAGAGGGGATGCCTTCCGGGGCATCCCCAAGCTTAGGCTCTTGGTTGTCATTGAATATTACCTTGGGGTGCCTTGGGCATCCCCAAGCTTAGGCTCTTGCCACTCCTTATTCCATAGTCCATCAAATCTTTACCCAAAACTTGAAAACTTCACAACACAAAACAAAACAGAAAACTCGTGAGATCCGTTAGTACAAGAAAATAAAATCACCACTTTTGGTACTGTTGTGAACTCATTATTTATTTATATTGGTGTAATATCTACTGTATTCCAACTTCTCCATGGTTCATGCCCCCCGATATTACCCATAGATTCATCAAAATAAGCAAACAACACAAAGAAAACAGAATCTGTCAAAAACAGAACAGTCTGCAAAGATCCGAATTGTTCTAATACTGATGTAACTCCAAAACTTCTGAAAAATTAGGACAACATAGGAAATTTATATATAAATCTCGTGTAAACAATTCAGGGTTTTTCAACGCTCCAGTGAATTATTAAAATTCTGTGACTGGACGTAAAAGTTTCTGTTTTTCAGCAAGATAAAATCAACTATCACCGTAAGCCATCCCAAAGGTCTTACTTGGCACAAACACTAATTAAAACACCAAAACACATCTAACCAGAGGCTAGATGAAAATTTTATTCAAAAACAGAAAATAAAAATATTGGGTTGTCTCCCAACAAGTGCTTTTCTTGAAAGCCTTTTAGCTAGGCATTGAAATTTCGATGATGCTCACATGAAAGACAAGAATTGAAGCACAAAGAGAGCATCATAAAGTACGTGAAAAACACATCTAAGTCTAACATGCTTCCTATGCATAGGCATCTTATAGGCAAACAAATTATCAAGGCAAGCAAATCCTAGCATATGCAAAGAAGAAGAAAGAGACAATAGCAAACTCAACGTAACGAGAGGTAATTTAGTAACATGAAGATTTCCACAACCATATTTTCCTCTCTCATAATAATTACAAGTAGGATCATAATCAAATTCAACAATATAGCTATCACATAAAATTTTCTCTTTATGATCCTCATGTATGCAAAGTTGACACTCTTTCAAAATAGTGGGATCAACATAAAATAAACTCATTACTTCTCCAAGCCCACTTTCAATATTATAGCAAACATATTCATCATGAGGCTTAAATAAATTTTCAAGATCATAAGAAGCATTATCACCCCAATCATGATCATTGCAACAAGTAGTGGACCTAGCAGAACTAGCATCCCCAAGCTTAGGGTTTTGCATATCATTAGCACAACTGACATTAATAGAATTTATAGTAGAACCATTGCAATCATGCTTTTCATCCAAGGAGCTATCGTGAATCACTTCATAGATTTCTTCTTTTAACACTTCATCACAATTTTCAGATTCATGAATTTCAAGCAAAACTTCATAAAGATAATCTAGTGCACTCAAATCACTAGAAATTGGTTCATCATAATTGGATCTCTTAAAAAGTTTAGCAAGTGGATGAGGATCCATAAACTTTTAGCAAGTGAAGATGCAAGCAAAAATAAGGCACATGGTAACACAAGCAAACAAAAGATCAAATGGAAAGAAGGCAAACAAAAAGGCAAATATTTTTGAAAATCATTTTAGAAGTGGGGGAGAGGAAAACGAGAGGCAAATGGCGAATAATGTAATGCAAGAGATGAGAGTTTATGATGGGTACTTGGTATGTCTTGACTTGGCGTAGATCTCCCCGGCAACAGCGCCAGAAATTCTTCCTGCTACTTCTTGAGTTTGCGTTGATTTTTCCCTTGAAGAGGAAAGGGTGATGCAGCATAGTAGAGTTAAGTATTTCCCTCAGTTAAGAACCAAGGTATCAATCCAGTAGGAGAAGAACGCACAAATCACCAACACCTGCACAAACAATCAAACACTTTCACCCAACGCGATAAAGGGGTTGTCAATCCCTTCACGGTCAATTGCAAAAGTGAGATCTGATAGAGATAGATAAACAAAAGATAAAATATTTTGGGTTTTTTGGTATATAGATCTGAAAATAAAATATTGCAAAATAGTAGATCGGAAAGTAATATGATGGAAAATAGACCCGGGGGCCATAGGTTTCACTAGAGGCTTCTCTCATGAAGGCAAATAATACGGTGGGTGAACAAATTACTGTCGAGCAATTGATAGAAAAGCGCAAAGTTATGATGATATCCAAGGCAATGATTATGCATATAGGCATCACGTCTGTGGCAAGTAGACCGACTCCTGCCTGCATCTACTACTATTACTCCACACATTGACCGCTATCCAGCATGCATCTAGAGTATTAAGTTCATAAAGAACGGAGTAACGCCTTAAGTAAGATGACATGATGTAGAGGAATTAACTCAAGCAATATGATGAAAACCCCATCTTTTTATCCTCGATGGCAACAATGCAATACGTGTCTCGCTACCCCTACTTTGTCACTGGGTGAAATCACGCAAGATTGAACCCAAAGCTAAGCACCTCTCCCATTGCAAGAAAAACCAATCTAGTTGGCCAAACCAAACCGATAATTCGAAGAGAAATACAAAGATATTAAATCATGCATAAAAGAATTCAGAGAAGATTCAAATAATATTCATAGATAAGCTAATCATAAATCCACAATTCATCGGATCTCGACAAACACACCGCAAAAGAAGATTACATCGGATAGATCTCCAAGAACATCAAGGAGAACGTTGTATTGAGAATCAAAGAGAGAGAAGAAGCCATCTAGCTACTAGCTATGGACCCGTAGGTCTGAGGTAAACTACTCACGCATCATCGGAAGGGCAATGGAGTTGATGTAGAAGCCCTCCATGATCGATTCCCCCTCCGGCGGGATGCCAGAAAAGGCCCCAAGATGGGATCTCACGGGAACAGAAGGTTGCGGTGGTGGAAAAGTGTTTTCGTGGATGCCTCTGGTGGTTCTGGAATATATGTGAATATATAGGAGGAAGAGCTAGGTCAGGGGAGTCCCGAGGGGCCCACAGGGTAGGGGGGTGCCCCCCCTAGGGCGCGCCCTCCACCCTTGTCGCTGCCTCGTGGCTCTTCTGACTTGGTCTCCAAGTCCCCCGGGTGTCTTCTGGTCCAAGAAAAATCATCGTGAAGTTTTATTCCGTTTGGACTCCGTTTGGTATTCCTTTTCTGCGAGGCTCAAAAACAAGAAAAAAACAAAAACTGGCACTGGGCTATAGGTTAATAGGTTAGTCCCAAAAATAATATAAAATAGCATATTAATGCATATAAAACATCCAAAATAGATAATATAATAGCATGGAACAATCAAAAATTATAGATACGTTGGAGATGCATCAGACCCCCGAGAACGAGGTTCTTAACTTTAAACAAAGGGGAGGGGAGAATTTAAAAGATGCTTGGTATAGGATTTGCAATGCTCATAATAGATCTATTCGTAAGCAATCTACCGTTGTTCTTCTTTGCTGTTTTTATGTGGGCATCACTACTTGGTATGGATTCGTCCTTGATACGATTACCGATGGGAATTTCTTGATGTGTCCATCTCTAGATGCTTTTAATGCTATGGGAAATTTAGTGGGATCACCACCTCTTATGGTTAATGAAACAACTTTAACTCTCGCGCATGTTATGGAAAGGCTAGATGCTATTGAAAAGAAAATGCTCACTGAAGAAACCATTGAAAAATTAGATAAAAGGATGCACCATCTTGCTAATAGAATTGGGTCAAAAGCGGGAGATGCTCTTAAAGTACTAAAAGAAAAAGAACCCGCATTCAACGAGAGAATAGAGGAGAGCCCCGCTAGAATTGATAAGTTGGAAGAATTTTTTAGTAATCTAAGCACGGCTTTTACTTCCGTTAAAACTATCGAAAAAACTCCCATAAAAATTGGCAAGATTACTCAAGTCATTAATAACAAGGGTGCAACTTCTAATAATAACAAAGAAGATCTTAAGATGATTAGTATTCACCCCGATTTTGATGAAGTGATAAAAGACCCTACTTGCAAGAATGAATTTTTCAAACTTGTTCCTAGGAGTATTGTTATTGAAAATTTGTATGCTAAATCTTTGAAGAATTCTAAGTGCTTGATTGAGGAGTTGGAAACTAAAGATGACAACACTTAGATCTATACATTATGCCTAGGTAGGGGCATAAAACGATAGCGCTTGTTGGGAGGCAACCCAGTGAATAAAATTTATTTTTGTCTTTTTTTTCTGTTCTTGAGTGCTTGCACAATTATGCTACTGTTATGATTGTGTTTTTTATGTTTTAATTAGTGTTTGTGCTAAGTAAAGCCTTTGGGATAGCTTTGGTGATAGTTGATTTGATCTTGTTGGAAAACAGAAACTTTTGCGTCCAGTAAAATAATTGTCTAAAATCACAGAAGCGATGAAAAATTCTGAATTTTTTACACAAGATTGATATACAAATTGCCTCTGTTGTCCTATTTTTGGAGTTACAGAAGTATGAGAACAATTAGCATCTTTATAGACTGTTCTGTTTTTGACAGATTCTGTTTTCTTTGCATTGTGTGCTTATTTTGATGAATCTATGGTTTGTATCGGGGGGTATAAGCCATGGTAAAGTTAGAATACAGTAGATATAATGCAATAACAAAATTTGAATAGGTTTTATACAGTACTTAAAGTAAAGATTAGTTTTCTTATACTAACGGATCTCATGACGGTTTTGTTGAGTTTTGTGTGATTTATGTTTTCAAGTTTTGGGTGAGATCACGATAGTAGAAGGAATAAGGAGTAAGAAGAGCCTAAGCTTGGGGATGCCCATGGCACCCCTAGTTATTATCCAAAGAGGAACAAGCAACTAAGCTTGGGGATGCCCCCGAGTGACATCCCCTCTTTCTTCTAACGACCATCGGTATTTTACTTGGAACTATATTTGTATTCGTCACATATCTTGAGTTTTGCTTGGAGCGTCTTGTATTATATGAGTCTTTGCTTGTTTTGCTTTTTAGTTTAAGTCAAGTATCCTTTCTGGACACACCTATTTGAGAGAGCCAGAATTATGCTATGATTTGTTAGAATTGCTCTATGTGCTTCACTTAAATTTTTTGAGCTATGGAATTGCTCTAGTGCTTCACTTATATCTTTTTGAGCACAGTGTGCTTTATTATTTTTGAAGAAATGCTCTCATGCTTCACTTAGATTTATTTGAGAGTTAGTAAATTTTTTTTAAGAAATTCTCTCATGCTTCACTTATATTATTTTGAGAGAAGAAAAAATTTATGCTCATGTTCTTCACTTAGATTTGTTTGAGCTATCAAAAGCAACATATGAAATTAGTCCCAAAGTGATAGATATTCAAGAGGGATATAATAAAAACTTTCATGAAGATCATTAGAAAAAATAAACTTGATTCTTTGTAATAGTGATATGTGAGTCATGTTGATGAGTAATTATGGTTTAGTAAGAATATTTATGTTAAGGTTTGTGATTCCCTACGCAAGCATGAAAGTCAATAGTTATGCAATGAAATTACATCCTACTTGTGGTGCATTATTCGGTGTTAGTTATGCTTAATGCTCGCTTATGTGATTTTTCGTTTCTTGGTTGGATGCTTCTCAATCTTTTGCTAGCCTTCACTTGTACTAAGTGGGATTACTACTTGTGCATCCAAAATCCTTAACCCAGTTTTGCCATATGAGTCCACTATACCTACCTATATGCGGTATTCTTTTGCCGTTCTAAGCAAATTTGTATGTGCCATCTCTCATCTTCAAAATAAATTTTCTTTTTTGTGTGCTCGTACCGCTCATGAAACGGTAGGGGGTGGCTGATATTTTTCATGCTAGATGTGTTATTCTAAAGATGAGTGTTTATTCACTTGTCATTGCACGAGAGTACGGCAAAGGTAGTAGGGATACCCAGTCCCGAAATGAAAAATGAATTTACTTTATGTTGTCAAATAATAAATTCCTTGGAAAGTGTTGGTATGGACGGTACTCGTGGATTCGGTTAGCCGTGGAATGTGAAAGTATGGTGGAAAAAGGAATAAACTTTATTTTCTATTTGGGAACCGCCTATGATATATCTAGCATGGAAAGTATTGGGAACTACTCGATCGTTTTCGTTGACAAGAAAGGCATGCCACCCAAAATGTTTTGTCTCTATCTTTTTCGCTTTGAGCTCTGGCACCTCTATAAATCCCTACTTCCCTCTGTGAAGGGCCTTTCTTTTTTTACTTTATGCACTTTTTATTTTTATTTGAGTCTCCATCTTCTCTTATAAAGCACCAACTAAGGGGCACTATGATCGTACTTGACCATTGGGTGTAGCTAATATGCGAGTGTGTTTCAAGAATGGATCAATGATTGAGCATAATGGGCTAGGGATAAGTTGCTTTAGTTTTGATATTTTGAAAAACATGGTTGCTTGTTGATATGCTTGAGTATTGAAATCTTCATGTCAAAACTAGACTATTACTTTGAATCGTATAAAAGTCCAAATGTTCATACTACAAAAGAAAACAATATGTGATGAACATGATAGGCAGCATTCCACATCAAAAATTCTGTTTTTATCATTTACCTACTCGAGGAAGAGCAGGAATTAAGCTTGGGGATGCTGATACGTCTCCAACGTATCTATAATTTTTGATTGTTCCATGCTATTATATTATCATTCTTGAATGTTTTACAATCATTTTATAGCAACCTTATATTATTTTTTGGGACTAACCTATTGACATAGTGCCCAGTGCCAGTTGTTGTTTTTTGCTTATTTTTTTACTTCGCAGAAAATCAATACCAAACGGATTCCAAACGCAGCGAAACTTTTTGGAGATTTTTTCTGGACCAGAAGACACAAGTTGGGCCAAGGAAGTACTAGAGGGGGGCTTCGAGGGGAGCACAACCCACTTGGGCGCGCCTGGGGGCCCAGGCACGCCCTGTTGGGTTGTGCCCATCTCGGCCGCCTCCCGCACCGCCTATTTTCTCTATAAATACCCCAAAAATCCAAAAACCCTAGGGGAGTCGACGAAAGACAATTCCAGCCACCGCAAGTTCCAGAAACCACAAATCCAATCTAGACACCATCACGGAGGGGTTCATCATCCTCATTGGTGCCTCTCCGATGATGTGTGAGTAGTTCATTGTAGACCTTCGGGTCCGTAGTTAGTAGCTAGATGGCTTCCTCTCTCTCTTTTGATTCTCAATATAATGGTCTCTTGGAGATCTATTTGATGTAACTCTTTTTGCGGTGTGTTTGTTGGGATCTGATGAACTTTGAGTTTGTGATCAGATCTATTTTATCCATGAAAGTTATTTGAGTGTTGATCTCTTATATGCATGATTACTTATAGCCTCGTATTTCTTCTTCGAATCTTTGGTTTAGTTAGGCCGACTAGATCGATTTTTCTTGCCATGGGAAGAGGTGCTTTGTGATGGGTTCGATCTTACGGTGCTCATTCCCAGTGACAGAAGGGGAAATGACACGTATGTATCGTTGCTATTAAGGATAAAAAGATGGGGTCTATTCCTACATGAATAGATCTTGTCTACATCATGTCATCGTTCTTATTGCATTACTCCGTTTCTCCATGAACTTAATACACTAGATGCATGCTGGATAGCGGTCGATGCGTGGAGTAATAGTAGTAGATGCAGGCAGGAGTCAGTCTACTAATCTTGGACGTGATGCCTATATAATGATCATTGCCTGGATATCGTTATAATTATTTGAAGTTCTATCAATTTCCCAACAGTAATTTGTTTACCCACCGTATGCTATTTTTCTCGAGAGAAGCCAGTAGTGAAATCTACGGCCCCCGGGTCTCTTCTTTATCATATTTGCCTTCGAGATCTATTTTTATTCGTTTTTATTTTCAGATCTATTAATCCAAAAACCCAAAAATACCTTGCTGCACTTTTTATTTACTTCTTTTATTTCGTGTTTATTCGAGATCTATTTATCCAATCTATCATAATTTTTCTCCCGTCAACTCGACAATTTCTGGCACCGTTACCCGAAAGGGATTGACAACCCCTTTAACACGTCGGGTTGCAAGTACTTGTTCTTTGTGTGGAGGTACCGTTTACATAGTATTGCTTGGTTCTCCTACTGGTTCGATAACATTGGTCTCATCACTGAGGGAAATACCTACCGTAGATGTGCTGCATCATCCCTTCCTCTTTGGGGAAATACCGACGTAGTTCTAGCCGCATCAAGCTCCCGAAGGGACGCGAGAGCACAGCGCGCGCGGCGGGACGCGAGCAGAGCGCGCCGCGGCCGCCTCAACCATGAGCAACCACATGCATAGAGAAGTTGAACACGCAGGGAATGGTTGTCTACAAGTCGGCCGGCAGTTGCGACGCTGAGTAGAGAGCGGTCGTGTGCTACTACCTCTGTCTTCATCTATTAGTCCCCTTTATATTTTGTGCCATATTTTGGCCTTAAATTTAACCAACAAAATGTTGATGCATGTTATAAAAATTATATAATTGGAAACTATGTTCAAATACGAATCCAACGATATAATCTTTGGCGACATGCATTCGTATTTTATTAGTTAAATCTCTAGTCAAAATTTGGCACAAAAATACATAGACGACTTATAAACCAGGACGGGGGTAGTAGGTAATTAAATCGCAAATGTTTTTTTATTAACCGTATGTGTACGTGTCCTTTCGTCCTCCTCTCGCACGTCTTGTCACCCTGCTGCCGCAGACGGCTTACAGCGCAAGCTTGCGCAGCGCGCGGGGGCGTTCTTTTGGCCAAACGGTGGCTCGAAGTGGCGCCAATGAATCGTCGGTGAGCCCGTTCCCGCGCAACCTCGCAAGCTTCCCGCCCGACTCGGTGAAATCCCCCAAAATCCCAATGCTTACTGGCCTGCTATATAAACTCTCACGGCCGGCGAGTCCTGCGTTGCATTTTCCCCTCCCTCCATGTAGCTTATCTCGTCTACTTCTCCCACAATCACCAATGGCACCGGTCCGTCGTCGTTGCTCAGCCACTCCGCCGTCTTCAGAGGACAGCTCCAGCTGGGAGGCTACACCACGGCAGCGGCGCAGTCCCCGGCGTAGTGCAGTGCGCGTGGCGTCCCTGTTGGTTGTTCGCGAAACACCCACCACACGCTCCGCCGCCGCTGCCCGTCGGCAGCTGTTGCCGGCCGACGTGGCCGCCACACCACCGTCGAAAGCCAGGGCCATCACCCGCTCCGCCGCCGCGGCCCGAAGGCGGGAGGTGGCCGTCGTGGCCGCCACCCCACTGGTGGCCATCGTGGCCATCACCCGCTCCGCCACCGGGGCCCGAAGGCGGGAGGTGGTGGTCGTGGCCACCACCCCATTGTCGGCCGCCGTCGCCGCCAGTCCACCGTCGACCGCTGGGGTCATCACCCGCTCCACCACCACCGCCCGAAGGTGGGAGGCGGAGGTGGAGGCCCGCACGTGCGTCAGCGACCTTGCGCGCTACATCGAGTTCCTGCGGGAGGAGGAGGAGCGCCTCGTCGAGCATGCAAAGAGCCTTACCGCCGCCGTGGCCGCAGCACACGCCACCGTAGAGGCGAGGAATTAGGAGATCTACGAGGAGAACCACCACTTCGAGAGGGGTCGTCTGGAGCGGGAGAGGGCGTTCGAGGTGAGCGTCGCTGAAGGTGCAGCAGTGGCATGCACCGTATTGCAGTTGTCCAGCTCGTCGGTAGGCTCCTCCTCCTCTGCCTCTTACTGAGCGCGCTCGACAGAGGAGAGGCTGCTGCAAGTAGTACAAAGCCCCTCCGTAGTAGTAGTATTTAGGGGCTATTTTGTTCAGTTTCATCTGACTATAGATGTGGTGGAACTGTACAACGTACTTAAAATTAGCTAGTATATATAGTTGAACTAGCTATTTCAGTACATGGTTGGCAACAATTGGGGAAAACTTTGGTCGGTTCAGGTGTCAAGTTGAACTATTTGTATAAAAGAATGACTTCTTAATCTATGAATGAAATCTATGCTTAATTACTGAATTTTAGTTGCAAAAATTGGATAGTGCTAGTGATTTTTAGCTGCATATTTTGACAAATGACAGTGTTACAAGCTTGACAAATGGCAATGTTACTAGATCAACAAATGTCAATCTTTCCAGTTTGACAAATGGCAATATACCCAATATGACAGATGCAAATGTTACCAAATTGTCTGTACGTGCTTGAACACGGGTCATCCAAAACAACCGTTTGCGTTGAAGGGATGTACAAATTCTGCTCGGCGCATTTTCTCTTGGCTTAGCGCCGAAGTCTGGCTTTGCATACCATATTCAATCTGAACTGTTTGCGTTGAAGAGATGCACAAATCCTGCGCTGCGAATTTTCCCTTGGCTTACTGGGGAAGACCATAGCTCTCACTTTGCATACGGGTGTTCTATCTAAAACGTTTGCGATCAAGAGCTGCACAAATCCTGCTCGACACATTTTCCCTTAGCTTCATAGGGAAGCTGACGGTTTGCATACGGGTGTTCTATCTAAAACGTTTGCGATGAGTGTTTTATATTTAAAAACCATTTACGTTATTTTTAAAGAAAATCGTTTGATAAGTCTGTACATTCAGAGAGAAAAACACAAGTTCGTTCAAACCATATCTTTCATTCAGTCACACTACGAATTTATATTCATATGATCGAGATACATTGATACAGTATTAACCCTCCCCCCCCCCAAAAAAAAACTAATTCCAGCGGCGGCGGAGGCGGCGTGCCGCACCGGCGTTGCCGTTGTCGTCCTCCGGGCCACCGTTGTTGAAGTCTTCAAGGTAGCACATAATGTTCTTCACTTGGAAATCAAACATCATGTCGTCGTGTGATCGACGGGCGGGGTGCGGGAGGACGGCAACTCGCGGCGCTGCGAGGTAGCGGTCGACGGCGGCGTCCCATGCCGCTGAGGGGGGCGCGCGCACGGGCACGGGCGCGACGGGTGTAGGCAAACGCACGGGAACCGGCGCCGCGGTGGGTGCATGGGCGCGCACAGGCACGGGCGCTGGCGCTGGCATGTACATGAGCTCGCGCGGGTCCACGGAGACATCGCTGATGCCAGTGGCTTCCAGCTCTGCGATAGTGCTCGGGGACCAGCCCGTCAATGCTACGGGGATGGTCGCTGGCGCGGGCGCGGGGATGGGAGCTGGGACGGGCGCGGGGGCATCAACAACCATGGCCAGCTCGTTCAGGGCCATGTCCATGAGGCCCCATTCCTCCTTATTTTCTATCTCCTCCGGCTCGGAGTCGACTTCACCAAATTGCAAGACTAGTGGCAGATGAACCTTCTACGCCATGGCGTTGGTGGAGGTCTGCGGGAGCGAGGGGAATGGGAGGCGAACAGCAAGGCCGCCCGTATTAAACAGCGGCTCGGGCGCCATTAATGGAGAGGATGCGAGCAAGGCGGGCGGCCATGGAAGTCAAAGGGATCGCTTCCTAGTGAGCCTACACAGCGTACAGCTTGCACGCTTCCCGGTAAGCCTGCGCATTGGAGGACAGCTTGCATGCCTCTCGGTCAGCCTGCGCATCGGACTGCGCTCGCACGCCTCCCGTTCAGTCAAGCAGCTGTCCGCACAGCACCTCCTATAGCCATTAAAAGAGAGACATGTGGCGTCACGTGAATGGTTAACAGAACACACACGATTTAAATTATACAAACGTTTGAGATGTTAAAGTGACAGCTATTTGTTCAAAATGCCTTTGTTGGCTGTTATTCGAGTGCGCCTTCTCTCAAAATGGACACGGAAAATACCACAGCATGTCGGGTGCCATTCCATGATAGCATGCCAAGTTTCATGAATTTCAGACGAGTTTTGGATTTACTAGAATTTAAAAATAAAGTATCTCAACGTTTTGCCGGCAATCAACAGTGCCCTGGTGTTTGAAATTCATTCCCATTTCTTGCATGTGACCTAAGCATGCACCCAACGACACACATTTGATATGTCAACCCATTTTTCTGCACTAGAGCTTGTGCATGTAGTTCAAATTTGAATTATGCACATAAAATGCCTAGAAAACCCAGTTAATGTATAAAAATGTCCAAGCGAACCCCGAAAAATCCCAAAAATTGACACAACACTCCTGTTGTTCTATGTTGACACTAAAAAAATTGAGAGCAAGAAGAAGCAACGGATATCGTTTCGTCCCCAAAGGTGGCACGTTCCCTACCGAAACCATCAGGCTTGTTGTGAGAAGCTCTGGTTTGCGAGAAGCTTATACCCAAACCTGCCCCAAATGGGACAAATTTTTTACCACAACATGTTGATGCCGCTCCATGATAGCATGTCAAGTTTCATGAACTACAGACGAGTTTTGGATTTACTAGAACTTAAAAATCGTGTATCTCAATGTTTGCGGCCGAGCGACGGTGGCAAGGTGTTTGACATTCATTCCCATTTCTTGCATGGGACCTAAGCATGCAACCAAGGACACATATTTGTTTTTTCAACCAATTTACATGCACTGGAGCATGTGCCTGTAGTTCAAATTTGAATTATGCACATAAATGCATAGAAAACTCAGTTAATGTATAAAAATGTCCAAACGAACCCCAAAAAATTCCTAAATTTAACACAACAATCCTGTTGTTCTATGTTGACACTAGAAAAAATTTGAAATCAAGAAGAGGCAACGGATATCGTTTCGTCCAGAAAGGTGAAACGTTCCCTACCGTAACCATGAGGCTTGTTGTGAGAAGCTCTGGCTTGTGAGAAGCTTATACCCAAACCTGCCCCAAATGGGACAACATTTTTACCATGGCACGTTGATGCCGTTCCATGCTAGCATGTCAACTTTCATAAATTTCAGACGCGTTTTTGATTTTCTAGAATTTAAAAACCATGTATCTCAATGTTGGCGGTCGAGCGACGGTGGCAACGTGTTTGACATTCATTCTCATTTCTTGCATGGGACTTAAGCATGCAACCAAGGACACACATTTCAATTTTGAACCCATTTATATGCACTAGAGCATGTGCATGTAGTTCAAATTTGAATTATGCACATAAATGCATAGAAAACTCAGTAAATATATAAAAATGTCCAAGCGAACCCCGAAAAATCCCAAAAATTGACACAACACTCCTGTTGTTCTATGTTGACACGAGAAAAAAATTGAAAGTAAGAAGAGGCAACGGATATCGCTTCGTCCCCCAAGGTGGCACGTTCCCTACTGAAACCATCAGGCTTGTTGTGAGAAGCTCTGGTTTGTGAGTTGCTTATACCCAAACCTGCCCCAAATGGGACAATATTTTTACCACGGCATGTCGATGCCGTTCCATGATATCATGTCAAGTTTCATGAATTTCAGACGAGTTTTCGATTTACTAGAATTTTAAAACCATGTATGTCAATGTTAGCGGCCGAGCGATAGTGTCAAGGTGTTTGACATTCATTCTCATTTCTTGCATGTGACCTAAGCTTGCAACCAAGGACACACATTTGATTTTTCAACCCGTTTTTATGCACTAGAGCATGTGCATGTAGTTCAATTTTGAATTATGCACATAAATGCCTAGAAAACTCAGTTAACATATAAAAATGTCCAAACGATCCCTGAAAAATTCCAAAATTTAACACGACACTCCTGTTGTTCTATGTTGACACCAAAAAAAAATTGAAAGCAAGAAGAGGCGACGAATATCGTTTTGTCCACAAAGGTGACATGTTTCCCTAACGAAACCATGAGGCTTCTTGTGAGAAGCTCTGGTTTGTGAGAAGCTTATACCATAACCTGCCCCAAATGGGACAATATTTTTTACCCCAGCATGTTGATGCCATTCCATGATAGCATACCAAGGTTCATGAATTTTAGACGGGTTTTGGATTTACTAGAATTACAAAAGCAAGTACCTCAACGTTTGCCGGGGAGCCATGGTGCCGTGGTGTTCGAAATTCATCCCCATTTCTTGCATGGGACATAAGCATAAACCCATGGACACATATATGATTTCTTGCATGGAACCGGAGCATGTGCATGTAGTTTAATTTTGAATTGTGCACCTGAAATGGCTAGAAAACCAAGTTAATGTATAAAAATGTCAAAGCGAACCGTGAATAATTCCATTTTTTTGACGACACACCTATAGTTGCATGTTCACTGCAGATAAAAGTACTAGCAATTCAAACACCCTCCTTTGCCGCTGTGACCCCATTATGTAATTCAAATCAAGATGAAAAATCAAGTAGATCGCACACAGTTTATTATCACCAACCGAGTGAGATGCAGTACAAAATATCTTGGAGCACCGTCGGAGTATAGTACGCCTATGGCTTACGCGACAAGGTGCGTCGACTACAGTCCACAGCCGGCGTGCCAAGCACACTTAACTCGCTCCCCAAATATCATTTCACTGTTCAATCATCGCCGGTGAAAGATGGGGACGTGGACCCGCGTCGTGAGGGCAACTTCGGCGGCCCACTCCGGCGAGAGCGCGGCCACAGCCGCCATGTGCGTGCTAACAAGCTGCATGAGCGCGGACGCAATCTGCGAACGGGCGGCCAAGGCAGCCCAAACGGCCACTGTTGCTTCTCAGGTGGCGGCAGCAACATCTGCCTCGGGGATAGGAACTGGCGAGAGCGGCATAGCGGCTGTTCGTTCCACAGTGGCGGCCTTAGCCCTGATGGAGGCCGCCCACGACCATGTCGAGGCCGCCCACGCCCAGCTTGTGGTGGTCACCGCACAAATCAAACGAAGCTTCTCCGACAACGGTCGGCAACCCACGGTCGAAGAGTTGGCAATCGCCGAGAGCGTTCGAGCAGCTGTCCGTTCCTCTGCGGCATACCTTGCCACGACGGAGCCCGTCCAAGCCCAGATCACGGCCACCCACGCCCAGCTCATGGCGGCCTTTTCCAAAGAGATGGCGGCCACGGATGGCGAGATGCTTGCCGAGTATGGTGCGATGGATGCCATGGAGCCCCTCCCCCAGGAGATCGTCAGGCGTGAGCTGGACATGGAGGAGGCAGCGGAGATTGACGAGCACCAGTCGTAGTAGTAGTCTTTGTTTTGTTTAATTAAGAGCGCCGGTCTTTAATTTTTTAGAGTAATGTTTAGGTCAGCTAGCTCTATTTAATTGCTGAACTTGCTAGATTAAGAAGTGTGGGTGTGCTGTAGTCTCCTTTGTGTACCCAAATTATGCAATGACGTGGATGATCACTGTAACCAGGGAAATTCGAACCAAAATTTTTGACGTTCAAACTCATCACACACGGGTTAAGCTATATGAATCATTTGGGATGTTCACATATCGTACACAGTGCTGAATTAGGGACCGTGTCTGATGACACTTTGCGCGCCAGTTTTTTCGCTGCACTGATTCAAATTTTTTGGCTTCCGCGGAAATATCTACCTCCCCGCCCCCTCCCCCTTACCAAAAGCCACATTTCCCCTGTTTCTGCCTTCCTTTCCAAGTTGAAACCTTCACTCCTTGCTTGCAGCGTTGCCTCCCCGCCGGCGACCCTCCTTCACGCTACTCGGCCTCGTCGATCCAGGCAGGTAATCCACACCGACCCCCATCCTCCTTCTCCTTCCACATCCCACATGCCCCGACCGCCGGCGTGACACCTTCCACCCAAATCACCGACCCCTCCCCAAAATAAGCGCCGCCCTAGGCCATGGTGCACGCAGTATAGCCAGGACCTCAAGGAGCATTTGGCAGCGGAGAAGCAAATCGCGGCCGCACGCGCGGATGAGGTCGTGATGGCTGCCATTTGTGCCGACCCCTAGATCTTGGAGGCGCACCTCGCCATCGAGGCCACCATCGACGCCTCGCGCGCTGACACCGTGACGCAGTTGGCTGCTTTAAACGACAGTTCGTGGTGTTTCCTTGAGGCCACCGTCGGTGCCTTCGACGAAGACTACGAGGTGTTTTCTCAGCGTGCCCGTGCTTACCTCAACTCAAGAGGCAGCAGGTTGGTGCCCGGAGCAGCTCAGGCAACTCACCACTATGACGAGGGCACCCATGATGTGGAGGCCTCGCCCTCTTCCATGTCCAAGGAGCCAATCATCATCGATATCTCCGACGATGAGGAGTAGCTTGTCTTATTAGCTCACTATAAGGACCTATGTTCAGTTTGCTAGCTACGCCGGTTAAGCATGCTCGGTTTACCCGTTGCATGTGCTGTTCCTGCCTTTCCTTAACAAATTCTAGTGAATTTTCCTATCTACTTTTACCATGCAATCTGTTGCTCTAGTGTATATGTTCTATATGTCGTGTAATGTGGTGATCACTTATTAACTGTTTGGTTAATTAGTTATCGTCTTCAGTTAACTGTTTGGTTCAATTCTGCAAATGTGATGTTCAATTCTTCAGGGTGCAATTTTGTATTGTCTTCCATGTTAGAAATAAATCAAATTTATCTTTATAAAATACATGAGAAACAAATACAATTGCTATATTTCCAAGTTGTCAAGCATGCTTGGTTTGGTTAACTGTCTGATCTTCTAGTATGTTATACATTGTGCAATGTGGTGCTCAGTTAACATTTGGTTCATTTGTTGTGGTGTTTAGTTAACTGTTTGGTTCAATTCTACAATGCGATGTTCAATTGTTGTGGGTGCATTCTGTTATTGTATACTATATGAGAAATAAATCGAATTTGGCTGTACTAAATACATGAGAAACAAATACAATTGCTATATTTCCAAGTTGTTAAGCATGCTTGGTTTGGTTAACTGTCTGATCTTCTATTAGGAGTATGTTATATTGTGCAATGTGGTACTCAGTTAATGTTTGGTTCATTTGTTGTGGTGTTTAGTTAACTGCTTGGTTCAATTCTGCAATGTGATGTCCAATTGTCGTGGGTAGAATTTTGTATTGTTGTGCATGTGAGGAATAAATGGAATTTGGTTGCATCTAATACATGAGAAACATATACAATTGCTATATTTCCTAGTTCTTAATTATGCTTGGTTTGGATAAATGGGTTTTCCATGTGGCTTGAATTAATCTGATGAATCTGCAATGTGCTTATTTTTCATCAACATATTTTACTGATAGCATGCGAACCATCACTTAACCTAATCACTAACTACCTTATATGTGCTGCAGGGAAACAATGGGAAGCGCTGAGGTTTACAATCAAGGTTTGCACATGCATGGTCCTTTGTCTAATAGCACATTATTGTGCAGTTGGAGGAACCATTCTAATATTTAGGTTTTTAACAATTTGGTCTTGCACATGTAGGTCATGCTATCAGAGGTTTTGACCCACTGTTCGACCCTTTTTGCATATGGGGAAATGAGTTGTCCATGAATATCAGTCAAGTCGAGAAACTCAGAAAGATTGTTAGGATAAAGAAATTAGCGACAAAAAACAACAAGATCTTTGTCTACACAACGAAGAAGACATCAGTTCACTACAGGATGTTACTAACTATTATACCTTGCCTTTTTTATTCCTTTGCCCCATTTCCAATATAGAGAAGATATTTATGCACATTCTTGTTTTCAGGCCTTTCCAAAGCAGTTCACTAATGATTACCTCTCAAACCACCTGTATGTCCAGGGGGCGAGGAAGGTATTCATACAACACCCACGGTTCAATATTGAAGTGTTCCTGAAGAGGACGAAGGATGGACGGTCAATCATCCACAGGCATTGGCCTAAAGTTGCAAAGACCTTCAACATCAATGAAGGCTCAATATTCGCCTTCCGCTTCAGCAGTTTTCCAGATGAGATTCATCTGTCTATGTACCGTCTATGATGCTAATTTTGAAAGGTTATAGATGTTGCATGTGAAACTTGGTGCTGGTGCAGTTGTGTAATGGGGTAGCTGAGTGCTGAAGCTATATGATGTTGTACTCTGATGTATTTCAATTATGAAATCCTGCTTCCTTAATATGAAAATGAAATATGTTGTGTGCTTAATATGAAATGTCAATTAGATTAATAAATGGATTATTAATAATAGGACAATTAGCCTTCTAATGGCCAATTAGCCTGCTAATTGGGTTTTTCTATTGCAAACGGTTATTGAGAAAACACCGTGGGCGATGACCTCAGGCAACGCACACAGTTTCTAGGAATAAACCATGTTGGATCAATGAACAATCACACATGACATCCTCTTGAAAATTGTTTGCGTTAGGCCACCTTGCGCAAACGTTTACCACATAAATTGTGTGTGTGATGGACAGCCTTTGCCACACAGTTTCCTCTACGCATCGTGTGTGATGCATTCAATAACGCAAACGATAAAATTGTTAATATCGTCTGCAATGGCAACGCTATCACAAACGATTTAATGCGGAAAATTGTGTGTGATGTACCTGCGAACGGAAAGGTTTTCCTTGGAGTGACTGTGTGGGATGTATATACGAACGGAAACATACTTCTTGGATTAACTGTGTGGGATGTACATACTAACGGAAACGTATTCCTTGGATTGACTGTGTGGAATGTGCATACGAACGGAAACGTTTAGCCGGGACTGACTGTGTGGGATGTACTTACGACCGGAAACGATTTGGCCTGTATAATTGTATTTTTTTAGCACAACTGTATATATAACCGTATTTGATTGCTCGCCCGTCGCACACGACCTCATTTTGCCGAGCGTGTGTGCCAGGAGGGCCTATCCCCGACTGTTTCTGGGTTGTGTGGGAAGGACCCCCCTATCGCAGTCACTCACTAGGCAACGGTTCAAAACGCCATCGCGGAAAGGGGTTAAAAACCATTTGTATAGCACCTCGCTGTACCAGTGTATGCCGGGTCAAAAGGGATGTTAATAGCTAAACTCGATGAGTTGGAAGCCCCCAAGTGACCTATGATCAACAAATAAGACTCATACATGATTTTGAGATGAAACGACAGAGGCCCCGAGTTTCGGGGATGCCGGCTTTATTAATATTGATCATAAAAGATATATACACACAGGTATGTATAATAAACTGGAGCCAATGGCTCTAAGTATAATAAGGCCGAAGATGAGCAACATTCCAAGGCCTGGTGGTCTCCTCCTCAGATGTATGTGACTTATTGTGTTCACGTATGTCAATCAGGTAATATGACCCGTTGTTGAGATTCTTGCTGATGACAAAGGGCCCTTCCCATGGAGGTGAAAGCTTATGCATGCGAGCTTGTTCTTGTATCAGCCGGAGCACTAAGTCGCCCTCTTGGAAAGTACGGCTACGAACTCTACGGCTATGATAGCGACGTAGGTCTTGCTGATATATTGCCGATCGTGCTGCAACAAAGTCGCATTCTTCTTCCAAGGTATCCAAAGAGTCCTGACGATCTTGCTCATTATCTGCTTCAACATAAGCTGCGACCATGGGGGAATCATGACGAATATCGCTGGGTAACACAGCTTCTGCACCATAAACCATGAAAAAAAGCGTGTATCATGTTGATCTGTTGGGGGTAGTCCATATGCTCCAAAGGACAGAGAGGAGTTCCTCAACCCAACAACCCAGAGTACGCTCGAGAGGGACCATGAATCTTGGCTTGATACCTCGTAAAATCTCCTGGTTAGCACGCTCTGCTTGGCCATTGGACTAAGGATGTGCTACTGATGCTACATCAAGCCGGATATGCTCCCTTTGGAAGAATTGCTTCATAGCTCCCTTGAAAAAGTTAGTGCCATTATCAGTGATGATTCTATGTGGATAACCAAAGCGAAAAATCAACTTTTTCAGGAATTTGACTGTTGTGGCTGCATCACAATTGCTGATCGGCTCTGCTTCCACTCACTTGGTGAAATTTATCAACAGCGACCAAAAGGTGGGTCTTCTTGTCCTTGTACGGCTTGAACGGACCAACCATATCAAGGCCCCAAACCGCAAAAGGCCAAGTGATGGGAATTATCCATAGTTCTTGAGCCGGCACATGAGCCTGGCTGCAAACTTCTGGCAACCATCACACTTGTGCATGATATCCTCAGCATCTGCATGAGCCGTGAGCCTGTAAAAACCATGCCAGAAAGCTTTTGCCACTAGGGATCTCGAGCCGGCATGATGACCACAATCACCAGAGTGAAGCTCATTGAGGATCTCTCGCCCTTCATCAGGGGAAACACATCGTTGGAAAACACCGGTGATGCTTCTTCTGTGCAACTCGCCATTGACAATAGTCATAGACTTGGAGCGTCGGACGATCTGACGAGCAATGAGTTCATCTCCAGGGAGCTCACCTCGAGTCAGATAAGCTAGATAAGGAACCGTCCAATCTGGGATAGCACGAGGAGCAGCCACCAACTGTGCCTCTGGGTCAAGTATGGCGAGATCTTCCTCTGACAGCATCTTGATGGAAGGATTATGGAGAACATCAAGGAACACATTGGGAGGGACCGGCTTACGCTGAGAGTCGGGTCGTGACAAAGCATTAACCGCCTCATTAAGCCGCTGATCTATGTGGTCCACCTGATATCCTTTAAAATGTCTCGCGATGTTAGTCACTGCTTGCCGATAAGCCGCCATGAGGGGATCCTTCGAGTCCCATGTTCCAGAGACCTGCTGAGCAACCAGATCAGAGTCGCCTAGGCATCTGACCCGGCTGAGATTCATCTCCTTAGCCATACGGAGACCATGAAGGAGGGCTTCATACTCAGCTGCATTGTTAGTACAGGGAAACATGATCCTCAGAACATAACAAAATTTATCACCTCGTGGAGAACATAGGATGACTCCAGCCCCCGAGCCTTCCAGTTGCTTGGAACCATCAAAGTGAATCGTCCAATATGTATTGTCTGGCTTCTCCTTGGGGATTTGAAGTTTAGTCTAGTCATTAATAAAATCCACCAGTGCTTTAGACTTGATGGTTGTTCGAGACACATATTTAAGATTATGTGGACCAAGCTCAATTGCCCATTTAGCAACCCGACCTATGGCTTCCCTGTTCTGGATGATGTCTCCCAAAGGTGTTGAGCTGACCACGGTAATGGGATTCTCCTGGAAATAATGTTTGAGCTTGTGACTAGCCATGAACACGCCAAACACCAGCTTCTGCCAATGTGGATAGCTCTGCTTGGACTCGGTCAAAACTTCACTGACATAATAAACTGGCCTTTGGACGGGATATTCTTTCCATGCTTCTTTGCGCTCCACAACAATTGACACACTCACCGCTTTGTTATTAGCGATGATGTACAGGGGCATAAGCTCTTTGTCAATAGGAGCAGCGAGGATGGGCGGCTCAGCCAACTGCTTCTTGAGGGCTTCAAAAGCCTTATCTGCAGCATTACTCTAGACAAAGTTGTCAGTCTTTTTCAGCATCTGATGTAGTGGAATCGCCTTATCACTGAGGCGTCTTATAAACTGGCTCAAGGCTGCGATTCGACCCGCCATGCGCTGGACGTCATTTATGTTGGTCGGCTTGGCAAGCGAAGTTACTGCTTTGATCTTGTTCGAGTTAGCCTCAATGCCCCGTTCTGACACCAGGAAACCTAGCAACTTGCCTACAGGAACACCAAACACGCACTTAGCCGAGTTGAGCTTCATATGGTAAACTCGAAGGTTGTCAAAAGTCTCCTTGAGGTCATCCAATAAAGTTTCCTTCTTCTGAGATTTGACCACAATATCATTAACATAAGCGTGAACATTGCGTCCAGTCTGCTTGTGAAAGCAATTCTGTCCACAATGTTGATAAGTCGCCCCTACACTCTTAAGCCCGAAAGGCATAGAGACATAGTAGAAAGCCCCAAAAGGTGTGATAAAGGTCGTCTTCTCCTGATCCTCGACGACCATCTTAATCTGATGATAATCGAAGTAAGCATCCAGGACACATAAGCACTCACAACCAGGAGTAGAATCGATGATCTGATCAATGTGGGGGAGGGCAAACGGGTCTTTGGGACAAGCCTTGTTAAGATTTGTGTAATCAACACACATACGACAAACACTTGATTTGCCAGCCACTCAAGATGAAATACTTCAACGATGAACCCGACAACTAGGATCCGGGCCACTTCTTCCCCAATAGCCTTGCGTCTCTCCTCGTTAAAATGACGGAGGTATTGTCTGACAGGTTTCATCTTAGGATCCACATTGAGGTTGTGCTTGGCGAGTTCTCTTGGCACACCTGGCATGTCAGAAGGTTTCCATGCAAAAATGTTCCGATTCTCACAGATGAACTCGATGAGCGCACATTCTATTTGGAATCCATGCCAGTCCCTATGGTGAACTGCTAGGATGAGTCGCCAGGGATGAAGTCAACCTGTTTCGTGTCTTCGGACGATTTAAAC
Source organism: Thinopyrum elongatum (assembly GCA_011799875.1). NCBI lineage: Eukaryota > Viridiplantae > Streptophyta > Magnoliopsida > Poales > Poaceae > Thinopyrum > Thinopyrum elongatum. The sequence goes on along the minus strand of CM022299.1, from coordinate 324,028,206 downwards.
TTGAGCAGGGGATCAGACTCTGTGGTGGGCCGGGTCAACATTGGATGTATAAAATTTCAGCTCCTCTGTTGCACAGGCTGACTCAGCATAAGCTGCGTCCCCTTCCTCACAGTCGCGTGCGATTTTTCTGTCACCATCGACTGTGATAGTGCCCTCTGGTCCAGGCATTTTAAGCTTGAGATAGACATAACAAGGTCGGGCCATGAAGCGGGCATAAGTTGGCCATTCGAAGAGACCATGATATGGACTCTTGATTTTGACCACCTCAAACATCAAGAACTCAGATCTGTAGTTATACTCATCGCCAAATGCAACTTCCAGCTTGATCCGCCTAATAGGATAAGCAAAAAAATTTGGGCACAATCCCATGAAAGACGGTTGAGGAGGGCAGGAGTTGTTTCTCTGACAGGTTCATGCGTCTAAAGGTATCGTAGTATAGGATGTTGATGCTACTTCCTCCATCCATAAGCACCTTGGTGAGCTTATAGCCATCGACTTGAGGTGCCACATGATACGTCTCCATAGTATCTACTTTTCCTAATGCTTTTGCTCTTGTTTTGGACTCAAATTTGCATGATTTGAATGAAACTAACCCGGACTGACGTTGTTTTCAACAGAACTACCATGGTGTTGTTTTTGTGCAGAAATAAAAGTTCTCAGAATCGAACAAAACTTTTTGGAGAATTGTTTCAAAATATATAATAATTATTGGAACAAAGACCCACTGGAGAGGGGGCCCTGGCTGCCCACAAGACACCAGGGCGCCCCCCCTCTGTCGCGCCCTGGGGGAGGGTGGGGCCCTCGAGGCCCCCCTGACCCTAATCCCGATGCTATAAAATCCTATTTTTCGAGAAAAAAATAGGAGAGGAAGTTTCATCGCGTTTTACGATATGGAGCTGCCGCCACCTCCTGTTCTTCATCGGGAGGCCAGATCTAGAGCCCATTTGGGGCTCCAGAGAGGGGGGTCTTCGGTCTTCGTCATCGCCAGCCATCCTCCATCACCAATTCTATGATGCTCCCCATCAGGAGTGAGTAATTCCTTCGTAGGCTCACTGGTCGGTGAGGAGTTGGATGAGATTCATCATGTAATCGAGTTAGTTTTGTTAGGGCTTGATCCCTAGTATCCACTATGTTCTGAGATTGATGTTGCTATGACTTTTCTATGCTTAATGCTTGTCACTAGGGCCCGAGTGCCATGATTTCAGTTCTGAACCGTTTATGTTTTCACCATTATATCTATGTTCTAGATCCAATCTTGCAAGTCATATGCACCTATTACGTGTTATGATCCGTAAACCCCAGGGTGATAGTAATTGGGATACTTTCCAGTGATGACCGTAGTTTGAGGAGTTCATGTATTCACTATGTGTTAATGCTTTGTTCCGGTTCTCTATCAAAAGGAGGCCTTAATATCCCTTAGTTTCCTTATGGACCCCGCTGCCACGGGAGGGTAGGACAAAAGATGCCATGCATGTTCTTTTCCATAAGCATGTATGACTATTTACGGAATACATGCCTACATTATATTTATGAACTGGAGCTAGATCTGTGTCGTCCTAGGTTATGACAGATATATGATGAATATTATGCGACGAATTCACCGATCCAATGCCTATGAGTTTTCCACATATTGTTCTTGCTAAGTTACTATTGCTATTGCTACTGTCACAACTGCTACAAAATTATTGCTATCACTCTTACGTTACTATTACTATTGTCACTGCTATCAAACTATCATATTACTTTGCTATTGATCACTTTGCTGCAGATATTTAATATCCAGGTGTGGTTGAATTGACAACTCAACTGCTAATACTTACAAATATTCTTTGGCTCCCCTTGTGTCGAATCTATAAATTTGGGTTGAATACTCTACCCTCGAAAACTGTTGCGGTCCCCTATACTTGTGGGTTATCAAGACCTTTTTCTGGCGCCGTTGCTGGGGAGCATAGCTATATTTGTTGAGTCACTTGGGATTATTATCTATTTATCACTATGAATAATCTGAAAGATACCAAAACCAAGACCGTTCCTTGTAAGGCGATGGGAGGTAAGGATTTGCCATCACACTCTGCACTTGATTCACCTTCTGTTTTCAATAGACTTGCAACACCACCACATGCTATAAATCCTGCTATGTCGCAATTTATTGATGATGCGACTTTTGCTAGGAATGATGCTTATGATGATGCTAGTACCTTGCTTGATGATAATGTGCCACTAGGTGAATTTCCTGATGAACAAATTGCTAGAGCTAAAGATATTGAGAATGCTGAAACTGATGAAGTCTTTGAAACTAAAAACTATGAAACACCTATTAGACCTAGGTCTTCTAGATTTGAATTGCCTAAGATACCTGAGGGTTATGTTATGGACGAGGAGGTAGCAAGAGACTTTCTTGCTTTCAAGGATAGAGATGATCTTAGGAAATTATTATGCAAGTTGAAGGAAAAATCCTTGAATGCTAGAATGAAATGTGATCCTAAGTTTGCTACTTCACCTATCTTTGTTACTGATAAGGATTATGAATTCTCTGTCGACCCAGAGTTAATTACTCTGGTTGAATCTGATCATTTCCATGGCTATGAAACTGAAACTGTTGTGGCACATCTTACTAATGTAAATGATATAGCCACCCTATTTGCTCATGTTGAGAAAATTCGCTACTACTACATTCTTAAGTTATTTCCGTTCTCATTAAAGGGTGATGCTAAGATATGGTACAATACTTTTGCTCTTGGTTGTGTGCGTAGTCCCCAGGATACGATTTATTACTTCTCTGGAAAAAAAATCCCGCTCATAAGAAACAAGCTGCCTTACAGGAAATATTTAACTTTGTGCAAATTGAAGACAAGAGTCCTTCACAAGCTTGGGGGAGGCTTCTCCAATTGCTTAATGCTTTGCCTGATCATCCTCTTAAGAAAAATGAAATACCTGATATCTTCTATAATGGACTAACTGATGCTTCTAGGGACTTCCTAGGTAGTTGTGCTGGTTGTGTTTTCAGGGAACGAACTGTTGAACAAGCTGAGGAATTGTTGAATAATATATTGAAGAATTATGATGATTGGACCACCTAAACCCACTCCAAAGAAGAGGGCTATCTTATTTCTCAATCCTGAAGATATGCAAGAGGCAAAAAAATGTATGAAGAATTTACCACCTATTGAAGAAATACATGGACTTGACACACCACCACCACAGGTGGTAGAGGTAAATTCTTTACTAAAGTTTGATGAAGGTGACATCCCTTACAATAAACATCCTAGCCAATGCTTATATGAATTTGATAATTACATTAGAAAACAAGATCACTTCAATGCAAATGTTATGAAACAATTGAAACAAAATTCTGATATGATTGCTCGCTTGAGTGACTTGTTATTTAGATTCACTAATGATGTTAGAGGTGTAGGAAACATGCCTCTATGGTTCAAACTCAGCTAGAACAAGTTGCTAAATCTCAAAGAGAACTACTTAGTGAAATGAACAATAATATGAATGATTATGCTATTAGAGTAGCAACTAGAAGAGGCAAAATGACTCAGGAACCACTTTATCCTGAGGGACACCCTAAAAGAATTGAACAAGACTATCAAAGAATTAATGCTGATGCACCTAGTCCTTCTGAAAATAAAAATAAAAAGAAAAATGATAGGACTTTGCATACCTCTAGTGAACCTGAAATAGAAAAACCTTCTAAAGATAATAATGATGTCTCTATCTCAGATGTTGAAACTCAATCTAGTAATGAACATTCATCTAGTGATAATGAAAATGATAATGATGATGTTCTTGTAGATGCTCAACCAGACAATGATAAAGAACCAGATAATGATGTTAAGAAAGAACCTGTTGTTGATCTTGATAACCCACAGCCTAAAAACAAACGATATGATAAAAGAGACTTTGTTGCTGGAAAACATGGTAAAGAAAGAGAGCCATGGGTTCAGAAACCCATGCCCTTTCCACTTAAATCATCTAAGAAAAAAGATGATGAAGAACTTGAACGCTTCGCTGAAATGCTTAGGCCACTCTTTTTGCGCACTCGTTTGACTGATATTTTAAAGATGGCCCCTTATGCAAAATACATGAAAGAAATCATCACTAATAAAAGAAAGATACCTGAAGCTGAAATCTCTACCATGCTTGCTAATTACTCTTTTAAGAATGGAGTACCTAAAAAACTTGGAGATCCAGGAATACCAACTATACCTTGCTCTATTAAAAAAAGTTATGTCAAAACTGCTTTATGTGATTTAGGAGCTGGTGTTAGTGTTATGCCTTTCTCTTTATATAAAAGACTTGATTTGAATAAACTCACACCTACTGAGATATCATTGCAAATGGCTGACAAATCAACTAGCATACCTATTGGTATTTGTGAGGATGTGCCCGTTGTTGTTGCAAATGTTACTATCTTAACAGACTTTGTTATACTTGAGGTGCCCGAGGACGACAACATGTCGATTATCCTTGGTAGACCCTTTTTGAATACTACAGGGGATGTTATTGATTGCAATAAAAGTAAATCCACTTTTCATATCAATCGTAATGAGCATACGGTGCACTTTCCAAAGAAACAATTCCAAGTGAATGGTATTAATGTTATTGAAAAATCTCCGACAATCACTATTGGAAGTTTTCAACTCCCTCTACCTACTGTCAAAAAGAAATATGAAATACTTATTGTGGGGGATATGCATATCCGCGTTGAGGTAACTTAGTGTTTCACGAAGGTTCCACGGGTTCATGTTAATCGAAAGTGATTGTTAATAAGACTTGATCAACCTTATTAATGGATTGTTTTCGAGAGGCACGTGGTCGATGAATTTAGTAAGCACAACTTTCTGTCCCTACCTTTTGTTTTCTGTTTTTCTTAGTTAAATAAAATAAAATGTCATGTTGATCCTGGTTTCTGAATTTTCCATGCAATAAAAAAGTGGTCAAAAATAAAAGTGCTCAGAATGACCTGAAATTTTAACACGATTTTTCCTCATTATTTAAGAATTTCTAGAAGAAATAACCACACGAGGGGGTGCCCCTGGTGCCCACAAGACACAAAGGCGCGCCAGCCACCCCAGGCGCGCCCTGATGGGTGGTGGGTCCCACGTGGGTCCCCTCACTTATCTCTTTAGCCCATGTCATCTCCTACCTCCAGAAAAAAATCACTCTTGCTCTCTCTCTCTCTCTCTCTCTCTCTCTCTCTCTCTCTCGTGTTCTTGCTCTCAAACCCGCGGATTTCGACCTCTTTGCTCGAAGCTCCGTTTCTGAAACTATTTTGGGGGATTGCTACTTGGTATGTGACTCCTTCATTGATCCAATTAGTTTTTGTTCCAGTGGTTTATATTGAGTATTTAGCTACTCTTGGTGATGTTGTAGATGTGCTTGCATGTTGAATTCTTGGAGTTCTAAGTAGTTTGAATGCTTAATATAGCCTCTAGGCACCTGCATGAGTAGTTTCTATCAATCTTGTGAAGTTTTGTTGACTAAAATTTCAGAATTTTATTTATAGGAAAAGATGAGTATCTTCCGGAAGTTCTCCTCCAAAAAGAATGCCAAGGGAGTCATCGGGGAATCATCGGACAATGATCTCAACACTCTGAGAACGGTAGAGGTGCGGCCGTGCGAATGGCCACATAATGCCTTCATGGATGAGGCCGGGTTCCATCAAGAGTTTTCCCAATTTATTGCAAATGCTAGGCTAACTAACTTCCTCGCAGATGAGTGTGACCAACATCACCTCCTTAAAAATTCCTTTGTGCAAAATTTCTATTTCTTAAATAGGAACAATCCTCCTGAGGTGCGGTTTAATTTATATTCTGAAACCCATCAGATACCGTGTGACGCCCCCGGCTCAATCGTGCACTAATCATACACACAAATGCACATGATCAAGCTTAAGGACTCACGGGAAGATATCACAACACAACTCTAAAACATAAATAAAGTCATACAAGCTTTATATTACAAGCCAGGGGCCTCGAGGGCTCGAATACATAAGCTCGCATAAAAGCATCAGCGGAAGCATCAGATATCTGAGTACAGATATAAAAGAAAACACAAATAGGCCCTTAAAAGGCGGGGCAAAAGAAAAACACTACGATCGAAAGGCGCAGGCCTCCTGCCTGGGACCCCTCGATCCTACTCCTGGTCGTCGGCAAGCTCGTAGTAGTATCCACCCTCAGGGTAGTAGTAGCGATCGTCGGCGGGGGAAGCTATCTCAGGGGCTCCGTCATCTGTTTGCACCCAAAGGATATGGGGGAAAAAGAAAGCAAAGCAACCGTGAGTACTCATCTGAAGTACTCACCAAGCAAGGATCTACACTACATATGCAACATTATCAAAGAGAGGTTGTATATGTGGACTGGCTGCAGAAATGCCAGAATAGAGAGAAGGCCTAGTCCTATCAAAGACTAGCATCTTCAGCGGTCTTGCAGCATTAGAAGAGTGTAGATTAGTACAATATAAAGTAGTAGTAATGTTATCAACCTCACCCAGAGATCCTTTCTCGACTCCCTGCGAGAAAGCAATCCCAGAGCCATACAGTCATCAACCTCGTCCAGAGATCCCTTCTCGACTCCCTGCGAGAAGCAATCCCAGAGCCATAGCATCCAATTCTAGTTGTATCGATCGGGATACAACTCCGAGCGTCCGTTACCGAGGATCCGGCTATGCATAGATTAGTTCTTCCATGCAGGGGTGCACCAACTTACCCACCACGCTCGCTTAACTCCGGCCGGACACACTATTCTGGGTCATGCCCGGCCTCGGTCAAACGACACACTGCAGCCCTACCTAGAGCTTAGCAGAAAGGTCCCCGCCGGTCTACAACCTGAGCGCTCAGGTGTCTTGGGCCATCGCCCTGTGCTCTCTGGGTCGTTGTGAGCAGGGTGGATACCAGCGCCAATGGCACGATCCGACCTTGCCACAATGCTGAATTGGACGTCTGACAAAGCTTTCGGCTGATGCATACGATGCAGAGTGCCCATAACTTTTCTCGCGTGATGGTTAGTGCTATCGGGCCAGAGGCCCACTCGAATCAAATATCCAAATCATAGAGTGTTGGTAGTGCGGTAATGAGCAGAGACTCACGATCGGTGTGACCCCGTCGCCCCATCTCGAGGACTTGCGGCAAGGGCTAAGAATGCCCGGCCATGCCTCGTATTCATATCTCGGGCAACCTCCAGGTCAACCCGTCTCCACAACACTCGCCACTTAGGCTCATGCGAGTACCCCTCAGGGTCGACCCGCCTTTCCAAGTAACAGGGTAAAGTCCAAGTATCCGTGTGTCCATAACATCAAGGGAATCTGAGGTATCACCCTCGTTGGATTCCTACTCGATGTATCCGTCAAGGTGAACTCGGAGGAATCACCCTCGATGGGTTCACACTTGAAGTGTTGCACGACAGCGTCGTTATCGGAAGTGGTGGAGGAGGAATCACCCTCGATGACCACGACCGAATAGCTACTCTACAGAGGTAACATCAGAAGTGCTATACGAGGTATCACCCTCGGCACTCGATAGTAGCGCTGCAGTGTCGTTACAACTAAGGGGGTGATGTGTGGTGCCGGGGCCTGGTTGTCGAGTCTTCTGATAATCCAGCGGGGCAATCGGGACAAGTGGGGTCACTGGGGTCTCTATCCAGCCTATACTAAGCAGTTTAGGATAAGCAGGTAGGTATCAACAGCAGTTACAGGAACAGGCTATGCATCAGAATAGGTAAAGCAGTAGCAGCAGCAATTCTAATGCAAGCACAAGAGAGAAGAGAATAGGTGATATAGGCATGCTCAAAGGGGGGTGCTTGCCTGGTTGCTCGGCGGCAAAGGCAAGGTCGTCAACGGTGTCGTCGGGCTCCTGAGCTGCGTTGGTCACGGGAACTGCGTCTGTAGCGGGGTCTACCGAGAGAGAAGAGGGGGAGGAAACAGATAAATACACGGCAAACATATGCAACACATAGCATGCTATGCTAACGCGCAGTGCAGGGTTGCCTAAAGACATATCTAAGTCATATTAGTTATTTTAGGAATTTGTTTGGATTTATTATATAAAAGCCATGCACTATTCATTTATCTGAAACAGGCAAAAAGTTGCATGTTCACCTAGCTAGGAGTGTTGGACAGGAATTTTGATTACATATTCAGAATCCTCATATTTTTCTGATCATTTTACATATATAAATTATTTTCATCCGAGTTACGGTTTAAAAGATAGGATTTTCTAAAGTTTTTATTAATTTCTGGAATTTATTTAATTAATCTAAATCAACATTATCCAGAACAGTGCGGGGGTGACGTCAGCATGATGCATTGATGGCGTCAGCAGTCAATAGGGGCTGACCGGAGTCAAACCTGACAGGTGGGTCCCACTGGGACCCACATGTCAGCCTCTGTAACTAATTAACAGGGTTAATTTAAACTAATTATCTAGTTAGAGTAGTGGGCCCAGTTAGTCAGTGACTAATTAGTGTTTTAATTAACTAATTATTTAATTAACATATTTAGTTATTTATAAAATCATTTTAATGGGGTGGGGCCCGTATGTCAGCAACCCAGTCAGCCCAGTCAGCGGGGTTGACTGGTCAACTGGGCCCGCGGGACCCAGCGTCAGCGGCACAGGGGCGGCCCCACGCGGTGCCACGTGGGCGTCCGGTCAGCGTCGGCCGCCGGTGAGGCGAGACGCGGCGGGGACGGCCGGAACCTCGCCGGGAATCCCGCTGTGAAGCTCCGTTTGGCGCGATTTTGGTCACGTTCGAACCAGGGGAACCGCGCGCGTGCAACGGTGGCAACAACAGCGGCTGAGACGGACAGCAATGACGCCGGCGTCGGGCAGAGGCGGCGGCCGGAGCACGTGAGGTACGGGGACGGCGCTAGGGGGCATGATTTGGCACGCGGCCTAAGGCATTCGAACGCGGGCGTCGAGCCACGTCGAATGGCACCGGAAGGAGCTGCTGGGTGGGCCGGAGTTGAGCAGTGCATCGACGGGCAGCGGCGGTGAGCTCGCGGTGCAGCGGCCAGGCTAGCTAGGAGGGGGGAACAAAGCACAGGCAGAGAGGGGGGGGACGAGGCGGCGCTCACAGCGTTGACGGGAAGGCTCGGGGAGGCCGCAAGGTGCCGGAGCTGAGCGGATCGGCTCCAATGGCGACGACGGCCGTGGTTGATGAAGCCGGCCGATGGCGAGGTGTGGCGACTTCCCGGTTGGTCCTTTGGTCGTGATCGATGTGGATGAGCGCCGCGGTCCTCCTAGACACGGCTAGGCGGCGCGGGGAGGCTGGTGGACACGCCGGCGACGGTGGTGCGGCGGCGAGCTCGCTCGGTCGAACGAACAGAGAGGAAGAGGCGAGCGAGGGGAAAGTGGAGGGGGCCTAGGGTTTGCGGGGGGGTGCTGCACCTTATCCACCGCGAGCGGGCGCAGGGGCGAGCTGTCGAGCGAGGAGAAGGGGGGGCGGGGCGCGGCGTGCGGGCGCGCGGTGAACAGAGGAGGGAGACGAGGTGGGGAGTGGGCTGGGCCGGCTGTTTGACTAGAGCCCAGCCACACGGGCCTTTTTTCCTTTTTCTTTCTTTTCTTTTCTGTTTTCTCTGTTTTTCTTTTTAGTTGCTGTTTTCCAAAATGTACAGCCCCAACTCCAGTTTTGTAAAATAAGTAACTTAGCCCAATAATTACAGGGCAATATTAGTCACTGCTAGAAAATGGTTTGAGGTCCATATCTTTTCATTTGGATTTTAATTAAATGAATATGGATTAAATATCTTTGTTTTGTTGCTGTTAGAGTCACTTAATTAATTTAGTAAATGTTGGTTATAATTTTAGAATTGTCTCTGGATTATTTACAATATTATGAACATTTTAGTTTTCAAATTTGAACAACTTTTGTTTTCACTTTTAGTTTGAATTTCCATTTGAATTTGAATTGAAAAAAGATATGATCCAAATGATGTTTAAGCACTGTTGATCATGATGACATGGCATTATCAAAAGGGGGATTACTGTGGCTAACCACTGGGGGTGTTACATACCGCTCACTGACTTTTGTGACATATGTTTGATTCCCTCTGACGGGGAATTAAGAGAGCCTAGACCGGCAGAGTTTGAGGACTTCCCCCTCACTTTGACAGTGGGTGAGGAAAGAGGCGTGTCGAAAGCCACCGTCATTAGTTTGCAGTTTCCTTCTGTGCATTACTTTGCTTTATTCAACGCGAAGTGTTTAACTGCTAGGGAGAAGGCCAGTGCACTCAGTGCTCCCGACCTTGCCATTTTACGCCGTGCACAACACAATTATCACACCTTTAGACTAGGGGCTATTATTGCGCGTCGTCAGCACCTCAATAGAACTAAGGGAATATTCATGGTGGTATTTATGCCACTCGCTTAGCGTGTCACCTTAATGTTCAGATACTCCAACATGATTATCATTTGCCCCGAGTTTATCTAGATCACCAGGCGATGGTGGCTCACCGGTTTACTGATGCTGCTGACTCTTTCCATAACATTCATTATAACTTGGTATTCATCGAGGAGACTCGTGATATTATCCCGTTGCCTACACCTGCTTTGTTTGATTCTATTGCCAGGGACGGATACAGGGTCATGCCAGAGGACATTATTGCCTACCGGAACAACCAGGCAGCAGCAGAGGAGGAGCCCCAGGAGTGGGACGCTCAGGTGCCGCCGCCACAACACTTTCACGTGGGACCGGATGGCTACTACGGGTGGTGATTACCATGCTAGGCCTAAAGCCTAAGCTTGGGGCAGTACGTATTTCCACCGACATTATATTAATGTTCACACATTTCATTTCAGTTGTCGGTGTTCATACTTTTTCATTGTATTATCCGTGGTAGATTTATTTTCTCACTTTCTTCTTGCATGTTTGAAAACTTTGAGAAAATCCAAAAATATTTCTTGCTTCTTTTCGGTTTTTCTTTCCAGTTTAATTTAGTTGTACTATTAAAAAGAAAACCCAAAAAGATTTCTCATTTCTTCTTTTGTTTGTTGGGAGCTTTCCCTTGTAAATAGTTTTTCTCCTTCTTGTTTTTCTTTCTTTAATTTGCTTTCTTCAAGAAAAACTAAAAACTCCAAGAATATTTCAGTGTGTTTATCTGAATTTCTTTTCTTTTGTTAAGTCGTACCGAGGAGAAGACCACGATGAAAATGTTGAGTGGCTCTCATATGCATTATTGTTGATCTAACAAAGAGCCCATATTATTTTGTCTTTCTCTCTGAATAAAATGTTGCAGATTCCAGCTTAGTCTACGGCACTCTTGCACTATTATTATTTTCACATCATTCTGTCGTGCAAGTGAAAGGAAATAATGACGATATTTGATGAACTGACTGTGGTAGGGAAAAGCAGGTATGAACTCAACTTGTTCTTATTTTTGTAAATATGTTTAACTTAGTATCCATGATTCAGCATATTATGATCTAACATGTTTGCAATGACAATTAGAGATTATAGTTGCTCATGCCATGCTTAAGTAGCTAGGAGTGGATAATTATTTATCTTAGGTGTCAACATGCATTAAAATGATTATGATGTAATATGATGATATGGTATCCTCCTCTGAATGTTTCAAGTGGCTTGACTTGGCACATGTTCACGCATGTAGTTGAATCAAAACCAACATAGCCTCCACGATATTTATGTTCATGGTGTTTATATCCTACTCATGCTAGTATTCAATGTCGATTATTCATAATGCATGTTCATGGCCGTTTTCGCTCTCTAGCTGGCCGCTTCTCAATCTATTTGCTAGCCTTCGCCTGTACTAAGCGGGAATACTGCTTGTGCATCAAAATCCTTAAACCAAAGTTATTCCAGATGAGTCCACTATATCTACCTATATGCGATATTACCCTGCCGTTCCAAGTAAATTTGCATGTGCCACCTCTAAAATTTCAAATGAACATCTGTTTTGTGTGCCTAGACCGCTCATGGAGCGACAGGGGGTGGTCAGTATCTTCCATGCTAAGCGGGTTATTCTCATGATGAGTGTTTGTTCACTCGTCCTTGCACGAGAGGGGCCGGTAATAGGGATGCCCAGTCCCGAAATCAAAAATCGCAAATAATTAAACAAAACTCCCCCAAGACTGTTGTTGGTATGGAAGGCACCCGTAGATTCGGCTAGCCATGGCTTGCATTTGTTGATGGAGGGGGAGTAAACTTTACTTTTATCGCTTGGGAACCGCCGCTAATTTGTTTAGCATGGAAGGTATTGAAAACTTTTGGTCGTAACGTTGACAGGAAGGGTGCACCTCCCAAAATTATATTTATCTCTGTTTTAAGCTTTGAGCTCTGGCACCTCTGCAAATCCCTGCTTCCCTCTGTGAAGGGTCTATCTATTTACTTTTATGTTGAGTCATCACCTTCTCAAACAAGCGCCAGACCTGAGAGCACTATTGTCATCCTCATGCATTGTGTTTAGTTAATGTTGAATTCATCATGACTGGATCTCTTCTACCATGAATTACAATGTTTAGTCGCTTCTTGAACTTCGGAGGTGCTCTGCATTTATGTTTTGCGGTTTCAGAAAGGGCTAGCGAGATACCATTATTGTCATATTATATCATAATTGTTTTGACAAAGTGTTGGCATTTGAGATATCTTATTATTGCTCGCTAGTTGATTATGCCATTGATATGAGTTAATATAATTTCTAAGAGTTATTGTTGGCATGGTTAGTCATGATCTTTGCTGAAAACCTGGGTGCTATTTAAGCATATATATGTAAACAAGAACAAAAGAGTTCGTAAACGTTTTTCTTTATCACTTTCAGTTTATCAACTGAATTGCTTGAGAACAAGCAATGGGTTAAGCTTGGGGGAGTTGATACGTCTCCATCGTATCTACTTTTCCTAAAGCTTTTGCTCTTGTTTTGGACTCTAATTTGCATGATTTGAATGAAACTAACCCAGACTCACGCTTTTTTCAGCAGAACTACCATGGTGTTGTTTTTGTGCAGAAATACAAGTTCTCGGAAGTGGACGAAACTTTTTGGAGAATTATTTCAGAATATATAATAATTATTAGATCCAAGACCCACTGGAGGGGGGGCCTGGCTGCCCACAAGACACCAGGGCGCGCCACCCCCCTCTGGCGCGCCCTGGTGGAGGGTGGGGCCCTTGAGGCCCCCTGACCCTAATTCCGATGCTATAAAATCCTATTTTTTGAGAAAAAAATAGGAGGGGAAGTTTCATCGCGTTTTACGATACGGAGCCGCCGCCACCTCCTGTTCTTCACCGGGAGGCCAGATCTGGAGCCCGGTCGGGGCTCCGGAGAGGGGGATCTTCGGTCTTCATCATCACCAACCATCCTCCATCACCAATTCCATGATGCTCCCCATCGGGTGTGAGTAATTCCTTCGTAGGCTCACTGGTCGGTGAGGAGTTGGATGAGATTCATCATGTAATCGAGTTAGTTTTGTTAGGGTTTGATCCCTAGTATCCACTATGTTCTGAGATTGATGTTGCTATGACTTTGCTATGCCTAATGCTTGTCACTAGGGTCTGAGTGCCATGATTTCAGATCTGAACCGTTTATGTTTTCACCATTATATCTATGTTCTAGATCGGATCTTGCAATTCATATGCACCTATTATCTGTTATGATCCGTAAACCCCAGGGTGACAGTAATTGGGATACTTTCCAGTGATGACCGTAGTTTGAGGAGTTCATGTATTCACTATGTGTTAATGCTTTGTTCCGGTTCTCTATTAAAAGGAGGCCTTAATATCCCCTAGTTTCCTTATGGACCCCGCTGCCACGGGAGGGTAGGACAAAAGATGTCATGCAAGTTCTTTTCCATAAGCACGTATGACTATTTACGGAATACATGCCTACATTATATTTATAAACTGGAGCTAGTTCTGTGTCGCCCTAGGTTATGACTGATATATGATGAATATTATTCAACGAATTCACCAATCCAATGCCTACGAGTTTTCCACATATTGTTCTTGCTAAGTTACTATTGCTATTGCTACTATCACAACTGCTACAAAATTATTGCTATCACTGTTACCGTTACTATTACTGTTGCCACTGCTATAAAACTATATTACTGTGCTACTGATCACTTTGCTGCAGATATTTAATCTCCAGGTGTGGTTGAATTGACAACTCAACTGCTAATACTTACAAATATTCTTTGGCTCCCCTTGTGTCGAATCTATAAATTTGGGCTAAATACTCTACCCTCGAAAGCTGTTGTGATCCCCTATACTTGTGGGTTATCACCACCACCAAGGCTAAACAACCCGGATTCTCAACCCGGGGAGGGTGATCCGCCCTACTCCATGCGACTGGCTGTTCTAACCAATTTAAATACTCAAGAACAGCCGGCTCAACCACATTAACAACACGTTTCTGAAGCTTGCGATCCAGCTTGCAAGTACTAGTCGTAAAGACGTGGAACTGCACACTATTTAACTGCTTGGGATTGCTTTGAAAACCATTCTGGTTACCCTGTTGCTGAATTCCTTGGCCAGAACGTTGATTTGCACCATTATTACCGGAGCCTTGATAGCCAGCCCCCGAGCCCTGATAGCCGGGATTTTGGAAACCACCAGATGAGTCGGCTCCCAGGAAGCCAGATCCTAAGCCGCCTGCTCCAGGTTGCCCCGGGTTTCCGCCGCCTCCACCTTGATGATTCTGGTACATCTGATTGCAAAAGGCCTGCATGATGTAGCAATTCTCCCAGGAATGATTTGCCGGCTTATCAGGGAGACTGTGCTTGGGATACGGGCCTTTGAGGGCTTCCTCAAAATTATGAGCTTTATTTCCATTGAAAGACCTCCCGGAGTTGTTCCGTCTCTGAACCTTGAAGCCAGTGTTGGTGTTAGCAATGAAGTCTGAGCCGCCCTCCGGGTGTTTGCGCTTTCCACCATTACGTTGATTGCTGTGGTTGCCATTGTACCCGGGGTTATTCTGCTGCTGCCCCTTGCCACCACCGTTTTTCTTGCCCTTGCCGGTTTGGTCATCCTCTGGATTAGGGTCCTTTGTAGTATCCGACTCAGCATATCTAGTAAGGACGTCCATGAGATCACCCATATCCAGGACCTTTCACTTGAGTCGCCCAAGCTTCTGAACAAGGGGGTCAAAGTGACAATTTTTCTCCAGGATCAGGACGGCTTGAGCAGCTGTTATACTATCAGAGGAATGAATGATGTCTGACCCGGCGAGCCCAGTGATGGGCCGATTCTCCTTCGCGGAGGATGCAATGTTGTGGATCAACAATCATTATCGGGCGCTTGCAAGTTCCCTGGAAGTTTTTGATGAAGCGATCCTTCAACTTGGCCCAATTGTTGATGGAGTTGGGGGTAGGTTCTTCATCCAAGTACGAGTCGGTCCCTCCAACATCATGGTCAAATACTTGGCACAAACTACGTCACTAACATCCAACATGTCCATGGCGATCTCGTAACTCTCAATCCAGGCAACCGGCTCAAGATCAGCTGTGTAGTTGGAGACCTTGCGGGGACCCTTGAAATCCTTGGGCATGTGCTCGTTGCGTAGAGCCAGCGCCAGGCAGGGCCCAATGGTCCTGGTACTCGAACCGACACCTTGCGAAACCAAAGGGGTTGTGATAGGCGACGACTGGGCCGCCGCGTTGGCCGCTTCTGCTTCTCGCCGTGCTCGGGCCGTGTCAACGATCTCCTAGGTGTCTTGGGTTCCATGTCGAGGCGGGTCGCGCGGGTTCTCGCATCATCGATGAGCACTGGTAGAGACTGCTAGCGACTCAGCATGGTGTCTCCTGCTGCAGCTTGGATGCGGGGTGGAGTGGAGTCGCTGCTGACTATAGGAGTAATTTGCTTGCTGGGCGACCACAGTTTTCAACATCTCGATGGCATTTCGGGCCTCGATCTCAACTGGGGTATTCCCTGTGATTGGAAGCGCCGCGAAGTTGGTGGCTACCGCCAACAAGTTATCAACGGGGTTGGAGAAGTGACCCGCTGGGGTCAGGAAACGGGCTGGGGTCGTCCGGGCGAGCGGTGGGCGTGAGGCTGGCTCAAGCTGGCGAGGCTGAGCCGGCTGATGAGGCTGAGCCGGCGGTGGCCGCCCGTCTCCATCCCGGGGCACGACCCGGTTCAACTGGGGTATAACCGGAGCCTCTGGGTGCTCGTTCCAGCCTCCGGAGCAGTCGTGTTGAACAGACACGTGGGCTCTAATTTGGGGGGCAGACGGCTCTTGTGCCTCCTCCGATGAACCATATCCAAGGCGTTCTGTCGTAGGCCCATGCGCTAGGCCTCTGTCTTCAGGCTCTCCACCTCATTGTGAATCTGGGTTTGCAGCTCTACCATGCGAGCGTTCTCGGCGTTGATATCTTCCTGAGCCTTAGCCATCTGCTCGCGAAGCTTAGTTACCTCTATATTGCGCTCCGCCTGGTTCTCCGCTATTAGCGGCGACTCTAGGAGCGTTGTCAACGAGGCGACCAACTCCGAAAGAACTTGAGCCAGCGGTTTGACCGGGCCAGCCGCGTTCGGATCCGGTGCCGAAGTCCCGGTTCCTCCCATGGCGCCTGCTGGAGTAGAGTCAAGAGCCGGCGTAGTGCCTGCCATGTAGATGGCGGTCCGATGGAGCGTCTCGTGATCGACTAGAGCTGGCTCATCATCGGAGTAGCCCCCAAGTTTGCCGTCGTATAGCAGGAGGATCGATTCAGTATCCCCGACCGATGACTCGCCGTCTGAGTAGACAAGGGAGTCCCCACCAGACGCGGAGTTGTCTGCGAGATCGACCCTCTGGGTGAAACCGACGAAGACGTGGTTCCGACCGGCTTGAGCCCAAGAGGGTTGCGCGCGCCGAGCCGGTTCAACAATGTCGGTTCAGATGTCCGACTCGGGTCCTGATTCGCCAATTTTGCCGATGAAGACGTGGATCTTGCCGAAGGGGACCCGGTACCCGTACTCGATTGAATAGGCCTCGGGGCTCCAGCCTGAATCATCGATGTAGAGCTTGCCGCGGTGACTCTTGGTCATGCGATCGATTGCATATCCCTCGATCCCTGGAAGAGCTCCCTCCAAGAACTCAACACCACCGAGCGATAGCCCCTCGGTGGGCGCCAACTGTCGTGGTTTTGTCACGGCAGATGTCCCCGTGAAAGGACTTAGTTGTGAGGCCATCGCTGCCAGGTAGTAGCTCAAACGGGATTGAACGGAATCGAGAGACGAGGATTCACCCAGGTTCGGCCCCTCACGGTGGAGGTAATAGCTTACTTCCTGCTTGGGGATCTCAATTACAAGGGTGCAACTTGGCTAACCTAGTGCTTGAGAGCTTGTAACTTATTATTTCTGCCTCAGGGGCTCCCCTTTATATACAGGTCGAGGCCCTGAGCTTACAACAGAGTCCGGGTCAGAATACAACCCATGCCCTAATCTGTTTCCTTTTCATCTTACTTCTCAAGTAAGGGAGTTTCCTTTGTCTCCTCATCATGCCGGTGTCCCAAGCGTTGGGCCACAAGCCGGCCTGCCCCGTGAGTCGCCTTATGGGTCTTGAGCTCCTGGTCATTGCGGCCCATACGATGAACCTGTTCTTCAAGTCGCCACTGGATAACCCGGCCATGATCTGGCCGAGACATACCATGGGGTTATGTCCCCAACAGGGCCCGAGAAGCAACATAGATTGTTGGGGAGGAGCTCAGCAAGGGCGAGGTGCAAACCCGCATCCACGTCTGATGGATCTACCGTAAGACAAGATCCCCTTCGACGTCGTCGTGGAGCCCTTCCGTTCAGGCCACGTAGCTGATAACGTAAGTTGTTCGGGCCTGGGACCGCCTTTCCTTTAGCTCGTGGGTATTTTTATTTTCTGCCCTAATCTGACTTCTTAATATCTTGCAAAATTTTGCAAGCTTTCCCACTTTCATGTCGGAGTACCAGCAGCTCGAGAAGGTCCTAGACCCAGTGATGACCAAGCTTCTGGAGCCGGAGCCGAAGAAGGCTCTGGTATCTCGCCATGCATCCTTCGAAAAGGGTAAGACCCTCGCACCTATTGAGGAGGAGGAGGGGGAGAGCAATGATGGAGGCAGTGAAGAGGTAGAAGAAGACATGGACAAGGACGATGACAATGAGACGTCCAAAGAGGAGGAGGACCTCGTGGGCGAGCAAGAAACAACTGTGGCTTTGCCTACAAGGGGTCTAAAGAGGGGTCAAGCCGAAGGGATATCTGGCTTGATGGAGGAGGACGTCGGCCTAGGTTGAACTTAGCAAGGGAGAGCAAGGTTGTCTTCGTAATGAGGTCGGTGTGCCGGAGACGTCACTGCGTGGTCGAAATGAAGTGTGCAAGAAGTTGGAGGAGGAGGTTGTGCAGCTGAGGAGGGCACATTCCAACACTGCCATCGAACTCAAGCAAGCATAGGAGCACTACGAGCATCTTAAGGCTGCCGTGAAGCATGAGTGATGATCCTTGATCGTTGCTTCATGACCATTGTAGGATGATGTGATTTTTGTGATAGTCTGTATGCTAATGATTGTCTTGTATGCTTTGCACTTCCTCTTCTGGAGATCTACCTTGAGGATGTTGTGGAGCAGAACTTGGTGGCATATGCAGAGAGGATGATGACCGCTCTTGGTGCGAAGGCTGGAGCCTTCTGGTAACAGAATCCAAGCCTTGCTCCTGACTTGGAATCCGGCGTGACGCGGCTTCACGGTTGTCCAGATCATATTGGTGAATGGCAGTTCTCCAGTATCTTCGAGGGGGCTCGGATGGGTGAGTTGTTTTATGATGACTCGTCGTCGGATGACAACAATGAAAATGGTAATTACTTTTTTCATGGACACGGTGGCAAATAAGAGGCTGAATCATGGAGGTTCAGTGCCCAGGCATGCTGTAGTTTGTCAGACAAAGCATGTCGGGCATGATAAGCTTCTGCGGGAAGGGAATGCAGCTGGTCAACTTGGTCATAGTGCTCTGGAGAAGCTTTTTATGGTTGTGTGCATGCTTGCATATGGTTGTCCAGCTGATTTTGTTGATGATTGGATTGGAATGGCAGAGAGCATGATCATACATTGTTTGAAAGAAAAACCAGTGAAGGTTGTCATTGAGATCTTCAAAGAAGTATATCTTCGAGCACCAAATGAAGCGGACATTGCATGCTTCTAGATAAGGGTGCATCACAAAGCTTCCCCGACATTCTTGGAAGCATTGATTGCATGCATTTGAGGTGAAATAATTGCCCTATAACATGGCATGGGCAATTGAATGGCCATCATAAATATGCAACTGCAGTTCTTGAAGTTGTGGCATCAAATGATCTATGGATTTAACATTCATATCTTTGTTTACCAGGATCTCACAATGACGTTAGTGTATTTCAAAGATCTCATTTGTTTGCAAGGCTAGGCGTTAAGGAGGCACCACTAGTGAACTTTGAAGTCAATGTTCATTAATACAACATGGTATACTATCTTGTTGATGGCATATATCTTTCATAATCTACATCTTGAGGACAATATCAACACCTCGAGGTAACGAGAGACTCACTTTGCGAGGCGCCAAGAAGAATGTAGAAAGGATGTCGAGTGGGCATTTGGGGTATTGCAAGCTTGATTTGCCATTTTTTGTGGCCTGCAAGATTTAGGGACCAAAAGCATTTGTGGTGCATCATGATAGTGTGCGTGATCATGCACAACATGATAACAAAGGACAAGCGAGACTAGCTGAAATACTTCTGACATGAGAATGAGGGGAGGAAACTTTATATGGCGCATTTCAAGCCTCAAAGGGGTGAACACCAACTCGAGGGATTTCTTCAAGTGCATCGCAGATTGAATACCATGTTCGGTTCAGCCGAAGCCTAAGACTAAGACTGTGTAGGAGTCAAGTGATCCTACTTTTGCTTTTGATCCTTCGCTCGGACCCACATTTCATCAGAAAGAAAGCGAGGTATTGGTAGTCCAGTGTCAACTTCGAGGCATGAACAACTTCATTATGACCTTGTTAAGCATTTGTGGGAGCTCCATGGACAACAAGCTTCTTCATGTTTAGTTTGATGCATTTGGACCATTTGTTGTGTTTAAATTATACTCTGAACTCAAGTTTCTATTTCATAAATTGTGGATTATAAATGATGTTGAATTATGTGTGTTTGAATCTGCATTGAATTATCATGATGGCAAAATGGTGATGCCTATGCCATAATATGCAAGTTTAGATTATTGGGGACCTGCGAAAGCAATCATCCTAATAACCTGAAAACTGTTAGGCCTCTTTTGGTTCAAAGGAAAAGTGAAGGAAATGCATAGGAAAAGTAAAAAAAAATCTATGATGGCACTATTCAAACCTTTGGTTCAAAGAAATACAGCAAAGAGAATGGAAGAAATTTAGTGGCATAATAATATGCTAATTATAACTTTTCATGTGGTTTGACTTTGATTTGACTATTTTTATTAGGATTGTTGTGTTTTTCTCTATTCTTGTGAACCAAACACTCATATTCTTGTGCTACATTTTCTAGTTCTTTGTTTTCACGCTGTATTCCTATGAAATGTCTATGTTTTCTTCTTTCCTACGCTTTTTCCATCTTGTTTACCAAAGGAGGCCTTGTTGGGAGGCCCTTATTGAGAAAGAAGCGGGTGGGGAAAGAGGAAAAGGCTTTATTGGGCATCTATTGGAGATGTTGTATGACTCCTAAGTTTGTCCTAGGTCTCCCGAACTATCCATAGCTATACAATACTTGTATTCACGGGTGAAATTCATTCCCCGCCCATTGCTTCAATATCGTGATCATGTTTCTTGGAGCAGGTGATGACGAGTGTTGATGATGGTTATTTTTATGTGAATAAACAAGCACGCCATGTCGTTCTCACGAGTTGTTGATGCTTCTTTGCGCTTGTTCCTAGTCGACTTCGATTAGTCCAAAAAAACTGACGCTGCTTTATATCCTCATATCTGTTGTGTATCCTTCTTTCCCATTTCTGACCGAACACCCATAGCCAATATGATGGCAGTACCATTTATCTTCGGAACGCGTGTCCATTGGCATTATCGAAAGAAGAAGAATGCTATTTTTTCTGTGTCCAACGGAAGAATATGCCCAGGATATCTCCGTTCCGGATCAGGGATAGGCCAAAGCCGAAAGATGATGCAGGCAGGCGAGCGAGGAAAACCCACAACGACAAGAGCCACACCACACGCAGAGAAGCCGTGTGGCATTTGCGCTCGTGTAAAGTTTGCCGCTTTATGCTTAGTGAAAGATAGGGTTTGTTTGGTTCTAGGCCTAGGAGTGTCATACTTTGCCATACAATGTAGCCAAACTTGCCTAAGGTTAGGGGCTGTTTGGTTCTAGACCTAGCATTGCCACACTTTGCCACACATTTTTGCCAAGCTTGCCTAAGGTTAGTTCATCAAAATGAGAGTCACAAGTTGGCAAGTCTAACGGAATCTTGCCACACTTTTTGTGTGTATGCCATGTGGGACCCAAGTGTGGCTTGCCTAAGGTGTGGCTGAAACCAAACACTTGCCTAAGTTGGTCAAACTTGCCTAACCTTAGGTGTGGCAATCTTTGGCAAAGTTAATCACAAACCAAACGGCTATAGTTCTTCAAAATGAGAGCCACAAGTTGTTAAGCCTAAGGGAATCTTGCCACACTTATTATGTGTATGTGATGTGGGACCATAGTGTGGCTTGCCTAAGATGTGGCTAGAACCAAACACACATCTAAATTGGTCAAACTTGTCTAACCTTAGGTGTGGCAAGCTTTGGCAAACTTGTCTCAAACCAAACAGCCCCTGAGGAAATATTGAGCCTGCCGGGAAAGCGAGGAAGGAGGAAATACAACAGCGACCATTTTGCAGGGCAGGGCAAAAAAAAAAGCGTCGATCCGGGCACCAAATCTTGTCGTGTTGGAAAGTTTATCTTTGGATAGAATAGTTTGCTCATGCGTCAAGGTCTCAGTTTTGTGTAAAGAAATGAGGTGACAGAGGTGACCTGGTTGATGTCTAGCTGTAAATATGCAGAATTCCATGTTAGGCACTGTACACGTCCCTCTGCTGCTCGCACACATGGTGTCTGTCTGTCTACTATTCCTCGTGGTCTGGACAAGGAAAATATACTAGAGTATACTGGTAGTGGTGGCGAGCACAGGCGCAAAAGGTTGGTGGAATTTTCTCATGAGCAGTCCAAAATCTTACCCATGACCATGAGTACTATCGGTCGTGACGCTGAGTCCAGTTCCCATGACTACACCCTAAGACCAGTGTCCCGTTAAGAAATCCGAGAGGTGCTCGCGCAATTATAATTAATTAAAGGAAGAAGGAAAGAAAGCCGGTCCAGAGCAAGCCGCGGATCAATCGGTGGCAGCAAGCCGCCGCGGCGGTGGGCGTCGCCGTCAGCCCGATCGTGGGCGAGCACAGGCGCGCGACGCGACGACGCAACTGGCCTCGTCCTCCCGTTGCTGGCGCGAGGCGAGGTTGGTAGCGAGTAGGGGCCTGGGCATGATGCGTCCCCTAGATCCTCCACTACGAGGATGGAAAGGCGTGTGATATTTGGCCGCGGTCGGTCGCCCTCTGCTACTGCTTTGCTCCTTCATTCAGTTTCGGTTCCAGCCAGCCGGCCAGATTAGATGCGTGTGTGTGGTGAAAATAGACGAAACTGGCCCTTTTTCGAAATTTTAATACAAAATGGCCTAAATCTGAAAATATTTCATAAACTGGCCCATTTTCGCATGACGTCCAGGGCTGGGACGCCATGCTAGATAGCATGACGCCAGCATGGCGCCCCAGCCCCGGCATCATGCAAAGGGGCCAGTTTCAAAAATATTTTCAGATTAGGGTTATTTTGTGTTAAAGTTTTGAAAAAGGGTCAGTTTCGTTCATTTTCACGCGTGTGTGTGCATGGCCTTTGGGCTCGTGCCAGGGTCGACAACTGGTTGTTGCCTGCCGGTTACAGTTCCGTAGCGCCAGCGGCCAGCAGGCCCGGATCTAGTGATCTTGACCTAGAAGATCTATCTCTTTGGTACAGTGCCATACTATGTCAAAAGATATTGGTGGAAATAAAAATAATAACATGGAGTATATTGTTTGATTTGTTTGGAGAAGAATAGTGCCTCCTCTCCAAGGTGGCAACTACTAGTCAATTCTTGTGAAAATAACACATTGCTGACGTGATTTTGTTTCCCCTGCTTTTATGCATGCATGTATGTATGAGCCGCCACTCTTTGTTTAAAGATAAAGATGCCCACTTGTTATTAATTACTGATAAGAAAACACACTTAGATTAGTGATGCGGTCTTTGCAGGCAAACGCAACTTCTCTTTGCCCTCTTTTCAAGGACTTGAAAATTCATAGCAATAGCAAAAGATGAGTAAGCACATCACAAGAACCATGCCGTTTCGGTCCTGCTACCTTACCAACGGCATGCACGCACTCGGATTCTTCTTCTTCTTCTTCTTCAGATTACCTGATTATTAGTGACTGGATTAATTATGCGCTAAACAAACAGAAGCAGACGTCCCCCGTGACGTAGCCACAAGAGTACAGCTATCAGCAACAGTCTACTGTGTACTGTCATCTCTTAACTCTCGATAGCACACCCTTTCTACAAATGTAATGTTAAGAGTGTGGAGGATGGTGAAGGAATGGCTCAGTTTGGCGACCTTGCTGATGGATCAATGGGCGAGTAAATGAGCGTTCTGTCAAGAAGCGGTGGACCAACATGTCAAGGCCCAACACACCTCACCGCTAGTGTTTCAAAAGAAAACGACACCACCATTCCACATTCCAAAGCTCCTAAAGAATGAGGCCAAGCTTTGAGTAACCGCATGGGCTAGGCACTTGGGCGCTATCATGCCGCAAGAGTAATTGGTTAATGTCATTTTTTGTTGACGGGCTAGTTGGGCCGCTCCTATGTACTCTAAACTCCTTAATTAATGAATGAGGCAAGTCTTTTGCCTATGTTGAAAAAAGAAAAGCTCTTAATGCCATATTCCATTTTCCTACATATAGCTATTCCCAGCCACCCCTAAAAAAGAGGCTATTCCCAGCCTTCTCAAAATATGCAACTAGGAAGATGGTTGTATATGTACCGCACAACGGGTTAGCTCGACTTGTTATATTCTCTTTCTAGATAAAGACTTGTTATATTCTCCAAATATGCCATGATAAGAAACAGAAAATCCACAGTAGTATAAAGTGTCATGATAACACCAATATTCCACAGATTCCATCATGGGTCCTCAAAATGGCAGGTCACTTCTTGCAGGTACAATAGCAAAAAAAATAGAATGCAGTATACAACAAAAGAATAGTCTGTCTTTCAACTTTGCGGCCCAAAGTGAATATAAGAATCCACCGAGATTACAAGAGCTATACATTGTACAGGGAGCTACCAAAATGATTTCGAATCATGGCTTCTCCTTGTGGGTGATCCTAGTTTTAACGCGTCCTGAATTGGGAATTGCAGAACATGAGAATCCATCGAGCAAAATATTTCAATATACTCCCTCCGTTCCTAATTCCTAAATATAAGTCTTTTTAGAGATTTCAATATGGACTACATACGGATGTATATAGACATAGTTTAGAGTGTAGATTCACTCATTTTGCTCCGTATATAGTCCTATTGGAATCTCTAAAAATACTTATATTTAGGAACGGAGGAAGTAGTTGTTAGTAGGAGCAATGGCAATTAAAAAAAATGCATTTTACACTTCCTGTATATATATATATATATATATATATATATATATATATTAGGTTAATCAATCAAGAATCAATGGACACAGTAGCGTGTCCCATGAAAACCTACCAAATGACTCAATCCAGCCATAACTATGATAAAACGAAGGGCATGCTCATAACACATTGTGCAATATACTGCAATGTCGGCAATAATACGTACCATCAGCTTCTTCAAATTCAACTTCTTTAATCACTTCGGCAGCAGCATGGTACTCAAACCTGCAGAAAGACAGTGTTGAAGAACTGGACTAGCACACCACTAAAAGCAGTAGATGTTTGCAGACATCTAAGATTTTGAATCAAAGCCTTGGGCCAGGTGCGAGTAGTAAAATGAAGCCTTGGGATAATGTGTGAGACACAAATGTACAAACTACACGTTATAGTTAACAGGAAGCAACATGTAAGCTTAATAAAGAAACTTTTTACCTGTTAGAGGAAGCCACCTCAGGTTCATACTCAGATGTGCTCTTGATGGCCTTAACTATAACATCAACAATTTCTTTCTTTCTAGTGCTGGCCATTAAACAATCATACTCGGTCGGCACAATGATTGCGAAGAAGTTATCACTGAGCTTGCTTATACATAGCTTATCAACAGCTGCAAGTGCTATTCTTCTCTTCAGTATATCTGCATCAGGGTCGACAAGGTAGAGAGCAAAGTCTGTGATCACAAGGATGCGCCTTTTCATCTTTCCTGACTGAGTGAACTTCAACACCTTGTCCGCAAACAGAACTTTGTTATCCCCTGCAATATACCAAGGATCACCTTTACATGCTTATGGACTGAGGTTATGCAGTTACGAACTTACAATGCCGAATGCTCACAGTGTTGTCTGTCAGTGACAACAAATAATTGCCATCACTATGGTGCATATCTCTTACAGACCACAGCCTAGGAGCCTACGACCATGCGCTAGATCACTAGTTCTTAATATTCAAGAATGCATAGAGAAGATACCGTTAGTTACTATGTTGCCCCCCATCAGCTGTCAATGCAGTAATGGTAGAACTGACTAGTTTCACAACTAGGACGCTAAGAAAAAGACATAAAATGCTGTAGAACTCTAGTCCCTTTATACAAAGATACGCATCAAAATATTTGATCCAATAGCTCGGCTACCAGGGCTATGCTCGCCGAATTCAGACAATCCAGGATGTGATTTGACCATTCAAGTTCGTGTAAATTCACACAAAGACTACCGAACGCACCGGATCCATTTCAGAAGACTACCACAAACCGAATCAGTCGATCTCCAATAAGACCACACGCAAAGTATACTACAGGGAAATAAACAATGATGCAGAAAGAGACGGACGATACCTTGCTTGGCGAGGATCTTGGCCAGGCACGGGTCGTTGGGCACGCCGATGTAGTCGCCCATGCAGTCGCGGTAGACGGCCGCGCGGCGCCGCACCTTGGCACCCATGAGCATCCCGGCCGCGGGCGCCGGAACCATTTCCGCCGCTTCGCCGATTGCCACCGCCGGCGGGGGAGGGGGCGGATCAGCGCGCTCGGGTTCCACCTGGATCCGCCTGAGAGGCCGGAATCGATCCATCGGCGAGAGCGACTTGGGGAAATCACGCAACAGGTGTTTTTTCTTCTTTTTTTGAGACAAATCACGCAACAGGTGAGAAGGACTTTTTTTTTTAGAACAGACGAAGAGGGCTCTGGCCGCTAGTGACTTTGAACTTGGGCTTTGTTGCTTGCAATGGTTGGGCCGAAGTGATGAGCTTTGCCTGGGCTCAAGTATAGCTAGGCTGGCCCCTAGAAAAGACTGCAATTGCTATGTCACGCCTATTATTTTGCGAGACGGATGTTGTGGGAGCCCCGCGCGTTGCTGCGGGAATCATTTTATGAGATTTGAATGTATGAGATATAAACATTTATATAGATTAATAACATGTGAACAGAAATTCAAAATACATACGACTTATTGATCATGTATAGTTGTAAACTATTTATTGAAATAAGTTAAAAAAAATAGAATGAAAAATATGTTTCCACACATGGTTACATGTGGTGGTTGGTCTTCGCCTATGCATGATTGCATGTTGACGTGGGCCCTTTCCCATCCATAATTATATGGTGATGTAACATGCTTGCATATTAAGATAAATAAGTTAGGGGGATGACTCTTTTACGTATATAGGATCCCTATTTGCCGCGCGCTGCCACAAATTATCGACCACTCGCACATCCTAAGCTCGTAAAAATGGGCCGGCCCAAGTAAAGCTTTTGTACGTGAGGGGCAGCCCGGTTTTGGCAAGGTTCCTGACTTGTTTGGGAAATCTCCTCAAGGTTCCTAAATTTTTGTTCCTGTTTTTATCGGTTTATAGTTTTTCTTAACTTTCAGAAAACTATTTTCAAAATTTATTAAAAAAATCAAAGAAAATGTTTCTGTTTTCAAACTTTTGTTTAAAATTTCAAAAAATGTTCTTTTATTTAAAATTCAGTCAAATTTATTGACCATTCGCACATCAATTTTTTAAAAAAATCAAAGAAAATGATCCCTTTTTAACAAAAAATTGTTCACAATTTAACAAATGATTTGAGTTTCAAAATTTGTACACTAATTCATAATATGTACAGTTATTGAAGAAAGTGTTCGCGGTTTCCAATTTTTTTGGAATTTTAACAAAATTATGTTATTTTTTCAAAATGTGTTCACAGACTAAAAACATGTCAGTGGTTTCAAAATCTGGTCAGAATTTCAAAAAATATTCCTGTTTTTTAGAATTTGCTAACAAATTCAAAACAATCAGGAATTTCAGTAAGCGTTCATGGTTTAAAAAAATGTTCCCATTTTTAAAATTTTGTTCACACATTCAAACTATGTTTGGGATTTCAAAAAATGTTACTATTTTTTGAAAATGTGTTCACAAATTCAAAAAATGTTCGGAATCTGAAAAAATCTGCACATTTATTTTCAAAAATGGTTCTCAATTTGTTTAGAAAAAGTTTGCTACACTAGCTCATTCTTTTCACTACAGTATGGTGGTCCGATTCTGCAGCTCCAGTTGGTTATTTTATGATTCATGATGCTCTTCAATCGCAAACGTTAGTAAGGTCCGATTGCCTTTTTGTACGAAAGTCAGCTCTGGTTGCTTGGAACATGCAATCGGCAACAGGCTTGTTGCGAGTTCGAGTCCTCGCCAGTGCACTAACCCTTCTTTTGCGATTTTTCCTGTTGCATCAAATGGGTACGTCCAGTCTGGTTGTCACTTTGCAAATCGGTATCAAAATTGTCGCATAAAGCAACATATAGGAGTTCCCTTATTGAGCGACAAGCGCACCGGATACTTAGCAAACACACGCATCATTCCCAACGCTGGCACTAGTAGGTCGGCCCAGTAACAAGTGCGCATGTAGCGCTCCCTAGTTTGTGTTGTTATATTTTTTGGGTGGTTTTACTGAACAAAAATTATTTACTTCACTCGGTTTTTTACTAAAAAAAATTTCAAACACCTCGAAAAACAATTGTGAATTTCATAAATGCTCGTGAACTCAAAAAATGTTTATGAATTTTAAAAAATATTCACAATTTTAAAAAAAACGTCCACGACTTTCAAAATATGTTCGTAATTTTCTAAAAAATTATGAATTAAAAATATTGAAAACTTTCAAAAAATGTCCATGAGTTTGAAAAAGGTTCATGAATTTCAAAGAAAAATCATGACTGAAAAAACGTTCACAAATTTGAAAAATGTTCATGAAAATTTCATAAATATTCATGAGCTCAAAAAAAATGTGCACAAATTTATAAAAATGACAGAGTAGCAAATTTCAAAAATTGTTCCGAAGTTTGAAGAATTTCATAAATTTCAAAAATAAATCATGATTTTGAGAAATGGCAAGCAATTGGAAAAAGATTCAATAATTTTGGTGATATTCCAAAATTTGAATTATCCACGAATTTGAAATTTGTTCTTGATTTTTAGAAAAGTTTGAAAATATGAAAACATTTCACGTTTTTCAGAAAAGTTCATCAAATTAAAAAATGTTCATGATTTGAAGAAGTTCATGAATTTGAGAAAAGAAATAGAAAACATAAAGGAGAAGAAAACACAGAGAAAAAGGTGAATTGAAATGGAGAAAAAATAAAGGCAGAAATGACTAACGGGCCGGCACATTAACGCAGGCGGGTGTGCGCATTTGGTAGCTATCCCCTGACTAGCGCAGGGAATAGGATCCGTCAGATGGTGCCCTCTCGTTTACGAGACCTGCTAGTCCCCTAATTTCTTTTTGAGGGGTTCCTATTCCCCTGTCTTCTTTTTTTTGAGTCGATCCTATTCCCCTGTCTACGCGGGGAAAAGTAAGGAAACGTGCATCCCCTGAGGGCACTTTGGGCCTGCCCATATGCAAGGAGAGGCGCCATTTTTTTTGCTTATTAATTTTTTTCATTTCGTTTTAATTTTTGCTTTGACATATTGAAAAATTTTCACAAACCTCAAATCTGACAACAAAATATTCGGGTTTCAATTAATTTCATGAATTTCAAAAGAAATATCATTTCCAAAAATGATCACATACTCGAACAATACTCTCGCATTTTAGAAAAAATCATGATTTCTTGAAGTGTTTTCAAATTTAAACAAATGTTCACAAATACAAAAAGATATCATGAATTAAAAAAAAACTGATCCTGAATTTTGAAATATGTTCATAAAATTGAGATAAGTTCTTGAGTATAAAAAAAAGTTCTCATATTTTAGAAAGCGTTCACAGAATTGAAAAAATGGTCTGAATTTCAACAAATGCTTCATATTTCGAAAATGTTCAAAAAATGCATGATTTTGTAAATTGTTCATAGATTTCAAAAAATTAATGAATTTAAAATACACTTGAATGCAATAAAATGTTTAGAATTTCTATTTTTTCACTAATTCTAAGAAATTTCACAACTTCTGAAAATTATTCCAAAAAAATTTGTTTTGGATTCATAAAATATTCATGAATTTCAAAATTTTGTCCCAAATTTCTAAAAAGTTCATGAGTTTGAAAAAATGATAACTGAAAAAAGAAGAATGGAATACAAAAAAGATGAGAAAAATAATAAAGTAAGAAATCCAGTTGAAAGAAATACACCAAAGATAGTACCTTCCCTGGTTGGGAGAAAACACACAATGAGCCGGTCATATAGTGGACGAGGCGCGTGGGAGGGTACGTGGAGGCGTGAAATAGGAAGCGCACTCGCTTATGCCGCCAATTCGTATTTGGCGTTCGTCGCGTCGATTAACGCGTTGACAATAGAACGCACTAAAATGTCATGTACGTGTAGTACCTATATGGGTCGACCATGTAGTACTTGTTTTCACCAAATTTTTAGGGCAGTTTTCCTTTGGTTATTTCCAGGGCGGGTTTTGTTTGTCTTTTTCGCTTTCCCTTTTTATTTTTATTTTTCTGCTTTTCGCTTTCATTTATTTTATTCATTTCCCCTTTTTCCTTCTTCCTTTCTCTTTCTTCTTTTAATTTAATTTCGTTTTAAATTTCATCATTTTTTATTTTCATTATTTTTTTAAAAAATGTGAACTTTTTTTAATTTCATGACCATTTTCCAAATTCATGAACATTTTCAAATCCATGAACTTTCATGAATGTTTTTCAAAAAGTTTATCTAAAAACAAATACAAAACTTAAAAGGTAGAGTCATGGATTAGATTGGCTTTTTCAAGAAAGGAATTAGATTAGCGGTCAAACATAGCTTGGATTATAATCTTAGCAAACCAACATGCATTTCCTAACTAATGTCTTGATAAAGAAACATACCAAAATTGTCGTGGAATTGTCACGGCAGATGCCCTAGTGAAATGACTTAGGTGTGGAGCCATCGCAATGTAGGTTAGCTCGAAGGGGTTGGACGGGACAAAGGACACAAAGGATTTACCCAGGTTCGGCCCCTCACAACGAGGTAACAGCCTACGTCCTGCTTCTAGTTGTACTACTTGAGTTTCCATTACAAGGGAGCGAATACGCTTGACCTAGCTATCGATCAATTGTTTCTTGAGTTAACCCGCCGCCGGGTCTCGCCTTTATATACACAGGTCGAGGTCCGGTGGCTTACAAGAGTCCGAGCCGGATCATATAACGTGACCAGCTCGGTTTCTAAATCTCCTTGCCTTACCAAGCAAGTCATCATCGGGCGGCTCACACCTTTGGGTCTTGAGTCATCTCCGGGTCTTGGGCCGTCGATAAGCCTGATCATGAACCGCCGCCTACAAGTCTTGTCTTCTTTGGGCCTGCTTGGGCCCTTCGTTATAAGTCACCAACTGTGTAACCCGGCCCTTGCTGGGCGGGTCACACCGCAGGGTTATATCCCCAACAATAGGCCCCAGATTGATTTGAACCTGTTCATGTCAATCTTCATCCTTCGGTTGGCGAATCCTTTGAATCTTCTTATATTTAACCTGTCAAACCTTCTTGACCCGCCATGACGAAAGGTGACATCATATCATTAATCTCAGGAAAAAACCTATGACATCACAACGGATCTTTGCATTAATCAACCATTCCGAGAATCGAGGCGCCTCTGCTGTTAAGATAATGATTATGCCTCCTTGATTCCCGCGCATGCCATTTTACTGTTCACTTTTTCCTTATAAATAGGCATGGGGGTCCTTTTTCACTTTCCCCCCGTCCCTCTTTCTTCTTCGTCTTCCTCGCGCCGACCGCTGCTGCTCGAGCTCCGCCGCCACCGTCGACCTTCGCCAACAACCCCAAACCAGGCCGCCGCATCAACCTGAACGTAACCAGAGATCGCGGCGCCCCTCCGCTGATCATCAGCATCAACATGTTCTCCTCTTTCTTCACTTTCTAACCGCATTAAGATCCCCTAGTTCGTCGGTGTTCATCCAAGTTCGTCGTAGTTTCTCCCACGAGCACTCAGTTCAATCCGAAAACGGTACTAAAGTTGTGCGATAGCAGTTTTTAGCATCTCCTTCCAATCGTAGATGCATCCCCTCTATCCAAGATTCAATCTCAACTCGCGTGTTCTTCCATGGCCGTATTTTAGGTTTAACAATTATTCCCATTTTCTGAATTGCGGTAGATCCGTAAATATAGCTTCAAACGGTGAAATTTGTTGGCTCTACACTTAACAAAATTTCAACATAACAGAAGGCTTGATATACTCTTGTGCTGCATAAACCATTAATAGACGGTTGACCCGCCGTTCCTTATCTAGGCGGCTTATAGTAACAACTTGCCCTCTGTCAGTACTTATCTGATTTTAACCATGAATTGGTGAACCGCCAGCATCTTTCCGGCTTATCCATTCAACTGTAACCTCTACCATAATTTATCAGAATGATTATCCCTTATAACTAGGGTCTGTAACCCGCCAATGCATAACTGGCTTCTTTGGGCAGTTTACTTTTGTTCATCACCGGACGGCCTAACTATCATAATATTAACCCGCCAAACCTTTATTCTCAGGCATTCACCACCAAAAAATGATTAAGTCCACCACTTCTTGCAACTGGGTCGCTTCCAATGTCACCGAACAATCTCTCAAGGACTATGTAGATATGGGCATTC
Organism: Thinopyrum elongatum; assembly: GCA_011799875.1. Taxonomy (NCBI): domain Eukaryota; kingdom Viridiplantae; phylum Streptophyta; class Magnoliopsida; order Poales; family Poaceae; genus Thinopyrum; species Thinopyrum elongatum. The sequence continues at coordinate 323,996,002 of CM022299.1, read as the reverse complement.
TGCCATCAAAAGACATTATCCACTGGCGAGTTCCGGGAACTGAAGTTCCGCCTCAACCTAAAGAAGGCGAGGTTGTAGTCTTTGCGGATCATCTCCTCCGCGGTTTCTCACCCCCCGGGACAAAATTCTTTCGGGATGTTCTAAACTTCTATCAGTTGCACCCTCAAGATATCGGCCCCAACTCTGTCTCCAATATTTGCAACTTCCAAGTTTTCTGTGAAGTATACCTTCAAGAGGAGCCCAACGTCGACTTGTTCAGAGAGTATTACTATTTGAACCGCCAGACCGAGATGACAGATGGTCCTTGCCTCGAACTTGGCGGAATTTCAATCCAGAGACGGAGGGATGTTATCTTTCCTGCCGCTACACTGCCCAGTCACCCCAAAGACTGGAATCAAACTTGGTTCTATTGCCAAGACACCTCGCCGGCTGATGAAAATCCTCTGCCGGGTTTCCGCACCTGCCGGCTCAGTCCCACACATCCACTGCCCGACCGGATCACCGCTGCCGAATGAGCCAAGTACGCACCTACCTTTTCCAGGATAAGGGCCTTATTAGCCAATGGCTTAACTGGCATTGACTTGGTCCGATGCTGGGTTGCCTGGAGGATCTTGCCTTTGAGCCGCCGTACCGGCTTAATGTGCCAGTACACATGTGACATGAAAGACCCGCAGCGGTATAACCAAACCCGCCTGGAGGAGAAGGAAATTAATGAAATAACCAAGACATTGCTTGGGGAGTCCCTTGAAAGCTGCAGCAAGACAGGGTTGAACCCTTTCTGTACTCTCAATCCTGCTCCCGACGTAAGTGTTTTAAGTCTTTCTAACTCTTTTTATCATTTTCTTCACAAACTGCACATCTTCTCATTGTTATTTATGTCTTCAGACCGACTCTCCCTTCTGGACCAAGAAACTACAAGATAAGCCGGCAAAAAAGCCCAAAGCTAAGTCCAAAGCTTCAAAAAAGGCCAAGGGAAAGAAATAAGATGCTGAAGACTTATTTGCCCTTGACAATGAGTCGGAGGTAGAACTCGATTCTCTTGGCTTTCTTTTTATGCAACTTATTGACGCTGACTCCTCTCAGGATGATGCGGAGACCAGCCACGCAAACATCGCAGAGGTAACTATCACTTCCTCCGACTCAGAGCCCTTACCAAGACAGAAACCTCGGCAGGTGACCCGGAAAGTAAGATTTTCTCACCCTTTAGCTCACTTGGATCCCGACTTTATTTTGAAGAAACAGCAACACGAAGCAAAGCGTGCAACCCGGAGTAGTGGCGGTGGTGACCTTGCAACCGGCTTACCCAACACACCTGCACCTCGCAAGCGCCGGAATGAGGTGCCTCTCAATCCATCCCTCTCCTTTCCAAAGGCAGGTCTCATACGTCAACCCCTTAACTCCTCTGATTCAAACTACCAGGGAACCCCTCTTTCATCATCTGGCGAGTCTACAGGGACTCAAATGCCTGTCTTCAGAGTCGCCCCTGGGTGAGTAGTTGCACTTGTTTCCTTTACTGATCAATATGCTATGAAGATACCCTCATACTCTTATATTTGTATTGCAGAGGCATGGCCAAAGCCGGCAAAAAACAGAAAGTGGGCGGCTCTTCAAAGAATCCCCAAACTGTTGAGCCGGAAAAGCAAATGTCAGAGATCCCAGATGTCACAACCCAAGACCCTGACGATGTTTCCCTCAATCCACCACCGCAAGTGGATGTTATAGTTCTTGAACCGGCTCATACTGAAGCCCAGCCAGTCGGCAGTCATGACCCGCCGAGACCTAAGCCGTCGAACCCTGCCAACCTTAATGAAGAGGTTCCTTCTGATAAGGTTGCTGACGATGTCATTATCACTGGCACAAGCTACACAAAGCCAGGGAATCCCACTGTTTTAACCAAACACAGCGCCAAGGAAGAGCCTTCACCCGCCAATAAGGGCAAACTAAGCCTGGATCTAGAGAGCTATGCTGGTTTCAGCGCCAGCGACATCCACGCGGGCTACTTAAACCACCTTCATACTAGCCGTGATATGGAAGCCGGCTTAGTAAACCTTATGAAGGAACGCTATGAGGTACATTACTACCCTTTCCATATGTATTCATCTTAGCCACCCAGTCTAGAGGATAGAAAAGAATTGACTATGATGTAGACTGAAAAAGAATCCTCATACTATATCATTACCAAGTTAGTTCAACCTTGAAGATCAAAATGTGTAACCCCCGAGGGCCGGTTTAAATTGAAAAGTTAAGCCGGGACTTATGATGCTCAAAGAAAATCGAAATACGTAGCCCCCAAGGGCCGGCTTAAATTGAAAAGTTAAGCCGGGACTTATGATGATCAAAGAAAATCCAAAAGCGTAGCCCCCAAGGGCCGGCTTAAACTGCCAAATTGAGCTGGGACTTTGTAAAATTTTGAAACAACCTGCATTAGCCCCCAAGTGCCAAGTATATTGCTGGCAATGTGCTTGGGACTTTCATTAAGCTGTCGCACCAGAGCTTGTTAATGTATGTTTTAATCATTATCCCATTGTTGTCTTTCAAGCAGAACTAACCATGCAGCAGTCGCAAGTAGGCGACTTAAATAAAAACATCAAGACCCAGCAAGTGGAAACTTCAAAGGCCAAGTCAGAATTGAAAGCTGCCCTAGAAGCAACTGAAAAGTTGAAAACAAACTTTAATACTGAGAGAGTCGGCTGGGAAACTGAGAAGGCTGCACTACTGAAAAGAGCTGAAGATGGTGAAGCTGCTCTTAAACCGGTGACTGATGAGTTATCCGGCTTGAAGCAACACATTAATCACATGACAGCTGCCATGTTTGGTAAGATTCACTCTTGAACATCTATTGGAATAATATTGTAAGCCGCCCGACGACTCTCAATTTCTGTTGTTTACCTGACACAATAACTAATTAACAGGCTGCAGGAGCGCCAACCTTGGCGAGAATATGCTGGTGAAGCTCAAGTCCGTGTACTCACTGGCTGAGCTGTTATATGCCGGGATATTGCGAAGTCTTGTTGCCCTATCAGGCGGAAAAAGACCGCCGAATCAGATCAAAACCGTGCTGGAGAAACTTTCGGCTGCACCGGCTCAAGTTACGGAATATAAGTTATCAGCCGCCCGAGCCGGAGCCATTTGCGCTCTAGGCCAGGCCAAATCATGGGCAAACGAACTTGACCCGAAGGAGATAGCCACCGGTTGTCCGGAGTTCAAGGACGACGGGTATGCGTTTGAAGAACAAGACTTTAATAATTGCGTCAGAGAGATGCGGCCCGTCGCTTGCAAGATGGTTGAAGATCTCAATCTTGACCATTATACACCAGCTTATGACCAGAATAACCAGAGAATTAAACCGCCAAGTCATGATGCTGTCAGTCTTATCCCTTCTCGGCGTAAGCATATCTTTGCTCCTGACATTGATCATTCTGTTATTCTCAATGATGAAGCCACTTTCAAAGCTTTAACCGGCATCGATTGGATCGCGACAACTCTTCAGATGATCAACGAAGAAGAACCGGAGCGGGATGACCCGGAGTCATCAACTCGTCAAGAAGAAAATTGATGACTATCCAGGTGGCTCTCAGGCTAAGGCATAAAAACTCCTTAGAAAACTTTTGGCTCCAGACTTATGGGCTTATAACAGCCTTGTAATAGGCTAGTGTTGAAACAATGATCTGTCATGCCTTCGTGCATGTTATCGTTTACCTTGTTGAACCGCCGTATGATCTTTATGACCCGCCTGACTCGTGTGCTTATATAGGCCATGCTGGTATTTATATTTTTATTGAAAAGTTTGCATGTCCTGCATAAAATGTCAATAACATATACTCTGGCAACTCAGTGTCAAAAGCCAGGGCGGGTAACCACCCAAATATCATAGAGTCTTATGTAAATAGAACAAAGACTAAAATTATGGTTATGCAGGCCACAATATACTGGCTAGTTAACCATAAAGAACCAGGGCGGGTTACCAGACCTCGCATAATCATATAACCAGGAAAACATACCTGTAAACTGGACTGAGACTGTCTGTTCATATTACCATATGCAGTAAGGGTGACAACCCAAATATTTGTAAGCACCTGACCTCAATAAGGCCTGCTGGCGACTCACAGTCCCTAGCCAGGGCGGGTTACCAAACCCAAAAATACTCAAATACGAGTCATGTCGTTAGGGCTTCATGGCCCGAATTGTTAAAAACACATTTTAGCAGAAAAAATCTTTAGGGGACACAAATCCCAAAATATTCAGAAAAAATCCATGTGCTTTCATAGGCCACACAGCCTTAAAATGATCTGGCTGGCTCACCAAAGCACGACCAGACTGGCTAGCAAAGCCATGTGCTTTCATAGGCCGCACAGCCTTAGAGTTAATCCTCGCTCACTGTAAGTCGGCCCTCACGTGACAAAAGCCGCCGTTTTCACCTGAACGAGTTCAGGGTCTTGAAAAAGATTGACTGTTAAGAGTACGGCAAGTCACTCAGGATTACCTGGCGGAGTGGCATCATGCAAATAGGCAGGATAACTCGGGATTCGGCGTCCACGCCTGGTCAAGAGGGTATGAAAGCTAAACCCGGTGGGTTGGAAGCCCCCAAGTGACCTTATGAACAAATAATAAAGACTCAGATGCTTAGAAATGAAATGACAGAGGTCCTGAATTATAAGGGATGCCGGCTTTATTATATTGATCATAATATATACATTGCTAAGAGTATGTACAATGACAAATGCCGGTGGCTCAAGTGTAATAAGGCCGAAGATGAGCAATATTCCAAGGCCGACGGGTCTCCTCCTCCGACTTGCGTGAGTCCTTGTGTTCTCGTATATCAATGAGGTAGTATGACCCGTTGTTCAGGTTCTTGCTGACCACAAAAGGTCCTTCCCAAGGCGGGGATAACTTGTGCATGTCTGTTTGATCTTGGATGAGCCGGAGCACCAAATCACCTTCTTGAAATGTCTGAGTCTTGACTCTGCGGCTATGATAGCGACACAGGTCTTGCTGATATATTACCGAACGAGCCGCCGCAAGGTCACGCTCCTCATCCAACACATCAAGTGCATCTTGACGTGTTATCTCATTAGCAGTTTCAACATAAGCCGCCACATGAGGCGAGTCATGACGGATATCGCTTGGAAGAACCGCCTCCGCCCCATAGACCATGAAGAAAGGCGTATAGCCTGTTGACCTGTTGGGGGTGGTGTTGATGCTCCAAAGCACTGAAGGTAATTCCTCGACCCAACAACCCGGTGTACGATGCAAAGGAACCAGAAGCCGAGGCTTGATACCTCTCAAGATTTCTTGATTGGCCCTCTCAGCTTGACCATTAGACTGTGGATGAGCCACAGAGGAGACGTCAAGACGAATATGCTCCTGCTGACAAAATTCTCTCATAGCACCCTTAGACAGATTAGTACCATTATCAGTTATGATACTATGAGGATAACCAAAGCGAAAGATCACTTTCTTTATGAATTGAACCGCCGTCGCCGCATCGCACTTGCTGACCGGCTCTGCCTCAACCCACTTGGTAAATTTGTCAACCGCCACCAGGAGATGGGTTTTCTTATCCTTAGACCTCTTGAACGGTACAACCATATCAAGCCCCCAGACTGCAAACGGCCAAGTAATTGGAATCATCCTCAATTCTTGAGCCGGTACATGAGCCCGTCGAGAAAACTTCTGACAGCCATCACACTTACTGACAAGATCATCTGCATCAGCATGAGCCGTCAACCAATAAAATCCATCACGAAAAGATTTAGCCACGAGAGATTTAGAGCCGGCGTGATGACCACAATCACCTTCATGGATTTCTCTTAAAATCTCACGGCCCTCTTCAGGGGAAACACAACGCTGGAACACGCCCGTGACACTGCATCGGTGCAACTCGCCATTGACAATAGTCATGGACTTAGATCGCCGGGTTATCTGTCTGGCCGAAGTTTCATCCTCAGGTAACTCGCCCCGGGTCATATAAGCCAAATATGGGACTATCCAATCAGGAATAGCATGGAGAGCCACCACCAATTGTGCCTCCGGGTCAGGAATAGCAAGAACCTCTTCTGATGGCAATTTGACTGAAGGAGTATTCAACACATCAAGAAATACATTGGGAGGTACTAGCTTATGTTGAGATCCGAGCCGGCTCAATGCATCAGCCACATCATTCTTCCTTCGATCAAGATGCTCCACCTGATATCCTTTGAAGTGACCAGCAATATTGTCAACCGCCCGGCGATAAGCCGCCATGAGCGGGTCTTTGGAATCCCAAGTGCCTGACACCTGTTGAGCCACTAAATCTGAGTCGCCAAAACACCTGACCCGGCTTAGACTCATCTCTTTGGCCATCCGAAGACCATGGAGCAAAGCCTCATATTCAGCTGCATTGTTGGTGCAAGGAAACATCAACCTTAAAACATAGCAAAACTTATCACCTCGTGGGGAAGTTAAAATGACTCCAACCCCCGAGCCTTCCAATTGTCTAGACCCGTCGAAGTGGATAGTCCAGTATGTGTTGCCCGGCTTCTCTTCAGGCGTCTACAACTCTGTCCAGTTATGGATGAAATCCACAAGAGCTTGAGATTTAATAGCTGTCCTTGGAACATACGTCAGGCCATGAGGACCAAGCTCAATGGCCCACTTAGCCACCCGGCATGTAGCCTCTCTGTTCTGAATAATATCCCCCAAAGGGGCAGAACTAACCACAGTAATAGGGTGACCAAGAAAATAATGCTTAAGCTTACGACTGGCCATGAACACCCCATATACCAGTTTCTGCCAATGTGGGTAACGCTGCTTGGACTCAATTAGCACCTCGCTAACATAATAAGCCGGCCTCTGGACTGGGTACTCCTTACCCATTTCCTTGCGTTCCACCACAATCGCCACACTGACAGCTCTGCTGTTAGCCGCCACGTATAAAAGCAAGGGTTCTTTCTCAACAGGAGCCGCAAGGACGGGCGGCTCAGCTAGTTGCTTTTTGAGTGCCTCAAATGCCTCATTAGCCGTGTCACTCCAAACAAAACGGTCTATTTTCTTCATCATCTGGTACAAAGGGATTGCCTTCTCTCCCAGGCGGCTTATGAACTGGCTTAAAGCGGTGATACGACCCGCCAAGTGCTGGACATCATTGACACACACCGGCTTAGCCAATGAAGTAATAGCCTTAATCTTCTCCTGGTTAGCTTCAATACCTCTCTATGATACCAGAAAACCCAAGAGCTTGCCTGCAGGCACCCCAAAAACACACTTGGCCGGGTTAAGCATCATCTTGTAGACCCGGAGATTGTCAAAAGTCTCTTTCAAATCATCTAACAGAGTCTCCTTCTTTCTGGACTTGACAATAATATCATCCACATAAGCATGAACATTGCGCCCGATCTGGTCATGAAAGCAGTTCTGGACACAACATTGATAAGTCGCCTGTGCACTGTTGAGCCCAAAAGGCATAGACACATAGCAGAAAGCCCCAAAAGGTGTGATAAAAGCTGTCTTCTCTTGGTCTTTAACTGCCATCTTAATCTGATGATAACCAGAATAAGCATCCAGGAAGCACAAACGCTCACAACCCGCCGTGGCATCGATGATCTGATCAATACGGGGACGAGCAAAAGGATCAGCTGGACAAGATTTGCTGAGGTCTGTATAATCCACACACATACGCCAAGTGCCATTTTTCTTAAGTACCAGCACCGGGTTAGCCAACCACCCAGGGTGAAAAACTTCAACGATGAACTCGGCCGCCAAGAGACGGGCCACCTCTTCTCCAATGGCCATACGTCGTTCTTCATTAAAACGGCGAAGGAACTGCTTCACCGGCTTAAACTTAGGATCAATATTGAGAGTGTGCTCAGCGAGTTCTCTTGGTACACCTGGCATGTCTGAAGGCTTCCATGCAAAGATGTCCCGATTCTCACGGATGAACTTGATGAGCACGCTTTCCTATTTCGGATCCATGTTGGCACTGATTGTGAATTGCTGAGATGAGTCGCCAGGGACAAAATCAACTTGTTTAGTATCATCAGCCAATTTAAACTTCAACAAAGGATCTTGCTCAGTAGTTGGCTTCTTCAAAGGGGTCATATCGGCCGGGTCAGCATATGCAGCATCACCTTCTTCACATTCCAAAGCAATCTTTCTATTACCATGGACTGTAACCCTTACGTCCAGGCATCTTAAGCTGGAGATACACATAACACGGCTGTGCCATAAATTTGGCATAAGCCGGCCGACCAAACAGAGCGTGATAAGGGCTCTTGATTTTAACCACCTCAAACCACAATGTCTCTGTCCTGTAATCATAGTCATCGCCAAAAGCCACTTCTAAGGCAATCTTACCGACTGGATATGCCGGCTTACCAGGTACCACATCGTGAAAGACCGTAGAGGACGGCTTAAGATTTTTATTGGTCAGATCCATTCGGCGAAAGGTATCATAATAAAGGATATTGATGCTGCTTCCACCATCCATGAGGACTTTAGTGAATTTGTAACCCCCAACCTGAGGGGCTACCACCAATGCTAGCTGACCCGGATTATCCACCCGGGGCGGGTGATCTTCCCTACTCCATGTGATAGGCTGCTCTGACCAACGCAGGTATTGAGGTGTCGCCGGCTCAACTGAATTGACCGCACGCTTATGTACCTTCTGATCTCTCTTGCAAAGACTTGTGGTGAAAACATGATACTGGCCGCTGCTAAGCTGCTTCGGGTTACTCTGATATCCTGACTACTGTTGCTGGTTACCTTGACTGAGCTGTTGGTTATAACCGCCCTGATTGCCCTATCCTTGATATCCAGAATTTGAGCCGCCGCCCCCAAAGCCGGGCCCATGTGAGCCAGATCCTGACCCGCCATGCGGGCCATTATTACTATCATGATTCCGATGAAAACCAGAATTCTTGTATTCCTTCATGATGAAACAATCCTTCCACAAATGAGCCGCTGGTTTATTGGGAAGACTGTGTTTCGGGCAAGGTTCGTTCAACATCGTCTCCAGGTTAAATTTCGGTCCTCCAAACTGTGGCTTACCCTTACGACGCTGATTGTTATGCTGAGCATTGGTGTTAGCCACAAAATCTGACCCGCCATCGGTTTGCTTGCGCTTGCCACCATTACCCTGGCTATGACCTGTCATGTTTTGCTGCTGACCCTTACTATTGCCATTCTTCTTTCCCTTGTTGGACTTCTCTTCATCAGATCCTGGGTCCTTGGTATTGTTTGAGTCAGCATACTTGATGAGAGCCGCCATGAGCTCTCCCATGTCATTGCAGTGACGCTTAAGCCGCCCCAGCTTCTGTTTGAGAGGCGTGAAATGACAATTTTTCTCCAAAATCAGAACAGCAGAGCCGGCCGCAATGCTATCCGACGAGTGGATAATAGCTGAGACCTGGCGAACCCAATGGTGGGCCGACTCATCCTCTCGCTGCACACAATTGTCCAAATCAATGATCGACAAAGGCTGCTTACATGTTCCTTTGAAATTCTAAACAAAACACGCTTTCAATCCAGCCCATGAACTGATGGAATTGGCAGGCAGCCCTTTCAGCCAGGTTCGAGCTGGCCCATCTAACATCATGGTGAAGTATTTGGCGCATACAGCATCATTAACATCTAACATCTCCATCGCCAGCTCATAACTTTCAATCCAAGCCTCAGGTGGAAGATCAGCTGTGTAATTAGGTACCTTATGAGGGCCCTTAAAATCCTTGGGCAAACGCTCGTTGCATAGAGCCGGTACTAGACACAGCACCCCAACTGACCTGGAAATTGTCCCAACTCCAATGGATGCTGAAGGGGCTACCGAAAACTGCTGGTGAGTCCCCAGTTGAGCCGCCAAATCTGCCTCACGACGGGCTCTAGCCTGATCTATGAGGGCCTGAGCATTGTTCGGCATATGGTCATGATACGTCTCCGTCGTATCTACTTTTCCTAACGCTTTTCCTCTTGTTTTGGACTCTAATTTGCATGATTTGAATGAAACTAACCCAGACTGACGCTATTTTCAGTAGAACTACCATGGTGTTGTTTTTGTGCAGAAATAAAATTTCTCGGATTGGGACGAAACTTTGCGAGGATTTTTTATACAATAAAAGAGAATTTCTGGAGCCAAGAACCATCGAAGGGGGGCACCTGAGTGGGCACAACCCACCAGGGCGCGCCCTCCCTCCTGGCGCGCCCAGGTGGGTTGTCCTCACCTGGTGGCCCCGCAGACCTCAACCCTGACACTATAAATTCACATTTTCGGAGAAAAAATCAGGGAGAAAGAATTATCGCGTTTCGCGAGACGGAACTGCTGCCACCTCCTGTTCTTCATCGGGAGGCCAGATCTGGAGTCCGTTTGGGGCAACGGAGAGGGGGATCTTCGATCTTCGTCATCACCAACCCTGCTCCATCGCCAATTCCATGATGCTCCCCACCGGGAGTGAGTAATTCCTTCGTAGGCTCGCTGGTCGGTGAGGAGTTGGATGAGATTCATCATGTAATCGAGTTAGTTTTGTGAGGGCTTGATCCCTAGTATCCATTATGTCCTGAGATTGATGTTGCTATGACTTAGCCATGCTTAATGCTCGTCACTTTGGGCCCGGGTGCCATGGTTTCAGATCTGAACCATTTATGTTATCACCATTATATCTATGTTCTAGATCCGATCTTGCAAGTTATAGTCACCTACTACGTGTTATGATCCGGCAACCCCAGAGTGATAGAAGTCGAGACACTTCCCGGTGATGACTGTAGTTTGAGGAGTTCATGTATTCATTATGTGTTAATGCTTTGTTCCGGTTCTCTATTAAAAGGAGGCCTTAATATCCCTTAGTTTTCATATGGACCCCGCTGCCAAGGGAGGGTAGGACAAAAGATGTCATGCAAGTTCTTTCCATAAGCATGTATGACTATTTACGGAATACATGCCTACATTATATTTATGAACTGGAGCTAGTGTCGTATCGCCCTAGGTTATGACTGTTATATGATGAATATCATCCAATGAATTCACCGATCCAATGCCTACGAATTTCTCTCATATTGTTCTTGCTTAGTTACTATTGCTACCATTACTGTTACACTTGCTACAAAATCATTGTTATCACTGTTACTATTACTATTGCTGCTACTACTACCATCAAAACTATCATATTACTTTGCTACTGATCACTTTGCCACAGATAATTAATCTCCAGGTGTGGTTGAATTGACAACTCAACTGATACTTGCAAATATTCTTTGGCTCCCCTTGTGTCGAATCAATAAATTTGGGTTGAATACTCTACCCTCGAAAATTGTTGCGATCCCCTATACTTGTGGGTTATCAAGACCTATTTATATGGAACATCAAGCTTGGGGATGCTGATACGTCTCCATCGTATCTATAATTTTTGATTGTTTCATGCCAATATTATAAAACTTTCACATATTTTTGGCAACTTTTTATATGATTTATTGGACTAACCTATTGATCCAGTGCCCAGTGCCAGTTCCTGTTTGTTGCATGTGTTTTGTTTCGCAGAAAATCCATATCAAACGAAGTCCAAACACGATAAAAATTTACGGAGAATTATTTTGGAATATTTATGATTTTTGGGAGGTGGAATCAATGCAAATGGGGGCCCACAGTGACCACAACCCACCAGGGCGCGCCGGGCACCCCCTGGCGCGCCCAGGTATCTTGTGCCCTCCTCGAATGTTGCTTGGGGCCCTTCTTCTGGCGCAAGAAAGATAATTTATGGAAACAAATCGTGTAAAAATTTCAGTGCAATCAGAATTACGGATCTCTGGGAATTTAAGAAATGGCGAAGGGCCAGATCTGAGGAACGCGAAACAGAAGAGAACAGAGAGGGAGATCCAATCTCGGAGGGGCTCCCGCCCCTCCGCCGGCATGGAGGCCATGGACCAGAGGGGGAACTCTCCTCCCATCTAGGAGGAGGCCAAGGAAGAAGAAGAAGGAGGGGGGCTCTCTCCCCCTCTCTCCCGGTGGCGCCGGAGTGCCGCCGGGGCAAGGATCATGACGACGATCTACATCAACAATCTTGCTACCGTCAACACCAACTCTCTGCCCCTCTATGCAGCGGTGTAACACCCTTTCTCCCCGCTGTAATCTCTACTTAAACATGGTGCTTAACTCCATATATTATTTCCCAATGATATTTGGCTATCCTATGATGTTTGAGTAGATCTGTTTTGTCCTATGGGTTAATCGTGATCTTGGTTGGTATGATTGTATATTTTATTTATGGTGCTGTCCTACGGTGCCCTCCGTCTCACGCAAACGTGAGGGATCCCCGTTGTAGGGTGTTGCAATATGTTCATGGTTTGCTTATTGTCGGTGTTGCGGTGGTGACAGCAGCCTAAACGCGGGTAAGTGGGTTATGGCGTATGGGAGTAAAGAGGACTTGATACTTAATGCTATGGTTGGGTTTCACGACTTTAATGATCTTTAGTAGTTGTGGATGCTTGCTAGGGGTCCAATCATAAGTGCATATGATCCAAGTAGAGAAAGTATGTTAGCTCATGCCTCTCCCTCATATAAAATTGGAAGAATGATTACCGGTCTAGTTATCGATTGCCTAGGGACAAATGACTTTCTTGTTGACAAAAGTTATCCACTTTTATTACCTTGCAATTTATTCATAGTTTTATTCTCGCAAAGTACTCATAGTTTTATTCTTGCAAAATAGTTTCATACTTGTTTTAGGTAAAGCAAACGTCAAGTGTGCGTAGAGTTGTATCGATGGTCGATAGAACTTGAGGGAATATTTGTTCTACCTTTAGCTCCTCGTTGGGTTCGACACTCTTATTTATCGAAGAAGGCTACAAACGATCCACTATACTTGTGGGTTATCAAGACCTTTTTCTGGCGCCGTTGCCGGGGAGCAATAGCGTGGGGTGAATATTCTCGTGTGTGCTTGTTTGCTTTATCACTAAGTTGTTTTTATTTCCTCTTCTAAGTTGTTATCTATCTTTAGTTATGGATATGGAACACGAAACACCAAAAAAATTAGTTGTACTCGCTACTCATGGAGATGGGGAACCTCCTAAAACCCTCGATGCTCGTTATGTGAAAGATATTATGCACCACTTTGATAATCCTAAGAAAACCCCATTCAACTTGATAATGGGAGACACGTTGGATCAACGTGAATACTTTAGGGATTATCGCTTGACACAAAAAGGGAAACTCTTATGGGATCAAATTCATATGTTGAAATGGTATGCTTGGAATCTATGCTCTAGATATGATTATACTTGTTGCTCTAGGATGAAGGCTCCACACCTTCCCTTTTCATGGAAATTTAATGATAATGAAACCTTGGCTTCTTATGCCAATGGTAGATATGATTATTATGATGTGGAACGAATAGAAGAATTTGTTGCTTTTAAGGGTGCTTATGAAATTGAATCTTTGTTTTTAAAGTATGAAGCTTTTGATGATGATGTTTATAGACCTGAAATTTTTGCCATCCTTAAATATTGCTATGAAAATTATAAATACAATTCTGATATTGATATATTTATTGAGAAAGTCTCCGCTGTCCAAGAAGAGACTAATATTTTGCAGGAGTCTATGGAAGAAGAAATTGATGAAACTATGAGCTCTTTGGATGAAAAAGATGATGAGGAGAGCGAAGAACAAAAGGAGGAAGAGCGGATTAGCTACCCGTGCCCACCTTCTAATGAGAGTAACCCTCCAACTCATACATTGTTTAATGTTCCTTCGTTCTTACCGAAGGATGAATTCTATGATAATTGCTATGATCCCGTTGATTCTTTTGAAATATCCCTTTTCGATGAACTTGATGCTTGCTATGCTTGTGGCCTTGATGCCAATATGAATTATGCTTATGGATATGAACTTGCTATAGTTCCTTATGTTAAGAATGAAATTATTTCTATTGCACCCACACATGATAGTCCTATTATCTTTTTGAATTCTCCAAACTACACTATATCGGAGAAGTTTGCTCTTATTAAGGATTATATTGATGGGTTGCCTTTTACTGTTACACATGATGATTTTGATGAATACAATATGCATGTGCTTGCTGCTCCTACTTGCAATTATTATGAGAGAGGAACTACATCTCCACCTCTTTATGTTTCCAACACGACAAAATTGCAACAAACTGCTTATGCTATGTATTGGCCTTCACTTGATGTGCATGAATTGTTCTTGTATGACATGCCGACGCATAGTAAGATAGTTAGACTTCGTCATTGCATGATATATGTTGCTTTGTGCTCACTACTAAATGCCAAATCATTGCTAATTAAAATTGGCTTTGATATACCACTATCACACTACAGTGATCTCTCTCTAATAGTGGCCATGTTATCATGATCACTCAGTCAATCTGCCATTTGTCCAAAATCAAACCCAAAATTCAAATTTGAAATGCAAGTCCAATAATTATTTCTTCAAACAGCAAATCAAAATTGCTCATAATATTGCAAATAATCCAGAAGCAATTATAAAAATATAATCAACATTAGTTGAATTAGTTAAAGGACTCTCACAGCATGAAACCACATCAAAACAGTAAATTAAATTGCCAAACTATTTAATTAAAATTCAAATGAAATCATTTATTCACCAAACCTTTTTCTGACAGGGCTAACTGTTGCAACATATTTATGTGGCATAAACTCATATTTTACTAAAGTCATTTAGTGGCCTAGCAATTTACAAAAACAGAAATAAAAACAGAAACAGAAAAGAAAAGGAAAAAGGCCCTAAACATCTACAGTGGACTGGGCCTAAGTGCACAGTGCACTGGCCCAGCCCAACCGGCCCACCTCTCCCGCCTCTCTCTCTTCCCCGTCACCGTGTCGGCCGCGCCGTGGCTGGGCGCGCGCGCGCCGACCAGCCAGCAACACGACAACGTCCACCGACAGCGAGGGGATAAGGACTCCCACGAGCCCTCCCCCCTGGACGCCCTCGCCACTCTTCCCCCCTTTCCTTCCCCTAGCGCTCGCACAGCTCCTCTCCCTCCTCTGCTCGCGCAACCGAGCGTGGCCGCCGCCACATCCCCGTCGTCCCCACGGCCACCGGCGGCCCCGTGCCCGCTGAACCTGTCCGCGAGCTCCGCCGGCATCTACCTCTTCTCCTGGTGCCCTCAGGCGGAGCCGGAGAGCCCCGCTGCCGCCGATCGCCCTCGTCTGCATCTCCGACCGCTGCCGTTCCCCTCCGACTCCGGTGACCCCTCTGCTGCTACTAACCTGTCGCAGGCTTCTCGTAGCCGCTCGGTGAGCCCCCTTAATCTTCTCCCTCGCTCACTGGCCGGCCCCCTGCGCCGCTGCTTGCTGTCGCCATTGCTGCGCTCCGACCGCCACGGCTGTCATTACCCACCGTAGCCACCACCCACCTCCGGGCCAACCGAGCTCGCCAACGAGCTCAGGGCACCTCTCTGGTGCCACCCATGCCTTCGGTTCATCCTCCCGTGCCCCGTAGCTACGAGTTCGACGAAGCCCGAACTACGGCCGCCGCTGTGGACGCCGGTCCGGCCACTTCCGGTCGCCCCCGCGGCCCCACGCTAGGTCCATTCGATGTGGTGTTTCGCCCTTGTTCAAACGCGCCCAAAAACGCGCGTTTCGGCTAACCGTAGACGGATCCCGAGCCTCTCCGGCGAAAGCGCCACCGCGGGAGGCTCACCGGAGCGATTTCGGCAACCCCGCTGAGCTGGCACGGCATGGGACCCGCCCAGTGACACTGCAAGTGGGCCCCTGGCCGCCATTGACCCTGTTGACCACGGTCAACGCGGGGTACTGTTCCCCCTGATGCTGACATGTAGGCCCTCTCGGTTAACTAAATCAACTAAACGGTTTTTAATTAAAACTTAATTAGATTAGCTAAATACCCACTGACAGGTCGTGCCCACTAGCTAATTAGTCTGCTAGTTAAGTATTAATTCACTGTTAGACCTCACAGTGGCTGACAGGTGGGTCCCACCTGTCAGTTTGACCAGTCAGCAGGTCTGTTGACTGCTGACGTCACCCACATGTCATGCTGACATCATATCTCATTTTTTGCCGAATTTAGTAATTTAAATAAATCTAGGAAATGCTAAAAACTTTGGAAAATTCATAGAAATTAAACCGTAGCTCAGATTGAAAAACTTTACATATGAAAGTTGCTCAGAATGACGAGACGAATCCAACTGTGCCATCTGTTTCCATGTCAGGACACTCTATGTAGGTGAACCCGCAACTTTTCGTCCGTTTCCGGTAGATGAATAGTGCATACATACCGGTTAATAAATCCAACTTAAATCCTAAAATAACTAAAATGACTTAGACATATCTTTAGGCAACCCTGCACCGCACCTTAAGCATAGCATGCTCTGTGTTGCATTGTTTTCTGAGTATTTATCTGTTTCCTTCCCCTCTTCTCTCTCGGTAGACCCCGACACCGACGTAGTCCCCGAGGCCGACGCAGCTCCGGAGTACGACTACACAATTGACGACCAGACCCTTGCTGCAGAGCTTCCAGGCAAGCACCCCCCCTTGAGCATACCTATATCGCCTATTCTCTTCTTTCTTGTGCTTGCATTAGAATTGCTCCTACTACTGCTTTACCTATTCTGATGCATGACCTGATTTTGTAACCTGCTTTTGATAATTACCGGCTTGTCCTAAACTGCTAGTATAGGCTGGGTAGAGAACCACCAGAGACCCCCACTTTGTCCCAATTGCCCCGCTGGACCATCAGAAGACTCAACAACCAGGCCCCGACACCGCACATCACCCCCCTTAGTTGTACGACACTGCAGCGTTACTATCGATTGCCGAGGGTGATACCTCGTTCAGCACTTCTGATGTTAACTCTGTAGAGTAGCTATTCGGTCGTGGTCATCAAGGGTGATTCCTCCTTCACCACACCTGATAACGACGCCATCGTGCAACACCTCAAGTGTGAACCTCGAGGGTGATTCCTCCTAAGTTCACCTTGACGACTACATTAGGTGGAATCCATCGAGGGTGATTCCTCAGGTTTCCCCCTGGTGTTTGAACACACAGTTACTATGACTTTAACCATGAACCATGATAAAGTCGGGTCGGCCCTGAGGGGTACCCGCGCGAGCATGTGATGCGATTGATGTGTAGTCGGGTGACCAGAGAGAGTACCCGCGAGATAATTACGAGGCGTGGCCGGGCATTCTTAGCCCTTGCCGCAAGTCCTCGAGACGGGGCGATGGGGTCACATCGATCGTGAGTCTCTGCTCGTTATCGCGCGCTCCTAATTCACTAACGGTTTGGATATTTGATCCGAGTGGGCCTCTAGCCCGATAGCACTAACCATCACGTGGGAACAGTTATGGGCACTCTGTGTCGTATGCATCAGCCGAAGCTTAATGGACGTCAGCGAATGAGCGGCGCGCGCTGGGTTGGACCGCGTTAAGCACCCTCTGTTGTACTGGAAGCTGCTAGGTCTGCTCACCGGCCGCGTACGCAACATGTAGGAGCGCCCGGGGCGATGGCCCAAGACCCCTGGGGGCATAGGTTAGTCCGGCGTGCTGACCTCTCTGTTAAGCCTAGGTCGGGTTGCGTCGTATCGTTTGGCCGAGGCCGGGCTTGACCCAGAAAAGTGTGTCAGGCCGGAGTTAATCGAGCGTGGTGGGTAAGTTGGTGCACCCTTGCAGGGAAGAACTAATCTATGCATAGCCTATCCTCGGTAACGGACGCTCGGAGTTGCATCCCAATCGATACAACTAGAACTGGATACTTGAGATGAGATATGGATACTAGGGCTCTGGGATCTCTTTCTCGCAGGGAGTCGAGGAAGGATCTCTAGCCGAGGTTGATGACACTACTATTACTACTTTACATTATGCTATTCTGTACTCTTCTAATGCTGCAAGACCGCTGAAGATGCTAGTCTTCGATAGGACTAGGCCTTCTCTCTATTCTGGCATTTCTACAGCCCAGTCCACATATACAGCCTCTCTTTGATAATGTTGCATATGTAGTGTAGACCCTTGCTTGCTGAGTACTTCGGATGAGTACTCACGGTTGCTTTGCTTCCTCTTTTTCCCATACCCGTTTGATGCAACTAGGTGACGGAGCCCCGGAGCCAGCTGCCCCCGTCGACGACTACTACTATCACCCCGAGGGTGGTTACTACTACGAGCTTGCCGACGACCAGGAGTAGGATCAGAGGGTCTCAGGCAGGAGGCCTGCGCCTTTTCGATCGTAGTGTTTTCTTTTGCCCGCCTTCTTCAAGGCTTATCTGTGTTTTCTTTTATATCTGTACTCAGATATCTGATGCTTCCGCTGACGCTTGTACGCGAGCTTATGTATTCGAGCCCTCGAGGCCCCTGGCTTGTAATATAAAGCTTGTATGACTTTATTTATGTTTTAGAGTTGTGTTGTGATATCCTCAAGTGAGTCCTTAGGCTTGATCGTGTGCATTTGCGTGTTTGATTAGTGCACGATTAAGCCGGGGGCGTCACAGGTTGGTATCAGAGCCGACTGCCTGTAGGAACCCCCTTTCCAACTCCTTGGCCGAAGTTGAGTCTAGTCGTCCAAAATTGTTTTTCTAACTTGGCTGTGTGGCTTACGGGCCCACGTCGCCACTTGGGTGGTATAAGGATCTTTTATTCCTCGTCTTTACTCTGGGACTCTGATCTCTCGTCTATTCGGGTTAAAGATTTTGCTAACTTAAAACATTAGGTTCTCGCAACCGCTTCCTCCCGGAGAGCCCCTCTTCCAGATGATGGCTTGAATCACCAGAAGATTCTGAAGATACACCTCGATGATTCCGGAGACCCTTACGCCCACCGCTCTTGCAGTTCCCTACCATCGATAAACCCCCAGGATAACTACACATCCTTGCCGTTTGAACCTTCTTTCCCAGTTGCTCCGTTGTTCCGAGAATCCTTGGTGCCTACCGCTTTGCAGCTTCTTTCGCACCGCAGATAATTCCTCACACTTCCGGGGATTCGCTCATCCACAGTTGATCATGTGTTTTGCCAAATACTTCATAATACTATCTGACATTCCGAAAATCCACTGCAACCTATTGCTTTGGAAAGTCTTGCCCGTCTGCATTATGGTTAACGCCATATGACTGGCAATATTCATTAACATCCTTTGTTATTATCATTCTGAACCTATTGATTCATTATGTATGTGAGTGCTCCCTATCATCAACTAATTCCTAGAATTCGTCCTTCTGACTCAGGTGCCATTATGAACATGAGTTGGATCTCGACCAATCAAGTTGCAAATGATTGTCCATCTAGATCTATTTAACTTACTCATCTTTTGATCAGAGCGTCTGCCTCTGATCGTTCGTTCTGAAAGTCATAATCTCCTTGTATTTAAACATCAAATTATTCAGCTGTTTCTACAATCTGATGCCTATGCATTCTTTCTTCTTCTGGTTGAGTACCGTTACTCACATCAGATCCCTTGTGGACCGCCAAATCCCTGTTGGATCATCTCCGACAGTATCCATCGTATTCAATAACCTTGTGAGTTCTTCCCTGATACAAATACCTTCGGTAAATTGTATCATTTGCTTTGACTTCGACACTTTGCTTTCGAACTCGTATCCCTTGCTTTGGTTGATGGTTGTATAGATTTGTAAAATGTCCCGATGGGTTGTATCTATGCTTCTGCCATCTGTGAGAACCCAGAAACTTCTACGGGTCACTCACTACTGGTGTTACACCAGATAAATTTTCAACATTTCAACTTCATTAAAAGCAAGAAGTGAATGAAAGGTTATGCATTGGATAAGTGGGAGTCGACCTTGAACCTTTGTATTCATGCCCATGGACCCGATGTAGAACTTATCATGGAAGTTGCTCGTAAAAATAATTACCCCTTGTTATAAGTTCATCTTGTATCGGTGGTTTGATCATTTATAGCCGTGGATCCAACCATAGTTTCTCCTTAATCCCATTTCCTGGACAAGTTACGATACTTGTCTTCTGCATATCATTTCATCTGTCCAACCTCTATTCTGATCTACCTCGAGTATTGCCCCTGTTATCTCGAGGATACTGTTTCATTGCACTATCTCTTGTAAATTATTATGGGATGATACTCCATTACATCATTCCTAGCCTGATCGGCTATATCAATATCGTGCTAAATTTTAACTGTGCTACCGGGTCCTTCTTCACGGAGCACAATTTTCGATGATGAGCTAAGCTTGCGTCGACCTTCCTCATCTTATCATTTCACCTCGAACAACAAGCTTGATTTCGAGCTTGTGTCTTATCCATGGTTCCAATAACCTTTCGTTGCATCATTCCTTTTGCTTGAAGTCATCGCAGTTCGATGGCATCCTTATAGCGCCTCTCGACAAAATTTGTCGTGATCCCCGTCAATATATTGACTTGTTCTAAGATATCAATTGAATTCATGATGAGAAATACCATCCTTGCCCCTCGATGAATTGTGTTGTCATCGACAACATCCTTGCATCCCTGCCAACTCAGACTTGGTTATGTTTTGCTTACACCTTGCTTTCCCTGCTATTCTTGAAATTGTTTCTTTGTAACTCTTGTGATCTTCAGACCCAACTTTCACTTGAAACACCATCATATTGCTACCTCAAAGCATAACTGTGGTATTCCGAATATCAACAAGAACATTGGAAGCACATTGCCAAATGCTTCTTGATCTATTATCCAAACACCATTGTATGGGTAATAGCATGATTTTCCCTCGCCCCTCTATCTAAATGCTTTTGAACTTGCCGTTCTATCATGTATAACATGTTCCGCTTTTCCTTGGGAAGGATATACTCCCAATTCTTGTGTGTAACACATTTTCCTCTCCAGTGGTCTGTTTAATCCGATAATTACATTTTTCTTTCCATTGGTTTGTTTAACCTTTCTGGTGATCTATATGATAAAAGCAGAAAATATTTCCCTGCTTATGTATACACCACGATGTACAACCTTGTTAGTGAGACCCTGTTACTATTTGTTGATGACAATCCGGTAACCACCGATGGACGAGAACCTTGCCTATTGGTCCGCCTCGTCTTAACGAGCAGGAAAATGGTTCTCTTCGTCCCTCGCCCTTGGTACCAACGTTGTTGCCAACATGTCTGACAGGCTATACTCTGGCATGCCTTGCTATCAAATACGTGCAAGATGTCACCGTTCTCCCTACTTTTGATCGACCCCCATCACAGTTCCACAGGATCGGAACCTAACTCTCCTGTAAATCCTTGATTCCGAAGTGTCCTTTGCTCTTGGCTTTGTGTATTACCACGAGCCACCCTCCGAGAGTTGATCTATTCCCTATGCTCTGAACCCCCTTCTTATACTCTGTTCAGGTATCGATCGGTTGTCCAATCGCTTGAAACTTCTTATAATACCTTCATACTTTGCTCTCGGTGTTTTCCTAAATTTCAACTCGAGAGATACTTCTGCCACATTCCCTGAATTGTTCACCAGTTAATCGACCTCGCAAGGGTCAGTTCTCCCGAAGTTACCCTTTACTTCCCCACCTAAATCTCGGAACGAGATTTCTTGTAGTGGAGGAGATTTGTAACATCCCCACTATCACACTACAGTGATCTCTCTCAAATAGTGGCCATGTTATCATGATCACTCAGTCAATCTGCCATTTGTCCAAAATCAAACCCAAAATTCAAATTTGAAATGCAAGTCAAATAATTATTTCTTCAAATAGCAAATCAAAATTGTTCATAATATTGCAAATAATCCAGAAGCAATTATAAAAATATAATCAACATTAATTGAATTAGTTAAAGGACTCTCACAGCATGAAACCACATCAAAACAGTAAATTAAATTGCCAAACTATTTAATTAAAATTCAAATGAAATCATTTATTCACCAAACCTTTTTCTGACAGGGCTAACTGTTGAAACATATTTATGTGGCATAAACTAATATTTTACTAAAGTCATTTAGTGGCCTAGCAATTTACAAAAACAAAAATAAAAATAGAAACAGAAAAGAAAAGGAAAAAGGCCCTAAACATCTACAGTGGACTGGGCCTAAGTGCACAGTGCACTGGCCCAGCCCAACCGGCCCACCTCTCCCGCCTCTCTCTCTTCTCCGTCGCCGTGTCGGCCGCGCCGTGGCTGGGCGTGCGCGCGCCAACCAGCCAGCAACACGACGACGTCCACCGACAGCGAGGGGATAAGGACTCCCGCAAGCCCTCCCTCCTGGACGCCCTCGCCACTCTTCCCCCCCTTTCCTTCCCCTAGTACTCGCACCGCTCCTCTCCCTCCTCTGCTCGCGCAACCGAGCGTGGCCGCCGCCACATCCCCGTCGTCCCCACGGCCACCGGCGGCCCCGTGCACGCTGAACCTGTCCGCGAGCTCCGCCGGCATCTACCTCTTCTCCTGGTGCCCTCAGGCAGAGCCGAAGAGCCCCGCTGCCGCCGATCGCCCTCGTTTGCATCTCCGACCCCCGCCATTCCCCTCTGACTCTGGCGACCCCTCTACTGCTACTAACCTGTCGCAGGCTTCGCATAGCCGCTCGGTGAGCCCCCTTAATCTTCTCCCTCGCTCACTGGCCGGCCCCCTGCACTGCTGCTTGCCATCGCCATTGCTGCGCTCCAACCGCTGCGGCTGTCGTTACCCACCGTAGCCACCACCCACCTCCGGGCCAACCGAGCTCGCCAACGAGCTTAGGGCACCTCTCTGGTGCCACCCATGCCTTCGGTTCATCCTCTCGTGCCCCGTAGCTACGAGTTCGACGAAGCCCGAACTCCGGCCGCCGCTGTGGACGCCGGTCCGGCCACTTTCGGTCGCCCTCGCGGCCCCGCACTAGGTCCATTCGATGTGGCGTTTCGCCCTCGTTCGAACGCGCCCAAAAATGCGCGTTTCGGCTAACCGTAGACGGATCCCGAGCCTCTCCGGCGAAAGCGCCGCCGCGGGAGGCTCACCGGAGCGATTCCGGCGACCCCGCTGAGCTGGCACGGCGTGGGACCCGCCCAGTGACACTGCGAGTGGGCCCCTGGCCGCCGTTGACACCGTTGACCACGGTCAACGCGGGGTACTTCTCCCCCTGATGCTGATGTGTGGGCTCGCTCGGTTAACTAAATCAACTAAATGATTTTTAATTAAAACTTAATTAGATTAGCTAAATACCCACTGACAGGCCGAGCTCAGTAGCTAATTAGTCTGCTAGTTAAGTATTAATTCACTGTTAGACCTCACAGTGGCTGATAGGTGGGTCCCACCTGTCAGTTTGACCAGTCAGGAGGTCTGTTGACTGCTGACATCACCCACATGTCATGCTGACATCATATTTCATTTTTTGCCAAATTTAGTAATTTAAATAAATCTAGGAAATGCTAAAAACTTTGGAAAATTCATAGAAATTAAACCGTAGCTCAGATCGAAAAACTTTACATATGAAAGTTGCTCAGAACGACGAGACGAATCCAACCATGCCATCTGTTTCCATGTCGGGACCCTCTACATAGGTGAACCCGCAACTTTTAGTCCATTTCCGGTAGATGAATAGTGCATACATACCGGTTAATAAATCCAACTTAAATCCTAAAATAACTAAAATGACTTAGACATATCTTTAGGCAACCCTGCACTGCACCTTAAGCATAGCATGCTCTGTGTTGCATTGTTTGCTGAGTATTTATCTGTTTCCTTCCCCTCTTCTCTCTCGGTAGACCCCGACACCGACGTAGTCCCCGAGGCCGATGCAGCTCCGGAGTACGACTACACAATTGATGACCAGACCCTTGCCGCAGAGCTTCCAAGCAAGCACCCCCCCCTTGAGCATGCCTATATCGCCTATTCTCTTCTTTCTTGTGCTTGCATTAGAATTGCTTTTGCTACTGCTTTACCTATTCTGATGCATGACCTGATTTTGTAACCTGCTTTTGATAATTAACTGCTTGTCCTAAACTGCTAGTATAGGCTGGGTAGAGAACCACCAGAGACCCCCACTTTGTCCCAATTGCCCCGCTGGACCATCAGAAGACTCAACAACCAGGCCCCGGCACCGCACATCACCCCCCTTAGTTGTACGACACTGCAACATTACTATTGAGTGCCGAGGGTGATACCTCGTTCAGCACTTCTGATGTTAACTCTCTAGAGTAGCTATTCGGTCATGGTCATCGAGGGTGATTCCTCCTTCACCACACCCGATAACGACGCCGTCGTGCAACACCTCAAGTGTGAACCTCGAGGGTGATTCCTTCCTAAGTTCACCTTGACGACTACATTAGGTGGAATCCATCGAGGGTGATTCCTCAGGTTTCCCCCTGGTGTTTGAACACACAGTTACTATGACTTTAACCATGAACCATGATAAAGTCGGGTCGGCCCTGAGGGGTACCCGCGCGAGCATGTGATGCGATTGATGTGTAGTCGGGTGACCAAAGAGAGTACCCGCGAGATAATTACAAGGCGTGGTTGGGCATTCTTAGCCCTTGCCGCAAGTCCTCGAGACGGGGCAATGGGGTCACATCGATCGTGAGTCTCTGCTCATTATCGCGCGCTCCTAATTCACTGACGGTTTGGATATTTGATCCGAGTGGGCCTCTAGCCTGATAGCACTAACCATCACGTGGGAACAGTTATGGGCACTCTGTGTCGTATGCATCAGCCGAAGCTTAATGGACGTCAGCGACTGAGCGGCGTGCGCTGGGTTGGACCGTGTTAAGCACCCTCCGTTGTACTGGAAGCTGCTAGGTCTGCTCACCGGCCGCGTACGCAACGTGTAGGAGCGCCCGGGGCGATGGCCCAAGACCCCTGGGGGCATAGGTTAGTCCGGCGTGCTGACCTCTCTGTTAAGCCTAGGTCGGGTTGCGGCGTATCGTTTGGCCGAGGCCGGGCTTGACCCAGAAAAGTGTGTCCGGCCGGAGTTAATCAAGCGTGGTGGGTAAGTTGGTGCACCCCTGCAGGGAAGAACTAATCTATGCATAGCCGATCCTCGGTAACAGACGCTCGGAGTTGCATCCCAATCAATACAACTAGAACTGGATACTTGAGATGAGATATGGATACTAGGGCTCTGGGATCTCTTTCTCGCAGGGAGTCGAGGAAGGATCTCTGGCCGAGGT
Organism: Thinopyrum elongatum; assembly: GCA_011799875.1. Classification (NCBI taxonomy): domain Eukaryota; kingdom Viridiplantae; phylum Streptophyta; class Magnoliopsida; order Poales; family Poaceae; genus Thinopyrum; species Thinopyrum elongatum. The sequence goes on along the minus strand of CM022299.1, from coordinate 323,970,985 downwards.
TGATGACACTACTATTACTACTTTACATTATGCTATTCTGTACTGTTCTAATGCTGCAAGACCGCTGAAGATGATTCCGCAAGACCGCTGAAGATGCTAGTCTTTGATAGGACTAGGCCTTCTCTCTATTCTGGCATTTCTACAGCCCAGTCCACATATACAGCCTCTCTTTGATAATGTTGCATATGTAGTGTAGATCCTTGCTTGCTGAGTACTTCGGATGAGTACTCACGGTTGCTTTGCTTCCTCTTTTTCCCATACCCGTTTGATGCAACCAGGTGACGGAGCCCCGGAGCCAGCTGCCCCCGTCGACGACTACTACTATCACCCCGAGGGTGGTTACTACTACGAGCTTGCCGAACGACCAGGAGTAGGATCGGAGGGTCCCAGGCAGGAGGCCTGCGCCTTTTCGATCGTAGTGTTTTCTTTTGCCCCGCCTTCTTAAAGGCTTATGTGTGTTTTCTTTTATATCTGTACTCAGATATCTGATGCTTCCGCTGACGCTTGTACGCGAGCTTATGTATTCGAGCCCTCGAGGCCCCTGGCTTGTAATATAAAGCTTGTATGACTTTATTTATGTTTTAGAGTTGTGTTGTGATATCCTCAAGTGAGTTCTTAGGCTTGATCATGTGCATTTGCGTGTATGATTAGTGCACAATTAAGCCAGGGGCGTCACAATATGTTTGGTTCCTTGCAATAGTTTTGCGATATAGAGATGGTAATATGTGGGAGGTACTAGTAAATGGTTGTGGTTAGTAAGAATATTGGTGTTAAGGTTTATGATTCCCGAAGCATGCACGTATAGTCTCTCGTTATGCTATGAAGTTGGAGCATGATTTATTATTGATTGTCTTCCTTATGAGTGGCGGTCGGGGACGAGCGATGATTTTTTCCTACCAATCTACCCCCCTAGGGGCATGCGTAGTAGTACTTTGCTTCGAGGGCTAATAAACTTTTGCAATAAGTATATGAGTTCTTTATGACTAATGTGAGTCCATGGATTATACGTGCTCTTACCTTTCCGCAATTTGCTAGCCTCTACGGTACCGTGCATTGCCCTTTCTCACCTCGAGATGTGGTGCAAACTTCGCAGGTGCATCCAAACCCCGTGATATGATACACTCTATCACACATAAGCCTTATTATATCTTCCTCAAAACAGCCACCATACCTACCTATTATGGCCTTTCCATAGCCATTCCGAGATATATTGCCATGCAACTTCCACCGCCTCTGTTTTGATGACTTGAGCATTCATTGTTATATTGCTTTGCATGATCGTAAGATAGCTAGCATGATATTTCCATGGCTTGTCCGTTTTTTGATATCGTTGTTATGCTAGATCATTGCACATCCTGGTACACAGCCAGACGCATTCATATAGAGTCATACTTTGTTCTAGGTATCGAGTTGTAATTTTTATTTCTTTTGAGTTATAAGTAAATAGAAGTGTGATGATCATCATTATTCATTATTAGAGCATGTCCTAGTGAGGAAAGGATGATGGAGACTATGATTCCCCCACAAGTCGGGATGAGACTTCGGACATGAGAGAAAAAAAAAGAAAAAAAAAGAGAGAAGGGGCATTGCTACTATCTTTTACCACACTTGTGCTTCAAAGTAGCACCATGTTTTTCATATAGAGAGTCTCCTATATAGTCACTTTCATATACTAGTGGGAATTTTTCATTATAGAACTTGGCTTGTATATTCTGATGATGGGCTTCCTCAAATGCCCGAGGTCTTCATGAGCAAGCAAGTTGGATGCACACCCACTTAGTTTTCATATTGAGCTTTCATACACTCATAGCTCTTAGTGCATCCATTGCATGGCAATCCCTACTCCTCGCATTGATATCAATTGATGGGCATCTCCATAGCCCGTTGGTTAGCCGCGTCGATGTGAGACTTTCTTACTTTTTTGTCTTTGCAATATTTACCCCTATCATCATACTCTATTCCACCTATAGTGCTATATCCATGGCTTGCGCTCATGTATTGCATGAGGGTTGAAAAAGCTGAAGCGTGTTAAAAAGTATGAACCAATTGCTCGGCTTGTCATCGGGGTTGTGCATGATAAATACTTTGTGTTAAGAAGACAGAGCATGACAAGACTATATGATTTTGTAGGGATAGCTTCTTTAGCGTTGATATTTTGAAAGACACGATTGTTTGTTGAGATGCCTGAGTATTAATGTCTTTATGTCAAATTATAGACTATTGCTTTGAATCACTTATGTCTTAATATTCATGCCATGATTAGACATATGATCAAGATTATGTTAGGTAGCATTCCACATCAAAAATTATGTTTTTTATCATTTACCTACTCGAGGACGAGCAGGAATTAAGCTTGGGGATGCTGATACATCTCCGTCGTATCTATAATTTTTGATTGTTTCATGCCAATATTATACAACTTTCACATATTTTTGGCAACTTTTTATATGATTTATTGGACTAACCTATTGATCCAGTGCCCAGTGCCAGTTCCTGTTTGTTGCATGTTTTTTGTTTCGCAGAAAATCCATATCAAATGAAGTCCAAACGCGATAATAATTTATGGAGAATTATTTTGGAATATTTATGATTTTTGGGAGGTGGAATCAACGCAAACGGGGCCCACAGTGGCCACAACCCACCAGGGCACGCCGGGCACCCCCTGGCGCGCCCAGGTATCTTGTGCCCTCCTCGAACGTCGGTTGGGGCCCTTCTTCTGGCGCAAGAAAGATAATTTATGGAAACAAATCATGTAAAAATTTCAGCGTAATCGGAGTTACGGATCTCCAGGAATTTAAGAAACGGTGAAGGGCTAACTCTGAGGAACGCGAAACAGAAGAGAACAGAGAGGGAGATCCAATCTCGGAGAGGCTCCCGCCCCTTCGCCGCCATGGAGGCCATGGACCATAGGGGGAACTCTCCTCCCATCTAGGGGGAGGCCAAGGAAGAAGAAGCAGGAGGGGGGCTCTCTCCCCCTCTCTCCCGATGGCGCCGGAGTGCCGCTGGGGCAAGGATCGTGACGACGATCTACATCAACAATCTTGCTACCGTCAACACCAACTCTCTCCCCCTCTATGCAGCGGTGTAACACCCTTTCTCCCCACTGTAATCTCTACTTAAACATGGTGCTTAACTCCATATATTATTTCCCAATGATATTTGGCTATCCTATGATGTTTGAGTAGATCCGTTTTGTCCTATGGGTTAATCGTGATCTTGGTTGGTATGATTGTATATTTTATTTATGGTGCTGTTCTACGGTGCCCTCCATCTCGCGCAAACATGAGGGATCCCTGCTGTAGGGTGTTGCAATATGTTCATGGTTTGCTTATTGTCGGTGTTGCGGGGGTGACAGCAGCCTAAACACGGATAAGTGGGTTATGGCGTATGGGAGTAAAGAGGACTTGATACTTAATGCTATGGTTGGGTTTCACGACCTTAATGATCTTTAGTAGTTGTGGATGCTTGCTAGGGGTCCAATCATAAGTGCATATGATCCAAGTAGAGAAAGTATGTTAGCTCATGCCTCTCCCTTATATAAAATTGCAAGAATGATTACCGGTCTAGTTATCAATTGCCTAGGGACAAATAACTTTCTTGTTGACAAAAGCTATCCACTTTTATTACCTTGCAATTTATTCATATTTTTATTCTCGCAAATTACTCGTAGTTTTATTCTTGCAAAATAGTTTCATACTTGTTTTAGGTAAAGCAAACGTCAAGTGTGCATAGAGTTGTATCGGTGGTCGATAGAACTTGAGGGAATATTTGTTCTACCTTTAGCTCCTCGTTGGGTTCAACACTCTTATTTATCGAAGAAGGCTACAAACGACCCCCTATACTTGTGCATTATCAAGACCTTTTTCTACCGATCACGATGAACTAGATGCATAGGATAATTTTTTTGGTGAAATTCCAATTTCAATCGATTCCAAGTCCAAGATCCAATATCATCGCATAGCCTATACCATGCCAATGCTTTTCCCTTCAAAGATAAAGGGAAAACCTTCTTCTTAGCTTCATCTTCGGGTAAACCTACAAGCTTAAATAATCCAAAAATTTCATCCACATATATTAGGTGCATATCAGGATGTTCAGTTCCATCTCCTGCATAAGGATTAGCTAGCAGTTGTTCTATGATACGTCTCCAATGTATCTATAATTTTTTATTGTTCCATGCTATTATATTATCTGTTTTGGATATTTTATATGCATTAATATGCTATTTTATATTATTTTTGGGACTAACCTATTAACCTAGAGCCCAGTGCCAGTGCCAGTTTCTGTTTTTTCCTTGTTTTTTAGCTTCGTGGAGAAGGAATACCAAACGGAGTCCAAACGGAATAAAATCTTCGTGATGATTTTTCTTGGACCAGAAGACACCCAGGAGACTTGGAGATGAAGTCGGAGGAGCCACGAGGCGGCCACAAGGGTGGAGGGTGTGCCCAGGGGGGTAGGGCGCGCCCCCTGCCTTGTGGGCCCCCCGTGACCCTCCTGACCTAATTCTTTCGCCTATATATTCACATATGTTCCCAAACCACCAGAGGCATCCATGAAAACACTTTTCCACCGCCGCAACCTTCTGTACCCGTGAGATCCCATCTAGGGACCTTTTCCGGCACCCTGCCGGAGGGGGATTCGATCACGGAGGGCTTCTACATCAACCCTATTGCCCTTCCGATGAAGCGTGAGTAGTTTATCTCAGACCTACGGGTCCATGGCTAGTAGCTAGATGGCTTCTTCTCTCTCTTTGATTCTCAATACCATGTTCTCCTCGATGTTCTTGGAGATCTATTCGATGTAATACTTTTTTGCGGTGTGTTTGCCGAGATCCGATGAATTGTGGATTTATGATCAGATTATCTATGAATATTATTTGAAACTTCTCTGAATTCTTTTATGCATGATTTGATATCTTTGTAATTCTCTTCGAACTATCAGTTTGGTTTGGCAAACTAGATTGGTTTTTCTTGCAATGGGAGAAGTGCTTAGCTTTGGGTTCAATCTTGCGGTGTCCTTTCCCAGTGACAGTAGGGGCAGCAAGGCACGTATTGTATTGTTGCCATCGAGGATAAAAAGATGGGGTTTACATCATATTGCTTGAGTTTATTCCTCTACATCATGTCATCTTACTTAATGCGTTACTCTGTTCTTCATGAACTTAATACTCTAGATGCAGGCAAGAGTCGGTCGATGTGTGGAGTAATAATAGTAGATACAGAATCGTTTCGGTCTACTTGACACGGACGTGATGCCTATATTCATGATCATTGCCTTAGATATCGTCATAACTTTGCGCTTTTCTATCAATTGCTCGGCAGTAATTTGTTTACCCACCGTATTATTTGCTATCTTGAGAGAAGCCTCTAGTGAAACCTATGGCCCCCGGGTCTATTTTCCATCATATAAGTTTCCGGTCTACTATTTTCCATCATATAAGTTTCCGATCTACTATTTTCCATCATATAAGTTTCCGATCTACTATTTTGCAATCTTTTACTTTCCGATCTATAAACCAAAAATATTTACTTTATCTTTTATTTAGTTTCATCTATATCTATCAGATCTCACTTTTGCAAGTAACCGTGAAGGGATTGACAACCCCTTTATCGCGTTGGGTGCAAGTTGTTTGATTGTTTGAGCAGGTATTCGGTGATTTGTGCGTTGTCTCCTACTGGATTGATACCTTGGTTCTCAAACTGAGGGAAATACTTATCTCTACTTTGCTGCATCACCCTTTCCTCTTCAAGGGAAAAACCAACGCAAGCTCAAGAAGTAGCATTCTATCATACCCGAAGGAATTTCATAACCGATATTTTCAATAGCTGCAGTAGGTTGAGGGGTAACTAATTGTGGTTCCGGTCGAGGTGAAGATACCCCGAACAAACCCCTCAAAGGATTGTTCTCCATAGTAACAAGTGACAATAAATTTCAGCACGTAGTAATAATTTTTCCTTACCGATTTCCACTTACCAAGAGCGCTTCACTCCCCGGCAACGGCGCCATTTAGTTGATACGTCTCTGTCGTATCTACTTTTCCTAACGCTTTTCCTCTTGTTTTGGACTCTAATTTGCATGATTTGAATGAAACTAACCCAGACCGACGCTGTTTTCAGCAGAACTACCATGGTGTTGTTTTTGTGCAGAAATAAAAGTTCTCGGATTGGGACGAAACTTTGCAAGGATTTTTTATACAATAAAAGAGAATTTCTGGAGCCAAGAACCACCGGAGCGGGGCACGTGGGTGGGCACAACCCACCAGGGCGCGCCGACCCTCCTGGCGCGCCCAGGTGGGTTGTCCCCACCTGGTGGCCCCGCAGACCCAACCCTGACACTATAAATTCACATTTTCGGAGAAAAAAAATCAGGAAGAAAGAATTATCGCATTTCGCGAGACGGAGCCACCACCACCTCCTGTTCTTCATCGGGAGGCCAGATCTGGAGTCCGTTTGGGGCTCCGGAGAGGGGGATCTTTGATCTTCATCATCACCAACCCTTCTCCATCGCCAATTCCATGATGCTCCTCACCGGGAGTGAGTAATTCCTTTGTAGGCTTGCTGGTCGGTGAGGAGTTGGATGAGATTCATCATGTAATCGAGTTAGTTTTGTTGGGGCTTGATCCCTAGTATCCATTATGTTCTGAGATTGATGTTGCTATGACTTTGCCATGCTTAATGCTTGTCACTTTGGGCCCGGGTGCCATGATTTCAGATCTGAACTGTTTATGTTATCACCATTATATCTATGTTCTAGATCCGATCTTGCAAGTTGTAGTCACCTACTACGTGTTATGATCCGGCAACCCCGGAGTGACAGAAGTCGGGACACTTTCCGGTAATGACTGTAGTTTGAGGAGTTCATGTATTCATTATGTGTTAATGCTTTGTTCCGGTTCTCTATTAAAAGGAGGCCTTAATATCCCTTAGTTTCCATATGGACCCCGCTGCCACGTGAGAGTAGGACAAAATATGTCATGCAAGTTCTTTCCATAAGCATGTATGACTATTTACGGAATACATGCCTACATTATATTTATGAACTGGAGCTAGTGCCGTATCGCCCTAGGTTATGACTGTTATATGATGAATATCATCCAACGAATTCACCGATCCAATGCCTACGAATTTCTCTCATATTGTTCTTGCTAAGTTACTACTGCTACCATTACTGTTACACTTGCTACAAAATCATTGCTATCACTGTTACTGTTACTACTGCTGCTGCTACTACTATCAAAACTATCATATTACTTTGCTACTGATCACTTTGCCGCAGATAATTAATCTCCAGGTGTGGTTGAATTGACAACTCAACTGCTAATACTTGCAAATATTCTTTGGCTCCCCTTGTGTCGAATCAATAAATTTGGGTTGAATACTCTACCCTCGAAAACTGTTGCGATCCCCTATACTTGTGGGTTATCAAGACCTTGTTCTGGCGCCGTTGCCCGGGAGCATAGCTATATTTGTTAAGTCACTTGGGGTTGTTATTGAAGTATCACTATGAAGAATCTGAAGGATTCTAAGACTATGATTTCTCCCTCTAAGACGAGGGGAGGTAAGGAACTGCCATCCAGCTCCGCTTTAGATTCACCTTCTGTTATAAGTAGACTTGCAACACCACCACATGCTATTAATTCTTATATGTCGCAAGTCATTGATGATGCTACTTCTACTATGAATGTTACTCGTGATGATGCTAGTACCTTGCTTGATGATAATGTGCCACTAGGTGAATTTCTTGATGAACAACTTGCTAGAACTAAAGCTCTTGAGAATGCTGAAACTGATGAAATTGTTGAAACTGATGAAGAGCTTGAAACTGAAAATCTTGAAACACCTATTAGGTCTAGTTCTCCTAGATATAAATTGCCTGAGATACCGGAAGGTTATGTTATGGATGAGGAGACAACTAGAGACTTTCTTGCTTGCAATGATAGGGATGATCTTAAGAAATTATTATGCAAACTAAAGGAAAAATCTTTGAATGCTAGAATGAAATGTGATCCTGAGTTTGCTACTTCACCTATGTTTGTTGATGATGAGGATTATGAATTCTCTGTCGACCCAAAGTTAATTACTTTGGTTGAGTCTGATCCTTTTTATGGCTATGAAACTGAAACTGTTGTGGCACACCTTACTAAGTTGAATGACATAGCCACCCTTTTTGCTCATGATGAGAAGATTCGTTATTATTATATTCTCAAATTATTTCCGTTCTCATTAAAGGGTGATGCTAAGGCTTGGTATAATACTCTTGCTCCTGGTTGTGTGCGTAGTCCCCAGGATATGATTTACTACTTCTTTGAAAAATATTTTCCTGCTCATAAGAAACAAGCTACCTTACAGGAAATATTTAACTTTGTGCAAATTGAAGAAGAGAGTCTCCCACAAGCTTGGAAGGAGGCTTCTCCAATTGCTTAATGCTTTGCCTGATCATCCGCTTAAAAAAATGAAATACTTGATATCTTCTATAATGGACTAACCAACGCTTCTAGGGACTTCCTAGATAGTTGTGCTGGTTGTGTTTTCAGGGATCAAACTATTGGACAAGCTGAAGAATTATTGAATAACATATTGAGAAATTATGATGATTGGATCCTTCCTGAACCACCACTTAACCCTACTCCGAAGAAGAGGGGCATTTTATATCTCAGTCCTGAAGATATGCAAGAGACAAAGAAATCTATGAAGGAAAAAAGTATTAAAGCAGAGGATGTTAAAAATTTACCGCCTATCAAAGAAATACATGGGCTTGAAACACCACCACCACCCAAGGTGGTAGAGGTAAATTCTTTATTAAAGTTCGATGAAGGTGATATCCCTTATAATAAACATCCTAGTCAATGCTTATATGAGTTTGATAATTACATTAGAAAGCAAGATCACTTCAATGCAACTGTTATGAAACAATTGAAATATAATTCTGATATGATTGCTCGCTTGAGTGACTTGTTATTTAGAATCTCAAATGATGTCAGAGGTGTAGGAAAGCATGCCTCTATGGTTCAAACTCAATTAGAACAAGTTGCTAAATCTCAAAGAGAGTTGCTTGATGGAATGAATAATAACATCAATGATCATGCTGTTAGAGTAATGACTAGAGGAGGTAGAATGACTCAGGAACCACTTTATCCTGAGGGGCACCCTAAAAGAATTGAACAAGACTCCCAAAGAGTTAACACTGATGCACCTAGTCCTTCTAAAAAGAAAAAGAAAAAGAAAAATGGTAGGACTTTGCATGCCTCTAGTGAACCTGAAGTAGAAAAACCTCCTGATAATGATAATGAAGTCTCTATTTCTGATGCTGAAACTCAGTCTGGTAATGAACACTCACCTTCTGATAATGGAAAAGATAATGATGAGGTTCATGAAGATGCTCAAACAAATAATAAAGAACCAGACAATGATGATGAAATAGAACCAGCTATTGATCTTGATAACCCACAACCCAAGAATAAGAGGTATGATAAAAGAGACTTTGTTGCTAGAAAAAATGGTAAGGAAAGAGAACCATGGGTTCAAAAACCTATGCCCTTTCCACCTAAATCAACTAAGAAGAAAGATGATGAAGAATTTGAATGCTTTGCTGAAATGCTTAGGCCAGTCTTTTTGCGTACCCGCTTGACTGATATCCTAAAACTGCCTCCTTATGCAAAATACATGAAAGACATCATCACCAACAAGAGAAAAATACCGGAAGCTGAAATCTCCACCATGCTTGCTAATTATACTTTTAAGGATGGAGTACCTAAAAAACTTGGAGATCCGGGAATACCAACTATACCCTGCTCCATCAAAAGAAATTATGTGAAAACTGCTTTGTGTGATTTAGGAGCTGGTGTTAGTGTTATGCCTTTCTCTCTATATAAAAGACTTGACTAGAATAAACTCACACCTACTGAAATATCTTTGCAAATGGCCGACTGATGTCTACTACGCAACTTGTTCTTGTAGACTTGTGTTGGGCCTCCAAGCGCAGGGTTTTGTAGGACAGTAGCAATTTTCCCTCAAGTGGATGACCTAAGGTTTATCAATCCGTGGAGGTGTAGGATGAAGATGGTCTCTCTCAAACAACCCTGCAACCAAATAATAAAAAGTCTCTTGTGTCCCCAACACACCCAATACAATGGCAAATTGTATAGGTGCACTAGTTCGGCGAAGAGATGGTGATAAAAGTGTAGTAATGATAGTAGATATTGATTTTTGTAATAGGAACAATAAAAAACAGCAATGTAGCAATTGATAAAACGGAGCACAAACGGTATTGCAATGATTGAAAATGAGGCCTAGGGTCTGTACTTTCACTAGTGCAACCTCTCAACAATGCTAATATAATTGGATCATATAACCATCCCTCAAAGTGCGATGAAGAATCACTCCAAAGTTCCTATCTAGCGGAGAACATAAGAAGAAATTGTTTGTAGGGTACGAAACCACCTCGAAGCTATTCTTTCCGATCGATCTATCCAAGAGTTCTAAAATAACACCAAATAATTTCAGATTCATTATACTCAATCCAACACAAAGAACCTCAAAGAGTGCCCCAAGATTTCTACCGGAGAAACAAAGACAAGAACGTGCATCAACCCCTATGCATAGATTACCCCAATGTCACCTCGGGAATCCGTGAGTTGAGTGCCAAAACATATATCAAGTGAATCAATATAATACCCCATTGTCACCACAGGTATTCGTATGCAAGACATATATCAAGTGCTCTCAAATCCATAAAAGTATTCAATCCGATAAAACGAAATCTCAAAGGGAAAGCTCAATTCATCACAACAAGATAGAGAGGGGAAAACACCATATGATCCGACTATATTAACAAAGCCCGCGATACATCAAGATCGTGACATCTCAAGAACATGAGAGAGAGAGATTAAACACATAGCTACTGGTACAAACCCTCAGCCCTGAGGGTGGACTACTCCCTCCTCATCATGGTGGCCGCCGGGATGATGAAGATGGCCACCGGTGATGATTTCCCCCTCCGACAGAGTGCCGGAATGGGGTCTAGATTGGTTTTGCGTGGCTACAGAGCCTTGCGGCGGCGGAACTTCTGATCTAGGGTTACCCCCGAGGGTTTTTGGAATATTTGATGATTTATAGGGCGAAAAGGGGGTGCGGGAGGCCACCGAGGTGGGCACAACCCACCTGGGCGCGCCTGGGCCCCCAGGCGCGCCCTGGTGGGTTGTGCCCCCCTCAGGGCACCCCCCAGGTGCTGCTCTAGCCCATTGGATGTCTTCTGGTCCATAAAAAATCCACAAAAAGTTTCGCGGTGTTTGGACTCCGTTTGATATTGATTTCCTGCGATGTAAAAAACAAGCAAAAACAGCAACTGGCACTGGGCACTGGGTCAATAGGTTAGTCCCAAAAAAATGATATAAAGTTGCTATAAAATGATTGTAAAACATCCAAGAATGATAATATAACAGTGTGAATACTTCATAAATTATAGATACGTTGGAGACATATCAGCATCCCCAAGCTTAATTCCTACTTGTCCTCGAGTAGGTAAATGATAAAAAAAAATTATGAAGTGTGAGTGCTAGCAAAGTGCACAAGTTTGATCAATGACAATTTCAATCACTTTTCCTAGCATCATAACAACAATTCTTTCTTATAAAGCTTCTCATGTTAAAGTAGCAACCAATTCACATGTTAATGTTCAAACAATGAATTCTCTTGAAACTCAACAACCTATGTTCTCAGTCACCAAGCAATTGCAATTCAACTTATTCAACAGAGTCTAAGTAAGAGCTCCACATACTCAACCATCATATAGTCTTCTATGATTGCTAACACTCACCGCATACGCATGAGCAAAATGTTTCAACCGGACACATAGAAAGATAGGGGCTTATAATTTCGCCTCCCAACGTATTCACCTCAAGGGTGACGTCAACAATAATAATTCATGCTACCCATATCCAACTGGATATATGTGCCTAGATATTTCCTCACCACATGATGCTTGCCAAAAGAGAAAAATAAAAAGGAATAGAGAGAAAAACTTTGACTCTTGCATGAAAGTAAATACATAAAAGTACAAGGTAGGCCCTTCGCAGAGGGAAGCAGAGGTTGCCATGCGCTTTTTGTTTGTATGCTCAACCCCTTAGTGCAAAAGAATGTCACGTTATATTGCCCCTTATGATAGCAACCTTTATTATGCAGTCTGTCGCTTTTATTCTTTGCTATCACAAGTTCGTACAACGCTCAATTTTCTCTTACACTAAATGATCTAACACTTTTAGAAGCAATTTTTATTGCCTTATTGCACCGATGACAACTTACTTGAAGGATCTTACTCGATCCTTAGGTAGGTATGGTGGACTCTTGAAAATAAGATTTGGGTTTAAGGGTTTTTGGATGCACAAGTAGTATCTCTACTTGGTGCGGAATTTTTGGCTAGCAAAGATGGGGGGCAAGCACCACATGTTGAAGGATCTATGACAATATAACTTCTATGTGAATATGAACAAACATAAATCATTACGTTGTCTTCCTTGTCCAACGTCAACAATTTTGGCATATAATATTTTGATAGGGGCTCACAATCACAAAAGATTTCTAAGATAGTGTATTTGCATTAGAAAGTTCTCTTCCTTATAGTAATCATTCATGAATTGCTTGTATGACCAATATTGTGATTGTCAAGCTTCAAAAGATTTCACTTTCTAAACCCAATGTGAAGCTACCAATGGGCATGATATGAACATATAATTTCAACTTCATGATATTCAATTCATTCAACAATTTACTCATAAGATATAAGTGAAGCACGAGAGTAAATGACAAACTAGTCCAAAAAGATATAAGTGAAGATCAAGCGAGTAGTTAAGTAAAGGGGTAGCTAATTGAGGACTCTCTCTTATTTAAAAACTTTCAGATCTAAGTATTTTATTAAAACAGCAAGTAAAACAAAACAAAATGACATTCCAAGAACAGTACAACTCATGTGAAGAAGCAAAAACTTAGGCTCAACCGATACTAACCGATAATTGTTGATGAAGAAAGGTGGGATGCCTACCGCGGCATCCCCAAGCTTAGATGCTTGAGACTTCTTGAAATATTATCTTGGGGTGCCTTGGGCATCCCCAAGCTTGAGCTTTTGTGTCCCCTTAATTCCTTTTATATCATGGTTTCCCTAAATCTTAAAAACTTCATCCACACAAAACTCAACAAGAACTCGTGAGATAAGTTAGTATAAACCAATGCAAAAACCTTATCATTCTCTACTGTAGCAAATCACTAAAATTATTATTCAACATTGCATACTAAATGCCTCTGCATATTTAATACTCCTATCGTCAAATAGAATCATTAAACAAGCAAACATATGCAAACAATGCAAACATAACAGCAATCTGCCAAAACAGTACAGTCTGTAAAGAATGCAAGAGTATCAATACTTATTTAACTCCAAAAATTATGAAAATTTATCACACTGTAGGAAATTTATAATATCTTACTGTGCAAAAAGTTTCAACATTTTATCACATTCTGACTTTTCTTGGGAATTTTTGCAACATCAATAAACTTTCTGTTTTGAAACAGCAACTCATATACTTGCAAAATGAGCATGGTAAAGGATATCCTTGACATTTTTATTGAAAAGAAAGATGAAAAACATTATTATAAATAACAGCAAGCAAATACTAACAAGAAAATTACGCTCCAAGCAAAACACAAATCATGTGACGAATAAAAATGTAGCTCCAAGTGAGGTTACCGATAATGTTGGAGACGAAAGAGGGGATGCCTTCTGGGGCATCCCCAAGCTTAGTTGCTTGGATCTTCCTTGAATATTACCTTGGGAATCCCCAAGCTTAGGGTCTTGTCACTCCTTATTCTCCTCATATCGACATCTCACCCAAAACTTGAAAACTTCAATCACACAAAACTTAACGGAACTTCGTGAGATAGGTTAGTATGATAAAGAGCAAACCATTTCACTTTGGTACTGTCAAAGACAAGATTCATAATTGTTTCCACACAATGCCTACTGTATCATATCATTTCCACAATTTATATTGAGCAATATAAGCCATAGAAACTAGAAAACAAGCAAACTATGCATTGAAAACAGAATGTGTCAAAAACAGAACAGTCTGAAGTAATCTGTACTCCAACAATACTTCTGCTCCTCCAAAAATTATGAAAAATTAGGAAAACGTAGAGAATTTGTATATATATCACATGTAAAAAATTCAGATCAAAATCACGTTCCAGTGAATTTTCAAAATTCCTGGACTGAGCGCAAAATTTTCTGTTTTTGCACAGATTCAAGTCAACTATCATCCGCACTATCCCAAAGGCTTTACTTGGCACTTTATTGAAATAAAAGCTATAAAACATGATTACTACAGTATAATAATCATGTTAACACACAAAAAACAGTAGGTAAAAGTGTTGGGTTGTCTCCCAACAAGCGCTTTTCTTTAATGCCTTTTAGCTAGGCATGATGAGTTCAACGATACTCGCATAAAAGATAAGGATTGAAACATAACAAGAGCATCATGAATCATAAGTTCCTCTCTCATAATAATTTTCAGTAGCATCATGAATAGATTCATCAATATAACCATCACATAAAGCATTCTTTTCATGATCCAAAAGCATTGAAAATTTATTACTCTCCATATAAGCCATTTTATTTTCATTCACAATAGAGGGGGTATCATATGAAACTCGAATACTAAAAATTGTTTCCACATTAAAAGAGTAATGTTCAGAAAATGGATAATCAAAATTATGACAATAATTATCACTACTTTTTATAACATAAGTGTCATCACAATAATCATCATAAGTAGCAACTTCGTTCTCATCATAGATAGGAGGCATGCAATCATCATAGCAAATTTGATCATTCAAAGTAGGGGGACTAAAAAGATCATGTTCATTAAGCATATCATCCCCAAGCTTGGGACAAACATTAATTGCAGCAAATAAATTATCAAACATGTCATTCTCATCAAACATAGCATCCCCAAGCTTGTGGCTTGGCATATCATAAACATAATCACTCTCATTATTAAAAGTTTGAATAGCACCAACGGTATAACAATTGCTATCATCATAATTTCCCAAGTTGGTGCCAAAAAGATTTCCAAGATTATAAGAATTATCATTATCTTCCCAATCATAATTATCACAACAAGCAATAGGCATAACAAAATCATTATCAATAGTGCTCTCGGACATTGTGCCATAAGACAAAGAAGCAATGTCATCATCAAATGCATCATCTTCTACAATTATTTTTGATTCATTTTCGTGAGGCACAATAATAATAGGAGCAACATTATTTGGGAGAGATACCTTTTTACCTCTTTTCTTTCTTATTTTCTTCTTCTTCACCACATCATGTGTGGGTTTAATTAATTTTTTCAAGCTTCTTGTTGAAGAGATTGATTGGATAGGAAGCTCCTCCTTGTTACCTGATTCATCATAATAAACACTAGGAGGGTATTGGGAAGTATTTTCCCTTTCATTAGTACTCTCTTCATATTGTATTTGTTTTCTTGTCTTTAGATAGTTGGCAATATAAGGATTCTCAATGCAATTTACCGCACAAAACATATAAATTTCCTCTAGATCAAAATCAAGAAATCTCTCGAGATTAAATTTTGGAATACCCTCAGTTATACGTTTCATTTCTTCATACCCCAAAAGAAGACTAAGATCTTTATGATGCTCAAGGGTAATCAAGTTATCACAATTTTTGGACACGATTTGATCATGAAACAAATTGCATTGGAGATTTAAATGACCACGTTCATTGCAAAGTTCACAAGGATGGCGAAAAAAATTAAATCTTTCAGCACAATCATCTAGCCTCTCTTGCAACTTTTTCATTTCAAAATATTTATGCTTCTTACAAAATCTATCTTCCCTTTTTGGTGTGCATTTGCACTCCCAATTCACTCCGCAAAAATTGACATTCTTATAGGAGACATCATTATCATGACTAATGCAATCATCATTAACATCATGGATATTCAAAGAATTTATTCTAGCAATATTGTAATCATGCCCATCATCCAACGTTTTTATGCCATAAATTTTGTTGAATTCTTTTTCTAGCAATTGAGCACAATTATCGAAATCCTTATTCTCAAGATAGACATTATAAAGATAAAGAACAACCTGAGGTAACCCAATCTCCATTTTTTTTAGTTTTCTTTTTATAAACCAAACTAGTGATAAAACAAGAAACTAAAAGATTCAATTGCAAGATCTAAAGATATACCTTCAAGCACTCACCTCCCCGGCAACGGCACCAGAAAAGAGCTTGATGTCTACTACGCAACTTGTTCTTGTAGACTTGTGTTGGGCCTCCAAGCGCAGAGTTTTGTAGGACAGTAGCAATTTTTCCTCAAGTGGATGACCTAAGGTTTATCAATCCGTGGGAGGTGTAGGATGAAGATGGTCTCTCTCAAACAACCCTGCAACCAAATAATAAAAAGTCTCTTGTGTCCCCAACACACCCAATACAATGGCAAATTGTATAGGTGCACTAGTTCGGCGAAGAGATGGTGATAAAAGTGTAGTAATGATAGTAGATATTGATTTTTGTAATAGGAACAATAAAAACAGCAAGGTGGCAATTGATAAAACGAAGCACAAACGGTATTGCAATGCTTGAAAATGAGTCCTAGGGTCCGTACTTTCACTAGTGCAACCTCTCAACAATGCTAATATAATTGGATCATATAACCATCCCTCGAAGTGCGATGAAGAATCACTCCAAAGTTCCTATCTAGCGGAGAACATAAGAAGAAATTGTTTGTAGGGTACGAAACCACCTCGAAGCTATTCTTTCCGATCGATCTATCCAAGAGTTCGTACTAAAATAACACCAAATAATTTCAGATTCATAATACTCAATCCAACACAAAGAACCTCAAGGAGTGCCCCAAGATTTCTACCGGAGAAACAAAGACAAGAACGTGCATCAACCCCTATGCATAGATTACCCCAATGTCACCTCGGGAATCCGCGAGTTGAGTGCCAAAACATATATCAAGTGAATCAATATAATACCCCATTGTCACCACGGGTATTCGTATGCAAGACATATATCAAGTGCTCTCAAATCCATAAAAGTATTCAATCCGATAAAACGAAATCTCAAAGGGAAAACTCAATTCATCACAACAAGATAGAGAGGGGAAAACACCATATGATCCGACAATATTAACAAAGCCCACGATACATCAAGATCGTGACATCTCAAGAACACGAGGGAGAGAGAGAGAGAGATTAAACACATAGCTACTGGTACAAACCCTCAGCCCCGAGGGTGGACTACTCCCTCCTCATCATGGTGGCCGCCGGGATGATGAAGATGGCCACCGGTGATGATTTCCCACTCCGGCGGAGTGCTGGAACGGGGTCTAGATTGGTTTTGCGTGGCTACAGAGCCTTGCGGCGGTGGAACTTCTGATCTAGGGTTACCCCCGAGGGTTTTTGGAATATTTGATGATTTATAGGGCGAAAAGGGGGTGCGGGAGGCCACCGAGGTGGGCACAACCCACCAGGGCGCCCCCCTCCTGGCGCGCCCAGGTGGGTTGTCCCTACCTGGTGGCCCCGCAGACCTCAACCCTGACACTATAAATTCACATTTTCGGAGAAAAAAATCAGGGAGAAAGAATTATCGTGTTTCGCGAGACGGAGCCGCCGCCACCTCCTGTTCTTCATCGGGAGGCCAGATCTGGAGTCCGTTTGGGGCTCCGGAGAGGGGGATCTTCGATCTTCGTCCTCACCAACCCTTCTCCATCGCCAATTCCATGATGCTCCCCATCGGGAGTGAGTAATTCCTTCATAGGCTCGCTGGTCGGTGAGGAGTTGGATGAGATTCATCATGTAATCTTGTTAGTTTTGTTAGGGCTTGATCCCTAGTATCCATTATGTTCTGAGATTGATGTTGCTATGACTTTTGCCATGCTTAATGCTTGTCACTTTGGGCCCGGGTGCCATGATTTCAGATCTGAACCGTTTATGTTATCACCATTATATCTATATTCTAGATCCGATCTTGCAAGTTATAGTCACCTACTACGTGTTATGATCCGGCAACCCCGGAGTGACAGAAGTCGGGACACTTCCCGGTGATGACCGTAGTTTGAGGAGTTCATGTATTCATTATGTGTTAATGCTTTGTTCCGGTTCTCTATTAAAAGGAGGCCTTAATATCCCTTAGTTTTCATATGGACCCCGCTGCCACGGGAGGGTAGGACAAAAGATGTCATGCAAGTTCTTTCCATAAGCATGTATGACTATTTACGGAATACATGCCTACATTATATTTATGAACTGGAGCTAGTGCTGTACCGCCCTAGGTTATGACTGTTATATGATGAATATCATCCAACGAATTCACCGATCCAATGCCTACGAATTTCTCTCATATTGTTCTTGCTAAGTTACTACTGCTACCATTACTGTTACACTTGTTACAAAATCATTGCTATCACTGTTACTGTTACTATTGCTGCTGCTACTACTATCAAAACTATCATATTACTTTGCTACTGATCACTTTGCCGCTGATAATTAATCTCCAGGTGTGGTTGAATTGACAACTCAACTACTAATACTTGCAAATATTCTTTGGCTCCCCTTGTGTCAAATCAATAGATTTGGGTTGAATACTCTACCCTCGAAAACTGTTGCGATCCCCTATACTTGTGGGTTATCAGGTCATCACAGGGCGGGTTAAGCCCGCGAGGCGGGTCATTATTATGAGGCGGGTTACGACGTCGCTCGCTGCTGGAAACCACCGGCGACTCAATGCGCCGGCTATAACTTCGGCTTGGGCGGGGAGTTGAGTGAACACGCTCGCGACTATACGAATAAGCCGCCTGCTGTGCCACAGCCGTTTGGAGGAGCTCCACAGCGTTCCGGGTTTCTATCGCAGCCGGAGACTCGCCTTCGATCGGGATAGCCGCCAGCCGGGTAGCTGCTGCTATCATATTGTCCACTGGGTTAGAATAATGGCATGAGGGTGTTGGGACTCACTAATGAGGGGTCTGATCCCTACGGGGTGGGTCCGGCACTCGAGGTTGAGCCGCCGCCCCGGCTCCTCGCGCCTCAGCAGCCCGGGTTATGCCGGGCGGGTTACTTGTTCCTGCCCCAGGCGTGTTAAACAGATTCCGCCCCTCGAACTGTGAAAGCAAACGGCTCCGATGCCTCCTTCGAAGAACAGCATTAGACGCGTTCTGGTCCAAACTCAAACGAAAAGACTCCGCTCTTATCCGGTGCGACTCGGCCTCCCATGCAGCCCGCTCTGATGCCATCCTAGCGTTCTCCGCATTAAGATCCTCTCAGGCCTTGGTCACCTCGTCCCGCAGTTTTGCAACCTCTGCATTATGCTGTACTTGATTCGTCGGAGTTACCTCTGCAGCTAACAGAGTCGCCAAGGCATCCAAAAGCTCAGATAAAGCTTGAGCCCTCGCCCCGGATGTCGCAGCAGCGGTTGAGCCGGATGTCATGGCCGCGGCAGTTGAGGAATTCAACATTGGTTGTGTGCCAACCAAAAAAATAGCAGCCCTGCTCGGCGGCCCATAGGGCTCCGGAATACTGTCACCATCGAAATAGCCCCCAAGTCCGCCGTCCTGAAGCTAATAAATTGACTCGGTCTCTCCAGTTGAGGACTCATCACTTGAATAGATGGCCGTCTCTCCACCAGAGACAGATCCTTCCTCAAGATCCGCCCCATGAACAAAGCCGACAAAAGCAAGCTTCCGGCCGGGTTGAACCCTGGCGGGTCGCGCGCGCTGAGCCATCTCGATGATGTCGGTGCAGGTGTCCGGCTCAGGCTCCGATTCGCCGATCTTGCCGATGAAGACGTGAATCCCACCAAAGGGGACCCGGTACCCGTACTCGATTGAGTCGGCCTCGGGACCCCAGCCAGCGTCGTCGATGTAGATCTTGCAGCGGCGACTCTTAGTCATCCGACCCATGGCGTATCCTTCGATCCCTGGGAAGTTGCCGTTCAAGAACTCGAAACCACCGTGCTCTGGCCCCACAGTGGGCGCCAACTATCGTGGAATTGTCACGGCAGATGTCCTAGTGAAAGGACTTAGGTGTTGAGCCATCGCAACGTAGGTTAGCTCGAAGGGGTTGGACGGGACAAAGGACACAAAGGATTTACCCAGGTTCGGCCCCTCACAACGAGGTAACAGCCTACGTCCTGCTTCTAGTTGTACTGCTTGAGTTTCCATTACAAGGGAGCGAATACGCTTAACCTAGCTATCGATCAATTGTTTCTTGAGTTAACCCGCCGCCGGGTCTCGCCTTTATGTACACAGGTCGAGGTCCGGCGGCTTACAAGAGTCCGAGCCGGATCATATAACGTGACCAGCTTGGTTTCTAAATCTCCTTGCCTTACCAAGCAAGTCATCATCGGGCGGCTCACACCTTTGGGTCTTGAGTCACCTCCGGGTCTTGGGCCGTCGATAAGCCTGATTATGAACCGCCGCCTACAAGTCTTGTCTTCTTTGGGCCTGCTTGAGCCCTTCGTTATAAGTCGCCAACTGTGTAACCCGGCCCTTGCTAGACGGGTCACACCGCGGGGTTATACTCCCAACAAAACTTATTATTATAGTAGTCCCTGAAGAAAAGTATAGTGGCAGAGTCACAAACGGCAATAGCAGGCTGACGATGTGGGCGTGCACTGATGTGATAGTGAAGCAAGGACTGCTCAGTAGATACGCTCATCTTCCTAACTTTGTACCAATAAACACCAATCCACTAAATTAAAATGGTTGACTCCATATTATAAAGTGTTGATTGTTTTACTTTGACCTTGGTATTTATAGAGGTGATTCTAGTTGTTATTTGGCTTATTATATATTTTTATATGAAAGAACTTTCGCCTCACAATCCATTTTGTAATATATCAAAAAATTGGTTTGTGCTCCACCACTGTGCTCGAGCGCAATTTGATCTGCGAGTGGGTATAGGATTGATCTTCTATGTTCTTCTGCATGGCCTCGCCGCGCGACAAACTTTTGATCTTATGTGCGCCCGGTCGGAGATGACCCCCCCCCCCCCCCCCCCCCACACACACACACATGGCCATGCCGAGAGGCGACTGCATTGTGCACATCGGCCGAGTACATGTCTCTGGTTCTCTTCCCATACATATCATCATTAAAGACCTTGTGCATAAGATTATTATAATTCTTTAAAGGGGCCCGTATTTTGATCTCGCCCGGCCCCTGAAATCTCATGAATGGGCCTGTTTGCATAGAAGAGAGAACGTTTTCTTTTTCTTTTTTGAACTGATAGAAGAGAGAACGTAGACATGGTGCGTGGTCGTGAGTGCTGACCTTACAATGTAAAGATTGCCAGCAGCTATTTTATGTTTTGTACATGGGAAACGTTTAAGAATGGCGCACCGTACGAATCTTCCGCCAGACGCGCGCCATGCTGGCCTCGTGCGCCCACGCGAAGCCACCCCCGTGTGTATTCTGGTGGACCCGCGTGGAACGCCCCTTCCTTATCTTATCCTTTTGCACTCCATCCCCTACCTTCAGCCACGCCCCTCGCTGCGCCGTGTTTCTTCTCTGCCTTCCATCTCCTTCACTGCTCACCCCCTTTCTTCTTCCCTGCAGCAAAATACGACAAGGAGGGGCACCAAAAAGCTCGCCGTCGACGCGCCCTGTCCGCTGCAAGCAACCTTGCGGCAACTGCGAAGTGAACGCCATGGCTGGCTTCGAGCGCTCTTCTCCATGGCCGCCGCAGCCGGATGCGCTAGTCGCCATGGCTGGCTTCTGTTTTCCTGTCGTGAGAGCTGCATCCCTGGTGACGGTGGCGATGCTGGAGTCATTCAAGCGATGAGCGACAACCGGCAAGGCGAAGATACAAGAGGTGTTGGAACCCACAGACTGGAAAGCTGCAACCGGCCACACGATATGCTGGAAGCAGTGTTCCCTGGAGCTGGAACCATCGTCCATTTTTGCTGCAATCAGCAGCCACCGGGGGTGAAGACGACGAGGTACGGCGCTACTACCAGAGAGTTTTTTTGTTGGAACCAGATCCTGGAGATGCTGGAACCATCTTCTTTTTTGCTGCAACCAGGCAGCTGCCGGGGTGAAGACGACGAGGTACGGTGCTACTACCATACAATTTTTTTGCTGGAACCAGACGGAGAAAAAGTTGCATCCGCTATCAATCGGTGATGCAGTGGGACGGCGTCGAGATGTGTTTTTGCTGAAACCGACAAAAAAATTTGCTGGAACCCGTAAGAATTTTTTGCTGGGAGGATAGATGAGAAATTGCAGCGGCCGGCGCAACTTTGGGTCTTTTTGCTGGATTCGATGTTTTTTTTTGCTGCAACCGGCATGTGATTTTGCTACTACTGACAAACTAATGGAGTTTTGTGTTTTTGCTATTTTTTGTTGAGGACACGGTGGTGCGAACCGAACGACGGTGATGAGCGGAGGCGGTGGTGGTGGCTCAGGGATGTTGCAACCACGGTGGCACGCGCTGGAACCGGCAGGCAGGTGAGCTGCATTTATCAATGAAACACGGGCGACTATTGACGGCGAGCGGCGGCGGCGGCTGTCGATGACGACAAACGGGGGAGGGCGGCCGGGCGCTGCGCGACACGGCGATGACGGGCGACCGCCATGACCTGCGGTGTTTCTTCATATCTGAAACGCGTACAGGGTGAGAAGGAAGGATGCGACTTGGATGAACGAGCATCCAACGGCTCGGGGTGAGCCAATCGGGTGGCTGGGGTGCGACCGGCCGAAACTTTCGGCCGGCGGCCGGCGCGCCGGCGCCTATGAGTCGCCTTTGTACATGCACCGATGCGTGACGATCAAAAGGTGCTATCTGCAGCCAGGAGTTAAGCAACGCACCCAACAGAAAGCAGACGAGAGCAATAACCCACCAGATCGGTTTTCAGGCGATATCCGTTGGGGTGCCGGCGGGAAAGACACAGCAGGTCGCGCTGTTGGGCCGGTAACCGACTGGACGAGGACGCGTCAACCAACCAACCACCGCAACGGCAACGGCAATGGGCGTCACCACTTCCCACCCCACCTCGGCGCCCCGGACCGACGTGCGGCATCGACCAGCCACGCGGCGCACCCAGGGCTACCTTGAGCTGGGGTGGGGTGGTTCGACCTCGACATTCCCGCCCGTGTGAAAAAAAAAGTACGGCGAGGTTGGCACTTGGCGAAGCAACGCCAAAATGGCAGCTAAAAAGAATGAATGCTTCCTTCCACTCTCAGCCTATCATCAGGTGTCGCACCAGTAAGGGACGATTGCCGCCCGTACGCGATGATATATATATATATATATTTCTAACTAGCAACTCGTGTGAGATCATGGTGGACGGATCGTGCTTGTGCGGAGACTTTGCCTTTTTGATTATTTTTGCCGCCTACCATCATCGTCTTGACCATCTGTAGCTGCTGCGAAATGGTCATTGCCGTGCCGTCTCTCTATCTCGTGTGTGTATGTGCGTGCCAAATCCCCTCCTGCAAAACGGCACGCACAAGCAAGCATCACAACGTCTCCCGGTCAGCCTTGCGGTTACACTAGGTACTACTTCCTCCGTTTCAAAATAAATGACTTAATTTTATATTAAAGTTAGTATAAAATTGAGTCATCTATTTCGGTATACGGTCGATCGGAAACGAAGCGTTCGTTCTTGCCCCATAACTCCACCACTGCAGTTAAGGAAACATGAGAAGACTCTCAATCAACACTTCGCCTCTTCTTCTCCCTCACCTCGTCTCGTCGTCTTCCCTCTTTCTGCTTGAGTTGCTTTGGAGACTCCTCCCGTTTTCTGTCTACCTAGCGGGATCTCTACGTCAGTCAACTGTTGCATCGCTTGGAAATTCTGACCGCTTCTTCAAGCAAAACATCATACTATCCCGGCCGTCTGTCTGTTTGTCCCCTGCCGAATCAATCCCTCCATCTTCATCTTTCATCTTTCGGCGGCGCTCCAAGAACCCCGTGAGTCCCCCCATTCTCTCTCTCTCTGCTTTTGAGTTGAGTTCACGGCAGCGTTCCATAGCAGATACTACCTATTTGGTGTTTAATCACGCGTTCCTTTCTGTATTAGTTGTTTCATCTGTGCATGTGAAGCAAGTTCCGTTTCTTGATCGCTTCTTCTTTTACTAATTTGGTACGTAGTAATTTGATGGTGGTAGAAAATAGAAAGAAACAGAGAGGGGGAAACAACCAGTCTGTGCAATCTTCAAAAATTCCCCAAGGCCGGTTATCTGCATTTAATACTCTACATTTTAGGACACGACGATTCGATTCAAATCACGGTGAAATCTCAGTTGATACATGCCAATATTTTCAAGATAATCAATCGTCTTACTATTTATTCTTGCAGAGGCAGAGGCTGAGGCCATACCATCTCGACAAGACAAGAACAGCACTGCTCAAGAAAGAAACACGCCAAGACTCGACCCATCCTCGTATCCGCAAGCCCGATCATCCATCGGGATGGAGCAGCTCCGGCAGCTCGGCGAGGTGGTGGGCAGCATCAACGCGCTCATGGCGTTCGAGCCCGAGCTCCGCATCAACCCTCGCCAGTGCCGCCTCCTCGCCGAAACCTGCGCGCACGCGCTGGACGCCGTCACCAGCAATGTCCGCGCCCACCTTCGCTTCGACGAGCGCGGCACCAAGTGGCGCGCCCTGGAGTCCCCGCTCCGCGAGCTCCACCGCGCGCTCCGCGACGCCGAGGGCTATGTCCGCCAGTGCCTCGACCCGCGCGGCAGCTGGTGGGCCCGCGCCGCCGCCATGGCGCACGGCACGGAGTGCGTCGAGCACCACCTCCACAACATCCTATGGTGCGTCTCCGTCGCCATCGATGCCATCGAGGCCGCCGGGGAGATCGCCGGCTCCGAGGCGGACGACCACGCGCGGGCGCGGCTTCTGCTCGCCAACAAGTACGACAGGGACATGCTTGAGCCAAAGCTGTTCCAGCTCGCGCTCGGCAAGCGCTACTTGGTATCCCGAGAACTGGTCGTTCGGATGGACGCGGCGTGGAAGGAGGACAGGTGGGCGCTGTCGCAGCTGCTCGACGAAATGACGGGCCCGGCGGCTCCGAAGCGCCTGACCAAGAACGAGCACCGCCTCGCCGAGGTCCTCGCCGCGCCGAGGGGGAGGCTGCACCCGGCGTCCATTCTGCTTGGATGCGACTACAGCGTCCGCAGGAGGCTAGGCGGCTGCCTCAAGGAGGTACAATGGATGGGGGAAAGCTTCGCGATGAAGCATTTCATCGGGGACGGCGAGGCCGTCGGCGCCGAGATCGAGCTCCTGGCGTCGGTGGCGCACCCGAACGTCGCGCACGCCACCTACTGCTTCCACGACGAGGAGAGGAAGGAGTACTTTGTGGTCATGGACCAGCTCATGGCCAAGGACCTGGGGAGCTACGTCAAGGAGGTGAGCTGCCCGCGGCGGCGGACACCGTTCCCTGTCATCGTCGCCATCGACATCATGCTGCAGATCGCGCGCGGGATGGAGTACCTGCACGCCAAGGGAATATACCACGGCGAGCTGAACCCGTCCAATGTGCTCGTGAAGCCGCGGCAGCCCGACGGCGGCTACGTGCAGGTCAAGGTCACCGGGTTCGGGCAGTCCGGTATCACAATGGGCGCCAATGTCAACGGCGACGATAACGCCTGCATCTGGTACGCGCCTGAGGTGCTCAAGCCGGAGGTCGCGGATGCAGAGTCCAGGCGCACCGAGAAGGCCGACGTGTACAGCTTCGCCATGATCTGCTTCGAGCTCCTGACCGGCAAGGTCCCGTTCGAGGACAACCACCTGCAGGGCGACAAGACAAGCAAGAACATCCGCGCCGGCGAGCGGCCGCTGTTCCCGTTCCAGACGCCCAAGTACCTGACGGCCCTGACCAAGCGGTGCTGGCACGCCGACCCAGAGCAGCGGCCGGGGTTCTCCTCCGTCTGCCGCGTCCTCCGGTACGTGAAGCGGTTCCTGGTGATGAACCCGGAGCAGCAGCAGCAGCAGGCTGGGCAGGCCGACGCGCCCATTGTGCCACCCGTGGACTACCTCGACGTGGAGATGCAGCTGCTGAGGAGGCTCCCGGCGTGGCAGCGAGGTGAGGGCGCCCGCGTGTCGGACGTGCCGTTCCAGATGTTCGCGTACAGGGTGTTGGAGAGGGAGAAGACCGCAGGCGTGGTGCAGGCCAAGGACAGGGCCTCCGACTCGGGCAGCGAAGGGAACTCGCTGTACGGCGATGAGAACGGCGTCGGGGCAATGTCGCCGGACCACCCTTCCTCGGCGGCGTCGAACTGCGCCATGCGGCCGCTGCCGGACAACAGCGATGGCAAGAAGCCGCCGTCGGCGAAGAAAGCGGACGGCAAGGCGCCCAGGCAACCAGGTAGGTACTCTACCATTTTTGGATGACAGTAGAGTTGGAAAAGGCCGTGCGTGTTGATTCGTACCATTTCTGAACAATTGTGCACTACCTGTGTGTCTGTTATTGCAGTTGCAGGGCATCCGCAGAAGGTGAAGCCGGCCAACCCAGCGAGGACTCCGCAGGTACCAAGACGGACGCTCGGAGTGAAGACCGACGGCGTCTCGTAGTCCCTGCCGCGCGACATTGGAAGCCATCTCGTCGTGCTTCAGGGGAGTTGGAATGCCGGTGCCGGAGAGCGTGCCTTTGGTCAACTAGTCGTTTCTTGTGTGGCATCACCGAGGCAAGTCTTGGTTTTGTTTTAAGTTATTATATCGCATAGTTATTCGTTTGATTGGTAGAAAAGAGGTAGTCGATACTCGTTTCAGTCACATCTCTGCAGTCCAAATGAGAAGCCATTTTCAACAGATTTTTTTCGGGGAAATGTGGTGGTATTACTCAGCTACAATCAACCTTAGCCTTAAAGCATCTACAGGCAAACATGCCAATCCGACACTATACCTGCATACGTGTGTTACGATAGGTCTAGCGTGTCGTGTACACGTACCTTGTACGTATATAATTGTATATGCTGATTGTTATATATAGAAAGACGTGGAGAGGCTTTGCCCCACGGGAAACCCTAAAAACCTATTCTCTCAAACTTGGTATTAGAGCCTACCCTAGCCGCCGCCGCCTCTCCTCCCGCCGCCGCCACCGCCGCCGCCGCAGTTTTCTCGCGGCCGCCGCGATGTCCATCGCGCCGGCAGCCACGATGACCCCCTCCTCCGCGCTCACGCTCTCCACCCTCTCCGTGCCCGCCCCGGTCGCCCCGGTCATCGCCCCACCCTCCGCGTCAGCTCCCACCCCCGTCCTTCCGCCCATCGCGGCTCGACCGCAGCAACTTCCTGCTGTGGAGGGCCCTTGCCCTTCCCAACTTCGCCGGAGTTCGCCTTCGCCGGAGTTCGCCTCCACGGCTTCCTTGACGGCTCGACCAGGGCGCCGGCGCCGACCGTGACGACCGACACCGGCGAGGCCGCCCGCACCGTGTCCAACCCTGAGTACGAGCAGTGGTGGACGCTGGATCAGAAGGTCCTCGGGCATCTCCTCGGATCGATGAACGTGGAGATCTCCGCGCAGCTCATCGGCTGCAAGACGGCGGCCGCCGCCTGGGCGGCCGTGCACACCATGTTCGCCGCCGAGAACAGCGCCGGCGTGCGTAACCTCCGGCGCCAGATCTAGGCGCTGAGGAAGGGAGATCGCCCCGCCGGCGAGTATATGCAGAAGGTCAAGGCCCTCGCTGATTCGATGGCCGCCGCCGGCTCTCCCCTTCGCGATGATGAGATCATCGACTACATGCTGATCGGGCTCGGCTCGGCGTTTAACCCCATTGCTGCTTCGATGAACTTCGCGGGCGTGCCCATTGTAACACCCCCAGTGGTTAACTACAGTAATTCCATTTTGATAATGCCAAGTCAGCATGATTAACAGTGCACGATCATCATTTGCATCATAATGCTTTTCAACTCCTAACTCAAAATTCAAATTTAAGTGAAAGTGGAAAATAAAAGTTGCCTGAACCTGAAAACTAAAATGTGCATCATGTTGCAAATATTCTCATAGCATTTATAAAAATGATTGCAACATTTGTTAGAATTGTAAAAGGACTCGAACAACAAGGAACAGCAGCAACATAACACTGTTTAATCCTTTTTCAATTTAAATAAAATCCAAACAAAAAGATATGGACCCCAAACCAATTTCTAGCAGTGACAGATAATGCACTGCAAATAATGGAGCAAGTCTCATATTTTACAAAAGTCTTTTGGAATAAAAATAAAAGAGAAAACAGAAAAGGAAAATAAATAATATAAAAAAAAGTAAAAAGGAAAAGCCCCCCCCCCCGGACCAACTGGGCCGTGGCCCAGCTGGCCACCAGGCCACCACCCAGGCCGGCCCACCCGGGCCTATAACCCCCTCCCCTCACCCCGAAACCCTAATCCCCCCCCTCGCTCCTCTTCTCCCTCCCCCCCCGATCCAGTTCTGGATCGGGCCGCCGACGCCGCGCCCCATCGCCGCTCGCCGTCTCCGGTGCCACCTCGCCGGACCTCGCCTCTCCATCGTCGCCTCGTCCCGTCGCGCCCCCTCTCTCCCTCGCCCGACGCCGCCCCCCCGGTTCTCCCCCCTCGCCGTTAGGCCCCCGCTCTCCGAGCTCTCCCCTCTCCTTCCTCTTCCTCCCTTCCCCTCGTCCCTTCCCC
Organism: Thinopyrum elongatum; assembly: GCA_011799875.1. Taxonomy (NCBI): domain Eukaryota; kingdom Viridiplantae; phylum Streptophyta; class Magnoliopsida; order Poales; family Poaceae; genus Thinopyrum; species Thinopyrum elongatum. The sequence goes on along the minus strand of CM022299.1, from coordinate 323,942,324 downwards.
TCCCTCCTCCCCCCTCCTCTTCCCTCCATCGCCTCCCGTGGCCTCCACTCCCTCCTCCTCCTCTCCTCGCCCGCGGTCATCGCGCCCGCGCTGTCCCGCCGCGCTCCCCGCACGCCCTGAAGCTCCCTCGCCGCGCCCTTCTGTCGCTCGCGCAGGCGCCCCGCGACGACCGCTCCGCCTCTCACCGCGCTCGCCCCGCTCTCCCTGCTGCGTCGCTCGCCAGCCACTGCCGCCCCGCACGCGCCCGCACCGGCTACGGCCGCCGCTGCTCCCCTCTGCTCCGCCACCCCCGCCGCCTGCGCCGCGCGCCGCCACCCCCCTGCCGCTCCGGCCCCGCGCGCACTGCCGCGCGCTGCCGCGGCCTCGCCCGCCCGCGCCCGCGCGTGCCATTTGGGCACCGGACATGTCCGGTCCCAAACGGGCATGCTCCGGACATGTCCGGCCCTGGTCCACTGACCAGTGGGGCCCACAGCCCTGCCTGTTAATTAAAATAAATAATAATAAACAATATAATTAAAATAAATAATTAATTAGTTAATTAACACTGTTTAGATTAGTCTAATTTGATTAATTAGATTAATTAAATATTAATTAACTTAAGTAACCCTGGTTAATTAGAGCTAATTAATTAGTTAACCTAATTAACCTTGCTGACATCAGCATGATGTCATGCTGACATCAGCGAGCACTATTCTGGATAATGTTTAATTTAAATAATAAAAATAAATTCAGAAAATTAATAAAAGCTTTAGAAAATCATATAAAATAATCCGTAACTCAGATCGAAAAATTTTGTACATGAAAGTTGCTCAGAACGACGAGACGAATCTGAATACGCGGTCCGTTCGTCCGTCACGCGTCCCTAACTATCCGAACTTGCAACCGTTCCCCTCTTATCCTCTGTCCGATAATTCCAAAGACCCGGGAAATATCGTCAGATATTCTCCCGCTCCGTCTGTTACGTGTGATGCTGCGTTAGACTACCCCTAGCACCGTGTATCGTATTTGTCATGCTCATGTTTGCTCTATATTTATACTGTTTCCTCCCCCTCTTCTCTCTCGATAGCCCCCGACCCCGACGTCGTCCCCGAGACCCACGCAGCTCCGGATCCCGAAGACACCATAGACGACCTTGCCCTTGCCGCCGAGCAACCAGGCAAGCCCCCCCCCCTTTTGATCATCCCGATATCGCCCATTCTATTTCTCATGCTTGCATTAGAATTGCTGTTGCTGCTGCTGTACTTATTCTGATGCATAGCCTGTTCATTGTAACCTGCTGTTGATAATTACCTGCATATCCTAAACTGTTTAGTCTAGGCTGGGTAGAGACCTATCAGTGACCCCACTTACCCCGGCTGCCGCGCTGGATCGTCAGAAGACCCGATCAATGGGATTGAAGACCAGGACCCGACACCGCACATCACCCCCCCCTTAGTTGTAACGACACTGCAGCGTTACTATCGAGTGCCGAGGGTGAAACCTCTTGTAGCACTTCTGATGTTAACTCTGTAGAGTAGCTATTCGGTCGTGGTCATCGAGGGTGATTCCTCCTTCACCGCTTCCGATAACGACGCTGTCGTACAACACCTCAAGTGTGGACCCAGTGAGGGTGATTCCTCCTAGTTCACCTTGACGGATACATCGAGTGGGAATTCAATGAGGGTGATACCTCGGATTCCCTGATGTTATGGACACACGGATACTTGGACTTTACACTGTTCATTGGATAGGCGGGTCGGCCCTGAGGGGTACCCGCGTGCGCCTGAGAGGCGAGTGTTGTGAAGACGGGTGCCTGTGTGGTGCCCGAGTGGTGAATACGAGGCACGGCCGGGCATTCTTAACCCTTGCCGCAAGTCCTCGAGACGGGGCGACGAGGTCACATCTTTCGTGAGTCTCTGCTCGTTTCCGCAAGCCCCTAGTCCTAACGATTTGGATATTTGATCCGAGCAGGCCTCTGGTCTGATAGCACTAACCATCACGTGGGCATAGTATGGGCGTTCTGCATCGTATGCATCAGCCGAAAGCTCTGTCAGACGTCCAGTTCAGCATGGCGGCACGGTCGGATCGTGTCGGCCACCCGAGGCGATGCTGGTATCCACCCTGTGCGCAACGACCCGGAGGGCGAGGGGCGATGGCCAAGACCCCCTTGCGCTTAGGATGTAGACCGGCGGGGACCTCTCTGCTGAGCTGTAGGTAGGGTTGCGATGTGTCGTTTGGCCGAGGCCGGGCATGACCCAGGAAAGTGTGTCCGGCCGAAGTTAATCGAGCGTGTTGGGTAAGTTGGTGCACCCCTGCAGGGAAGAATACTTCTATCGATAGCCTGTCCTATGGTAAAGGACACTCGGAGTTGTATCCCGATCGATACAACTAGAACTGGATACCTGTGATGAGACCTGTATGTATGGCTCTGGGATTGCTTCTCGCAGGGAGCCGAGAAAGGATCTCAGGACGAGGTTTGATGACTTTATGGCTCTGGGATTGCTTTCTCGCAGGGAGTCGAGAAAGGATCTCTGGGTGAGGTTGATATTATTACTTCTACATTATATGGTATTGTTCTACTCTCTTCTACTGCTGCAAGACCGCTGAAGATGCTAGTCTTCGATAGGACTAGGCCTTCTCTCTATTCTGGCATTTCTGCAGCCCAGTCCACATATACAGCCTCCCCTTGATAATGTTGCATATGTAGTGTAGATCCTTGCTTGCTGAGTACTTCTGAGTACTCACGGTTGCTTTGTTTTCCTTTTTCTCCCCATATCAGTTTGACGTGACCAGAGGACGGAGCCCCCTGAGACAGATGCCCCGACGATCGCTACTACTACTACCCAGAGGATGGATACTACTACGAGTTGACTGACGACCAGGAGTAGGATCGGAGGGTCCCAGGCAGGAGGCCTTCGCCTTTCGATCGTAGTGTTTTATTTTGCCCCGCCTTTCTAAAGGCCTTTCTGTTTCTATTTCATATCTGTACTCAGATATCTGATGCTTCCGCTGACGCTTGTTCGCAAGCTTATGTATTCGAGCCCTCGAGGCCCCTGGCTTGTAATATAAAGCTTGTATGACTTTATTTATGTTTTAGACTTGTGTTGTGATATCTTCCCGTGAGTCCTTAGGCTTGATCGTGTGCATTTGCGTGTATGAATAGCGCGCGATTAAGCCGGGGCGTCACAAGTTGGTATCAGAGCCGACTGACTGTAGGAACCCCCTTTCCAACTCCTTGGCCGAAGTTGAGTCTAGTGGTCCAAAACTGTTTTACTAACTTGGCTGTGTGGCTTACGGGCCCACGTCGCCAATTGGGAGGTATTAGTATCTTTTATTCCTCATCTTTACTCTGGGACTCTGACCTCTCTTCCTTTCGGGTTAACTAAAGTTTACTAACGCCGACACTTAGGATCTCGTAATTCTCGTCCACCCGGAGAGCTGGATATATGTGCGATTTCCCTGACATTGATCTGATTAGTCTGATAATCATTTTCCTTTCCATTGTTTTGTTTAACCTTTCTCTCCGAGATCGGTTATACTTCTCCTTGTATTTTGACAATCATGAGTTTCCTCTGTTTCAGATGGATCGTTTGTTTCCACCACACCCTGCGACGCAGCTACCAGCTGTTCGAGCAGGGATACATCCAGAGTACATTCTTTATCGCAACTGGTGCAGATGTCAATCCGTTACAATACCCCAGTACTTCTCCTCCAGATACCTGCAAAGACTTTGTGATCTTTGTGAGCATCCGCGTGAAGGATTAGGCTGTGTCCTAATGCAAGAGCGTAAAGTGATTGCCTAGGCTCTCGCCAGTTGCGCCCACATGAAGAGAATTATCCGGTACATGATCTAGAACTAGCTGCTGTGATCTTGCATTGCAGTTATGGCGACATTACCTCTCGGTAATCGTTGCGAGATCTCACCGATCATAAAAGTCTGAAGTACTGTTCACTCAACCTTCTCTAAACCTCCGTCAGCAAAGATGGATGGAGGCCATTGCGGACTATGATTTGGGTATATCCTATACCCCTGGCAAGGCTAACGTGATGGCTGATGCCTTAAGCCGCAAGTCCTATTGCGACAACCTCATGTTAGGCGAGCTCAACCTCATCTTTCGAAGAACTGTGCAAGCTGAATCTGCTTATTGTTCCACAGGGATCTCTTAATAACCTTGTGAACAACCAATCTTGAGAAGGCTATTAAAAATGCGCAAGCTAAGATGCCGAAGTTGATCTGATGAAGAAAGACCTTCACCTTGTAAAGTACAGGGATTCTCGCTGTCTGAAGATGGAACCTTGTATTTAAGAAACGCATTGTGGTACCTCGTTTCGAACTCATGACTGACAAAGTAATGAAGGAGGCACATGACACACCATTGTCTATTCATCCGGTAGCACCAGATAGTATCGTGATCTCCGTCAAGGTACTGGTGGTCTAAAATGAAGCAGGACATTGCTCGTTTGTTGCTGAATGTGATGTGTGTCGACGCGTTAAAGCAGAACATCAGAAGCCAGCTGGAATTCTGCAACCACTTCTATTCCTCTATGGAAATGGGATAAGGTTCAGATGGATTTCGTTACAGGACTTCCCAGGTCACAGAAGGTCACGATGCTATTCTTGTCATCGTCGACCACTCTCTAAAGTTGCACACCTTTCTGCCTGTCAAAGATACTATCACTGCTAGTCTAGTAGCAGAGTTTTATATCTCCAGAATGTGTTCACTCCACGGTATTCCGAAGGAGATCAGTTCGGACCGTGGCGGTCTTTTCACCTCAAAATTCTGGGAAAGTTTCCAAAACACTTATGGGAACTCATATTACTTGGAGTTCTCTTATCACCCTCAATCTCAAGGCCAAGTCGAACGATTTAATCAAGTGCTTGAAGATATGCTTCGAGCTTGTGTTATTTCTTCGGCAAGAAGTGGGAAGAATCTCTTCATATGCCGAGTTTCTTTATAACAACAGCTATCAAGCCAGCTTGAAAATGGCCCCCTTTGAAGTTCTCTATGGACGTAAGTGTCGAACCCCTCTGAATTGGTCAGAAACTGGGGAACGACCTCTGTTGGACCGGATATTATTCAACACGCCGAAGAACAAGCTCGAATTGTCCGGGGAAAATCTCAAGCGGCTCAGGACCGCCAGAAGAGCAACTATGATCGCAAACGATGGGTTTGACTTATCAACTGGTGATCAAGCTTTCTTCGTGTCACACCTATGAAGGGCACTCACCGTTTTGGAATCAAGGGCAAGTTAGCTCCCGCTACATTGTCCTTTCCGCATTATTGCTAGACGTGGTCAAGTGGCGTATAATTGGAGTTGCCGCCGCAATTCTCTCATATCCACGACGTCTTCCATGTGTCCAACTCCGTAAATGCTTCAAGGAATCTCCGCACCGATCTGTGGATCACGAGATGCTTGAATTGCAGATGATCTATCTTATAAGAGCATCCATCCGCATTCTCGATGAAGCTGAACGTCGAACCCGTCAAGGGTTACCAAGTTCCTCAAAGTACAGTGGTCAATCATACTGAAGATGAAGCCACTTGGGAACGCGAGGATAATCTTCGTGCGGAATACCCCGAACTTTTTCCTTCTACTTCTTAATTCTCGGGACGAGAATTCTTGTTAGTAGAGGAGATTTGTAACCCCCCAGTGGTTAACTACAGTAATTCCATTTTGATATGCCAAGTCAGCATGATTACAGTGCACATCATCATTTGCATCATAATGCTTTTCACACTCTAACTCAAAATTCAAATAAGTGAAAGTGGAAAAAAAAAGTTGCCTGAACCTGAAAACTAAAATGTGCATCATGTTGCAATATTCTCATAGCATTTATAAAAATGATTGCAACATTTGTTGGAATTGTAAAGGACTCGAACAACAGAGGACAGCAGCCATAACACTGTTTAATCCTTTTTCAATTTAAATAAAATCCAAACAAAAAGATATGGACCCCAAACCAATTTCTAGCAGTGACAGATAATGCACTGTAAATAATGGAGCAAGTCTCATATTTTAACAAAGTCTTTTGGAATAAAAATAAAGAGAAAACAGAAAAGGAAAATAATAATATAAAAAAAGTAAAGGAAAGAAGCCCCCCCCCCCCCGGATCAACTGGGCCGTGGCCCAGCTGGCCACCAGGCCACCACCCAGGCCGGCCCACCGGGCCTATAACCACCCCCTCCCCTCACCCCGAAACCCTAATCCCCCCCCCTCTCTCCTCTTCCCCCCCGATCCAGTTCTGGATCGGCCGGTCCGACGCCGCGCCCCATCGCCGCTCGCCGTCTCCGGTGCCACCTCGCCGGACCTCGCCTCTCCATCGTCGCCTCGTCCCCGTCGCGCCCCCTCTCTCCCTCGGCGCGCGACGCCGCCGCGCCCCGGTGCTCGCCCCCGTCGCCGTTGGACGCCGCCTCGCCGGAGCGCTCCCCCGCCGGCCTGCTTCCGCGCCGTCCCCGTCGTCCCCGTCACCCTCCTCGCGCACCGCTGCCTCTTCCCTCCATCGCCGGTGAGGCCCGTGGCCTCCACTCCCCTCCTCTCTGCCCGCGGTCATCGCGCCCGCGCTGTCCCCGCCGCGCTCCCGCACGCCCTGAAGCTCCCTCGCCGCGCCCTTCTGTCGCTCGCGCAGGCGCCCCGCGACGACCGCTCCGCCTCTCACCGCGCTCGCCCCGCTCTCCCTGCTGCGTCGCTCGCCAGCCACTGCCGCCCCGCACGCGCCCGCACTGGCTACGGCCGCCGCTGCTCCCCTCTGCTCCGCCACCCCCGCCGCCTGCGCCGCGCGCCGCCACCCCCCCTGCCGCTCCGGCCCCGCGCGCACTGCCGCGCGCTGCCGCGGCCTCGCCCGCCCGCGCCCGCGCGTGCCATTTGGGCACCGGACATGTCCGGTCCCAAACGGGCATGCTCCGGACATGTCCGGCCCTGGTCCACTGACCAGTGGGGCCCACAGCCCTGCCTGTTAATTAAAATAAATAATAATAAACAATATAATTAAAATAAATTATTAATTAGTTAATTAACACTGTTTAGATTAGTCTAATTTGATTAATTAGATTAATTAAATGTTAATTAACTTAAGTAACCCTGGTTAATTAGAGCTAATTAATTAGTTAACCTAATTAACCTTGCTGACATCAGCATGATGTCATGCTGACATCAGCGAGCACTATTCTGGATAATGTTTAATTTAAATAATAAAAATAAATTCAAAAAATTAATAAAAGCTTTAGAAAATCATATAAAATAATCCGTAACTCAGATCGAAAAACTTTGTACATGAAAGTTGCTCAGAACGACGAGACGAATCTGAATACGCGGTCCGTTCGTCCGTCACGCGTCCCTAACTATCCGAACTTGCAACCGTTCCCCTCTTATCCTCTGTCCGATAATTCCAAAGACCCGGGAAATATCGTCAGATATTCTCCCGCTCCGTCTGTTACGTGTGATGCTGCGTTAGACTACCCCTAGCACCGTGTATCGTATTTGTCATGCTCATGTTTGCTCTATATTTATACTGTTTCCTCCCCCTTTTCTCTCTCGATAGCCCCCGACCCCGACGTCGTCCCCGAGACCGACGCAGCTCCGGATCCCGAAGACACCATAGACGACCTTGCCCTTGCCGCCGAGCAACCAGGCAAGCCCCCCCCCCTTTTGATCATCCCGATATCGCCCAGTCTATTTCTCATGCTTGCATTAGAATTGCTGCTGCTGCTGCTGTACCTATTCTGATGCATAGCCTGTTCATTGTAACCTGCTGTTGATAATTACCTGCATATCCTAAACTGTTTAGTCTAGGCTGGGTAGAGACCTATCAGTGACCCCACTTACCGCGACTGCCGCGCTGGATCGCCAGAAGACCCGATCAATGGGATTGAAGACCAGGACCCGACACCGCACATCACCCCCCCCTTAGTTGTAACGACACTGCAGCGTTACTATCGAGTGCCGAGGGTGAAACCTCTTGTAGCACTTCTGATGTTAACTCTGTAGAGTAGCTATTCGGTCGTGGTCATCGAGGGTGATTCCTCCTTCACCGCTTTCGATAACGACGCTGTCGTACAACACCTCAAGTGTGGACCCAGTGAGGGTGATTCCTCCTAGTTCACCTTGACGGATACATCGAGTGGGAATTCAATGAGGGTGATACCTCGGATTCCCTGATGTTATGGACACACGGATACTTGGACTTTACACTGTTCATTGGATAGGCGGGTCGGCCCTGAGGGGTACCCGCGTGCGCCTGAGAGGTGAGTGTTGTGAAGACGGGTGCCTGTGTGGTGCCCGAGTGGTGAATACGAGGCGCGGCCGGGCATTCTTAACCCTTGCCGCAAGTCCTCGAGACGGGGCGACGGGGTCACATCTTTCGTGAGTCTCTGCTCGTTTCCGCAAGCCCCTAGTCCTAACGATTTGGATATTTGATCCGAGCAGGCCTCTGGTCTGATAGCACTAACCATCACGTGGGCATAGTATGGGCGTTCTGCATCGTATGCATCAGCCGAAAGCTCTGTCAGACGTCCAGTTCAGCATGGCGGCACGGTCGGATCGTGTCGGCCACCCGAGGCGATGCTGGTATCCACCCTGTGCGCAACGACCCGGAGGGCGAAGGGCGATGGCCAAGACCCCCTTGCGCTTAGGATGTAGACCGGCGGGGACCTCTCTGCTAAGCTGTAGGTAGGGTTGCGATGTGTCGTTTGGTCGAGGCCGAGCATGACCCAGGAAAGTGTGTCCGGCCGAAGTTAATCGAGCGTGTTGGGTAAGTTGGTGCACCCCTGCAGGGAAGAATACTTCTATCGATAGCCTGTCCTACGATAAAGGACACTCGGAGTTGTATCCCGATCGATACAACTAGAACTGGATACCTGTGATGAGACCTGTATGTATGGCTCTGGGATTGCTTCTCGCAGGGAGCCGAGAAAGGATCTCAGGACGAGGTTTGATGACTTTATGGCTCTGGGATTGCTTTCTCGCAGGGAGTCGAGAAAGGATCTCTGGGTGAGGTTGATATTATTACTGCTACATTATATGGTATTGTTCTACTCTCTTCTACTGCTGCAAGACCGCTGAAGATGCTAGTCTTCGATAGGACTAGGCCTTCTCTCTATTCTGGCATTTCTGCAGCCCAGTCCACATATACAGCCTCCCCTTGATAATGTTGCATATGTAGTGTAGATCCTTGCTTGCTGAGTACTTCTGAGTACTCACGGTTGCTTTGTTTTCCTTTTTCTCCCCATATCAGTTTGACGTGACCAGAGGACGGAGCCCCCTGAGACAGATGCCCCGACGATCGCTACTACTACTACTACCCAGAGGATGGATACTACTACGAGTTGACTGACGACCAGGAGTAGGATCGGAGGGTCCCAGGCAGGAGGCCTTCGCCTTTCGATCGTAGTGTTTTATTTTGCCCCGCCTTTCTAAAGGCCTTTCTGTTTCTATTTCATATCTGTACTCAGATATCTGATGCTTCCGCTGACGCTTGTTCGCAAGCTTATGTATTCGAGCCCTCGAGGCCCCTGGCTTGTAATATAAAGCTTGTATGACTTTATTTATGTTTTAGAGTTGTGTTGTGATATCTTCCCGTGAGTCCTTAGGCTTGATCGTGTGCATTTGCGTGTATGAATAGCGCGCGATTAAGCCGGGGCGTCACACCCATCACGTTCCCCGCGTTCTACTCCAGTGTCCTTCATTACGAGGCCCTTCAGCAGCAGCAATTGGAGCTTGAGGATTGGCAGTCCTCCGCCAATGCCGCGTCCCGGCCGGTCTACCACAACACTTCTGGCCGCACGCCCGACTCTGGATGCCCGAGCGATGGCCGTCCCTCCGCCGGCTCCCTCCCGCCAGGCTCAGGCGGCTACGGCTCCAGCCAGGGCAGCGCCCCTGGCCGCAACAACAACAATGGCGGCAACAGTCGCAACGGAGGAGGCAACGGAGGCGGTAACGGGGGCGGCCGCAATCGGCGCTGGCGTCCCCGGTGCCAGATATGCAAGAATTGGGGTCACGAGGCGAGCGACTGTCGCAGCCGCTATGATCATGACCACCGCGCCGCCAACTCCGCGTCCACATCCTCCTCCCATGAGCCGCCACACTGGATCCTGGACACCGGTGCGACGGACCACCTGACGAATGATCTCGATCGTCTACACTTCCACGAGCGCTATGGCGGGAATGATCAAGTGCAAGTGGCAAATGGTGCAGGTTTGTCTATTTCGCATATTGGTCATTCCACTATACCCGGTTCATCTCTTCGTTTACGCAATATTCTTCGTCTACCACATATTCATCAACATCTCCTATCCATTTATCGTCTCGTCCTTGACAATGATGTTTTTGTGGAATTTCACCGTTTCTTTTTCCTTGTTAAGGACACGGCCACGAAGAAAATCCTTCTTCATGGTAGATGTCATGGCGGACTCTACCCCATCCCGTTTAGTCGCGCATCGTCCTCCTCCAACCGCCAAGCGTCTCTCAGCGTCAAGACCACCCCGTCCTAGTGGCACCAACGTCTCGGTCATCCCTCGAATAATATTGTTCAAAACATTGTTAGGAATAATGATTTAGTGTGTTCTTCTGAACGCCAGACTTCCGTGTGTGATGCTTGTCAGCGTGCTAAAAGTCGACAATTGCCTTATAATTTATCTCAGCATGTTTCCACTATGCCTCTTGAGTTACTTCATTCTGATGTTTGGGGGCCTGCTATTGCCTCTTCCGGAGGCTATAAGTATTATGTGAGCTTTGTGGACGATTATTCTCGCTTCTCTTGGATTTATCTCCTTAAGCACAAGTCTAACGTTGAGCAAGTGTTTTATGCTTTTCAGGCTCATGTTGAGCGTCTTCTCCACACTAAAATCATAGCCGTTCAGTCGGACTAGGGTGGTGAGTACCACCGACTGCACCGTTATTTTCAACGCACTGGGATCTCTCATCGTGTGTCTTGCCCGCACACCTCTCAGCAAAACGGGATTGCTGAACGCAAACACCGTCATCTTGTAGAAACAGGTCTTGCCTTACTGGCTCATTCTTCTCTACCATTGCGTTTTTGGGATGAAGCGTTTCTTACTGCATGCTACCTCATTAATCGCATGCCCACACCTGTTCTTCAACAAGATACACCCATATATCGTCTTCTTAAGGTGCAACCCGATTACAAGTTTCTTCGCACTTTTGGGTGCGCCTGCTGGCCCAGTTTGCGCAAATATAACGCACACAAGCTTGCTTTCCGTTCCACCATGTGTGTTTTCTTGGGCTATAGTCCGATGCATAAGGGATACAAGTGTCTTGATCGTTCCACGGGACGTATCTACATCTCTCGTGATGTTGTTTTCGGCGAGTCTGTTTTTCCTTATGCCACTCCTGGGGTCACCGTTGCGGTCTCTTCTTTGGCTGATGTTCTCTCTTTTCCTCCCACTGAACCGGCTACGGGTGACCATATGCGCAAATACGACTTGTCCTATTTGTCTACTGACGCGCCTGTTTCAGGCCTTGTTGCTCCTCTGCAGGAACCTTCGGCTGCTCCATCCCCAGCGATCGACGTGCATGGCACATGCACGCCCTCTACCCGCCGTCCCCACATGGCCGCCGCGCCGACCTCCCTGGCGATCGACGTGCATGGGACATGCATGTCCTCCGGCCCCTCGGCTGCCTCGTCGCTCGACCCGGCCGGCCCGTCAACTACCGCCTCGCCCGGCTCGACCGGCCCGTCCTCGGCCCCGGCCGCTTCGCCCGGCCCCTCGGCGGTCTCCTCGCCGCACGCTGACACACCGTCGCCTGCCACGGTGATCGAGGATGCTGCTCCACCATCACCGCCGCAGCTCGCGTCGCCTTCTGTCGAGGGCAGTCCTGCCCCCTCGACCGCGACGCCTCCAGCTGCTCCTGCACACACCATGGTTACGCGCACCCGCGATCATACTCGTCGTGCCCTTGTCCCTACTGATGGGACCATCCGCTATGATCCCCGTCGCCGCGCGTTTCATGCGGTGCCAGTCTCTCATCGTGATGCTCTCCGTGAGACTGCCTGGCGTACCGCGATGATTGATGAGCTTGCTGCTCTTCACCACAACAAGACTTGGGTTCTTGTGCCTCGACTGCGCGGAGTCAATGTTGTTGGGAGCAAGTGGATCTTCAAGACCAAGCACCGTCCAGATGGCTCTGTTGATAAGTACAAAGCTCGACTGGTAGCTCGTGGTTTCACTCAGCAGCTTGGCATTGACTATGGTGATACGTTCAGTCCGGTTGTCAATTCGGCCACCGTTCGACTGGTTCTTGCCCTAGCTGTGTCTCGCGGTTGGAGTCTTCGGCAGATTGATGTCAGCAACGCTTTCCTTCATGGGTATCTCTCCGAGGACGTCTATATGCAGCAGCCCCCTGGCTTTGAGGATGCTCGTTTTCCCTCGCATGTGTGCAAGCTACATCGCGCTCTCTATGGACTCAAACAGTCCCCTCGTGCATGGTATGCTCGGCTCAGTGCCCGTCTTCTCAAGCTGGGTTTTGTCTCCTCCAAAGCAGATACATCTCTGTTTTTCTTCCGCTATCGGGATGTTCAGATCTATATGCTTGTCTATGTGGATGATATTGTCATTGCCGGATCTTCTCCACGTGCTGTTGAAGGTCTTGTTCACTCCCTTGCGGCCAGCTTTCCTATCAAGGACCTCGGGCCGTTGGAGTACTTTCTTGGTCTGGAAGCGTCATACAATTCAGGGGGGATGACAGTGACTCAACAGAAGTATGCCTTGGATCTGTTGCACCGTGTGAGTATGGAGAATTGTAAGCCTACTTCCACACCGCTGTCTACTTCTGATCAGCTTGCACGAGTGTCTGGACAGCCTCTCAGTACCGATGATTCTTTCCGGTATCGCAGTGTTGTTGGTGGACTGCAGTATTTAACACTCACTCGTCCGGATATTTCGTTCGCAGTAAACAAGGTGTGCCAGTTTCTGTCACAGCCCATTGATGTTCATTGGGAAGCGGTTAAGCGGATTTTGCGCTATGTGAAAGGAACATTGCACACAGGGCTGAAGTTTTGCAAGGCTGTCTCTACTAGCATTAGTATCTTCACTGATGCAGATTGGGCAGGATGTCCGGATGATCGTCGATCAACTAGAGGTTTTGCCATCTTTGTTGGACCGAACCTCATTTCCCGGAGTTCGAAGAAACAACCGACGGTGTCGAGATCCAGCACAGAGGCCGAGTACAAAGCCTTGGCGAATGGAGTTGCTGAAGCCATCTGGGTAGAGTCACTACTCAAAGAGCTTGGAGTGTCTCAGCAGCGAGTTCCGGTTCTATGGTGTGATAACTTAGGGGCCACATATTTGACTGCCAACCCAGTTTTCCATGCGCGTACCAAGCACATCGAGATTGATTTCCATTTTGTGCGCGAGCGTGTTGCCTCTGGAGCTCTTGAGGTCAGGTTCATTTCTTATAACGATCAGCTGGCTGATGTGTTTACTAAACCAGCCACCCGACATTTGCTAGACCGTTTTAGTACCAATCTAAACCTTGTACAGAGTAGAAGTTCAGATTGAGGGGGAGTGTTAAGATAGGTCTAGCGTGTCGTGTAAACGTACCTTGTACGTATGTAATTGTATATGCTGATTGTTATATATAGAAAGACGTGGAGAGGCTTTGCCCCACGGGAAACCCTAAAAACCTATTCTCTCAAACTACGTGCTCGGGCGCGTTAACCCTTAAATCGCAGCATCAACAACCGTATACCTCATATCCCGTATCTTAAATCCATACTGCTGCATACAGCGTGAAAGATAGTATATACTCTCTTCGTTCGAAAAATCTTTGCAGTTCAGCGGACATAGTTCTAATAAACTAAAATTACGGAATAAAGACAGAGAGGGCCGAGCTTTTTCACCAGCTCCTCACCGGTCCTTTGCCCTTTCAATCACTGGAGCGACTATAGCTCTCCATGTAGGCGTCGGCGCAGGAGCGGGGTCGTCGTACCGTCAATGACGTTGGAGGAGTCGATGTAGCTGGCCATCCTTCGGACGGTGCGGCCCTGCTGCCCCACGAGCTTCATAGCTCTCGCATCAGTCATCGCCTTCTCCGCCTCCTCGCACGTTGATTGCTCGATACCGAGCCGAAGCGCCTTGGCGTTCTTCCGACGGAGCCGACGGGAGTCTATCTCTGCCGTCGTCAGTGAGCGGCGGTAGACAGACACAAGGAGTTGTCCTCCTCATCTGGCAACACCGGCAATCCGCGTCGGCAGCAGGAGGACTGTGCGGCCGCCTTCGCCGCCACCGTCCTCTCCCTAGCCCGCTGCCTCTAGCGACGGGAGGCACACGCCTCTGGTTCGGGTGTTCGCGTTTGCGACACTGGCGGGGCGGGCACGAGCACCCACCGATGCCCTTGAGGAGCAGCGGCCGGAGGGTTATGAGGCCTGCGAACTAGCGGCGCGGAGCGGGTCGAGTGGAGTTGTGCGCAGTGCAGGACAGGCCTGCGCTGCGGCAGCGGACGACATGAGACAGAGCATAGCAGGAGTTGCCGCCCGTGTCAACCCGCGATCGCTGCATCGCGTTGCAGGGGCCCGCTCCTCCTCATTGCCCTCCGCCTAGTGGGCGAAAGCATCCCGGTCGTCCTTGTGGCCGGATCTGTCGCCTCCGCCACTGCCGGTGCTTGACATTGGGGCGGAGAGGGGAGGGGAACAGACCGGGAGTGGAGGGGAAGCGACGGTGAGTGGAGCGGAGAGTGAAGTAAAGCTAGGGTTTGCTTCGGGTGAGGATTTCAGTAGGGACAGAGTGGGGTCGGTGCGGGCCATGGTGCGCCAGGCTGACGTGTGAGAGGCATCCAGGCCTCCCCATATCCGCCATAGATTTGGGCTAGATATGAGGGATGCCAGACAACATGAACATATAGGGCCAGTTTGAGAAACCCGGTTGGATCGGGTTTTTTGTCCAGTCAATGACCAAGCCGTCCACCGGACGTAAGGGAGGGGGAGCCCGGCTGTAGATGCTCTTACAAAATACCATCCAGAGCAAAACCAAGCTAAACAGCAGTACGCCCACTAGTTTTACCATAGTGTGCTGATGAGTGATTACCAAAATTATGGTTCCATCGAATATAAAGAATACAAGTATTTTCTAGAGATTCATTAATTATTCTTCGCTTTGCCAAGTCGGAGTAATCTCATTGATTTCACTAAATGATGTGCGTGTTTGAACTTTTGAGAATAAAACATGTTTGTTTATGGCAGATCACATTCTGCTACTCGTTTTTTTCCTTTAAAGCAGTGAATGCAAACATTATAAAGGCATCTTCAATATGGATCCTCGGAAGCCCACATACTTTCGGACTGAATTGTTCGGACATAGTTTGCCTTTCAACATGGACCCCTATTTGTCCGTGGACATGTCTGTTTGTTTGAATTCTTGTAAACCGGACGCAAATTGGGGGAGCTTTACGGAGTTCGGACCATCACCACGTGGGCTTTAACACCTCTAGACCACTCAAACCCTCCTCTCGGGCCACTTTTCTTCCACTCCCCCCCTGCCCCCCCCCTTGCTCTGCATCTGTACCCTCCTCGTCCGCCGCCGCAATTGTACCTCTCCAGCCGTCGCCCAAGCATCGCCACACGTCTGAAGCCCCCATCCACGTGTCTTCCCACCTTGGACTACCCCGCTGTTAGATTCCTTTGAGTATGCTAAAAAGGTGGCACGATGATTTATACAGGTTCATGCCGCTTGGGGAATGGTAATACCCTACTCCTATTCTTGGTTGGCTGATATGAGTGTATGAGGGAGATTACAAGTTCTCAGGAGATTCCGGTCCTATTGTGTTGGTCTTGGGGATCGGAGTAACGAGTTATCTACGGTGCTCTGGGTGTGTTTCACCCATCCCGAGCACCAACCCTTCTTCCTTTCTCTCTCTACTCTTATGGTTTTTTGTGTTCTGGCTTTTCTCCAGCCGTGTCTCGTCTTCCCCTTGTACCTAAACATGGACATAGCCCTCCCCTTATATATAACTGAGGGTACCACAATGACCCATTCACACATGTGAACATATACAAGAAATACGTGCGCCAGGACGATGTGACGTTCTTTGACTTGGGTCTCTCTATTACGCTCGTGATAACCTGACATTGTAGTAGTAGTCACGTACTTGAGTGCATCTAGCAGCTAACTTGTCTCTTTGGGTCCCACTCGTCAGTGTGCCATCGCTTTCATCTGTGTGATAAGGTCAGTACCTTATCATTCTGAGGTGCGCGCACCGCCTGTAAAGCGTAATGATGATGGCCTAAAATACATAGGCGAGTGGTAGGCTATGCAGCGTAGCCTACATCAACATTAAATGCGGCCGGGGACGTGGTTGTGCCCGTGAGTGCTGGGTTTGCTTACATGTGTGGCACGTATGCCAATGTGCACTAGTGCTCGGGACACCGAGTACTCGCCCTTGATGTCACATATGACATTTTTTACCCTCGTTTGATTGGTATAGGTTTTAGGAGAGGTAAGTCTTGACAAACACCTGCATGCCACCACGTATATCCTGATAATGAGTTACCTCCTTCTATTTGTGAGCTATGTTGGGATTTCCTCGAAGAGGAGAGGATGATGCAGTACAGTAGAGATAAGTATTTCCCTCAGTTAAGAACCAAGGTTATCAATCTAGTAGGAGAACCACGCAACACTATGTAAGCAGTACCTGCACACAAGATAACAAATCCTTGCACCCAACGCGGACAAGGGGTTTTCAATCCCTTGGCGGTTAATTGCAAGATTAAATTGTATGGTGATAGATAGATAGATAGATAGATAGATAGATCACACTAAATATTAAAAAAATAAGGAAAAAAAATGCAGTAAGGTATTTTTGGATTTTAATATATGATAAAAGTAGACATGGGGGCCATAGTTTTCACTAGAGGCTTCTCTCGAGAAAATAGCATACAGTGGGTAGACAAATTACTGTTGGGCAATTGATAGAAAAGCAAATAATCATGACGATATCCAAGGCAATGATCATATATAGGCATCACGTCCGAGACAAGTAGACCGACTCCTGCCTGCATCTACTACTATTACTCCACACATCCACCGCTATCCAACATGCATCTAGAGTATTAAGTTCATAAAGAATGGAGCAACGCCTTAAGCAAGATGACATGGTGTAGACAAGATAAACTCACGTATGAATAAACCCCATCTTTTTACCCTTAATAGCAACGGTACATACGTGTCATGTCCCCTTCTGTCACTGGAATTGAGCACCGCAAGATCGAACCCATTACAAAGCACCTCTTCCCATTGCAAGATAAATCAATCTAGTTGGCCAAACCAAACCAATAAATCAGAGAAGAAATATGAAGCTATAGCAATCTGATACGTCTCCAACGTATCTATAATTTTTGATTGTTCCATGCTATTATATTATCTATCTTGGATGTTTTATATGCATTAATATGCTATTTTATATCATTTTTTGGGACGAACCTATTAACCTAGTGCCCGGTGCCAGTTGCTGTTTTTTTCCTTATTTTTGTCTTTTATAGAAAATCAATACCAAACGGAGTCCAAACGGAACGAAACTTTTTAAGGATTTTTCTTGGACCAGAAGACAACCATGAAGCTTCGGGAAGAGGCCAGAAGACCCACGAGGGGTCCACAAGCCCTAGGGGCGCGCCCCAGGGGCTTGTGGGCCCCTTGTTGCTCTCCTAACCCTAATCTCTGCTCTATAAATACCCAAATATTCCCCTTACGTCAGAGGGCACACCAAAAATATTTTTCCGCCGCCGCAAGCTTCTGTTCTCATGAGATCCCATCTTGGGGCCTTTTCCGGCACTCTGCCGGAGGGGGATTCGATCACGGAGGGCCTCTACACCAACCTTGCTGCCCTTCCGATGATGTGTGAGTAGTTTACCATAGACCTACGGGTCCATAGCTAGTAGCTAGATGGTTTCTTCTCTCTCTTTGATCTTCAATACAATGTTCTCCTCGATGTTCTTGGAGATCTATTCGATGTAATCTTCTTTTCGGTGCGTTTGTTGAGATCCGATGAATTGTGGATTTATGATCAGATTATCTATGAATATTATTTGAGTCTTCCCTGAACTATTTTATGCATGATTAAGATAGCTTTGTATTTCTCTCCTATCTATCAATTTGGTTTGGCCAACTAGATTGGTTTTTCTTGCAATGGGAGAGGTGCTTTGTGATGGGTTCAATCTTGCGGTGTCCTCACCCAGTGACAGTAGGGGTAGCGAGGCACGTATTTGTATTGTTGCCATTAAGGATAAAAAGATGGGTTTTTTACCATATTGATTGGATCTATCCCTCTACATCATGTCATCTTGCTTAAGGCGTTACTCCGTTCCTGTTAACTTAATACACTAGATGCATGCTGGATAGCGGTCGATGTGTGGAGTAATAGTAGTAGATGCAGGCAGGAGTCGGTCTACTTGTCACGGACGTGATGCCTATATTCATGATCATTGCCTTAGATATTGTCATAACTTTGCGCTTTTCTATCAATTACTCAACAGTAATTTGTTCACCCACCATATGTGTTCCTTTCAAGAGAGAAGCCTCTAGTGAAAACTATGGCCCCCGAGTCTATTTCTCATCATATATTTTCAGATCTATAAAACCAAAAATCCAAAAATACCTTGCTGCACTTTATTTATATTTACTTTATTTTGCGTTTTACTTATCTTTTATATCTATCTCTATTAGATCTCACTCTTGCTAGTGACCGTGAAGGGGTTGACAACCCCTTTTTCGCGTTGTGTGCAAGTGTTTGTTAGTTTGTGCAGGTGCATCTATTGGGGACTTGCTAGTACCTCCTACTGGATTGATACATTGGTTCTTAACTGAGGGAAATACTTATATCTACTTTGCTGCATCCCCGTTTCCTCTTCAAGGGAAAAATCAATGCAGCTCAAGAAGTAGCAGGAAGAATTTCTGGCGCCGTTGCCGGGGAGGTTCTACATCAAGCCTACCAAGTACCTACCATAAAATCCCATCTCTTGCACTTACATTATTTGCCATTTGCCTCTCGTTTTCCTCTCCCCCACTTCTAAAACGTTTTCAGAAAAACAAAAAAATATTTGCCTTTTTTATTCGCCTTCTTTTCGTTCGTCTTTTCGTTTGCTTGTGTGCTAGATTGCTTGCTTTGCCATCATGTCTGAATCTGATAAGCTTGTTATTGAAAATATTAGTGAAAATCTTGAGGAAATTTTTTAATCTTGCGTTCTTAATCATGATCCTCTTGATAATGAAACCCCTACTCATCTTAAAACAAAGATCTATCATGTAGGTGATGGGAATATTATTGGGAAAAATATTATTCAAGAATTCTTTGATTGCACGGGAGTTATGCCTTTAGATAAGGGATCTATCCTTCATAATACAAATTGCTATGCGGATGCTATTGCCATGCTTGTGGTTAAATTAGAAAGAGAATTTTTACATATGCATCCGGCCTTACAAAAGATGTTTTACGAACTTCCCAACATACATGATCCTAAGGCTAAGAAAATTGCTACTATTACCCTTATGCGTGAGTTTGACTATGTAATTAGGGAAGCTAGAGAAATCTTCTCCTATTATAATAAAAAAATTGAGCATCCTCCCATAGAAGAAATTCTCCATGATAGAGAAACTATACGTGCGTTGGAATATAAGGATTACCACGCTTTTAGTTCCAATCTAAGAAAAAGAGTTCCTTATCCGGAAGTTATCGAAGCTTTATATCTTGGTGCGTATGGTAAATTTGATTGGGTTACTAAGGGAATTGATGAGGGATTTGATAAGGAGTGGCTTGAAGAGATGTCTAGATAACCCATTAAAGATGAACTACATGTTTCTTACGATGATATTTTTGGTGATGATCCTGAGTATGAAATTATGAATGTTAAAATTACTAATCGAAGTCCTTTCCATGCTTTAAGCTCCCCCGCTAGAAGGGAAGAACATGAAAAGAGGGATTTACTAAGAAAGGTTTTGAAAGATTTGATTAGGAAAGAATTGCATACCAAAGATGACAATACCTAGATCTTTGCATTATGCCTGCTATGGGCATAAAACAATAGCGCTTGTTGGGAGGCAACCCAGTTTTATTTTGTGTTTTTTGTTTTTGCTTCTGTTCTTGAAGAAATACACAATATTACTTATGTAGTAATTGTGTTTTACTGTTTTAATTAGTGTTTGAGCCAAGCAAGACCTTTGGGATGCTTTGGTATATCGTTGATTTGATTTTGCTGAAAAATAGAAACTTTTGCGTCCAGTAAAAGAATTGTTAAAATTCATTGGAGCGTGAAAAAACTCTGAATTTTTACACAAGATTGATATATGAATTTCCTCTGTTGTCATAAGTTTTCAGAATTTTTGGAGGTACAAAAGTATGTCTAATATTCGGGTCTTTACAGACTGTTCTGTTTTTGACAGATTCTGTTTTTGATGTGTTGTTTGCTTATTTTGATGAATCTATGGGTAGTATCGGGGGGTATGAACCATGGAGAAGTTATAATAAAGTAGATATAACACCAATATAAAATTGGAATGAGTTGACAATAGTACCTAAAAGTGGAGATTTGTTTTATCCTCTGTTGGAAAAGGCAGTGCCTAGGAGGCGCTTAGGCACGCTTAGGCGCTAGGCAATGGCCAAACGCCTCGCCTAGGGCATAAATGGAAGTCTAGGCAGGGCAAGCAAGAAATTGTCTACCCAAGCAAGAAATCATGTCATATTGCACTGATATGGCAAACGGGCCGTATTCCAATGGGAGTAGCTGGTAATTAGCTTATGTATATGCCCTAATTTATTATCGATACACATATAATAACCATAGGTACACCTTCATAGTTAAAACTATATTACCGCCTAGGCTGCGCCTAGGGCACTGAAGAATTGCCTAGGCACTAGGCGAAGGCCAACCGCCTCGCTTATGCCTACGCCTACCGCCTTTTCCAACCTTGTTTTATCATACTAACGGAACTTATGAGTTTTCTGTTGAGTTTTGTGTTGTGAAGTTTTCAAGTTTTGGGTAAAGTTTTGATGGACTGTGGAATAAGGAGTGGCAAGATCCTAAGCTTGGGATGCCCAAGGCACCCCAAGGTAATATTCAAGGACAACCAAACATCTAAGCTTGGGGATGCCCCGGATGGCATCCCGTCTTTTGTCTTCAATCCATCGGTAAATTTACTTGAGGCTATATTTTTATTCACCACATGATATGTGTTTTGCTTGGAGTGTCTTGTATTACATGAGTCTTTGCTTTTTAGTTTGCCACAATCATCCTTTATGTACACACCTTTTGAGAGGGACACACATTAATCGTGAATTTATTAGAATACTCTATGTGCTTCACTTATATCTTTTGAGCTAGGTAGTTGCTCTAGTGCTTCACTTATATCTTTTTAGAGCATGGCGGTAGTTTTATTTTGTAGAAATCGATGAAATCTCATGCTTCACTTATATTATTGTGAGAGTCTTAAAAATAGTATGGCAATTTGCTTAGGTTATGAATTTGGTCCTAATATGATTGGTATCCAAGAGGAATAATAAAAACTTTCATAAAGAGCATTGAATATATGAGAAGTCTGATTCCTTGCATTTGTTTTGAGATATAAAGATGGTGATATTAGAGTCATGATAAAGATTAATTGTGGATTAGTATAAATACTTGTGTTAAAGTTTGTGATTCCCGAAGCATGCACGTATGGTCTATCGTTATGTGATGAAGTTGGAGCATGATTTATTTTTGATTGTCTACCTTATGAGTGGCGGTCAGGGACGAGCGATGGTCTTTTCCTACCAATCTATCCCCCTAGGAGCATGCGTATTAGTACTTTTCTTCGATGGCTAATAAATTTTTGCAATAAGTATGTGAGTTCTTTATGACTAATGTTGAGTCCATGGATTATACTGATACGTCTTCGGCGTATCTACTTTTCCTAACGCTTTTGCTCTTGTTTTGGACTCTAATTTGATTGATTTGAATGAAACTAACCCGGACTGACACTGTTTTCAGTAGAACTACCATGGTGTTGTTTTTGTGCAGAAATAAAAGTTCTCGGAATGGAACGAAACTTTTTGGAGAATTTTTATGGAATAAAAGAAAATTACTGGAGCCAAGAACCACCGGAGGGGGGCCCCTGGGTGAGCACAACCCACCAGGGCGCCCCCCTCCAGGCGCGCCCAGGTGGGTTGTGCCCACCTGGTGGCCCCGCAGACCCTGACTTCAACTCTATAAAATCCTATTTTTGGAGAAAAAATCAGAGAGAAAGAATTATCATGTTTCACGATACGGAGCCGCCGCCACCTCCTGTTCTTCATCGGAAGGCCAGATCTGGAGCCCGTTTGGGGCTCCGGAGAGGGGGATCTTCAATCTTCATCATCACCAACCCTTCTTCATTGCCAATTGCATGATGCTCCCCACCGGTAGTGAGTAATTCCTTTGTAGGCTCACTGGTCAGTAAGGAGTTGGATGAGATTCATCATGTAATCGTGTTAGTTTTGTTAGAGCTTGATCCCTAGTATCCATGATGTTCTGAGATTGATGTTGTTATGACTTTGCCATGCTTAATGCTTGTCACTTTGGGCCCGAGTGCAGGGGCGGAGCCCAATGGGCCAACCCTGTAGCACAGGCTACAGGGTCCAAAAGAAAATTTAGTGCTAATTATAAGGTATAGGGCCCGAGGCAACAGGGTGGCCCATCAAGTGTGCCTCAGGGTGGCCCATGAAACCAATGAACCAGGCCGCACCAGCTCCTTGAGCACGCGCGTACGCTCGCAGCCCAACTCACGGATTCAGGTATGCTCGATCGAGCACACATGATCGTAGAGGCGGATGCGGTTGGGCGTTCGGTCTTCTACTACGTAATCGTGACTTTTCAGTTTTCCACTCGAGAAAAAAACAGCGATCCCAGATCCCAATCCTATAGTCTTCTCATCTCCCAACTCCCGTGATCTGTTCCTGGTGGCTGGACAGCCAGCTCACGCGTTCGTGCAGCAGTAGCCAGCCGGCAACCAGAAGGCCGCCGATCAACGGCACGACGCCGGACACCGAACTCCTCCAACGCGAGACGCGATTAGCCGACTACGCCGCACGCCGTAATTTTTTTCCTCCTCGGCCCCCTCTGTTTTAGGCCTTATTATTGCCTTAGCAAAGTAGCAACATCACTTTCAGTATTTTTACCTAAATAAAGTCAATTAGACATACTTGATTCACATTCTGCTTGGTACCCCCTTTGTGTGTCGTTCTTCATAAATGCTTTTACAAGTTGCAGCAATTGTATGTATTAAATTGTAGCCAGTAGATCAATTTTTGTTCTCTGTTGTAATTTTATTTGTTAAATGCATATAATGGACAAGTTTCTTATCAAAAGAAAGGCACCATCACAGGATGCTCCAGAAGACATGAATTGGGAGGAGGAGATTCAATATGATCCAGGCAAGAGGAAATTGATAGAACATTATCATCCAAATTTGAAAGACTTGGTAAGAAGAAAGTACTTGCTTAATGGACCTTGTCAGCCAAAAGATATCAATTTTCCATATTCAAACTTTGGGACTAAGAGGAGAAGGTTCAATCCTGAATGATTTGATGATCATGAGAGTTGGCTTGAACACAACAAAGAGAAGAAAAAAGCATATTGCTTTTGTTGTTTCTTATTTAGGGATCGTGGCCACAAGAAATAAGTTGGGTATGAGGCATTTGTTCTAAATGGTTGCGATACCTGGAGTGTTCCATCTAGGCTAAAAGATCATGTTGGTGAGCCAGGTAGTGTCCATGATCAAGCAATGAAAAAAATGTACCGCTCTACTAAAAAGAGATGAACACATTGATGTTGCTATGCAGTTTCAAAGTGAAGCTTCGAAGGTTGCATATTTTACTCGACTGAATGCCGCAATTCACACGGCTAGACTATTGTTGAAGCAAGGGTTGCCTTTCCGGGGCCATGATGAGTCAAAGAACTCACACAATAAAGGTAATTTCTTAGAAGTTCGTGATTTCTTAGCTGAGCATGATCCAGTTGTTGGCAAGGCTATGGGAAAAAATGCTGCAAAGAATGCTCTTATGGTTGCTCCTCAAGTCCAAAAAGATATTGCTGAAGGTTTTGCCCATGTGATAGTCCAATCTATTCTCAAAGAAGTTCAGAATAATGTGTTTTGCTTGCTTGTTGATGAGTCCAGAGATGCCTCTTGCAAAGAACAAATGGCTATGGCCTTGCGGTATGTTGATAGTTCCAGAGATTCTAAAGAAAGCTTTGTTGGTCTTGTACATGTGAAAGAAACAATTTCTTCGTACCTCAAGAGTTCAATTGATTCTCTTTTTGCAAAATATAAGCTTAGCTACAATCAAGTTAGAGGACAAGGATACGATGGTGCCAGCAACATGCGAGGTGAGTTTAATGGTCTCAAATCATTAATCATGAGAGAGAGTAGCACATCTTATTATGTGCATTGCTTTGCTCACCAACTCCAGTTAGTTGTTGTGGCTATTGTAAGAAACATAAAGGAGTTAGTAATTTCTTCAGTATGATTTCTACCTTGTTAAATGTTGTGGGTGGTTCTTCCAAGAGAAGAGACATGATTAGAGATATAAATCTTGAAGAAATGAGCACGACTTTAGGGTGTGGGCAGGTTACAACAGGAACATGTCAGAATCAAGAGCAGTGCCTTCAAAGACCCGGAGACACTCGTTGGGGTTCACATGCTAAAACACTTAAGAGTTTGGTTGCCATGTTCAAGTCAGTTATTAAAGTTCTTGAATTTGTTGTAGAAGAAGACACTGACAGAACAAATAGAGACCAAGCAATTGGTCTTCTAGTGTACTTTCAATCTTTTTTTTCTCGAATGCGCACGAGTGTGCGTACTATATATTAAAGAAGAGGATGGGGATTGGGAGACCCCTCCATGTTGGCGTTACATAGTGCTACATAACCTAACTCCACTCAGACTAACGTAAGCTAACTACTCGCTTCATGCCCCACCTCTATGGCCGCTAGGAATCTATCCATGTCCGCTCTAAGTAGGCCTGCCGCCTTGCACGCCCTACATTCTACCAAAATCCGCTTAATTACAAATGTGCTCGATGGAGCATCTCCATCAAATACAATCCCGTTCCTATGCTTCCAAAGTTCCCACATCACCAATATCAACATATCCCTTGCATCCTTACACCCTGAGGCACCCTCAGTGGTACTCATGCACCAGGCTCCCAAGTTTGATGTTGACGTCGGGGCCCACTCTGGTTTGCCCCAAGCCATGCAGATGCGCGCCCACACTTCTCTTGCGAAGACACATTGAAGTAGGATATGATTTATACTTTCTTCCTCTTGGTCGCAGAAGGGGCATGCTTCCTGGTGATCCAACCCTCGCCTTGCCAACCTGTCGGATGTCCAACATCTGTTCTGCAAAGCGAGCCAAGCAAAGAAGCGACAGCGCAGTGGTGCCCTGGACTTCCATGTGAACTTTGTTGTTGGCACTGTTTCCTTTGCCCAGAATTTTGCCTTATATGCTGATCTTGTGGAGTAGGATCCACTGTCCTCCCATGCCCACCGGATCTTATCTACCACTTGTGGGTGTAGTTGCACCACTGCCAGCCTTTCCCATAGCCGCAGATATTCATGGAGCATCTGAGTAGTTACCTCCGGCCCGACGTCCAACACCCAAGCTCCGTTCATCATTCCTTGGCTGACCATGCGGTTGTCCCGGATCCTTTTCCGTACCGTGCCATAGATTGTTGGTGCCAATTCCTCCAACCTGAAGCCATCAAGCCATCTATCCTCCCAAAACAAAGTGCTTTCACCGTTTCCTACCGTTGCGTGGGCGGCTGCCTGGAATATTTGCATCAATCTTTTCAGAATTGAAATATCGAACTCCACCCAAGGCCTAGTTGGATCCACTCGTTTTAGCCAAGGCCATCTTGCCTGTATGGCAATGTTGAGCCACTTGAGGCTTGTGATGCCCAGCCCACCCGCCCATCTTGGCGAGCATACGGCCTCCCAAGCCACTTGGCACTGTTCGCCAGTTGCCTGATCTTTGGCACACCAAAGGAATTCTCTGCAGATTTTGTTCATGGTTGTGATAGTTTTCTGTGGTATGTCGAGTGCCATCATCGCGTGTATAGGTATCGCACATAGTACGGATTGAACCAGAACCATACGACCACTCTTTGGCATATTTGCGGCCTTCCAACCTGGGAGGCACCACGCCAGCTGATCCACTAGGCCCATGAGCTGTGCGGCCGTCTGCTTTCGTATGGTGATCGGGAGTCCCAAGTACTTGCAAGGGAATGAGCCCGCAGGGCATCCTAGAATTTGAGTCACTTGCGCCATCATTTCTGAGTTGCACCGGATCGGTATAGCTGCACTTTTCTAAAGATTGGCCTTGAGGCCCGAAGCCTCTCCGAAGAGTCTTAGTAATGATGCACAGGCAGTAAGGTCCCCTTCCTCTGGCTTTAGAAAGATCATGACGTCATCCGCAAACATAGAGACTCTCTGTGTTAGTCCTCTCGGTGCTAGCGGGGTTAGGGTGCCCCGCTCAACAGCAAGGTCAAGCATTCTCTGCAAAGGTTCCATGGTGAGAATGAAGATCATTGGAGATACTGGATTGCCTTGCCGCAGGCCCTGGCAGTTGTAGATAGGTTCGCCCGGCACTCCATTAACCATTATTCGTGTTGAAGATGTTGCTAGAAGTCCACATATCCAGTCAATCCACCTTTGACTAAAGCCGATGCGCTGCATTACTTCCACAATGAACGGCCACTGAACTGAGTCGAAGGCCTTTGAAATATCGAGCTTGAGCATGATAGCAGGTTCTTTCAACGCATGTAGCTTCCTTGCCGTATCTTGGAAAAGCATGAAGTTATCGTGGATGGAGCGGCCCTTCACGAAGGCACTCTGATGTTTCCCAACCAGCCCCAACAGCTCAATTGCCAACCTAGATGATAATACTTTGTCGAAAATCTTGATGGCTCCGTGAACCAGGTTGACCGGTCTGAAGTCTTTCACGTCCGAAGCTCCATCCACCTTTGGCAGCAGGGTAACTATGGCCTTCTTGATTGCGTGTAGTCCTCGCATGTCTCCACGGAAAAAGGAATCCAGTGCGGCCATGATGTCCACCTTTATAATCTCCCAGCACGTCGCATAGAAGCGGCTGGTGAACCCATCCGGTCCTGGGGCTTTGCCCATGGGCATTGACTAGACGATCCTCCTCACTTCCTCTTCAGTGAAAGCAATATCCAACCCAGGCATGTCCCGGCGTGGGAGCTCAAGAATATCCAGATTGAGAGAATGAGCTCGGTGTGGGGCCGTTCCTATGAGCTCCTTATAGTAATTATCCACCACGTGCGCGATTCCATCCTAGTTCGTGGCTATTTCATTGCCATTCGTCAAGGTTGAGATCATGTTCCTACGTTGCCGGTGGCAGGCAGACTGGTGAAACAATCTCATGTTGCCGTCCCCTTCCTTGAGATAAAGAATCCTGGATCGTTGACGTGCAATGGATCTCTCCAGAGAGCATAGGCCAAGCAATTTTTGTTTCAACACTCGTCGTAGCTCCCTCTCCCCCTCGGAGAGGTTTCTCATGTCCATTGCCTTGTCGAGACGAAAAATGACCTCCAGCGCAACCGCGATCTGAAGTTTGACATTACCAATCCACCGGTCACTCCACTTGAAAATTCAATACTAGTTTTTATGTTGTAGGTTATTGAACCTTGGTGTGTGATGAGGTGTTTTGGAATCCGAGAATGCAAGACATCCTTTGGAAGTAATTTTGTCATTTGTTTTAGTGTTTTATTAAGCCGTTCAACTCTTACATTTTGTTTTTATAAACCGACTTATATTATGTTCTGTAATTCGTGTTACAAGATATGGAACATTTCTTTATTCACTGCATCCTTGCTTGAAAAATTTATGCCATAGTTAAGTGGTGCTTCAGGGTAAGATTAGCTCCATATCCGCCCCTACCCGGGTGCCATGATTTCAGATCTGAACCGTTTATCTTATCACCATTATATCTATGTTCTAGATCCGATCTTGCAAGTCATATTCACCTATTACCTATTATGATCCGTAAACCCCGGTGTGACAGTAATCGGGATACTTTCCGGTGATGACCGTAGTTTGAGGAGTTCATGTATTCACTATGTGTTAATGCTTTGTTCCAGTTCTCTATTAAAAGGAGGCCTTAATATCCCTTAGTTTCCTTATGGACCCCGCTGCCACGGGAGGGTAGGACAAAAGATGTCATGGAAGTTCTTTCCATAAGCACGTATGACTATTTACGGAATACATGCCTACATTATATTTATGAACTGGAGCTAGTGTCGTATCGCCCTAGGTTATGACTATTATATGATGAATATCATCCAACGAATTCACCGATCCAATGCCTACGAATTTTCCATATATTGTTCTTGCTAAGTTACTATTGCTGCTGTTACTGTTACAACTGCTACAAAATCATTGCTATCACTGTTACCGTTACTGTTACTATCATCACTGCTATCAAAATATCATATTACTGTGCTACTAATCATATTGCTGCAGATAATTAGTCTCTAGGTGTGGTTGAATTGACAACTCAGCTGCTAATACTTACAAGTATTCTTTGGCTCCCCTTGTGTCGAATCTATAAATTTGGGTTGAATACTCTACCCTCGAAAACTGTTGCGATCCCCTATACTTGTGGGTTATCAAGACCTTTTTCTGGCGCCGTTGACGGGGAGCATAGCTATATTTGTTGAGTCACTTGGGATTATTATCTATTTATCACTATGAAGAATCTGAAGGATATCAAGACTAAGATTTTTCCCTCTAAGACGAGGGGAGGTAAGGAACTGCCATCACACTCTGCACTTGATTCACCTTCTATTTTGAGTAGACTTGCAACACCACCACATGCTATTAATTCTGATATGTCGCAAGTTATTGATGATGCTACTTCTACTATGAATGCTACTCATGATGATGCTAGTACCTTGCTTGATGATAATATGCCACTAGGTGAATTTCTTGATGAACAAATTGCTAGAGCTAAAGATATTGAGAATGCTGAAACTGATGAAATTATTGAAACTGATGAAGTACTTGAAACTGAAAATCTTGAAACACCTATTAGGCCTAGCTCTCCTAGATATGAATTGCCTAAGATACCTGAAGGTTATGTTATGGATGAGGAGACAGCTAGAGATTTTCTTGCTTGCAATGATAGGGATGATCTTAAGAAATTACTATGCAAACTGAAAGAAAAATCTTTGAATGCTATAATGAAATGTGATCCTAAGTTTGCTACTTCACCTATCCTTGTTGATGATAAGGATTATGAATTCTGTGTCGACCCAGAGTTAATTACTTTGGTTGAATCTGATCCTTTCCATGGCTATGAAACTGAAACTGTTGTGGCACATCTTACTAAATTAAATGATATAGCCACCCTATTTGCTCATGATGAGAAGATTCGCTACTACTATATTCTCAAATTATTTCTGTTCTCATTAAAGGGTGATGCTAAGATATGGTACAATACTCTTGCTCCTGGTTGTGTGCGTAGTCCCCAAGATATGATTTATTACTTCTCTGAAAAATATTTTCCTGCTCATAAGAAACAAGCTGCCTTACAGGAAATATTTAATTTTGTGCAAATTGAAGAAGAGAGTCTCGCACAAGCTTGGGGGAGGCTTCTCTAATTCTTCATGCTTTGCCTGATCATCCTCTTAAGAAAAATGAAATACTTGATATCTTCTATAATGGACTAACTGATGCTTCTAGGGACTTCCTAGATAGTTGTGCTGGTTGTGTTTTCAGGGAACGAACTATTGAACAAGCTAAGGAATTATTGAATAATATATTAAAAATTTATGATTATTGGACTCTTCTTGAACCACCGCCTGAACTCACTCCGAAGAAGAGGGGTATCTTATATCTCGATCCTGAAGATATGCAGGAGGCAAAGAAAAGTATGAAGGAAAAAGGTATTAAAGCAGAGGATGTTAAAATTTTTCCTCCTATTGAAGAGATACATGGACTTGACACACCACCACCAAAGGTGGTAGAGGTAAACTCTTTAATGAAATTTGATGAAAGTGACATCCCTTACAATAAACATCCTAGTCAATGCCTTTATGAGTTTGGCAACTACATTAGAAAACAAGATCACTTCAATGAAAATGTTATGAAACAATTGAAATACAATTCCAATATGATTGCTCGCTTGAGTGACTTGTTATTTAGAATCTCCAATGATGTTAGAGGTGTAGGAAAACATGCTTCTATGGTTCAAACTCAACTAGAACAAGTTGCTAAATCTCAAAGAGAGTTGCTTGATGAAATGAATAATAATATAAATGACTTTGCTGTTAGAGTAGCAACTAGAGGAGGTAAAAAGACTTAGGAACCACTTTATCCTGAGGGTCACCCTAAAAGAATTGAACAAGACTCTCAAAGAATTAACACTAATGCACCTAGTCCTTCTAGACAGAAGAAGAAAAAGAAAAATGATAGGACTTTGCTTGCCTCTAGTGAACCTAAAGTAGAAAAACCTCCTGAAATGATGTTTCTATTTCTGATGCTGAAACTCTATCTGGTAATGAACACTCATCTAGTGATAATGAAAAGGATAATGATGATGTTCATGAAGGCACTCAACCAGACAATGATAAACAACCAGATAATGATGTTGAAATAGAACCAGCTGTTGATCTTGATAACCCACAACCTAAAGATAAAAGATATGATAAAAGAGACTTTGTTGCTAGAAAACATGGAAGGGAAAGAGAACCATGGGTTCAAAAACCCATGCCCTTTCCACCTATATCAACTAAGAATAAAGATGATGAAGAATTTGAACGCTTTGCTGAAATGCTTAGGCCAGTCTTTTTGCGGACTCGCTTGACTGATATATTAAAGATGGCCCCTTATGCAAAATATATGAAAGACATCATCACTAATAAGAGAAAAATACCAGAAGCTGAAATCTCCACCATGCTTGCTAATTATTCTTTTAAGGATGGAGTACCTAAAAAACTTGGAGATCCGGGAATACCAACTATACCTTGCTCCATCAAAAGAAATTATATCAAAACTGCTTTGTGTGACTTAGCAGCTAGTGTTAGTGTTATGCCTTTCTCCTTATATAAAAGACTTGATTTGGATAGACTCACACCTACTGAAATATCTTTGCAAATGGCTGACAAATCAACTGTCATACCCATCGGTATTTGTGAGGATGTGCCTGTTGTTGTTGCAAATGTTACTATCTTAACTGACTTTGTTATACTTGAGATGCCCGAGGACGACAACATGTTGATTATCCTTGGTAGACCTTTTTGAATACTGTAGGGGCTGTTATTGATTGCAATAAAAGCAAGGTCACTTTTCATATCAATGGTAATGAACATACGGTGCACTTTTCGAAGAAACAATTCCAAGTGAATGGTATTAATGTTATTGAAAAATCTCTGACCCTCACTATTGGAAGTTTTCAACTACCTCTACCTACTGCCAAAAAGAAATATGAAATGCTTATTGTTGGGGACATGCATATCCCCGTTGAGGTAACATAGTGTTTTACGAAAGTTCTTCGGTTTCATGCTAATCGAAGGTGGTTGTTAATAAGACTTAATCAACCTTATTAATGGATCATTTTTGAGAGGTATGAAGTTGATGAATTTAGTAAGCACAACCTTCTGCTCCCAACTTTTGTTTTCTGTTTTTCTTAGTTAAATAAAATAAAATGCCATATTTTGTCTGTTTTCTGAATTTCCCATGCAATAAAAAATGACCCAAAAATAAAATTTCTCAGAATACCCTGAAAATTTAATACGATTTTTTCTAAATATTTCTGAAATTTTAGTACAAATAACATCAGAGGGGGGGTGCACCAGGTGGGCACAACCCACCTGGGCGCGCCAGCAGCCCCAGGCGCACCCTGGTGGGTTGTGGTCCCCACGTGCGTCCCCTCACTTATCTCTTTAGTCCATGTCATCACCTTCCTCCAGAAAAAAATCACCATTGCTCTCTCTCTCTCTCTCTCTCGTGTTCTTGCTCTCAAATCCGTGAATTTCGATCTCTTTGCTCGAAGCTCCGTTTTCGAAACTGTTTTGGGGGATTGCTACTTGGTATGTGACTCCTCCATTGCTCCAATTAGTTTTTGCTTGAGTGGATTATATTTTGAATAATTAGCTACTCTTGGTGCTGCTGTAGATGAGCTTGCATGTTGAATTCTTAGAGTTCTAAGTAGTTTGAATGCTCAATATATCCTCTATGCTTCCTTATGAGTAGTTACTATCAATCTTGTGAAGTTTTGTTGACAAAAATTTTGTGAACTAAAATTTTCAGAATTTTATTCATAGGAATAAGATGTGTTTCTTTCGGAAGTTTGCATCCAAGAAGAGCTCTAAGGGAGTCATTGGAGAATCATCAGACAACGATCTCCATACTCGGAGAAGAGCGGAAGTGCGACCGTGCGAATGGCCGCATAACCCCTTCATGGATGGAGCCAGGATCCGTCAAGAGTTCGCACAATTTGCTGCTAATGCTGGTCTCACCGACTTCATCGCAGCTAAGTGTGAACAATACCATCTCTTACAAATTCTTTTGTGCAAAATTTTCATTTTCTGAGTAGGAATAACCCCCCTGAGGTGCAGTTTAATTTATATGCTGAAACCCGTCAGATGCCACTCACTGATTTTTGCGATGTATGCCTGATCCCTTCTGACGAGGAAATAAGAGAGCCTAGGCCTGCAGAGTTTGAGGACTTTTATCGTACTCTGTCAATGGGAGATGAGAGAGGCGTGTCGAGTGTCACTGCTACTAGTTTCCAGTTTCCTGCTGTGCATTATTTTGCTCTATTCATTGCTAAGTGTTTAGTTGCTAGAGAGAAAGTCGGTGCACTCAGTGCTCCTGACTTCGCCATTTTACGCCGCGCACTTTACGGTGATAACGCCTATAGCCTCGGGGCTATTATTGCATGTCGTCTGCACCTCAACAGAACCAAGGGCAAAATTCATGGCGGTATTTATGCTACTCGTTTAGCAAGTCACTTTAATGTTCAGATCCACCAACATGATTATCGTTTACCCAAGGTTTATTTAGATCATCAGGCGATGGAGGATCACCAGTTTATTGATATTGATAATTCTATTCATAATATTCCTTACAACCTGGTTTTCAGTGTGGAAACTCGTGATATTATTCTGTTGCCTGCACCTGCTTTGTTTGATTCTATTGCCAGGGGCGGATACAGGATCATGCCTGAGGATATTATTGCTTACCAGAACGCCCAGGAAGAGGCACAGGAGGAACCTCAGGAGTGGGATGCTCAGGTACCTGCACCCCAGCACTTCAACGTGGGACCTGATGGCTACTACGAGTGGTGATTACAAAGCTAGGCCAAAAGCCTAAGCTTGGGGGAGTACGTATTTCCACCGACATTACATTCATGTTCACACCTTTCATTCCAGTTGTCGGTGTTCACACTTTATCATTGTATTATCCATGCTAGATTTATTTTCTCGCTTTCTTCTTGTGTGTTTGAAAAACTTTGAGAAAACCCAAAAATATTTCTTGCTTCTTTTTAGTTTTTTCTTTCTAGTTTAAATTAGTTGTAATGTTAAAAGAAAACCCAAAAATATTTCCTTGTTCTTCTTTTGCTTGTTAGGAGCTCTCCCGTGTAAATAGTTCTTCTTGTTTTTGTTTTTCTTTCTCTTTAATTTGCTTTCTTCAAGAAAAGCTAAAAACTCCAAAAATATTTCAGTGTGTTTCTCTGAATTTCTCTTCCGTTTATAGAGTCGTACCAAGGAGAAGACCATGATGAAAATGTTGAGTGGCTCTCATATGCATTGATATTGATCTAATAAATAGCCCATATTACCTTGTCTTCTCCTTTTGAATAAAATGTTTGCAGATTCCAGCTTAGTTCACGGCACTCTTGCACCATTATCATTTTCATATCATTCGGTCGTGCAAGTGAAAGGCAATAATGACGATATTTGATGAACTGCCTGTGGCAGAGAGAAACGGGTATGAACTCAACTTGTTCTATTTTTGTAAATATGTTTAACCTAGTATCCATGATTCAGCCTATTATGATCAAACATGTTTGCAATGAAAATTAGAGATTATAGTTTCTCATACCATGCTTAAGTAGTTAGAAGTGGATAATGATTTATCTTGGATGTCAACATGCATTAAAATGATTGTGATGTGGTATGATGATATGGTATCCTCCTCTGAATGTTTCAAGTGGCTTGACTTGGCACATGTTCATGCATGTAGTTGAATCAAAACCAACATAGCCTCTATGATATTTATGTTCATGGTGTTCATATCCTACTCATGCTAGTATCCAATGTTACTTATGCATAATGCATGTTCATGACCGTTTTCGCTCTCTAGCTGGCCGCTTCTCAACCTATTTGCTAGCCTTTGCCTGTACTAAGCGGGAATACTGCTTGTGCATCAAAATCATAAAACCCAAGTTATCCCAGATGAGTCCACCATATATCTAACTATATGCGGTATTACCCTGCCGTTCTAAGTAAATTTGCATGTGCCACCTCTAAAAACTTCAAATAAACATCCGTTTTTGTGTGCCTGGATTGTTCATAGAGCGACAGGAGGTAGTCGGTATCTTCCATGCTAAGCGGGTTATTCTCATGATGAATGTTTATTCACTCGCCCTTGCACAAGAGGGGCAGTAATAGGGATTCCCAGTCCCGAAATAAAAAATTGCAAATAATTAAATAAAACTCCCCCAGGAATGATGTTGGTATGGACGGTACCCGTGGATTCGGCTAGCCGTGGAGTGTGTTTGTTGGTAGAGGGGGAGTAAACCTTTACTTTTATTGCTTGGGAACCGCCACTAATGTGTTTAGCATAGAAGATATCGATAACTAATGGTCGCAAAGTAAACAGGAAGGGTGCATTTCTCAAAATTTCATTTATCTCTGTTTTAAAAATCTGAGCTCTGGCACCACTGCAAATCACTGATTCCCTCTGTGAAGGGACTATCTATTTAATTTTATGCTGTGTCATCACCTTCTGAAATAAGCGCTAGATTTGAGAGCACTATTGTCATCCTCATGCATTATGTGTAGCTAATGTTGGCTGCATCATGACTGGATCTTTTCTACCATGAATTACAATGTTTAGTCGCTGCTTGAACTTTGGAGGTGCTCTGCATTTATGTTTTGCGGTCTCAGAAAGGGCTAGCGAGATACCACTGTTGTCATATTATATCACGATTGTTTTGACAAAGTGTTGTCACTTGAGATATTTTATTATCGCTCGCTAGTTGCTTATGCCATTGATATGAGTTAATATAATTTCTAAGAGTTATTGTTGACATGGTTAGTTATAATCTTTGCTGAAAACCTGGGTATTACTTATGCTTATTTATGTAAACAAGAACAAAAGAGTTCGTAAAAGTTTTTCTTTTTCACTTTCAGTTTATCAACTGAATTGCTTGAGGACAAGCAAAGGTTTAAGCTTGGGGGAGTTGATACATCTTCGGCGTATCTACTTTTCCTAACGCTTTTGCTCTTGTTTTGGACTCTAATTTGCATGATTTGAATGAAACTAACCCGGACTGACGCTGTTTTCAGCAGAACTACCATGGTGTTGTTTTTGTGCAGAAATAAAAGTTCTCGGAATGGAACGAAACTTTTTGGAGAATTTTTATGGAATAAAAGAAAAATACTGGAGCCAAGAACCACCGGAGGGGGCCCCCTAGGTGAGCACAACCCACCAGGGTGCGCCCCCCCTCTAGGCGCGCCCAGGTGGGTTGTGCCCACCTGGTGGCCCTGCAGACCTTGACTCCGACTCTATAAAATCCTATTTTTGGAGTAAAATCAGAGAGAAAGAATTATTGCGTTTCACGATACGGAGCCACCGCCACCTCTTGTTCTTTGTCGGAAGGCCAGATCTGGAGCCCGTTTGGGGCTCCGGAGAGGGGGATCTTCGATCTTCGTCATCACCAACCCTTCTCCATCGCCAATTCCATGATGCTCCCCACCGAGAGTGAGTAATTCCTTCGTAGGCTCACTGGTCAGTGAGGAGTTGGATGAGATTCATCATGTAATCGAGTTAGTTTTGTTAGGGCTTGATCCCTAGTATCCATTATGTTCTGAGATTGATGTTGTTATGACTTTGCCATGCTTAATGCTTGTCACTTTGGGCTCGGGTGCCATGATTTCAGATCTGAACCGTTTATGTTATCACCATTATATCTATGTTCTAGATCTGATCTTGCAATTCATATTCACCTATTACGTGTTATGATCCATAAACCCCTGTGTGACAGTAATCGGGATACTTTCCGGTGATGACCCTAGTTTGAGGAGTTCATGTATTCACTATGTGTTAATGCTTTATTCCGGTTCTCTATTAAAAGGAGGCCTTAATATCCCTTAGTTTCCTTATGGACCCCGCTGCCACGGGAGGGTAGGACAAAAGATGTCATGCAAGTTCTTTCCATAAGCACGTATGACTATTTACAGAATACA
This sequence comes from Thinopyrum elongatum, assembly GCA_011799875.1. NCBI lineage: Eukaryota > Viridiplantae > Streptophyta > Magnoliopsida > Poales > Poaceae > Thinopyrum > Thinopyrum elongatum. Next base: position 323,905,901 of record CM022299.1, on the reverse strand, counting down.
TGCCTACATTATATTTATGAACTAGAGCTAGTGTCGTATCGACCTAGGTTATGACTGTTATATGATGAATATCATCTAAAAAATTCACCGATCCAATGCCTATGAATTTTCCATATATTGTTGTTGCTAAGTTACTACTGTTGCTGTTACTGTTACAACTGCTACAAAATCATTGCTATCACTGTTACCGTTACTGTTACTATCATCACTGCTATCAAAAATATCATATTACTGTGCTACCGATCATATTGCTGCAGATAATTAGTCTCCAGGTGTGGTTGAATTGACAACTCAGCCGCTAATACTTACAAGTATTCTTTGGCTCCCCTTGTGTCGAATCTATAAATTTGGGTTGAATACTCTACCCACAAAAACTGTTGCGATCCCCTATACTTGTGGGTTATGATATACGCACTCTCACCCTTCCACCATTGCTAGCCTCTCTAGTACCACGCAACTTTCGCCGGTGCATTAAACCCACCATATACCCTTCCTCAAAACAGCCACCATACCTATCTATTATGGCATTTCCATAGCCATCCCGAGATATATTGCCATGCAACTTCCACCGTTCTGTTTATTATGACATCTACCATCGTTGTTATATTGCTTTGTATGATCATATAGTTGACATAGTATTTGTGGCTTGGCCACCGTTCATATTTTTTATACATGTCACGCTAGATCATTGCATGTCCCGGTATACCCCCGGAGGCATTCATATAGAGTCATATCTTTGTTCTAGTATCGAGTTGTAAGTAAATAAAAGTGTGATGATCATCATTATTAGAGCATTGTCCCATGTGAGGACAGAATGATGGAGGCTATGATTCCCCCACAAGTCGGGATGAGGCTCCGGACGAAAAATAAAAAAATAAAATAAAAAAGAGGCCAAAGAGCCCAAAAGAAAAAAAGAAAAAAAAGAGAAAAAAGAGAGAAGGGACAATGTTACTATCCTTTTGCTACACTTGTGCTTCAAAAATAGCACCATGTTCTTCATGATAGAGAGTCTCCTATTTTATCACTTTCATATACTAGTGGAAAATTTTCATTATAGAACTTAGCTTGTATATTCCAATGATGGGCTTCCTCAAATTGCCCTAGGTCTTCGTGAGTAAGCAAGTTCGATGCACACCCACTTAGTTTTCTTTTGAGCTTTCATACACTTATAGCTCTAGTGGATCCGTTGCATGGCAATCCCTACTCACTTGCATCGATATCAATTGATGAGCATCTCCATAGCCCATTAATTTGCCTAGTTGATGTGAGACTTTCTTTTTTTGTCTTGTCCTCACAACCTCCACCATACTCTATTCCACCTATAGTGCTATATCCATGGCTCACGCTCATGTATTGTGTGAAAGTTGAAAAAGCTTGAGAACATCAAAAGTATGAAACAATTGCTTGGCTTGTCATCGGGGTTGTGCATGATAAATACTTTGTTTGACGAAGATAGAGCATGACAAGATTATATGATTTTGTAGGGATAACTTTCTTTAGCCATGATATTTTGAGAAGACATGATTGCTTTATTAGTATGCTTGAAGTATTATTGTTTCTATGTCAATATTAAACTTTTGTTTTGAATCTTATGGATCTGAACATTCATGCCACAATAAGAAAACTTACATTGATAAATATGTTAGGTAGCATTCCACATAAAAAATTCTTCTTTTATCATTTACCTACTCGAGGACGAGCAGGAATTAAGCTTGGGGATGCTTGATACGTCTCCAACGTATCTATAATTTTTTATTGTTCCATGCTATTACATTATCTATCTTGGATGTTTTATATGCATTAATATGCCATTTTATATCATTTTTTGGGACTAACCTATTAACCTAGTGCCCAGTGCCAGTTGCTGTTTTTCCTTGTTTTTATCTTTTATAGAAAATTAATACCAAACGGAACGAAACTTTTTGAGGATTTTTCTTGTACCAGAAGACAACCACGAAGCTTCGAGAAGAAACAAGAAGACCCACGAGAGGGCCACAAGCCCTAGGGGCGCGCCCCAGGGAGGGGGGCGCCCCTAGGCTTGTGCCCCCCCCCCCGTGGCTCTCCTAACCCTAATCTCTGCTCTATAAATACCCAAATATTCCCCTTACGTCAGAGGGCACACCAAAAATACTTTTCTGCCACCGCCAAGCTTTTGTTCTCGTGAGATCCCATCTTGGGGCCTTTTCCGGCACTCTGCCGGAGGGGGATTCAATCACGGAGGGTGTCTACACCAACCTTGCTGCCCTTCTGATGATGTGTGAGTAGTTTGCCACAGACCTACGGGTCCATAGCTAGTAGCTATATGGCTTCTTCTCTCTCTTTGATCTTCAATACAATGTTCTCCTCGATGTTCTTGGAGATCTATTCGATGTAATCTTCTTTTGCGGTGCGTTTGTTGAGATCCGATGAATTGTGGATTTATGATCGGATTATCTATGAATATTATTTGAGTCTTCTCTGAACTCTTTTATGCATGATTAAGATAGCTTTGTATTTATCTCCGATCTATCGATTTGGTTTGGCCAACTAGATTGGTTTTTCTTGCAATGGGAAAGGTGCTTTGTGATGTGATACGTCCATTTTGCATCATGTTTTCCTACTGTTATTTATGATGTTTTTATGCATAATAATGCTTTTTGGAGTAATTCTAATGCCTTTTCTCTCATAATATGCAATGTTCACACAAAGAGGGAGAATTCCGGCAGCTGGAAATCTGGACCTGAAAAAGCTACGTCAGGCTACCTATTCTGCACAACTCCAAATGAGCTGAAACTTCATGAGGAATTTTTTATGGAATAAATAAAAATTATTGGAGCAAATAACTACCAGAGGGGGCCCACCAGGTGGGCACAACCCACCTGGGCGCGCCAGGGAGCCCAGGCGCGCCCTGGTGGGTTGTGCCCTCCTCGGCCCACCTCCGGTGCCCCTCTTCTGGTATATAAGTCATTTTGACCTAGAAAAAATAAGGGGAGAACTTTCGGGACAAAGCGCCGCCGTCTCGAGGCAAAACTTGGGCAGGAGCACTTTTGCCCTCCGGCGAAGCGATTCCACCGGGGGAACTTCCCTCCCAGAGGGGGAAATCATCGTCATCATCATCACCAACAACTCTCCCATCTTGGGGAGGGCAATCTCCATCAACATCTTCAACAACACCATCTCGTCTCAAACCCTAGTTCATCTCTTGTGTTCAATCTTTGTACCAAAACTATAGATTGGTACTTGTGGGTGACTAGTAGTGTTGATTACATCTTGTAGTTGATAAATATATGGTTTATTTGGTGGAAGATTATATGTTCAGATCAATTATGCTATTTAATACCCCTCTGATCTTGAGCATGATTATCATTAGTGAGTAGTTACTTTTGTTCTTGAGGTCACGGGAGAAATCTTGTTGCAAGTAATCATGTGAACTTGATATGTGTTCGATATTTTGATGATATGTATGTTGTGATTCCCTTAGTGGTGTCATGTGAACATCGACTACATGACACTTCACCATATTTGGGCCTAAGGGAATGCATTGTGGAGTGGTTATTAGATGATGGGTTGCGAGAGTGACAGAAGCTTAAACCCTAGTTTATGCGCTATTCTGTAAGGGACTGATTTGGATCCAAAAGTTTAATGCTATGGTTAGATTTATTCTTAATACTTTTCTCGTAGTTGCGGATGCTTGCGAGGGGGTTAATCATAAGTAGGAGGTTTGTTCAAGTAAGAACAGCACCTAAGTACCGGTCCACCCACATATCAAATTATCAAAGTAGCGAACACAAATCAAACCAACATGATGAAAGTGACTAGTTGAAATTCCCGTGTACCCTCAAGAACGCTTTGCTTATCATAAGAGACCATTTTGGCCTGTCCTTTGCCTCAAAAGGATTGGGCTACCTTGCTGCACTTTTGTTACCGTTACTGTTACTTGCTCGTTACAAACTATCTTGCTACCAAACTACTCGTTACTTATAATTTCAGTGCTTGCAGAGAATACCTTGCTGAAAACCGCTTGTCATTTCCTTCTGCTCCTAGTTGGGTTTGACACTCTTAGTTATCGAAAGGACTACGATTGATCCCCTATACTTTTGGGTCATCAAGGCTCTTTTCTGGCGCCATTGCTGGGGAGTGAAGCGCTCTTGGTAAGTGGAAATCGGTAAGGAAAAATTATTACTACGTGCTGAAATTTATTGTCACTTGTTACTATGGAGAACAATCCTTTGAGGGGTTTGTTCGGGGTATCTTTACCTCGACTGGAACCACAATTAGTTACCCCTCAACCTACTGCACCTACTAAAAATATTGGTTATGAAATTCCTTCGGGTATGATAGAACAACTTCTAGCTAATCCTTATGCAGGAGATGGAACCGAACATCCTGATATGCACTTGATATATGTGGATGAAATTTGTGGATTATTTAAGCTTGCAGGTTTACTCAGAGATGAAGCTAAGAAGAAGGTTTTCCCTTTATCTTTGAAGGTAAAAGCATTGGCATGGTATAGGTTATGCGATGATATTGGATCTTGGAATTGGAATCGATTGAAATTGGAATTTCACCAAAAAAATTATCCTATGCATCTAGTTCATTGTGATCGGAATTATATATATAATTTTTGGCCTCATGAAGGAGAAAGTATTGCTCTAGCTTGGGGGAGGCTTAATTCAATGTTATATTCATGCCCCAATCATGAGCTCTCAAGAGAAATTATTATTCAGAATTTTTATGCTCGGCTTTCTCATGATGATCGATCCATGCTTGATACTTCTTGTACTGGTTCCTTTATGAAGAAGACTATTGACTTCCGGTGGGATCTTTTAGAAAGAATTAAACGCAACTCTGAAGATTGGGAACTCGACGAAGGTAAAGAGTCAGGTATTAAGCTCAAGTATGATTGTGTTAAATCTTTTATGAATACCGATGCTTTTCAAAAGTTTAGCACTAAATATGGACTTGACTCTGAGATAGTAGCCTCCTTTTGTGAATCATTTGCTACTCATGTTGACCTCCCTAAGGAGAAGTGGTTTAAATATCACCCACCTATCAAAGAAGAAATTAAAGAACCAGTAATAGCTAAAGATGAAACTATTATTTACAATGTTGATCCAGTTGTGCCTACTGCTTATATTGAAAAACCACCTTTCCCTGTTAGGATGAATGAACATGCTAAAGTCTCAACTGTGGTCAACAAAAGTTATATTAGAACTTCCAAACCTGCTGAACAAATCAAAGTAGAACCTAGTGTTAATATGGTTAAAGATCTCTTGGTTGAAAATATAGATGGGCATGTTATTTACTTCTGTGATGAAGCTGCTAGAATTGCCAAACCCGATGAAAAAGATAAACATAGACCTGTTGTTGGCATGCCTGTTGTCTCAGTTAAAATAGGAGATCACTGTTATCATGGTTTATGCGACATAGGTGCTAGCGTGAGTGCCATTCCTTTTATCTTTTATCAAGAAATTATGAAAGATATAGCACCCGCTGAAATAGAAGACATAGATGTTACTATTAAACTTGCTAATAGGGACACCATCACACCACTTGGGATTGTTAGAGATGTTGAAGTATTGTGTGGGAAAATAAAATACCCTACTGATTTTCTTGTTCTTGGTTCCCCACAAGACGACTTTTGTCCCATTATCTTTGGTAGACCTTTCTTGAACACCGTCAATGCTAAAATAGATTGTGAGAAACAAATCGTCGGTGTTAGTTTTGGTGATGAGTCTCATGAGTTTAATTTTTCTAAGTTTAGTAGGAAGCATCATAAGGAAGAATTGCCTAGTAAGGATGAAATAATTAGTCTTGCTTCTATTGCTGTGCCTCCTACCGATCCACTAGAACAATATTTGCTAGACCACGAAAATGATATGCATCTGCATCAAAGAAATGAAATAGATTTTCTTTGAATAACGTCCTTTGCTTAAACACAATTTGCCTATTAAAACTCTAGGAGGTCCTCCTCCACCTAACGGTGATCCTATGTTTGAATTAAAACAATTGCCAGACACTTTTAAATATGCTTATATTGATGAGAAAAAGATTTATCCTGTTATTATTAGTGCTAATCTTTTAGAACATGAAGAAGAAAGATTATTGAAGGTTCTGAAGAAGCACCGAGCTGCCATTGGATATACTCTTGATGATTTAAAGGGCATTAGTCCCACTCTGTGTCAGCATAAAATTAATATGGAGCCTGATGCTAAACCCGTTGTTGATCACCAACGACGTTTAAATCCTAAAATGAAAGAAGTGGTAAGAACAGAAATACTGAAGCTTCTGGAAGCAGGTATAATCTATCCCATAGCTGATAGTAGATGGGTAAGTCCCGTTCATTGTGTCTCTAAAAAGGGAGGTATTACTATTGTTCCTAATGATAAGAATGAACTTATTCCACAAAGAATTGTCACTGGCTATAGAATGGTAATTGATTTTAGAAAACTAAATAAAGCTACTAGAAAAGATCATTACCCTCTGCCTTTTATTGATCAAATGTTAGAAAGATTATCAAAGCACACACATTTTTGCTTTCTTGATGGATATTCCGGTTTTTCTCAAATACCTGTCTCACAACCTGATCAAGAGAAAACCACCTTTACTTGCCCTTTTGGAACTTATGCTTATAGATGTATGCCTTTTGGTTTATGCAATGCACCTGCTACCTTTCAAAGATGTATGACTGCTATATTCTCTGACTTTTGTGAAAAGATTGTTGAGGTTTTCATGGATGATTTTTCCGTTTACGAAACTTCTTTTGATGATTGAGCAACCTTGATCAAGTTTTGCAGGGATGTGAGCAAACTAATCTCGTCTTGAATTGGGAGAAGTGCCACTTTATGGTTAATAAAGGTATTGTCCTGGGACATAAAATTTCTGAACGAGGTATGGAGGTGGATAAAGCTAAAGTTGATGCAATTGAGAAAATTCCACGCCCTAAAGATATCAAAGGTATTCGTAGTTTCCTCGGTCATGCTGGTTTCTATAGGAGGTTTATTAAAGACTTCTCTAAAATTTCTAGGCCTCTTACAAATCTTTTACAAAAGGATGTTCCATTTGTTTTTGATGATGATTGTGTAGAAGCCTTTGAAACACTTAAGAAAACCTTGATTTCTGCACCTATTGTTCAACCACCTGATTGGAACTTGCCTTTTGAAATTATGTGTGATGCTAGTGATTATGTTGTTGGTGCTGTTCTAGGACAAAGAGTCGATAAGAAATTAAATGTTATTCATTATGCTAGTAAAACTCTGGACAGTGCTCAACGAAATTATGCTACTACTAAAAGAGAATTTTTAGCAGTTGTGTTTGCTTGTGATAAATTTAGATCTTACATTGTTGATTCTAAAGTTAGTGTTCACACCGATCATGCTACTATAAAATATCTTATGGAAAAGAAGGATGCTAAACCTAGACTCATTAGGTGGGTTCTTTTGCTACAAGAATTTGATTTACATATCACTGATAGAAAGGCAGCTGAGAACCCCGTGGCTAATAACTTGTCTAGGTTAGAAAATATTCTTGATGACCCACAACCTATTAATGATAGTTTTCCTAATGAAAAATTAGCTGCAATAAATGTTTCTCATAACACTCCTTGGTATGCTGACTATGCCAATTATATTGTTGCTAAATATATACCACCTAGCTTCAGATACCAACAAAAGAAAAAATTCTTCTATGATTTAAGACATTACTTTTGGGATGACCCACAACTTTATAAAGAAGGAGTAGATGGTATTATTAGACGTTGTGTACCTGAGCATGAACAGGGACAAATCCTACGGAAATGTCACTCCGAAGCTTATGGAGGACATCATGCGGGAGATAGAACTGCTCAAAAAGTATTGCAATCTGGTTTTTATTGGCCTACTCTCTTCAAGGATGCTCGTAAGTTTGTTTTATCTTGTGATGAATGTCAAAGAATTGGTAATATTGGTAAGCGTCGGGAAATGCCTATGAATTATTCTTTTGCTGTTGAACCATTTGATGTTTGGGGATTTGATTACATGGGACCTTTTCCTTCCTCTAATGGGTATACACATATTTTGGTTGCTGTTGATTATGTTACTAAGTGGGTAGAAGCTATTCCAACTAGTAGTGTTGATCACAACAGCTCTATTAAAATGCTTAAGGAAGTCATTTTCCCAAGGTTTGGAGTCCCTAGATATTTAATGACTGATGGTGGTTCACATTTTATTCATGGTGCTTTCCGTAAAATGCTTGCTAAATATGGTGTTAACCCTAGAATTGCATCACCTTATCATCCTCAGTCTAGTGGTCAAGTTGAACTTAGCAATAGAGAAATAAAATTTATATTACAAAAAACTGTCAATAGGTCCCGAAAGAATTGGTCTAAGAAGTTAGATGATGCACTTTGGGCTTATAGAACAGCATATAAAAATCCTATGGGTATGTCTCCGTATAAAATGGTTTATGGAAAAGCTCGTCATTTGCCTCTTGAGTTAGAACATAAAGCATATTGCGCAATTAAAGAACTCAACTATGATTTCAAACTTGCCGGTGAAAAGATGTGACGCCCCCGATTCAATCGTACACTAATCATACACGCAAACGTGTACGATCAAGATCAGGGACTCACGGGAAGATATCACAACACAACTCTAAGAAATAAATAAGTCATACAAGCATCATAATACAAGCCAGGGGCCTCGAGGGCTCGAATACAAGTGCTCGATCATAGACGAGTCAGCGGAAGCAACAATATCTGAGTACAGACATAAGTTAAACAAGTTGCCATAAGATGGCTAGCACAAACTGGGATACATATCGAAAGAGGCGCAGGCCTCCTGCCTGGGATCCTCCTAAACTACTCCTGGTCGTCGTCGGCAGCCTGCACGTAGTAGTAGGCACCTCCAGAGTAGGGGTCGTCGTCGACGGTGGCGTCTGGCTCCTGAACTCCAGCATCTGGTTGTGACAACCAGAAAGAAAAGAAAGGGGGAAAAGGGGGAAGCAAAGCAACCGTGAGTACTCATCCAAAGTACTCGCAAGCAAGGAGCTACACTACATATGCATGGGTATATGTGTAAAGGGCCATATCAGTGGACTGAACTGCAGAAAGCCAGAATAAGAGGGGGATATCTAATCCTGTCGAAGACTACACTTCTGGCAGCCTCCATCTTGCAGCATATAGAAGAGAGTAGATGGTAAGTTCACCAAGTAGCATCGCATAGCATAATCCTACCCGACGATCCTCTCCTCGTCGCCCTGTGTGAGAGCGATCAGCGGGTTGTATCTGGCACTTGAAAGGGTGTGTTTTATTAAGTATCCGGTTCTAGTTGTCATAAGGTCGAGGTACAACTCCGGGTCGTCCTTTTACCGAGGGACACGGCTATTCGAATAGATAAACTTCCCTGCAGGGGTGCACCACATTACCCAACACGCTCGATCCCTCTGGCCGGGCACACTTTCCTGGGTCATACCCGGCCTCGGAAGATCAACACGTCGTAGCCCTACCTAGGCCTAACAGAGAGGTCAGCACGCCGGTCTAAATCCTATGCGCGCAGGGGTCTGGGCCCGTCGCCCATTGCACACCTGCATGTTGCGTGGGCGGCCGGAGAGCAGACCTAGCAACCTCCATTACAAAGGAAGTTGCGTTACGCGGTCCAACCCGGCGCGCGCCGCTCAGTCGCTGACGTCTAGGAGGCTTTGGCTGATACCACGACGTCGAGTACCCATAACTGTTCCCGCGTGGTGGTTAGCGCGTATAGGCTCGTAGCCAGACTCAGATCAAATACCCAATCTCGTTAAGCGTGTTATTTTGAAGTAACCGCGGACGCCGACCAGGGCCAGGCCCACCTGTCTCCTAGGTGGTCACAACCTGCCCTGTCGCTCCGCCACAAAGTAACACTCGGGGGCCGTCGGGAACCTAGGCCCACCTCTGCCTGGATGGAACCACCTGCCCCTTCAGCCCCCATCTCCGAACAGTAACATAAGTATGTAATAGTATACAGTATATGTACCCGTGATCACCTCCCGAAGTGATTACGGCCCAGTAGTATAGCATGGTAGACGGACAAGAGTGTAGGGCCACTGATGAAATTCTAGCAACCTATACTAAGCATTTAGGATTGCAGGAAGGTATCAACAGTAGTAGCAAGGTCAGGTTATGCAGCAGAATAGGATTAACCGAAAGCAGTAACATGCTACACTACTCTAATGCAAGCAGTAGAGAGAAGGAATAGGCGATATCGGGTTGATCAATGGGGGGGGCTTGCCTGGAAGCTGTGTCGAGAGAGAAGGGTCGTCGACGTAGTAGTCGTTCACGGCAGCGTCGTCAGTGGTCTCAGCGTCTATCGAGAGAGAAGGAGGGGGGAGGAAACAGTAAATACAAAGCAAACAATGCTACACAAAGTATGACATGACAATATGCAGTGCCGGGGTGATCTAACGCAGGGATAGGTGATACCGGCGAAGAGGGAACCCATCCGGGAAAGTATTCCCGGTGTCCGGCATTTTCGGGCAGAGGGACCGGAGGGGGGGCAAAACAATGAATACACGCTAATGATGCAACAGGGATGCATGACATGTCTAAACGCAGTGCTAGGGTGGTATACTGCCTATCTAAATGATTTAGTTAATTTAGGAATTTTTTTTGGATTTATTTAATTAAAGTTGGGCACTATTCATTTACTGAAACCGGTCTAAAAGTTCAATGTTCTTATAGCTAGAGGCATCTGACGGGAATACGGAGGGCGTATTCGGGTTCGTATCGGAATTCTGAGCAAGTTTCATGTATAATGTATTTTCATCGGAGTTACGGTTTATTTAATATGATTTTCTAAAGTTTTTATTACATTTTGGAAATTTCCTGGGTTTAATATTAATTCGAAAATAAAAGACTAATTGCTAGATACACCCAAAACTGTACCCAGACTAGGGCCATAGTGGCTGACAGTGGGCCCAGTCAACTGCCCAGTCAGCAGTTGACTGGTCAAAGTGGGGCACGAGGTCCCACCTGCCATTGACTGGGCTAGTCCCAATCAGCAGTTTGACTGGTCAGTGGGTCCAGTGGGGCCCAAGTGTCATTGAGTGATTTGTTTAACAGACTTTTAAATAAAACCAGTGAGGTTAATTAGGACTATGGGGTCCGATGTCAGTGGCTGTTAGGGATTTGGTTAGAGGGTTAATGATGTCCACGTCATCGTGGTTAACGCCGGCGAGGAGTTACAGTGCGCCGGCGATGGCAGCAACACGGGAACCCGCCGGGCTTGCGCCACGGGCGTCGGTTCGATGCGTGAAGGGGACCGATGGGTAGCTGGTGGTCGACCACGTCGACCGATGGTCGTGGGGCGGCCGAACTTGGCCGGAGTCGACGGCAGAGTCGACATCCGCGGCGGCGCGGGCGGCTGCCGGAATAGGCGCGATGGGGCGACGCGAGGCGGGTAGTGCAGGCGGGCTGCTACGGCTTGGCGAGGGCCGGCGTGGCTAGAGGCAGCAGAGCACGCGGGACAGAGGCGGAGGTGCGGGCGGCGCGCTGACTTGCAGAGGACGGCGGGTTTGGCGCCAGCAGAGTAGGTTGCGGGGAGGCCTCACGCGGGCAAGGCGCAGCCCGAGCGCGCGCGTGCGTGTGCAGCGAAGCGCACGGGCGAGGCGAGGCCACGGTCAGGGCGGGGCAAGGTGTGGAAGCAATGCCGTGAGCAGCGGCGACAGAGATGTCCGTCCATGGCGGGGTCCTAGCTAGAGCGCGAAATCGTCAGAGGGGAGAGGGGGGAAACAGGGCAAAGCTCACAGTGAGAGCGAGGGACGGCTTGGGGAAGCCGGGGACGCAGTGGTGGCGGCGAAATGCGCGGTGGGGCTCGTCGGGGCCGAGGGGTCGATGACGAGGTAGAGGACGGTGCAGGGACCCGATGGCAAGAGGGAGAGAGCGCGGAGGCGCGGGAAGAAGGAATCTATGAGGAGGAGGCCGGGGGGGGGGGGGGGTCGGCCCTCGGCGCCGGCGGGCAGTGGCCATCCTCGGGCGTGGGTGCGCCGAGAGCAGGGGAACGAACAGGGGCGCCCCTCCTCCGTGTGTGTGTGTGTGTGTGTGTGTGCGTTGTGGGTGACGGCGCGGGGAGGGAACGAGGGAGAGTGGGGGATCGTGCGGGAGAGAGTGGGTGAGGCCTAGGGTTAGGTAGCTGGTGGGGGGGCGGCTGGGCTGCCGCGGCCCATTGTGGCCTAAAGCCCAGGGGAGAGGCAGTGGGGTTTTCTTCCTTTCTCTTGTTTTTGTTTAGGCCTTTTCCTTTTCTTTTTTTATTATCTTTCTTTTCTGTTTTAATTTTATTTCCCAAACTGTTTTAGTTTTGTAAAACACTCAACTAGCACCTAAAATAGTAACATTAACTATACTACTGCCACAATAACTTCGGCACCTAGCTAAAATAGTTTAGTATTTTATAAAATATAGCAGGAGTATAATTAATTGTTTTTGCTACTGTTTTATTCATCTTATAGTATTTAAATATTTTATAAAGATGTGGTTTCTCCACCATAATTACCTATGCAATATTTGGTTCACTCCGAACATTTCAGTTTTAATATTTGAAAACTTTTATTGTTTGCTTGATTTTGAATTTGAATTTGAATCGGTTTCTAACTAACGCGAGATTAGCAACAGTAATCGAAGTGGCGTGGCATCATTAGCGGAGGGTTACTGTAGCTTGATTACCCGGGCGTCACAATTCGCCTCCACTACAAGAAATCTCGTCCCGAGATTTAAGCGGGGAAGTAAGGGGGAAAGTTCTGGTTACGAAATCTCTAACAGATCCCTTTGTTCTGGGTTGCCCTTCTCGAATAAGTCGATCTATTACATTGGTGTCTTCATTTCTCAGCTTCGATGCATCATGATGAAGTTGTCATCTTTTCTTCGGAAATTCCGTCGTACTTACGAATAGGTGAGGGGCTGCTCTACAACGATAGAATGGTATAAGGGAAAACCATCTGGGGTTAACCCAGGATTGAACACATGAGTATCTCTCGAGTTGAACAAACGAAACACATCGAGAGTCAAGTAAGAAGGTACCATATGAAGTTTCAAGCGGATAGACAATCATTCGATGTCTGGGGTTCAGAGCAACGGGAATAAGTATTGTGTTTAATACCAGAATTGGTGATCTCACGGAAGGTGGCTCGTGAATTACATACGAGGCCACGCGTGAGGAACAACCTTGGAAACAGGGGGTGTACAGGAGAGTCAGGTTTCGGTTCTGTGGAACTGTGGGTGTCGGTGTACTAGAATAGGGGTACCCTAGTACCCCGTACTTGTGCACGGGCAGTAGTAGCATCCCGCGGCCAGGCTTGCGGGAGGACAGCCAGAGAGAAGCTCAAGATTATTAAGCCATTCAAGAACAAAGTATACAAAGCAAGAGTTAAGGCCCCGGCAAGAGGAGCTTGCCGGGAGGGACAGCTGAGGCCCAGCCTGGGCATTGCTGAAGCAGAGTACTTGCCGCGGCAAGGTATTGGCTGCGGCAAGGTACTTGCCCCGGCAAGTTACCTTGCACGGCAAACTATGGGTTGCGCCAAGCTGTCAGGTGCGGCAAGGTCTTGCCGCAGCAAGCGTTACTGTACCACTGTGCTACTGTGCTGCTGCTCCAGTGCCTCTGCCAGCGTGGCGCTCTGGGTCCTTCCAAGTGTGTGTGGCAGGGCACTGTGTAGACGGCGGTGCACTGTAGCTAGCGGTGCAGGAGCAGGTGGGATAGGCTTTTCCCACGTCCAAGACGTGGGAGTACATGTATGTGGACAGCAAAGGCATGGGCATTTAATGCCCTTGTCCCCTGCCGTCAGTGGTAGGTAGGACATGTCGTCCTGGTAATAGTGGCTTTACTGTAGCAACTTTCCACCTCTACCTTTACTGTTTGCCACCTGTTGGTGACCCCTTTGTGCGTATAAAAGGAGGCCCATAGGCAACGTGAAAAGGAGGAGGAACTGGAAAAGGGAGAACTCCAGTATTGTACGCAGCTACTCGGTACTGTAGCGCTCCTGGAGCTAGAACAATCATACAGATAATAAACCAAAAAAAGCAGGAGTAGGGTTTTACGCATCCGTGCGGCCCGAACCTGGGTAAATCTCTCTTGTGCACTGTCATGTTCTTCGCTAGATTTGCTCTTCGTGCGACCGTCTCTCCCTGCCGAACGTAAAGGGGTCCTTCCCTGGGTCCCATAGGTGATCGCGGATTCGTCCCCGACAGTGGGTTATGGGCCCACCATGTGGGTTAAAAGTAGAAGGAGCAGTGACATCTTGTACGGTCATGATAGCAGGGCAGGTCAGAACATAGCCTGTCAGTTATGTCGGCAACATCGTTGGTACCAAGGGCGAGGGACGAAGAGAACCATTTTCCTGCTCGTTGAACGAGGCGGACCAATAGGCAAAGTTCTCGTCCATCGGTGGCTACCGAAATGTCATCAACAATAGGAACAGGGTCTTACTGGCAGAGTTGTACACCGAGGTGTTTGCATAAGCAGGAAAATATTACTGCTTAGATCATATAGATCACAAGAAAGGTTAAACAAAACAATGGAAAGGAAAATGTGATTATCAGGTTAAACAGAACAATGGAAAGGAAAATGTGTTTAAACACAAGTAAATAGGAGTATATCCTTCCCAAGGTTAAGCGGGGCATGATATACTTGTCAGAGATCAAAGGCATGGCCATTTAGTTAATAGGAGTAAGAAGAATCATGATATGCACCCATACAACGGTGTTTGGGTAACTGTTCAAGAAACATTTAGCATTGGGCCACAAATGTTCTTAAGGATGTACGGAGTACCATAGTTATGCTTCGAGATAGCATCGACAGGGTTATCAGATAAAGGTCAGGCTTTGGATACACAAGGGATCCATCAAGAACAACTCAAGAATAAGTCTTACAATTTCCTCCTGGACGAATGGCTATTCTTGCCAAAGAAAGAAACTATATTAATAAGTCCTCCAGCTAGGTGTGCTAGGCATGACATCACCTAACCGGGTCATCAAAGGACCAATATTATAACTCTGGGAATTATGTTCCAACCATCATATCTGACCGAGATCCAGTTCTGATTAGTGTCGGGATACCTCAGACTCAGGATGTCTGAGAGGAAAAAGGTGCGACACAAATTGTCGAGATGACATTGTAAGATTCTTGGGAAATGAACTATAGGAGCGGGTTCCCGAAGCAATAGTTCATCATTAAACCAAGGAGAGGATGAGGAGGTGGCTGATGGACTTAGCGACAATTCATCGAGAATTCCACAAGATGGATCTCCACAATTATGTGAACAAGGAGATGACATATGACAATTCAAATGATATAATGTTGTATGCCCGAGGAAAACATACACCATTAATCATTAGTTAAAAGGTGTGACCGAAATACGACCTTGGGCAGCAAGATCAATATTAGAGTGACGATTCAATAATCAACAGTCTAAGAACGAACTGTCGATCGTTAACATTCAAAGCAATAGGGTTGCCAGAAGTACAGAATCCAAGCAGCACCGCTTGTTAGATGGTATCCCGGTTAGAATCAACACGGGGACCAAGAAAGAATGGTGACGGTGAGAAGTATCACTATGCCAAGAATTTTTAAGAGGTGGTGAAATTCTCATGACATTCTTGACTTAACCGATGGTAATACTCCAAGGTAGAACATAGCTTAAGCTGGATGTCAAGGAATTCAAGGTACAACACAAAACAAGAACAAGTTCTGTGTTGGAGGGAAGTCAATAAAGTGGTCGATGATAACACAAATCATCGAGGCCAAGGATGGTATTTCTCATCATGAACTCAATTGATATCCTGGAAGAGCTCAGAATGCCGATGATGATCACGACACATTTGTTGGGAGATTTCATGAAGATGTAATCGGTCGGCGATGACATCAAGCCAAAGGAATGATGAAGCGAAAGGTTATTGGAACCAAGGGTATGACACAAACTCGAAATCAAGCTTGCTGTTCAAGGCGAGATGATATGACGAGGAAGATCGACGTAGGCTTAGCTCATCGTCAAAATGTTGTGCTCCAGGACGAAGGACCAGGTAGCACAGTTAAAATTTAGCACGATAATTATATAATCGATCAGGCTAGGAATGGCTTGAAGGATTATTAAACTCATAAGCAACAAAAATTACTTAGAGTTATTGAATCGGAGTGCGGAATCGATTCACTTATCGATGTTCTCGAGTGACCAATAACTCAGAACCCGGGGGGGAAATCTGAAATTGGTGAGAAGCAATACTAGATGAAGACCCATAGGAAGCAACACAGTTCTTTGATATTCTCGAGATACCGGAGGGTAATACTCGAAGGTAGATCAGGATAGAAACTGAACTAGATCGTTGACTTGCGATAGCAGATACTTTAACCTTGTCAAAAATAGATGAGGCACTGGAATGGTTTCCTTTCAGAAATATATTAAATAAAGTTAGCATGGTCGGAACCATAGCTGCAAGGGATCCAATTCAATGACACCAAAAGAATTATTCAAATGATTAAATATTCTTGCAAGAAGCTTTCATGATAAGCTCCACATCGAGTCCATGGGCAAGAACACAAAGGTTCGAGGTCGACTCCCACTTCTTCAATGCATAACATTTCATTCGCTTCTCGTCTTCGAAGAAGTTGTAGAACTGAAAAGTATCTGGTAAAACACCAGAAGAGAATGTCTTGTGTAAACATTCGGGTTCACACGGTTTAGGGAAGGTATATGTTCATCCCATAGGGCATCTTAGGAACATATAACGCTTCAGGAGTAAATTATACAAGCTCGAAAGCAGAGTATGGTTGGGAACGCAGAGGATACAATTTACCAAATGCATTATGTATCATGGAAGAATTCACAAGGCAGTTAAATATGAAGGACACTGTCGATAAATAATCCGACGAAGGATCGGATGTCCATAGCGGAGCTGATGTGAGCATCGGCACACAACCAGATGAAGAAAGAACACAAAGGCATCGGATTATAGGACATCTGAATAATTTGATGCTTAGATAATAAAGGAATTATGAATTCCAAAACGAAGGATCAGAAGCAGACGCTCTGATCAAGGATGGGTTACTTGAATAGACTTAGGGGCACAATCGATGACAATTTGATTGGTCGAGAACCAGCTCATGTTCAAAAGGACGTCTGAGCTGGAAGATAATTAGAAAGGATCAACTGATGAATGCATGCATTCGCACTCATGTTGAATCAATAAGATGAAAATGATGGTGTCAAAGGATACTAATGAAAATTGCCAGTCATATGGAAAGCATCCATAATGCAAGCAGACAAGTATTTGCAGAGCAATAAGCTGTTAAGGATTTTCGAAAGATCGAATAGTATTTGTATGCATCTTGTGAATCATATGAACAAAGGGGGAGGAACGGATACTCGGTAAGTGCAAGGAATTATCCGTAGGGGGTATTCATGAGGCAAGAACTGCAAGGCAGTAAGCTCAAAGGATTGTCGGAACAACGAAAAGTTGTTCGGGGCATCTTGTAATAACAAGATCAACTGGATTGAATGTATGAATGGCAAGTGTATGTAATTATACATAAGGATATATCGGTGGTAAGGAATTTCAAAAGCGATGAGCACAAAGGTCTCGGGAAAACATCGAAGGGTATCTTCGGAATCTTCTGGTGAAGTAGTCGATCATCTGGAATGAACGGGCTCTCCGGGTGGATGTAATCATGAGATCCTAATGTTTGAGTTAGTAAATTCATTTTAACCCGAATAGAAGAGAGATCAGAGTCCCAGAGTGTAGACGAGGAATAAAAGATCCTAATACCACCCAATGGCGACGTGGGCCCGTAAGACACACAGCCATGTTAGTAAAAGTTTTGCAATGTCTAGACTCGACTTCGGCCAAGGAGTGTGGAAGGGGGGGTTCCTACAGGCAGTCGGCTCTGATACCAACTTGTGAAGCCCCGGATTCAATCGTACACTAATCATACACGCAAACGTGTACGATCAAGATCAGGGACTCACGGGAAGATATCACAACACAACTCTAAGAAATAAATAAGTCATACAAGCATCATAATACAAGCCAGGGGCCTCGAGGGCTCGAATACAAGTGCTCGATCATAGAAGAGTCAACGGAAGCAACAATATCTGAGTACAGACATAAGTTAAACAAGTTGCCATAAGATGGCTAGCACAAACTGGGATACATATCGAAAGAGGCGCAGGCCTCCTGCCTGGGATCCTCCTAAACTACTCCTGGTCGTCGTCGGCAGCCTGCACGTAGTAGTAGGCACCTCCAGAGTAGGGGTCGTCATCGACGGTGGCGTCTGGCTCCTGAACTCCAGCATCTGGTTGTGACAACCAGAAAGAAAAGAAAGGGGGAAAAGGGGGAAGCAAAGCATTCGTGAGTACTCATCCAAAGTACTCGCAAGCAAGGAGCTACACTACATATGCATGGGTATATGTGTAAAGGGCCATATCAGTGGACTGAACTACAGAAAGCCAGAATAAGAGAGGGATATCTAATCCTGTCGAAGACTACGCTTCTGGCAGCCTCCATCTTGCAGCATATAGAAGAGAGTAGATGGTAAGTTCACCAAGTAGCATCGCATAGCATAATCCTACCCGACGATCCTCTCCTCGTCGCCCTGTGAGAGAGCGATTACCGGGTTGTATCTGGCACTTGAAAGGGTGTGTTTTATTAAGTATCCGGTTCTAGTTGTCATAAGGTCGAGGTACAACTCCGGGTCGTCCTTTTACCGAGGGACACGGCTATTCGAATAGATAAACTTCCCTGCAGGGGTGCACCACATTACCCAACACGCTCGATCCCTCTGGCCGGGCACACTTTCCTGGGTCATACCCGGCCTCGAAAGATCAACACGTCGCAGCACTACCTAGGCCTAACAGAGAGGTCAGCACGCCGGTCTAAATCCTATGCGCGCAGGGTCTGGGCCCGTCGCCCATTGCACACATGCACGTTGCGTGGGCGGCCGGAGAGCAGACCTAGCAACCTCCATTACAAAGGAAGTTGCGTTACGCGGTCCAACCCGGCGCGCGCCGCTTAGTCGCTGACGTCTAGGAGGCTTCGGCTGATACCACGACGTCGAGTACCCATAACTGTTCCCGCGTGGTGGTTAGCGCGTATAGGCTTGTAGCCAGACTCAGATCAAATACCCAATCTTGTTACGCGTGTTATTTTGAAGTAACCGCGGACGCCGACCAAGGCCAGGCCCACCTGTCTCCTAGGTGGTCACAACCTGCCCTGTCGCTCCGCCACAAAGTAACACTCGGGGGCCGTCGGGAACCTAGGCCCACCTCTGCCTGGATGGAACCACCTGCCCCTTCAGCCCCCATCTCCGAACAGTAACATAAGTATGTAATAGTATATAGTATATGTACCCGTGATCACCTCCCGAAGTGATTACGGCCCAGTAGTATAGCATGGTAGACGGACAAGAGTGTAGGGCCACTGATGAAATTCTAGCAACCTATACTAAGCATTTAGGATTGCAGGAAGGTATCAACAGTAGTAGCAAGGTCAGGTTATGCAGCAGAATAGGATTAACCGAAAGCAGTAACATGCTACACTACTCTAATGCAAGCAGTAGAGAGAAGGAATAGGCGATATCGGGTTGATCAATGGGGGGGGGCTTGCCTGGAAGCTGTGTCGAGAGAGAAGGGTCGTCGACGTAGTAGTCGTTCACGGCAGCGTCGTCAGTGGTCTCAGCGTCTATCGAGAGAGAAGGAGGGGGGAGGAAACAGTAAATACAAAGCAAACAATGCTACACAAAGTATGACATGACAATATGCAGTGCCGGGGTGATCTAACGCAGGGATAGGTGATACCGGCGAAGAGGGAACCCATCCGGGAAAGTATTCCCGGTGTCCGGCATTTTCGGGCAGAGGGACCGGAGGGGGGCGAAACAATGAATACACGCTAATGATGCAACAGGGATGCATGACATGTCTAAACGCAGTGCTAGGGTGGTATACTGCCTATCTAAATGATTTAGTTAATTTAGGAATTTTTTTTGGATTTATTTAATTAAAGTTGGGCACTATTCATTTACTGAAACCGGTCTAAAAGTTCAATGTTCTTATAGCTAGAGGCTTTTGACGGGAATACGGAGGGCGTATTCGGGTTCGTATCGGAATTCTGAGCAAGTTTCATGTATAAAGTATTTTCATCGGAGTTACGGTTTATTTAATATGATTTTCTAAAGTTTTTATTACATTTTGGAAATTTCCTGGGTTTAATATTAATTCGAAAATAAAAGACTAATTGCTAGATACACCCAAAACTGTACCCAGACTAGGGCCATAGTGGCTGACAGTGGGCCCAGTCAACTGCCCAGTCAGCAGTTGACTGGTCAAAGTGGGGCACGAGGTCCCACCTGCCATTGACTGGGCTAGTCCCAGTCAGCAGTTTGACTGGTCAGTGGGTCCAGTGGGGCCCAAGTGTCATTGAATGATTTGTTTAACAGACTTTTAAATAAAACCAGTGAGGTTAATTAGGACTATGGGGTCCGATGTCAGTGGCTGTTAGGGATTTGGTTAGGGGGGTTAATGACGTCCACGTCATCGTGGTTAACGCCGGCGAGGAGTTACAATGCGCCGGCGACGGCAGCAATGCGGGAACCCGCCGGGCTTGCGCCACGGGCGTCGGTTCGATGCGCGAAGGGGACCGATGGGTAGCTTGTGGTCGACCACGTCGACCGGTGGTCGTGGGGCGGCCGAACTTGGCCGGAGTCGACGGTAGAGTCGACATCCGCGGCGGCGCGGGCGGCTGCCGGAACAGGCGCGGTGGGGCGACGCGAGGCGGGTTGTGCGGGCGGGCTGCTACGGCTTGGCGAGGGCCGGCGTGGCTAGAGGCAGCAGAGCACGCGGCACAGAGGCGGAGGTGCGGGCGGCGCGCTGGCTTGTAGAGGACGGCGCGGTGGGCGCCAGCAGAGTAGGTTGCGGGGAGGCCTCACGTGGGCAAGGCGCGGCCCGAGCGCGCGCGTGCGCGTGCAGCGAAGCGCACGGGCGAGGTGAGGCCACGGTCAGGGTGGGGCAAGGTGTGGAAGCAACGCCGTGAGCAGCGGCGACAGAGAGGTCCGTCCATGGCGGGGTCCTAGGTAGAGCGCGAAATCGTCAGAGGGGAGAGGGGGGAAACAGGGCAAAGCTCACAGTGAGGGCGAGGGACGGCTTGGGGAAGCCGGGGACGCAGTGGTGGCGGCGAAATGCGCGGTGGGGCTCATCGGGGCCGAGGGGTCGATGACGAGGTAGAGGACGGTGCAGGGACGAGGCCGACGAGGGAGGCGCGGGAGGAAGGAATCTACGAGGAGGAGGCCGGGGGGGTCGGCCCTCGGCGCCGGCGGGCAGCGGCCGTCCTCGGGCGCGGGCGCGCCGAGAGCAGGGGAACGAACAGGGGTGCCCCTCCTCCGTGTGTGTGTGTGTGTGTGTGTGTATGTGTGTGTGCGTTGTGGGTGACGGCGCGGGGAGGGAACGAGGGAGAGTGGGGGATCGTGCGGGAGAGAGTGGGTGAGGCCTAGGGTTAGGTAGCTGGTGGGGGGGGGGCGGCTGGGCTGCCGTGGCCCATTGTGGCCTAAAGCCCAGGGGAGAGGCAGTGGGGTTTTCTTCCTTTCTCTTGTTTTTGTTTAGGCCTTTTCCTTTTCTTTTTTTTATCTTTCTTTTCTGTTTTAATTTTATTTCCCAAACTGTTTTAGTTTTGTAAAATACTCAACTAGCACCTAAAATAGTAACATTAACTATACCACTGCCACAATAACTTCGGCACCTAGCTAAAATAGTTTAGTATTTTATAAAATATAACAGGAGTATAATTAATTGTTTTTGCTACTGTTTTATTCATCTTATAGTATTTAAATATTTTATAAAGATGTGATTTCTCCACCATAATTACCTATGCAATATTTGGTTCACTCCGAACATTTCAGTTTTAATATTTGAAAACTTTTATTGTTTGCTTGATTTTGAATTTGAATTTGAATCGGTTTCGAACTAACGCGAGATTAGCAACAGTAATCGAGGTGACATGGCATCATTAGCGGAGGGTTACTGTAGCTTGATTACCTGGGCGTCACAAAAGAGGTTATTTGATATTAGCTCACTAGATGAATGGAGAACCCAAGCCTATGAAAATGCCAAGTTATTTAAATAAAAAGTTAAAGGATGGCATGACAAAAGAATCCAAAAGCGTGACTTCAAAGTTGGAGAATATGTTCTTTTGTACAACTCTCATTTCAGATTCTTTGCAGGAAAACTCCTCTCCAAATGGGAAGGACCCTATGTTATCGAGGAGGTTTATCGATTCGGAGCCATCAAGATAAATAATGCCGAAGGTACTAACCCGAAGGTTGTTAATGGGCAACGAATAAAACATTATATCTCAGGTATGCCCATTAATGTTGAAAGCAATATTATCCAAACTATGGCACCGGAAGAACACATAAAGGAAACCTTCCGGAACACTCCATAATAACTGAAAAAGAGGAGGTACATGATACGGTAAGTAAACGGGCTCCGAAAAATCCGCAAAAATATTTTTTGTCAGTTTTGGAATATAACAAAAAATAGGAAAATAAGAAACAACCAGGAAGGCACCTCTGGTGGGCACAAGACACCAGGGCGCGCCTGGCAAGCCCACCTCGGGTACCTTTCGGACTCCGTTTTTCTTCCGTTTGCTTGTTTCCCAAGATAAAAAATCTTTATATACCCCCCAAACCTATTGACCACCATATCACGGAGAAATCTTCTGTCTTCTTTTCTTGCTGTTCCCGGTCAGATCTGTTAAGCCAAGCATCATGTCTTCTTCCTCCTCCAACAACGTGGAAGAGGATGCTTGGTTGATGAAGATCGAGTTGAAGAGAGAAGAGCCTGAAGAAGTCATCAAAGGGGACAAGAGCAAGGAGGCCACCAGAGATCAAGCGCCGGTGGTTGAGCAAGCTTTGCCTGCCGAGGAGGAAGAAGAAGATATCCTTAAACCTTACTATGATCATCTTACCCCCACTGAGATTGAAGCCTTTCGGATCATCGAAACGGTTCGTGTGCAAAATAAATATCTCACCCATGAAAATATTTTATTACAAGAGCGCATCATTGCCCTCCGGAGCATCATCCGTAGATTGGAGAAGCTGTTGGAGAGGGCCACTACTTCATCACCACCACCTCCTTCTTCATCACCAAAGGAAAATTGAGTATCGGGTATGGGCACTCCCCTTGGCTTGTGCCAAGCTTGGGGGAGGTGCCCCGGTATTGTATCACCTCCACTATCTTTTGCCTTTACTTATCTTAGTTCGATCCATAGTTATCTTTTGCTTTAGATGAATAAAAGTTTAGTTCGATTCTTTCTTTTTGAGTGTTTGCTTAGTGATCTATCTTTGTAATCGTGTGAGAGATACATAATAAAGTTTAGTTTGAGTTTTGTTTTCTTTACTTTCATGTTCAATAAAAAGAAAGAAAATAAATGAAAAAGATCATATGCTAATTTTATGGTAAGTAATGACATCACATAAGGAAGAGTATAAGTAGAAAATTTTATTGGAGATTGACAAACATAGCATTGGTCAATGATGCAATTCATGAAAGAATTAATAAGGGAAGAGAAGATTCACATGCAAATACACCATCCTGGACATCTTTTGTGATTGTGAGCCCCCACCAAAATATTATATGCCAAAATTGTTGACGTTGGACAAGGAAGACAACATAATGATTTATGTTTGTTCATATTCACATAGAAGTTATATTGTCATAGATCCTTTAACATCTGGTGCTTACCCCCATCTTTGCTAGCCAAAAATTCCGCACTAAGTAGAGATACTACTTGTGCATCCAAAAACCTTTAAACCCAAATCTTATTTTGAGAGTCCACCATACCTACCTATGGATTGAGTAAGATCCTTCAAGTGCAAATAGGGCAATAAAAATTGCTTCTAAAAGTGTTGGATCATTTAGTGTAAGAGAAAATTGAGCGTTGTACGAACTTGTGATGGCAAAGAATAAAAGTGACAGACTGCATAATAAAGGTTGCTATCACAAGGGGCAATATAATGTGACGTTCTTTTGCACTAAGAGATTGAGCATACAAACAAATAAGCGCATGGCAACCTCTGCTTCCCTCAGCGAAGGGCCTATCTTTTACTTTTATGTATTTACTTTTATGCAAGAGTCAAAGTTCTTCTCTCTATTCCTTTTATTTTCTCTTTTGGCAAGCATCATGTGGTGAGGAAAGATCTAGGAACATATATCCAGTTGGATATGAGTAGCATGAGTTATTATTGTTGACATCACCCTCGAGGTGAGTATGTTGGGAGGCGAAACTTTAAGCCCCTATCTTTCTATGCGTCCGATTGAAACGTTTTGCTCATGTGTATGCGGTGAGTGTTAGCAATCATAGAACACTATATGATGGTTGAGTATGTGGATTTGCCAAAAAGGCTCCGATACGTGACCCTTCATGCAAAGATGTAACATCCCAATTTTTCAATTTGGAATGTTATATATAGGTCATCATATGCATATCATATTTTATTTGCATTTCGTTTATGATCCTAGAAATCTTAAGCAACTCAAGGACCCACGGAGAGAGTTGGGGATTTCATATATTTTCATATTTGAATTTTTCTCAAATTTGAAAAGAGGATCATTTTGGTCTTAATAATTTTTCTCTCCAAAATATTTCCAATATCAAAAATAAAAGAGAGGAGATAAAATGACTTCTCCAAAATAAAATAAATATTGGAGGAAAAATGTTAAAATCAAATAAATAATTTTATTTGGATTTTATTGCTATTTTATTTGAATTAAAAAATATGCATTTTTTAAAATTTCATTTTTAGGCCAGAAAAATGTTCACTTTGTTCTAAATATTTTATTTAGACGGCGAAAATTGTTTTTGGCATTTTTAGATTTTTTTTTCTATATTTTATTAGGATTTTTCTTCGGCAGAATTTATTTATTTTAAAAAAAAGAGTCTCGCCCAACTGGGCCGAAGCCCAGCCGAGCAGGCCGGCCCGCAGGCGCCACCGCCTTCCCCGCGCCGCGCGCCGTGTCTCCACCGGACTCCGGAGGAGTCCGGGCCTGCCCCGCCCCGCTCCGCCCGACCCCTCCTCCAAGTCGGACGGGGCCGCCGCCTCGCCCTCCCGCCTTTATAAGGCTGGGCCCCGACCCCCCTCTCCTCCACGCACCACCGCCGCCGCCACCAGCAGCAGCAGCAGCCGCAGCCGCGCCACCGCCTCCTCCCGCTGCAGCGCCGCCGCCCGCGCTAGCCGCCGCCGCCCCGCATCCCGCGCCGCCCGCGCTAGCCACCGCCGGATCCCGCCGCCGTCGACCCGTCGGTTTTTTTTAAGAACCGGTAAAGACCGCCGAACCGTCGCTCCGGTTTTCTTTTCTGTTTTTTTCGTTAGATCGGTTTTTTTTAGGGTTCGCTAATTAACGAACGTTCACTCGAACGTCTCTGCTAGTGAACGTTTTCACCCGTTTGTCCCTGATAGCGAACGTTCGTTCGTTTGGTTTTTCTTTTTTCTGTTCTATTTTCAGTCAGGGACCTATCCGTGATTATTTTTATCGCAGATTAGCCCCTGATTTTCAAACCCTCACAACTTTTCAACCGTTCGTCCAAATCCAGTGAAACCAACGCCAAAATCTTCATCTCGAACCCCTCTTTTTGATTAATCAACTTGAACATGGTTTTGACAATTTAAAATTTGTTTTCAAGCAGATTTGAGTTGGAAGTTCTTTTGACCGTAGTTTCAGTTCAGTAGCTCTGATTCGTTTGATTCTTTTTGC
This sequence comes from Thinopyrum elongatum, assembly GCA_011799875.1. Lineage (NCBI taxonomy): Eukaryota > Viridiplantae > Streptophyta > Magnoliopsida > Poales > Poaceae > Thinopyrum > Thinopyrum elongatum. The sequence continues at coordinate 323,880,188 of CM022299.1, read as the reverse complement.
AAAATCGAAGCTCTTCAGTTGAACTTTCAGATTTGATCTTTCTCATCTGAGTTTTACCCTTGCATCTATGCTTGAGTGCTTATGTATGCTATTGTTTAGTTGCGATAGAATTCCCGGAGTGCGAAGCGTGCTACTACGAGTCTATAGGGTTTGCAGATCGTCAGCAAGGCAAGTAACACATTGATCATACTTCCTTATTACCCAGTTTTTATGCATTAGTTACAATCCTCAAACACTGCATGATTAGGATGTGATTAACTTGTGGGTATTGGGAAGTAGATGATGAGGTAGAACCTATTGCCCTTTATTATCAAACCTTGGGAGTTACTTCTACGTTATGCTTATACTACTATGCTATGCTCGTAGACGTGGTTTGGTTGAGTGTATCCATGACAGATGTGAGATTACTTATAAACTAAGGGTTTATTTAAGGTGGCTACTTTAACACACATCTGGGTGGATTGTTTGTGGGCACCTGGGGAATCCAGTGTTGTCCAAGGAGATCCCGGGGCATCCGTGTGATCATCCTATGGTTCGCCACCCAGGCTCAAAGGGATCATAAGATTATTCAAGCTAGAAACTTCCGTGTGCAGCCACAAGCCATTATGGGCTCTGGCATAGTTGAGTATGTTGTGTGACCTCTTTCAGTGGTAAACTAGCAGATGTAGGGATGTAGGTGGTACGGTTTACCCGTCGAAAGAGTTAATGCTTCTGAAAGACTGTGTCTCGGTCATCCGTTTCTCAAACACCATGTAGTGCGAGAAATCCAATGGAGGAGATCGAGTCTTGTGGGGAAAAGTGCGCAAACCTCTGCAGAGTGTACAAACTAATCATGGTTAGCCGTGTCCCTGGTTATGGACATCTTGAGTATCTGGTTCTTGGATTATCATGTTGATCTCATCACTCTTAATTAATATTGCTGGGTTGTTAATTACTGTTTAATTGGGATTGCGATGGGGTTACCATTCTCAATGTTTATCAACTACCATGATAGTTAAATAAAATATATCCCTTTGTTGTAGGAAAAAATTAGCTTTTCGCAAAATCATGTTAACCATAGAGCCTCCACCAGCCATATATGCATGTAGTGATAGCATTTACTTTGTTCATTGCTCTATTGTGTTATTTTGCCAGCATATTCCATGTGCTGACCCATTTCGGGCTGCAACATATCATGTTGCAGACTTTTCAGACGAAGAGTAAGGTGCGCTAGGTCGTTGTCATGCACTCATCTATGCCATTGGAGTTGATGGACCCATTTACCTTCGATGCTTCCGCAGTTATCTTATTTAGATGGCCTTAAGCCATATTATTGTAATAAGTTCTCTTTTGAGACATTTGATGTAATAAGTGTGTGATTGCACTCTGTTATAAATCCTTCAAGTACTGTGTGTGTCAGCATTACCGATCCAGGGATGACACTTATGCACAGAGATTTGACCATTTGAGGTCAGATCGCTACAAGATGGTATCAGAGCACACGCTGAATGTAAGACACGACCACTAAGAAAAGCCATAGGTCACTCTTCTCTACTCATTTCTGACTCTCTCCATCTTCTACTCTATAGATGACAGACTCAAGGAACAAGTTCACTCAGCCGGATGACGACACCCCTTTCGGACGACACTTGAAGGAAGTTACTAGGTACCTGAACATCGGAATACCAAGCTTCACCGGGACCTACACCGCCACTTTACCAGAAGAGGAGCGTTGGATGATTCGAGTTCAAGTTCCAGGAAGGACATTCACGCCAGTTACTGAGCCCATAGAGTTTTCCTTTGATGCACCAACCTGGAGTCTAGGAAAGAGCATGGCAGCCCACATCGCCATGGGACGCATCGGTGAAGTTTATCACGAGGATCTTAAGGACACCATCTACCAGATATGTGGGCGCCGAGATGAGCAATGGGAGATGATCAGCACCAGGAGGGACAGGTCCATTGCAGCTTTCATCCAGGAGTTAAACCAGCACATTCGTTGCCAGGAGAACCAAATGTGCGCAAGCATGATAGATTTGAAGAAGGTGATGACCAGGAACATGGAGCTAGAAGAGGAACTCAAGTCTACACGCGATGGATGCGAGGAGGAAATCTCAATACTAGTGGAGAAGAATGACGACCTGACGAGGAAGCTAGGAGTATTCATGGGAGACCCCGCGCCACGAGGAGATGACGACCATCCCGACGACATTCGTTCTGAAGACTACATCATCATCGATGACACCGACTCCGACCCCCACAGTAGTGATGATGATTATGAAGACGAAGTTGGAGCGGATATCATGGAGTCTTCCACCGATCAAAATTTCTAGATGACCACCATATTATCAGTAGTATTTTCCCCATGTATATAGTAGTAGTCCGAGCACTTTTGTAACGGTAGTTAGATCATTTGTATGCCCTTGTTTGAATTGAGTGGTGTGTTATGAATGTGTTTGTCTCATGTGCATATGGTTAGTGCTTTCTCACTAGACCTCACTCTATTCTAATCTCTTCCCTCTAAACCCATCAGATGCCTCCGAGACGTGACCCCGGTTTTGTCTTCCCACCGGAGCTCACTCAGTTGATCCAACAGCAGAATGCCCTGATGCGGCTACTAGTCCAGAACCAAGGCAACAACAACAACAACAACAACCCACCGCCACCACCTCCAGTTGACAACTTAGCTCGTTTTCTGAGGTTGCAACCGCCGGTGTTTTCCAGTAGCACCGAGCCGATTGTTGCTGATGACTGGCTACGCAGGATTGGAAGGGAGTTAACCACCGCAGGTTGCACAGATGCTGAGAAGGTGCGTTTTGCCGCACATCAATTGGATGGACCCGCAGCCTCATGGTGGGAGAATTACACAGCCACTTTCCCCATAGCCAATGTCACTTGGGAGCAGTTTCAGCAAGCATTCCGCACTGCACATGTCTCAGCAGGATCTATGAGCATGAAGAAGCGTGAGTTTCGCAACTTACGCCAGGGAAGTCGTACTGTGGGGCAGTACGTGGATGAGTTCAGTAAGTTAGCTCGCTATGCCCCGGATGATGTGGCCACAGATGCCGCAAAGCAGGAGAAATTTCTTGAAGGACTGAATGATGAGTTGAGTACACAGTTGATGGTGGCAACTTTCAACAACCACCAGGAGCTGGTAGACAAGGCTCTTATGATTGAAGGGAAGCAGCAGCAGATAGAAAGCCGCAAAAGGAAGTATGGACAAGGGAAGTATAACTCTGGAGCAACGCAGAAGCCTCGTTTTACTCCTAACCCGGGAGGATTTACCCATAACCATGGAGGATACACTCACAATGGAGGAAGTTCCCATAACCACAGTGGTCCCAAGAATGGAAATGGGAATGGAGCAAGCAGTAACTAGAACCGTTCCAACCCAGCCACACCCGCCAAGAAGGATCTGAGCCATGTCACCTGTTACAAGTGCGGGAAGACTGGGCACTATGCCAACGATTGTTCTGAGCTGAAGAATGGCAATGGCAATGGAAGCTCTGGGAAGAAGCCCAATCCCTTCACCAGAGGTCAGGTGAACCACGTTAACATGGAGGAGGTTGAGGAGCAGCCTGATGCAGTTATCGGTAAGTTTTTGGTTAAGTCATTTACCGCTCTCGTTCTTTTCGATACTGGTGCATCGCATTCATACATATCAAGGGGATTTGTGGACAAGTTTAAGTTACCCACCTTAGCCCTTAGGTCACCCATGTTAGTAAGTTCACAAGGTGCAGAGTATATGGCCAGCCGATGGTGTGATCGGTTACCCTTAACCATTGGTAGCCATGTATTTCCCTCAGATCTAATAATTTTAGAGTCACAAGGATTGGATATAATACTAGGCATGGATTGGCTGTCGAAGTATGGAGGGAACATTGACTGTGCTAGTAGGTCAATTCTGCTCACCACCCCGGAGGGAAAAAGGATTAAGTATGTATCCAGGCATGCGCCAAAGAGGACACAAGTAAATTCCCTCTCAGGAGTTGTTCAGGAGGAAGTGCCTGTAGTGAAGGATTACCCGGATGTATTTCCAGAGGAACTACCAGGCATGCCGCTGGATCGAGACATTGAGTTTTTGATAGAGCTGTTGCCAGGCACCGGACCGATATCGAAGAGACCATACCGGATGCCCGCAAATGATCTGGATGAAATTAAGAAGCAGATTAAGGAGTTATTGGAGAAAGGTTACATTCGACGAAGTTCGTCACCATGGGGAGCCCCAGTGCTCTTGGTTGAGAAGAAGGATGGATCTTTGAGAATGGTTGTTGATTATCGTGCATTGAATGAAGTGACGATCAAGAACAAGTACCCACTACCAATGATCGACGATTTGTTTGACCAGCTGCAAGGAGCTAAAGTATTCTCCAAGATCGATCTGCGATCAGGATACCACCAGCTGAAGATCCGAGAACAGGATATACCTAAGACAGCCTTCACCACAAGGTATGGGCTATATGAGTACACGGTTATGTCATTTGGATTGACTAACGCTCCTGCCTATTTCATGAGTATGATGAATAAGGTGTTCATGGAGTTCTTGGATAAGTTTGTTGTGGTGTTCATTGATGATATCTTGGTATACTCGAAGAATGAAGAGGAACACAAGGAGCATTTGCGTCTAGTCCTCGAGAAGCTCAGGGAACATCAACTATATGCCAAGTTCAGCAAATGCGAGTTTTGGTTGAAGAAAGTTGGATTCCTTGGACTTGTTATATCAGGAGAAGGTATAGCAGTAGACCCTATCAAGGTTCAGTCTGTCACTGAGTGGTTGGCACCCACCTCAGTTGGAGAGATCCGCAGCTTTCTTGGACTCGTGGGATATTACCGGAGATTCATTGAGAATTTTTCCAAGATTGCGAAGCCTATGACGGAGTTGTTGAAGAAGGACACCAAGTTCAAATGGACAGAGGAATGTGAGGCAAGTTTTCAGGAGCTAAAGAAACGTTTGGTTACAGCCCCAGTGCTGATTCTACCGGATGTACACAAGGATTTCCAAGTGTATTGCGACGCTTCTCGCTTAGGACTTGGAGGATTACTTATGCAAGACGGAAGAGTTGTTTTGTATGCCTCACGTCAGCTTCGACCGCATGAGTTGAATTATGCCACGCATGATTTGGAGGTAGCAGCTGTAGTGCATGCACTCAAGACTTGGAGACACTTTCTTATTGGAAACCGCTGTGATGTGTACACGGACCACAAGAGCTTGAAGTACATTTTCACTCAGAAGGAGCTGAATCTCAGGCAAAGGAGATGGTTGGAGCTTATAAAGGATTATGACATGAAGATGCATTATCATCCAGGAAAGGCCAATGTCGTAGCAGACGCTTTGAGCCAGAAGAGTTATGTCAATACCCTCGTAAGCGGAGGATTACCAAAGGAGTTAACCGAAGATCTCAGGGAGCTTCGTTTGGAGATAGTCCCTAGAGGTTTTGTCGCAGCAATGGAAGTTCAGTCAACATTATTGGGGAAGATTCGAGAAGCTCAGAAGGATGACAAGGAGATTGCTGAGATAAAGGAGAAGATGAGCAAAGGAAAAGCCAAAGGTTTTCGTGAGGATGAGCACGACACTTTATGGTTTGAGGACCGTGTATATGTACCCAATAATGCAGAGATCAGGAAGTTAATACTTCAGGAGGCCCATGACTCGCCATACTCGATACACCCCCGGAAACACCAAGATGTATTTGGATTTAAAAGAGCGTTTCTGGTGGACTGGTATGAAGAAGGATATCGCCGAGTATGTAGCCGTATGTGATGTATGTCAGAGAGTGAAGGCAGAACATTAGAAGCCAGCAGGATTACTGCAGCCTATGCCGATACCCGAATGGAAGTGGGATAAACTTGGCATGGATTTCATCACCGGATTGCCCAGGACCCAATCGGGATATGATTCTATCTGGGTAGTAGTGGATCATTTGACCAAAGTGGCTCACTTTATCCCAGTGAAAACCACCTATACGAGTGCGAAGTTGGCCAAGATATATATGACCAGGATCGTATGTCTGCATGGAGTTCCGAGGACCATCGTATCAGATAGAGGGACACAGTTTACTTCAAAGTTTTGGCATCAGTTGCATCAGACTTTGGGGACCAGGCTAGAGTTTAGTACAGCCTTTCATCCGCAGACAGATGGACAGACCGAGAGAGTCAATCAGATTCTGGAGGACATGTTGAGAGCTTGTGCGCTAGATTATGGATCTAGTTGGGATGACAATCTGCCTTACGCGGAGTTCTCATATAACAAAAGTTACCAAGCAAGTTTGAAGATGGCACCTTTCGAAGCTTTGTATGGAATGAGGTGCAGGACACCGTTAATGTGGGATGAAGTTGGAGACCGTCAGTTGTTTGGACCAGATTTGATCAAGGAGTCCGAAGAGAAGGTTAAGTTGATTCGAGATAGACTGAAGGTAGCTCAGTCCAGGCAGAAGAGTTATGCTGACTCAAAACGCAAGGAGGTAGTCTATGAAATCGGAGACAGAGCATATCTTCGTGTGTCACCTCTGCGAGGAGTTAAACGCTTTGGAGTTAAGGGAAAGCTAGCACCACGATTTGTGGGACCATATAGAGTATTGGAACGTATGGGAGAGGTAGCCTACAAGTTGGAGTTACCCGAAGGACTGTCAGGAGTTCATGATGTGTTCCACGTTTCTCAGTTGAAGAGGTGCCATGCTGAGATGGCCGATATTCCTCTGAGAGATACAGTGCCCCTGGAAGCTATTCAGCTGGATAGTGACCTAACCTACGAGGAGAAACCTGTCAAGATTCTCGAGTTTGCCAGCCGAGTTACGCGCAGCAAGGTTATCAAGTTTTGCAAAGTTCAGTGGAGCCACCATACCGAGGTTGAAGCCACCTGGGAACGAGAGGAAGACCTACGGAAAGACCACCCACACCTATTTTCTAGCTAACCCGAATCTCGAGGACGAGATTCATCTTAAGGGGGGTAGGTTTGTAACATCCCAAATTTTCAATTTGGAATGTTATACATAGGTCATCATATGCATATCATATTTTATTTGCATTTCGTTTATGATCCTAGAAATCTTAAGCAACTCAAGGACCCACGGAGAGAGTTGGGGATTTCATATATTTTCATATTTGAATTTTTCTCAAATTTGAAAAGAGGATCATTTTGGTCTTAATATTTTTTCTCTCCAAAATATTTCCAATATAAAAAATAAAAGAGAGGAGATAAAATGACTTCTCCAAAATAAAAGAAATATTGGAGGAAAAAATATAAAATCAAATAAATAATTTTATTTGGATTTTATTGCTATTTTATTTGAATTAGAAAAATATGCATTTTTCAAAATTTCATTTTTAGGCCAGAAAAATGTTCACTTTGTTCTAAATATTTTATTTAGACGGTGAAAATTGTTTTTGGCATTTTTAGAATTTTTTTCTATATTTTATTAGGATTTTTCTTCAGTGGAATTTATTTATTAAAAAAAAGAGTCTCGCCCGACTGGGCCGAAGCCCAGCCGAGCAGGCCGGCCCGCAGGCGCCACCGCCTTCCCCGCGCTGCGCGCCGTGTCGCCGCCGGACTCCGGAGGAGTCCGGGCACGCCCCGCCCCGCGCCGCCCGACCCCTCCTCCAAGTCGGACGGGGCCGCCGCCTCGCCCTCCCGCCTTTATAAGGCCGGGCCCCGACCCCCCCTCTCCTCCACACACCGCCGCCGCCGCCACCAGCAACAGCAGCAGCCGCAGCCACGCCGCCGCCTCCTCCCGCTGCAGCGCCGCCGCCCGCGCTAGCCGCCGCCGCCGCCCTGCATCCCGCGCCGCCCGCGCTAGCCGCCGCCGGATCCCGCCGCCGCCGACCCGCCGGTTTTTTTAAGAACCGGTAAAGACCGCCGAACCGTCGCCCCGGTTTTCTTTTCTGTTTTTTTTCGTTAGATCGGTTTTGTTTTTTTTAGGGTTCGCTAATTAACGAACGTTCACTCGAACGTCTCTGCTAGTGAACGTTTTCACCCGTTTGTCCCTGATAGCGAACGTTCGTTCGTTAGGTTTTTCTTTTTTCTGTTTTATTTTCAGCCAGGGACCTATCCGCGATTGTTTTTATCGCAGATTAGCCCCTGATCTTCAAACCCTCGCAACTTTTCAACCGTTCATCCAAATCCAGTGAAACCAACGCCAAAATCTTCGTCTCGAACCCCTCTTTCTGGTTAATCAACTTGAACATGGTTTTGACAATTTAAAATTTGTTTTCAAGCAGATTTGAGTTGGAAGTTCTTTTGACCGTAGTTTCAGTTCCGTAGCTCCGATTCGTTTGATTCTTTTTGCAAAATCGAAGCTCTTCATTTGAACTTTCAGATTTGATCTTTCTCATCTGAGTTTTACCCTTGCATCTATGCTTGAGTGCTTATGTATGCTATTGTTTGGTTGCGATAGAATTCCCGGAGTGCGAAGCGTGCTACTACGAGTCTCTAGGGTTTGCAGATCGTCAGCAAGGCAAGTAACACATTGATCATACTTCCTTATTACCCAGTTTTTATGCATTAGTTACAATCCTCAAACACTGCATGATTAGGATGTGATTAACTTGTGGGTATTGGGAAGTAGATGATGAGGTAGAACCTATTGCCCTTTATTATCAAACCTTGGGAGTTATTTCTACGTTATGCTTATACTGCTATGCTATGCTCGTAGACGTGGTTCGGTTGAGTGTATCCATGACAGATGTGAGATTACTTATAAACTAAGGGTTTATTTAAGGTGGCTACTTTAACACACATCTGGGTGGATTGTTTGTGGGCACCTGGGGAATCCAGTGTTGTCCAAGGAGATCCCTGGGTTGTTAATTACTGTTTAATTGGGATTGAGATGGGGTTACCATTCTCAATGTTTATCAACTACCATGATAGTTAAATAAAATATATCCCTTTGTTGTATGGAAAAATTAGCTTTTCGCAAAATCATGTTAACCATAGAGCCTCCACCAGCCATATATACATGTAGTGATAGCATTTACTTTGTTCATTGCTCTACTGTGTTATTTTGCCAGCATATTCCATGTGCTGACCCGTTTCGGGCTGCAACATATCATGTTGCAGACTTTTCAGAAGAAGAGTAAGGTGCGCTAGGTCGTTGTCATGCACTCAGCTATGCCGTTGGAGTTGATGGACTCATTTACCTTCGATGCTTCCGCAGTTATCTTATTTAGATGGCCTTAAGCCATATTATTGTAATAAGTTCCCTTTTGAGACATTTGATGTAATAAGTGTGTGATTGCACTCTGTTATAAATCCTTCAAGTACTGTGTGTGTCAGCATTACCGATCCAGGGATGACACTTATGCACAGAGATTTGACCATTTGAGGTCAGATCGCTACAAAAGATGATGAATTGTAGTTGCAAAGTTGACTGAGAACATAGTTTGTTGGTTTTCAATAGAGTTTATGCCTTATACTTCAATGTTGTGATGAATTGTTACTTGTTCATGAGAATTTATATGATAAAAGTTCTATGATAAAGTTTTATATTAAAGTTGGTTGCTGTTATAATAATATACATGTTTCTTCTATGTCCGTATTTTGTTTTTATCGACACCTCTCTCTCTCTCTAAGCATGTGGACATGTTTTTCGATTTCGGTTTTCGCTTGAGGACAAGCGAGGTCTAAGCTTGGGGGAGTTGATACGTCCATTTTGCATCATGTTTTCCTACTGTTATTTATGATGTTTTTATGCATAATAATGCTTTTTGGAGTAATTCTAATGCCTTTTCTCTCATAATATGCAAGGTTCACACAAAGAGGGAGAATTCCGGCACCTGGAAATCTGGACCTGAAAAAGCTACGTCAGGCTACCTATTCTGCACAACTCCAAATGAGCTGAAACTTCACGAGGAATTTTTTATGGAATAAATAAGAATTATTGGAGCAAATAACTACCAGAGGGGGCCCACCAGGTGGGCACAACCCACCTGGGCGCGCCAGGGAGCCCAGGCGCGTCCTGGTGGGTTGTGCCCTCCTCGGCCCACCTCCGGTGCCCCTCTTCTGGTATATAAGTCATTTTGACCTAGAAAAAATAAGGGGAAGACTTTTAGGATGAAGCGCCGCCGTCTCGAGGCGGAACTTGGGCAGGAGCACTTTTGCCCTCCGGGGAGCGATTCCGCCGGGGGAACTTCCCTCCCGGAGGGGGAAATCATCGTCATCATCATCATCACCAACAACTCTCCCATCTTGGGGAGGGCAATCTCCATCAACATCTTCAACAGCACCATCTCGTCTCAAATCCTAGTTCATCTCTTGTGTTCAATCTTTGTACCGGAACTATAGATTGATACTTGTGGGTGACTAGTAGTGTTGATTACATCTTGTAGTTGATTACTATATGGTTTATTTGGTGGAAATTATATGTTCAGATCCATTATGCTATTTAATACCCCTCTGATCTTGAGCATGATTATCATTAGTGAGTAATTACTTTTGTTCTTGAGGTCACGGGAGAAATCTTGTTGCAAGTAATCATGTCAACTTGATATGTGTTCGATATTTTGATGATATGTATGTTGTGATTCCCTTAGTGGTGTCGTGTGAACGTCGACTACATGGCACTTCACCATATTTGGGCCTAAGGGAATGCATTGTGGAGTAGTTATTAGATGATGGGTTGCGAGAGTGACAAAAGCTTAAACCCTAGTTTATGCGCTATTCCGTAAGGGACTGATTTGGATCCAAAAGTATAATGCTATGGTTAGATTTATTCTTAATACTTTTCTCGTAGTTGCGGATGCTTGCGAGGGGGTAAATCATAAGTAGGAGGTTTGTTCAAGTAAGAACATCACCTAAGCACCGGTCCACCTGTAACACCCCCAGTGGTTAGCTTCAGTAATTCCCTTTTTTTGATAATGCCATGTCATCATGATCAACAGTGCTTAAACATCATTTGGATCATATCTCTTTTCAAATTCAAATTCAAATGGAAATTCAAACTAAAAGTGAAAATAAAAGTTGTTCAAATCCAGGAACTAAAATGTTCATAATATTGTAAATAATTCAGAGACAATTCTAAAATAGTAATCAACATTTACTAAATTAATTAAGTGACTCTAACAACCTAAAACAGAACCAAAACAGAAATAATTAATCCATATTCATTTAATTAAAATCCAAATGAAAAGTCCTGGACTCCAAACCTTTTGTAGCAGTGCTAGAAATTGCACTGAATTTATTGGGGCAAGACTCGTGTTTTACAAAATTGGAAAAGTGCGAAAAGAAAATACAAAACAGAAACTAAAAAGGCAAAACAAAAAAGGAAAGAAAGAAAAAGAAAAAGCCCGCAGCGGCTGGGCCTAAGTCAACCGCGGCCCAGCCCATCGCCTGTCGCCTCCCACCTCCGCACTGCTCCTCCTGCGCTGCTGTCGCCTCTGCTGCACGCTACGCACCGCCCCCCCCCCCTCGTCCCTGGTCGACAACATGCCGCGCGCGCCCGCCCCCTACCCGGTTAACTCTCCCCGACCCCATGGACGTAACCTAGCCGCCCCACTCCCTCTCCCTCGCTCCCTCCCCTCTTCCTCGAGCGCCGCCATGAACGGCCTCCGCTGAAACGCACGGCCACCGCCTCCCAATCGTCGCTCTGCCATGTCCGTCGTGTTCCCCGACCTCGACTACGCCCTCCGCACGGACTAGCCGAAGACGGGAGCCACTGTATCGTCCTCCCCGAGCTCGCTTTCCCCCTACGGCCGCCCGCGTCGCCGCCTCGATTCGCTGCCGTCGCGCTACCCCGAGCCCACCTTTGCACGCCTACGGGACCACTGTGAGCACCCCGTCCTCCTCCCTCTCTCCCTGCGCTCTCCTCTCCGCCATAGCCATCGTATTCAACTCGCCCGAGCTCCTCACCGCGGATCTCATCGCCGGCGATCAACCGGCGACCGAACCACCCCGCACCCGTGCCCATCTTGCTCGCCGCGCTACGTAGGCCGCGCCTAGCCGCTTATTTCGCCCGCACGCGCACCGTAGCTTCGAACCCGAAAGCCACTCGAGTCCGGCCACCAGCGACGTGCTCGCCGCCGTCGCTAAACCGCGTCCCCGGCCACGCCACCGCCGCCATCCGATGCGGCCCACCTCCAGCTCTCGAACGCGCTCGAAACAGCCCGAAACGGTGCACCACAGCCAAATCCCGGGCTCGCCGGAGTTCCACCGCCGCGGGAGGCTCGCCGGAGCGCTCTCCGGCCGGCGTCTGACGTGGCGCCGTGGGCCCCGCCCCCTGAGCCACTGACCACGGGCCCCACTGGGCCCCTTTGACCAGGGTCAACGCTGACTGGGTGGCCCCGTGTCTATGACATGTGGGTCGTGCCATTTAAAATGTTTTTAGATAAATAGATAATCTGTAAATTAATTAATTAGTTAATTAAAACACTAATTAGGCACTGACTAGTAGGGCCCACCATCTAATTAAGGTGTTTAGTTTAAATTAACCCTGTTAATTAGTTGTAGAGGCTGACATGTGGGTCCCAGTGGACCCACCTGTCAGGTTTGACCTGGTCAACCGACCAGTTGACTGCTGACATCACCATTACATCATGCTGACATCACCCTGAACTGTTCTGGATAATGTTTATTTAAATAAATAAAATAATTCCAGAAAATCAATAAAACTTTGTAAAATCATAGAAAATAAACCGTAGCTCAGATTGAAAAACTTTGTACATGAAGATTGCTCAGAACGACGAGACGAATCCAACTGTGCTATATGTTTCCGTGTCGGGACCCTCTATGGAGGTGAACCCGCAACTTTTAGCCTGTTTTCGGTAGATGAATAGTGCTTATACACCGGTTAATAAATCCAACTTAAATCCTAAAATAACTAATATGATTTAGATATGTCTTTAGGCAACCCTGCACTGCACGTCAGCATGATACGCTCTGTGTTACATATGTTTGTCGTGTATTTATCTGTTTCCTCCCCCTCTTCTCTCTCGGTAGACCCCGCTACAGACACAGTTCCCAAGACCGACGCAGCTCAGGAGCCCGACGACACTGTTGATGACCTTGCCTTTGCCGCCAAGCAACCAGGCAAGCACCCCCCTTTGAGCATGCCTATATCGCTGATTCTCTTCTCTCTTATGCTTGCATTAGAATTGCTGCTGCTGCTGCTTTACCTATTCTGATGCATAGCCTGTTTATTGTAACCTGCTATTGAAACCTTACCTGCTTATCCTAAACTGTTTAGTATAGGCTGGGTAGAGACTTACCAGAGACCCCAACTTGTCCCCAGTTGCCCCGCTGGATTATCAGATGACTCGATCAACGGGATCGACAGCCAGACCCCGGCACTGCACAACACCCCCCTTAGTTGTACGACACTGTAGCATCACCATCGAGTACCGAGGGTGATACCTCGTATAGCACTCCTGATGTTAACTCTGTAGAGTAGCTATTTGGTCGTGGTCATCGAGGGTGATTCCTCCTTCTCCACTTCCGATACGACCCTGTCGCGCAACACTTCAAGTGTGAACCTCAAGAGTGATTCCTCCTAAGTTCACCTTGACGGTTACATCGAGTGGGCATCCGTCGAGGGTGATACCTCGGATTCCCCTGATGTTATGGACACATGGTTACTGTGACTTTACCCCTGAACCTTGTTAGAAACGGGTCGGCCCCGAGGGCGACCCGAGGGAGTTACTTTTACTGCAGAACTGGAGGGACAGGCGGTACCGCCCAGTAGAGGTGGACCTGAGTTCCCGACAGTCTTTTGCGAGATGGGTTGACCTGGACGGTGCCCGAGTGATGAATACGAGGCGTGGCCGGGCATTCTTGGCCCTTGCCGCAAGTCCTCGAGACGGGGCGACGGGGTCACATCGATCATGAGGCTCTGCTCGTTACCGCACTACCAACACACTACGATTTGGATATTTGATTCGAGTGGGCCTCTGGCCTGATAGCACTAACCATCATGCGGGAAAAGCTATGGGCACTCTGCATCGTATGCATCAGCCAAAAGCTTTATCAGACGTCCAGTTCAGCATTGCGGCCAGGACGGACCATCGCCCCCCTGGTGCCTGGCTTCCCCCTGCACGCAACGACTCGGAGTGCACAGGGCGATGGCCAAGACCCCTGAGCGCTTAGGATGTAGTCTGACGGGGACCTCTCTGCTGAGCTCTAGGTAGGGTTGCGGTGTGTCATTTGGCCGAGGCCGGGCATGACCCAGAAAGTGTGTTCGGCCGGAGTTAAGCGAGCATGGTGGGTAAGTTGGTGCACCCCTACAGGGAAGAACTAATCTATGCATAGCCGGATCCTCGGTAACGGACGCTCGGAGTTGTATCCCGATCGATACAACTAGAACTGGATACTTGTGATGAGAAATGGATAGTATGGCTCTGGGATTGCTTTCTCGCAGGGAGTCGAGGAAGGATCTCTGGGTGAGGTTGAGACTTAATGATACTGCTACTTTATACTGTACTAATCTGCACTCTTCTAATGCTACAAGACCGCTGAAGATGCTAGTCTTCGATAGGACTAGGCCTTCTTTCTATTCTGGCATTTCTGCAGCCCAGTCCACATATACAGCCTCCCTTTGATAATGTTGCATATGTGGTCAGGTGGCGTATAAATTGGAGTTGCCAACGCAATTCTCTCATATCCACGACGTCTTCCATGTGTCACAACTTCGTCAATGCTTCAAGGAATCTCCGCATCGAGCAGTGGACCATGAAATGCTCGAATTGCAAGATGATCTTTCTTATAAGGAGCATCCGATCCGCATTCTCGATGAAGCTGAACGTTGGACTCGTCAGAAGGTTACCAAGTTCCTCAAAGTGCAGTGGTCAAATCATACTGAAGAAGAAGCCACTTGGGAACGCGAGGATAATCTTCGTGCAGAATACCCCGATCTTTTCCCTTCTACCTCTTAATTCTCGGGACGAGAATTCTTGTTAGAGGAGGAGATTTGTAACACCCCCAGTGGTTAGCTACAGTAATTCCCCTTTTTTTGATAATGCCATGTCATCATGATCAAAAGTGCTTAAACATCATTTGGATCATATCTCTTTTCAAATTCAAATGGAAATTCAAACTGAAAGTGAAAATAAAAGTTGTTCAAATCCAGGAACTAAAATGTTCATAATATTGTAAATAATTCAGAGACAATTCTAAAATAGTAATCAACATTTACTAAATTAATTAAGTGACTCTAACAACCTAAAACAGAACCAAAACAGAAATAATTAATCCATATTCATTTAATTAAAATCCAAATGAAAAGATCTGGACTCCAAACCTTTTGTAGCAGTGCTAG
Source organism: Thinopyrum elongatum (assembly GCA_011799875.1). Classification (NCBI taxonomy): domain Eukaryota; kingdom Viridiplantae; phylum Streptophyta; class Magnoliopsida; order Poales; family Poaceae; genus Thinopyrum; species Thinopyrum elongatum. The sequence goes on along the minus strand of CM022299.1, from coordinate 323,864,973 downwards.
AAATTGCACTGAATTTATTGGGGCAAGACTCATGTTTTACAAAATTGGAAAAGTGCGAAAATAAAATACAAAACAGAAACTAAAAAGGAAAAACAGAAAAGGAAAGAAAGAAAAAGAAAAAGACCGCAGCGGCTGGGCCTAAGTCAACCGCGGCCCAGCCCACCGCCTGTCGCCTCCCACCTCCGCAATGCTCCTCCTACGCTGCTGTCGCCTCTGCCGCACGCCGCGCATCGGCCCCCCTCGTCCCTGGTCGACAACACGCCGCGCGCGCCCGCTTCCTACCCGGTTAACTCTCCCCGACCCCGTGGACGTAACCTAGCCGCCCCACTCCCTCTCCCTTGCTCCCTCTCCTCTTCCCCGAGCGGCGCCATGAACGGCCTCCGCTAAAACGCGCGGCCACCGCCTCCCGATCGTTGCTCCGCCATGTCCGTCGTGTTCCCCGACCTCGACTACGCCCTCCGCACGGACTAGCCGAAGACGGGAGCCACTGTATCGTCCTCCCCGAGCTCGCTTTCCCCCTACGGCCGCCCGCGTCGCCGCCTCGATTCGCCGCCGTCGCGCTACCCCGAGCCCACCTTTGCACGCCTACGGGACCACTATGAGCACCCCGTCCTCCTCCCTCTCCCCCTGCGCTCTCCTCTCCACCGTAGCCGTCGTATTCAACTCGCCCAAGCTCCTCGCCGCGGATCTCGTCGCCGGCAACCAACCGGCGACCGAACCACCCCGCACCCGTGCCCATCTTGCTCGCCGTGCTACATAGGCCGCGCCTAGCCGCTTATTTCGCCCGCACGCGCACCGTAGCTTCGAACCCGAACGCCACTCGAGTTCGGCCGCCGCCGACATGCTCGCCGTCGTCGCTACACCTCGTCCCCTGCCACGCCACCGCCGCCATCCGATGCGGCCCACCTCCAGCTCTTGAACGCGCCCGAAACCGCCCGAAACGGTGCACCACAGCCAAATCCCAGGCTCGTCGGAGTTCCACCGCCGCGGGAGGCTCGCCGGAGCGCTCTCCGGCCGGCGTCTGATGTGGCGCCGTGGGCCCCGCCCCCTGAGCCACTGACCACGGGCCCCACTGGGCCCCTTTGACCAGGGTCAACGCTGACTGGGCGACCCCGTGTCTATGACATGTAGGTCCCGCCATTTAAAATGTTTTTAGATAAATAGATAATCTGTAAATTAATTAATTAGTTAATTAAAACACTAATTAGGCACTGACTAGTAGGGCCCACCATCTAATTAAGGTGTTCAGTTTAAATTAACCCTGTTAATTAGTTGCAGAGGCTGACATGTGGGTCCCGGTGGACCCACCTGTCAGGTTTGACCTGGTCAACCGACCAGTTGACTGCTGGCGTCACCATTACATCATGCTGACATCACCCTGCACTGTTCTGGATAATGTTGATTTAAATAAATAAAATAATTCCAGAAAATCAATAAAACTTTGTAAAATCATAGAAAATAAACCGTAGCTCAGATCAAAAAACTTTGTACATGAAAGTTGCTCAGAATGATGAGACAAATCCAACCGTGCTATCTGTTTCCGTGTCGGGACCCTCTACGGAGGTGAACCCGCAACTTTTAGCCTATTTTGGGTAGATGAATAGTGCTTATACACCGATTAATAAATCCAACTTAAATCCTAAAATAACTAATATGATTTAGATATGTCTTTAGGCAACCCTGCACTGCACGTCAGCATGATACGCCCTGTGTTACATATGTTTGCCATGTATTTATCTGTTTCCTCCCCCTCTTCTCTCTTGGTAGACCCCGCTACAGACACGGTTCCCGAGACCGACGCAGCTCACGAGCCCGACGACACCGTTGACGACCTTGCCTTTGCCGCCAAGCAACCAGGCAAGCACCCCCCCTTTGAGCATGCCTATATCGCCGATTCTCTTCTCTCTTATGCTTGCATTAGAATTGCTACTGCTGCTGCTTTACCTATTCTGATGCATAGCCTGTTTATTGTAACCTGCTATTGAAACCTTACCTGCTTATCCTAAACTGTTTAGTATAGGCTGGGTAGAGACTTACCAGAGACCCCAACTTGTCCCCAGTTGCCCCGCTGGATTATCAGATGACTCGATCAACGGGATCGACAGCCAAACCCCGGCACTGCATAACACCCCCCTTAGTTCAGCATTGCGGCCGGGACGGACCGGCGCCCCCCTGCTGCCTGGCTTCCCCCTGCACGCAACGACTCGGAGTGCACAGGGCGATGGCCAAGACCCCTGAGCGCTTTGGATGTAGACCAACGGGGACCTCTCTACTGAGCTCTAGGTAGGGTTGCGGTGTGTCGTTTGGCCGAGGCTGGGCATGACCCAGAAAGTGTGTCCGGCCAGAGTTAAGCGAGCGTGGTGGGTAAGTTGGTGCACCCCTGCAGGGAAGAACTAATCTATGCATAGCCGGATCCTTGGTAACGGACGCTCGGAGTTGTATTCCGATCGATACAACTAGAACTGGATACTTGTGATGAGTAATGGATAGTATGGCTCTGGGATTGCTTTCTCGCAGGGAGTCGAGGAAGGATCTCTGGGTGAGGTTGAGACTTAATGATACTGCTACTTTATATTGTACTAATCTACACTCTTCTAATGCTACAAGACTGCTGAAGATGCTAGTCTTCGATAGGACTAGGCCTTCTTTCTATTCTGGCATTTTTGCAGCCCAGTCCACATATACAGCCTCCCTTTGATAATGTTGCATATGTAGTGTAGATCATTGCTTACTGAGTACTTCGGATGAGTACTCACGGTTGCTTTGCTTTCTTTTCCCCATATCCTTTTGGTGCAACCAGATGACGGAGCCCCGGATACAGCTGCCCCCGCCGACGATCACTACTACCACCCTGAGGGTGGCTGCTACTACGAGCTTGCCGACGACCAGGAGTAGGTTCGGAGGGTCCCAGGCAGGAGGCCTGCGCCTTTCGATCGTAGTGTTTTCTTTTGCCTCGCCTTCTTAGAGGCCTATCTGTGTTTTCTTTTATATCTGTACTCAGATATCTGATGCTTCCACTGACGCTTGTATGAGAGCTTATGTATTCGAGCCCTCGAGGCCCCTGGTTTGTAATATAAAGCTTGTATGACTTTATTTATGTTTTAGAGTTGTGTTGTGATATCTTCCCATGAGTCCTTAGGCTTGATCGTGTGCATTTGCGTGTATGATTAGTGCACGATTGGGCCGGGGGCGTCACAAGTTGGTATCAGAGCCGACTGCCTGTAGGTTCCCTCATTCCAACTCCTTGGCTGAAGTTGAGTTTAGTCAATGAAAATTGTTTTACTAACGTGGCTGTGTGGCTTACGGGGCCACATCGCCAATTGGGTTGTATTAGGATCTTTTATTCCTCGTCTATACTCTAGGACTCTGATCTCTCTTCCTTTCGGGTTAAAATTTTACTAACTCCAACATTAGGTTCTCGTGATCACATCCACCCGGTGTTCCAAAATTTCCCCCTTCCTTCAAGATTGTGGGCCAGGTTCTGCTTACAGGATCCTTTTTATTGAGGGCACCCTGTGTTGTCACTTGCAGATTCCTCGCTCCAGCAGTTTTATCCGATGTTGATGTAGCCTTTGCTATGTCTCGTTGTGTACTTCCTCATGGTGTGCCTGCGCGCCGCCTAGTTTGTCTAGCTGCGTGCATTTCCGAACTCCTACCACCATTTATGTCCAACTCCGTGCATAGTTTTGCATGTCTTTAATGACTGCTAATATGTACCTGATGCCCTCCTTGTTCATTACTCATGTTACATCATGATTGACCTATTACACACGCAGTTTTTCTTGCTAAACTGCCCCTGTCGATTTGGCAGGATGGCTGACGATCCTCCACCTCCACCTTATATTGCCGCAATGATGCAGCAGTTTGAACTGAACCGTCAGGTTATGACTGGGATATTGGCTCAGTTCCCAAACTAGAATGCTCAGCAACAGTCTGCTCCAATAACTCTGCCAGAATTTGTGCGCCTCAATCCGTCCACTTTTCGCAGCTCGACTGATCCAATGGATGCTGATGATTGGCTCCATGACATGGCCTTCCAGATGAAGTCGGACAATGTTATCCCTAATAGTTACGTCACCTATGAGACGTATCACCTGAGGGGATCAGCTGCTCAATGGTGGGAAAGCCACAAGGGTATGTTGCCTGCTGAAATGGTAACCACTTGGCAGGAATTTCAGTCAGACTTTCATGCATGGTACATTCCTCAAGGTCTGAAGGACCAGAAGATGCTGGAATTCCGCAAACTCACCCAGGGAATAATGACTGTGGATGAATATCAGAGGAAATTCCTTGAATTATCCCGCTATGCCGAAGATGATATCTGCACTGACGCACGCAAGCAGGAGAAATTCCTTGAAGGACTGTGTACTGATATAAACCTCTCACTTGTTGTCCATGATTGCACAGACTTCATAACGCTTGTCAGCCAAACTTTCCGAGTTGAAACTGCTCTGATTAAACACCAGGAGTCACTCAAGCGCACTCGTGATGTTGGCTCATCCTCGGGTCAGCCTGTTCAGAAACGTCGAGTCTGGATCCCACACAATGTTTATCATCGACCTACTCCAACGCCAAGGCCGTGTTATGTTGCACCTCGTCTGCCTCCGCCCCCGAGACAGCTAACGATTCAAGCTGGACAGCCCAATGCTATGGCTCCTCCCCATAACGTTGATTTATGCCGCAAGTGTGGACAGCCAGGACACCTTACTATCAATTGTCCCCGGGATCCGTCTCAGAATGTATCGCGGCCTCCTGATGGTCGTACGAAGGGCCATCGAACCCATCGTTGTAGAAATCGTAAGGCCAGGATGTCTGCTATGGACCGAGGCCAGGTCACTCACGTCAAAATGGGAGAAGCTCGTGAGTCTCCTAAAATCATGATGGGAACTCTGCCAATTAATTCAGTTGCAGCTTCTGTTCTCTTTGATTCCGGGGCATCACATTCCTTTGTGTCTCGACAATTTGCTCAGCGGCATGAGCTACCTCGAGAGTTATTGCCCATACCATTAGAGATTATCACTCCCCGTTCCAGGTGGCAAACCAAGATGGTAAGTCACAACAATCAGATCAGAATTGAAGGGTTGATGTTCTCTGCTTCCCTTATTGCTCTTGGACCTTCCAACATAGACATCATTCTCGGTATGGACTGGTTGACCGCCCACAATGCTTTGATTGACTGTGCCGCTAAGAAAGTCCAACTTACCCATCCTTCTGGCCAGACAGTCAAATACTCAGCTCGAACGGTTCAGAATGCCGAGAATCAGATATATGTTCTGAATGCATTGAATGCTGCACCTCTTGAAGGCATCGAGAACGTTCCAGTTGTTCATGATTTTCAAGATGTATTTCTAGAAGAACTTCCAGGAATACCCCCTGTTAGAGCTGTCGACTTTGTCATCGACTTGAAACCAGGCACAACTCCTATTGCGAAGCATCCTTATAAGATGCCTCCGCACCACCTTCTTGAACTTAAGGAGGAAATCGACAAGTCACTTAAAAAGGGTTTCATCCGCCCCGGTTCTTCTGCTTGGGGAGCACCTTCCCTCTTTGTCAAGAAGAAGGATGGTACGAATCGGTTGGTTCAAGATTATTGACCAATCAACCAAGTGACAATTCAGAACAAGTATCCGCTTCCCAGAATCAACAATCTGTATGATCAACTTGTTGGTTCCTCGGTGTTCTCTAAACTTGACTTGAGGTTGGGTTATCATCAGATCCGTGTCCGCGAAGAGGATATTCCAAAGACTGCATTCGTTACTCGCTATGGTTCTTATGAGTACACTGTCATGTCCTTCGGCTTAACCAATGCTCCAGCAACCTTCTCCTGGTTAATGAATTATATCTTCATGGATTACCTAGACAAATTCGTCGTGGTTTACTTGGATGATATTCTTATATATTCCAAGAATGAAGCAGAACATGCCGAACATCTTCGGCTTGTACTGGAAAAGCTGCGTGAACATCAACTGTATGCCAAGTATTCCAAATGTGAGTTCTGGCTTTCTGAAGTAACCTACCTTGGACATGTAATTTCCAAGGATGGCATAGCTGTTAACCCGGAACGAGTTCAAGCTATTCTTGACTGGACTCCACCAAAGAATGTCAAGCAAGTCAGAAGTTTTCTCGGCCTTGAAAGTTATTGCCGTCGCTTTGTCGAGAATTTCTCAAAGATTGCTAAGCCTTTGACTGATCTGCTTCACAAGGGCGTTAAGTTTGAGTGGACAGAAAAATGTCAGGAAAGTTTTCAAACACTCAAAAACAAGCTAACATCTGCCCCAGTACTGGCTCCTTCAGATTCTCGCAAAGACTTCGTGATTTATTGTGACGCATCCCGTGAAGGATTAGGTTGTGTCCTAATGCAAGAGCGTAAGGCGATTGCTTATGGCTCTCGATAATTGCGTCCTCATGAAGAGAACTACCCGGTCCATGATCTTGAACTTGCTGCTGTGATCTATGCATTGAAGTTATGGCGACATTACCTCCTCGGTAATCGTTGCGAGATCTACACGGATCATGAAAGTCTGAAGTACTTGTTCACTCAGCCATCTCTGAACCTTCGTCAGCAAATATGGATGGAGGCCATTACGGACTATGATTTGAGTATTTCTTATACCCCTAGCAAGGCTAACGTGATGGTTGATGCCTTAAGCCGCAAGTCCTATTGCGACAACCTCATGGTTAGGCGAGCTCAACCACATCTTTTTGAAGAACTGTGCAAGCTGAATCTACATATTGTTCCATAGGGTTCTCTTAATAACCTTGTGATACAACCAGATCTTGAGAAAGCTGTTAAGAGTGCGCAAGCTAAAGATGCTGAAATTGATCTGATGAAGAAAGATCTTCACCTGGAAAAGTACAGGGATTTCTCGCTGTCTGAAGATGGAACCTTGTATTTCAGAGACCGCATTGTGGTACCTCGCTTCGAGCTTATGGCTGACAAGGTCATGAAGGAGGCACATGATACACCGCTGTCTATTCATCCGGGTAGTACCAAGATGTATTGTGATCTCCGTCAAATGTACTGGTGGTCTAGAATGAAGCAGTATATTGCTCGATATGTTGCTGAATGTGACGTGTGTCGTCGCGTTAAAGCAGAACATCAGAAGCCTACTGGAATTCTGCAACCACTTGCTATTCCTTTATGGAAGTGGGATAAAGTGCAAATGGATTTCATTACCGGCCTTCCCAAGTCACAGAAGGGTCACGATGCTATTCTTGTCGCCGTCGACCAACTCTCTAAGGTTGCACACTTTCTGCCTGTCAAGGAGACTATCACTGCTAGTCAGTTAGCAGAGTTGTATATCTCCAGAATTGTTTCACTCCACGGCATTCCGAAGGAGATTAGTTCGGACCATGGTGGTCTTTTCACCTCAACGTTCTGGGAAAGTTTCCAAGAAGCTATGGGAACTCATATTACCTGGAGTTCAGCTTATCACCCCCAATCCCGAGGCCAAGTCGAGCGAGTAAATCAGGTCCTTGAAGACATGCTTCGTGCTTGTGTTATATCGTTCGGCAAGAAGTGGGAAGAATCTCTTCCTTATGCAGAATTCTCATATAACAACAGCTATCAAGCCAGCTTGAAAATGGCCCCCTTCGAAGTACTTTATGGACGTAAGTGTCGAACCCCTTTGAATTGGTCAGAAACTGGGGAACGACCGCTCGTGGGTCCGGATATTATTCAACACGCCGAAGAGCAAGTCCGTATCGTCCGTGAAAACCTCAAGGCGGCTCAGGACCGCCAGAAGAGCAACTATGATCGCAAACGATGGGGTTTGAATTATCAACCTGGTGATCAAGCTTATTTGCGAGTCACTCCTATGAAGGGCACTCAACGCTTCGGAATCAAGGGCAAGTTAGCTCCATGCTACATTGGTCCTTTCCGCATTGTTGAAAGACATGGTCAGGTGGCGTATTAATTGGAGTTGCCAATGCAATTCTCTCATATCCACGACGTCTTCCATGTGTCGCAACTTTGTCGATGCTTCAAGGAATATCCGCACCGAGCAGTGGACCATGAAATGCTCGAATTGCAAGATGATCTTTCTTATAAGGAGCATCCGATCCGCATTCTCGATGAAGCTGAACGTTGGACCCGTCAGAAGGTTACCAAGTTCCTCAAAGTGCAGTGGTCAAATCATACTGAAGAAGAAGCCACTTGGGAACGCGAGGATAATCTTCGTGCGGAATACCCCGATCTTTTCCCTTCTACCTCTTAATTCTGGAGACGAGAATTCTTGTTAGAGGAGGAGATTTGTAACACCCCCAGTGGTTAGCTACAGTAATTCCCTTTTTTTTAATGCCATGTCATCATGATCAACAGTGCTTAAACATCATTTGGATCATATCTCTTTTCAAATTCAAATTCAAATGGAAATTCAAACTGAAAGTGAAAATAAAAGTTCTTCAAATCCAGGAACTAAAATGTTCAAAATATTGTAAATAATTCAGAGACAATTCTAAAATAGTAATCAACATTTACTAAATTAATTAAGTGACTCTAACAACCTAAAACAGAACCAAAACAGAAATAATTAATCCATATTCATTTAATTAAAATCCAAATGAAAAGATCTGGACTCCAAACCTTTTGTAGTAGTGCTAGAAATTGCACTGAATTTATTGGGGCAAGACTCATGTTTTACAAAACTGGAAAAGTGCGAAAAGAAAATACAAAACAGAAACTAAAAAGGAAAAACAAAAAAGGAAAGAAAGAAAAAGAAAAAGCCCACAGCGGCTGGGCCTAAGTCAACCGCGGCCCAGCCCACCACCTGTCGCCTCCCACCTCCGCACTGCTCCTCCTACGCTGTTGTCGCCTCTGCCGCACGCCGCGCACCGGCCCCCTCGTCCCTGGTCGACAACAAGGCGCGCGTGCCCGCCCCCTGCCCAGTTAACTCTCCCCGACCCCGTGGACGTATATGTATTCGAGCCCTCGAGGCCCCTGGCTTGTAATATAAAGCTTGTATGACTTTATTTATGTTTTAGAGTTGTGTTGTGATATCTTCTCGTGAGTCCTTAGGCTTGATCATGTGCATTTGCGTGTATGATTAGTGCACGATTAGGCCGGGGGCATCACACCACCCACATATCAAATTATCAAAGTAGCAAACACAAATCAAACCAACATGATGAAAGTGACTAGATGAAATTCCCGTGTACCCTCAAGAACGCTTTGCTTATCATAAGAGACCGTTTTGGCCTGTCCTTTGCCTCAAAAGAATTGGGCTACCTTGCTGCACTTTTGTTACTGTTACCGTTACTTGCTCGTTACAAACTATCTTGCTACCAAACTACTCGTTACTTATAATTTCAGTGCTTGCAGAGAATACCTTGCTGAAAACCGCTTGTCATTTCCTTCTGCTCCTCGTTGGGTTCGACACTCTTACGTATAGAAAGGACTACGATTGATCCCCTATACTTGTGGGTCATCATGATGGGTTCAATCTTGCGATGTCCTCACCCAGTGACAGTTGGAGTAGCGAGGCACGTATTTGTATTGTTGCCATTAAGGATAAAAAGATGGCATTTTTACCATATTGATTGGATCTGTCCCTCTACATCATGTCATCTTGCTTAAGGCGTTACTCCATTCTTGTTAACTTAATACACTAGATGCATGCTGGATAGCGGTTGATGTGTGGAGTAATAGTAGTAGATGCAGGTAGGAGTCGGTCTACTTGTCACGGACGTGATGCCTATATTCATGATCATTGCCTTAGATATCGTCATAACTTTGCGCTTTTCTATCAATTACTCAACAGTAATTTGTTCACCCACCATATGTGTTCCTTTCAAGAGAGAAGCCTCTAGTGAAAACTATGGCCCCGGGGTCTATTTCTCATCATATATTTTCAGATCTATAAAACAAAAAATCTAAAAATACCTTGCTGCACTTTATTTATATTTACTTTATTTTGCATTTTACTTATCTTTTATATCTATCTCTATTAGATCTCACTCTTGCTAGTGACCGTGAAGGGATTGACAACCCCTTTTTCGCGTTGTGTGCAAGTGTTTGTTAGTTTGTGCAGGTGCATCTATTGGGGACTTGCTAGTACCTCCTACTGGATTGATACCTTGGTTCTTAACTGAGGGAAATACTTATCTCTACTTTGTTGCATCACCCTTTCCTCTTCAATGGAAAAATCAACGCAAGCTCAAGAAGTAGCACAATCATGCATAAAAGAGTTCAGAGAAAACTCAAATAATATTCATGGATAATATGATCATAAACTCACAATTCATCAGATCCCGACAAACACACCGCAAAAAGTCATTACATCGGATAGAACTCCAAGAACATCAAGGAGAACATTGTATTGAAGAACATCGAGAGAGAAGAAGACATCTAGCTACTAGCCATGGACCCGTAGGTCAGTGGTAAACTACTCACGCTTCATCGGAAGGGCAGCAAGGTTGATGTAAAGCCCCTCCGTGATCAATTCCCCCTCCGGCGGAGTGCCGGCAGAGGCCTCCAGATGGGATCTCATGAGAATAGAAACTTGCGGCGGCAGAAAAAGTATTTCGGGTGGCTCTTTGATGTCAGGGGAATATTTGAGTATTTATAGAGGTGGAATTAGGGTTGGAGGTACCACGAGGGGCCCACAAGCCTGGGGGCGCCCCCCTGGGCTGCGCCCCTAGGGCTTGTCGCTCCCTCGTAGCTCTTCTGGCCTTCTCCCGAACCTTCTAGTGTTTCTTCTGGTCCAGAAAAAATTAATCCAAATTTTTTTCTCCGTTTGGAATTCGTTTGATAGTGATTTCCTAAAAAGCCAAAAACATGTAGAAAACAGCAATTGGCACTGGGCACTAAGTTAATAGGTTAGTCCCAAAAATGATATAAAGTTGCTTGTAAATGAATATAAAACATCCAAGATTGATACTATAATAGCATGGAACAATAAAAAATTATAGATACATTGGAGACGTATCAAGCATCCCCAAGCTTAATTCCTGCTCGTCCTCGAGTAGGTAAATGATAAAAACAGAATTTTTGATGTGGAATGCTACCTATCAGATTCATCATATAATCTTTCCCTTTTGTTGCATGGACATTAGCGTTTGAGTGATTCAAAGCAATAGTCTATAATTTGACATGAAAACATCAATACTCAAGCATATCAACAAGAAACCATGTCTTTCAAAATATCAACGCTAAAGAAAGTTATCCCTAGCCCATTATGCTCAACCATTGATCCAACCATGAAACACACTCAAATATTAGCTACACCCACTGCACAAGCATGACAATAGTGTTCCCTAGTTGGTGCTTTATAAGAGAAGATGGAGACTCAAAATAAAAATAAAAATTGCATAAAAGTAAATAGATAGGCCCTTCGTGGAGGGAAACAGAGATTTACAGAGGTGCCAGAGCTCAAAGCTTAAATTAGAGATAAAAAATTATTTTGAGAGGCATGCTTTTCCTGTCAACGCTACGACCGAGAGTTCCCAACATCTTCCATGCTAGAGAAATCATAGGTTGTTCCCAATCAGAAAATAAAATTGATTTCTTTTCCACCTTTCTTTTCACAAGCCATGGCTAGCCGTATCCACGGGTGCCTTCCATACCAACACTTTCCAAGGAGTTTATTATTGTCATATTAAAAAAATTCATTTCGGGACTGGGCATCCCTATTACCTGCCACACTCTGGTGCGAGGACAAATGAATAAATACTCATCATGAGAATAACCCACCTAACATGGAAGATATTGGCCACCCCCTGCCACCACATGAGCGGTACGGGCACACAAAACGGAAATTTATTTTGAATAATTAGAGTTGGCACATGCAAATTTACTTAGGACGACATGGAATATCGCATATAGGTAGGTATGGTGGACTCATTTGGCATAACTTTGGGTTTAAGAGTTTGGATGCACAAGCAGTATTCTCGCTTAATACAAATAAAGGCTAGCAAATAGGTTGAGAAGGGACCAACCAAAAAATGAAAACGGTCATAACCAAGCATTGAACATAACTAACACTGAATAATGCACCAAAAGAAGGATGTAACTTCATTGCGTAACTATTGACTTTCATGCATGCATAGGGAATCACAAACCTTAACACCAATATTCTTAATAAAGCATAATTACTCACCAGCATGACTCACATATTATCATCTTCATATCTCAAAACTATTGCAAGGAATCAGACTTATCACATCCAATGATCTTCATGATAGTTTTTATTATATCCTTCTTGGGTATTGATCATATTGGGACTAAATGCATATCTTGTGCAAATTACCATTACTATTATCAACTCTCAAAAAGATATAAGTGAAGCATGAGAGTGCAAATATTTCTTTAAAATTTAGTTACGGCCGTGCTAAAAAAAATTTAAGTGAAGCACTAGAGCAACTGCCGAGCTCAAAAAATTTAAGTGAAGCATATAGAGCATTCTAACAAATCATGATAAGCTTGTGGCTCTCTCAAATAGGTGTGTCCAGCAAAGATGATTGTGACAAACTGAAAAGCAAAACAAGCAAAGACTCATATAATACATGACACTCCAACCAAAATTCATGACATGTGACGAATAAAAATATAGCTCCAAGTAAAATTACCGATGGTCGTTAGAAGAAAGAGGGGATGCCTTCCGGGGCATCCCCAAGCTTAGTTGCTTGGGAGTCCTTGAATATTACCTTGGGGTGCCTCGGGCTTCCCCAAGCTTAGGCTCTTGCTACTCTTTATTCCTTCATCCATCGTGATCTCACCCAAAACTTGAAAACTTCAATCCCACAAAACTTAACAAAACCTTCGTGATATCCGTTAGTGTAATAAAGCAAATCACCACTTTAAGTATTGTTGTAAATCCATTCACATTTTGTTATTGTATTATACCTACTGTATTCTAACTTTACCATAGCTTATACCCCCCTGATACAATCCATAGATTCATCAAAAAAAGCAAACAATGCAACGAAAATAGAATCTATCAAAAACAGAACAGTCTGTAGTAATGTGAACATTGACCATACTTCTGTAACTCTAAAAATTATGAAACATTAGGACAACATGGAAAATTTATATATAAATTATGTATAAAAAATTCAGAGCAAAAGCACGTTTCTGTGAATTTACAAAATTCCAGAAGTGGGCACAAAAGTTTCTATTTTTTCACAGCATCAAGTCAATTATCATCCAAACCATCCTAAAGGCTTTACTTGGCACAAACACTAATTAAAACATAAAAAGCACAATCATAACAGAAGCACAATTGTGTGCTTATTTAAAAAAAACAAGAAAATTAAGATAACTATTGGGTTACCTCCCAACAAGCGCTATTGTTTTATGCCCCTAGCTAGGCATAATGCATCGTTTCAAGTATTGTCATCTTTGGTTTTAGTTCCATAGGTAGCCCTCATGATTGATTCATATGGTGGCTTAATTCTAGTCCTATTGAAGTGTTCCATGCCCTTCTTTAATGGGAACTGAAATTTTATATTCCCTTCTTTCATGTCAACGACGGTACCTATTGTTCGTAAAAATGGTCAACCAAGTATTATGGGACAAGACGGATTACAATCAATATCAAGCACAATAAAATCAATGGGTACATAATTTCTGATGGATATATGCCCTAGAGGCAATAATAAAGTTGTTATTATTATATTTCCTTATTCATGATAAAGGTTTATTATTCATGCTAGAATTGTATTGATCGGAAACTTAAATACATGTGTGGATACATAAACAAATACCGTGTCCCTAGTGAGCCTCTACTGGACTAGCTCGTTGATCAAAGATGGTTAAGGTTTCCTAACCATGGACATGAGTTGTCACTTGATAACGGGATCACATCATTAGGAGAATGATGTGATGGACAAGACCCATTCGTTAGCTTAGCATACGATCTTTTAGTTTATTGCTACTGCTTTCTTAATGCCAAATACATATTCCTTCGACCATGAGATCATGCAACTCCCGGATACCGGAGGAATACCTTGTGTGCTATCAAATGTCACAACGTAACTGGGTGATCATAAAGATGCTCTACAGGTATCTCTGAAGGTTGTCTGTTGAGTTGGCATGGATCGAGATTGGGATTTGTAACTCCGTGTATCGGAGAGGTATCTCTGGGCCCTCTCGGTAATACACATCACAAGAAGCTTGCAAGCAAAGTGACTAAGGAGTTAGTTACGAGATGATGTATTATGGAACGAGTAAAGAGACTTGCCGGTAACAAGATTGAACTAGGTATAGAGATACCGACGATCGAATCTCGGGCAAGTAACATTATGACAGACAAAGGGAATTACGTATGTTGTCATAAAGGTTCGACCGATAAAGATCTTCATAGAATATGTAGGAACCAATATGGGCATCCAGGTCCCGCTATTGGTTATTGACCGGAGAAGCGTCTCGGTCATGTCTACATCATTCTCGAACCCGTAGGGTCTGCACGCTTAACGTTCGTTGACGATATACTATTATATGAGTTATGTTAGTTGGTGAACGTATGTTGTTCGGAGTCCTGGATGAGATAACGGACATGACGAGGGGCTCCAGAATGGTCCGGAGGTAAAGATTGATATATAGGACGATGCTATTTGGTCACCGAAAAGGTTTCGGAATGTACCGGGTAATCATCGGATCACCGGAAGGGGTTCCGGGAAGCCCAGGGAGGTTAATGGGCCATATGAGCCAAACGAGGGGAGCACCCAGCCCACAAGGGGCTGGCGCGCCCCTCCTCTGGCCGCAGCCCTTGGGGAGAAAAGGAAGGAGTGGAGTCGGCCTCACCTTTCCTTCCCTCTCCCCCCTTTCCTTCCCCCCCCCCCAAGTGCAAATAAGGAAAGGGGGGCGCCATAGGGCAGGCGCCCAAGGGGGCCGGCGGCCACCCTTGGGGCGCACCCTGGCTGCCTCCCCTCCCCCACCTATATACTATATATATATATATATATATATATTTATATAATAGATAGATATATAGAGATATATATATATATATATATATGAGAGGGAGGGGGCGCCACACACCCACGACAATCCAGAAGCCGTGTGCGGCACCCCTCTCACCGGTTTCATCCTCCGTCTAGTTTTTCTGCAGTGCAGGGCGAAGCCCTGCAGAACAAGTTCACCACCACCATCATCACGCTGTCATGCTACCGAAACTCATCTACTACTTCGCATGTCTTGCTAGATCAAGAAGGCGAGGACGTCATCGAGCTAAACGTGTGCTCAACGCGGAGGTGTCGTACGTTCGGTACTTGATCGGTTGGATCGTGAAGGTGTACGACTACATCAACCGCGTTGATAAACGCTTCCGCTAAAAGGTCTACGAGGGTATGTAGACATACTCTCCCATCTCGTAGCTATACATCTTCATGGATATCTTGCGTGTGCGTAGAATTTTTTTTGTTTTCCATGCAACGTTCCCCAAGAGTGGCATCATGAGCCAGGTCTATGCGTAGATGATATGCATGAGTAGAACACAAAGAAGTTTTGGGCGGTGATGTTCATACTACTTACCACCAACATATTATTTTGATTCGGTGGTATTGTGGGATGAAGCGGCCCAGACCAACCTTACATGTCCACGCACATGAGACCGGTTCCACCGGCTGACATGCAACTTGTTTTGCATAAAGGTGGCTGGCGGGTGTCTGTTTCTCCTACTTTAGTTGAATCAAATTTGACAACGGCTGGTCCTTGAAGAAGGTTAAAATAGCAAACTTGATAATCACCGTTGTGGTTTTGCGTAGTTAAGAACGGTTCTTGCTAGTTGCCCGTAGCAGCCACGTAAAACTTGCAACAACAAAGTAGAGGACGTCTAACTTGTTTTTGCAGGGCATGTTGTGATGTGATATGGTCAAGATATGATGTGATATATGTTGATGTATGAGATGATCATGTTTTGTAATAAGTTCACGACTTGCATGTCGATGAGTACGACAACCGGCAGGAGCCTTAGGGTTGTCTTTAATTATTGTATGACCTGCGTGTCAATCACTAAGCGCCATGTAATTGCTTTACTTTATCGCTATGCGTTAGCAATAGTTGTAGAAGCAATAGTTGGCGAGATGACCCCGACGCAACGATGGAGATCAAGGTGTCGTGCCGGTGACAATGGAGATCATGCCGATGCTTTGGAGATGGAGATCAAAAGCACAAGATGATGATGGCCATATCATGTCACATATTTTGATTGCATGTGATGTTTATCCTTTATGCATCTTATTTTGCTTAGTACGGCGGTAGCATTATAAGATGATCCCTTCACTTAATTTCAAGATAAAAGTGTTCTCCCTGAGTATCCACCATTGCTAAAGTTCGTCGTTTCGAAGCACCTCGTGATGATCGGGTGTGATAGACTCTACGCTCACATACAACGGGTGTAAGCTAGTTTTGCACATGCAGAATACTTGGGTTAAACTTGACGAGCCTAGCATGTACAGACATGGTCTCGGAACACTTGAGACCGAAAGGTCGAATGTGAGTCATATAGTAGATATGATCAACATAGAGATGTTCACCATTGATAACTACCCCATCTCATGTGATGATCGGACATGGGTTAGTTCATTTGGATCATGTATCACTTAGATAACTTGAGGGATGTTAATTTAAGTGGGAGTTCATTAGTAATTTGATTAATTGAACTTAATTTATCATGAATTTAGTCTTAATAGTTTTTGCATATCTATGTTGTAGATCAATGGCCCGTGCTACTGTTCCCTTGAATTTTAATGCGTTCCTAGAGAAAGCTAAGTTGAAAGATGATGGTAGCAACTACACGGACTGGGTCCGTAACTTGAGGATTATCCTCATTGCTGCACAAAAGAATTATGTCCTTGATGCACCGCTAGGTGACAGATCTACTGCAGGAGCTACTGCAGATGTTATGAACGTCTGGCAGACTCGATCTGATGACTACTCAATAGTTCAGTGTGCCATGCTTTACGACTTAGAACCGGGACTTCAAAGACGTTTTGAACGCCACGGAGCATATGAGATGTTCCAAGAGCTGAAGTTGATATTTCAAGCTAATGCCCGGGTTGAGAGATATGAAGTCTCCAACAAGTTCTATAGCTGCAAGATGGAGGAGAACAGTTCTGTCAGTGGACACATACTCAAAATTTCTGGGTATCATAACCACTTGACTCAGCTGGGAATTGATCTTCTAGTTGAGAGTGTTATTGACAGAGTTCTTCAGTCACTGCCACCAAGCTACCAAGGCTTCATGATGAACTATAATATGCAAGGGATGACGAAAACGATTCCCGAGCTCTTCGCAATGCTTAAGGCGCTGAGGTAGAAATCAAGAAGGAGCATCAAGTGTTGATGGTTAACAAGACCACTAGTTTCAAGAAAAGGGCAAGGGAAAGAAAGGGAACTTCAAAAAGAATGGCAAGCAAGTTGCCGCTCCCGTGAAGAAACCCAAAGTTGGACCCCAAGCCTGAAATTGAGTGCTTCTACTACAAAGGGAATGGTCACTGGAATCGGAACTGCCCCAAATACTTGGCAGATAAGACGGATGGCAAAGTGAACAAAGGTATATTTGATATACATGTAATTGACGTGTTCCTTACTAATGCTCACAGTAGCGCCTGGGTATTTGATACTGGTTCGGTTGCTCATATTTGTAACTCGAAACATGAGCTGTGGAATAAACGAAGATTGGCTAAGGACGAGGTGATGATGCGCGTCGGGAATGGTTCCAAGGTCGATGTGATCGCCGTCGACACGCTACCTCTACATCTACCTTCGGTATTAGTTTTAGACATCAATAATTGTTATTTGGTGCCAGCTTTGAGCATGAACATTATATCTGGATCTTGTTTAATGCGAGACGGTTATTCATTTAAGTCAGAGAATAATGGTTGTTCTATTTATATGAGTAATATCTTTTATGGTCATGCACCTTTGATGAATGGTCTATTCTTATTGAATCTCGATCGTAGTGATACACATATTCATAATATTGATGCCAAAAGATGCAAAGTTGATAATGATAGTGCAACATACTTGTGGCACTGCCGTTTAGGTCATATTGGTGTAAAGCGCATGAAGAAACTCCATGCGGATTGACTTTTGGAATCACTTGATTATGAATCATTTGATACTTGCGACCCATGCCTCATGGGTAAGATGACTAAAACTCCGTTCTCCGAAACAATGGAGCGAGCTAATGACTTATTGGAAATAATACATACCGATGTATGCGGTCCGATGAGTGTTGAAGCACGCGGCAGGTATCATTATTTTCTGACCTTCACAGATGATTTAAGTAGGTATGGATATATCTACTTGATGAAACACAAGTCTGAAACATTTGAAAAGTTCAAGGAATTTCAGAGTGAAGTGGAGAATCATCGCAACAAGAAAATAAAGTTTCTACGATCTGATCGCGGAGGCGAATATTTGAGTTACGAGTTTGGCCTTCATTTAAAACAATGTGGAATTGTTTCACAACTCACGCCACCTGGAACACCACAGCATAATGGTGTGTCCGAACGTCGTAATCGTACTTTATTAGATATGGTGCGTTCTATGATGTCTCTTACCGATTTGCCTTTATCATTTTGGGGTTATGCATTAGAGATAGCCACATTCATGTTAAATAGGGCACCGTCTAAATCCGTTGAGACGACACCGTATGAACTATGGTTTGGCAAGAAACCTAAACTGTCGTTCCTTAAAGTTTGGGGATGCGACGCTTATGTCAAAAGGCTTCATCCTGATAAGCTTGAACTCAAATCGGAGAAGTGCGTCTTCTTAGGATACCCTAAGGAAACTATTGGGTACACCTTCTACCACAGATCTGAAGGCAAGATCTTTGTTGCCAAGAATGGGTCCTTTCTAGAGAAGGAGTTTCTCTCGAAAGAAGTGAGTGGGAGGAAAGTAGAACTTGATGAGGTAATTGTACCTTCTCTCGAATTGGAAATTAGCACATCAGAGAAAACCGTTCCCGTGATGCCTACACCAACTAGAGAGAAAGCTAATGATGATGATCATGAAACTTCGGATCAAGTTACTACTGAACTTCGTAGGTCGACCAGAACACGTTCCACACCAGAGTGGTACGGTAATCCTGTCTTGGAAGTCATGTTGTTAGACAACGGCGAACCTACGGACTATGAAGAAGCTATGATGAGCCCAGATTCCGATAAATGGCTTGAGGCCATGAAATTTGAGATAGGATCCATGTATGAGAACAAAGTATGGACTTTGGTGGACTTGCCCGATGATCAGCAGGCCATTGAAAATAAATGGATCTTCAAGACGAAGACAGACGCTGATGGTAATATCACTATCTACAAAGCTCGACTTGTCGCAAAAGGTTTTTGACAAGTTCAAGGGGTTGACTACGATGAGACTTTCTCACCCGTAGCGATGCTTAAGTCTGTCTGAATCATGTTAGCAATTGCCGCATTTTATGATTATGAAATCTGGCAAATGGATGTCAAAACTGCATTCCTTAACGAGTTTCTTAAAGAAGAGTTGTATATGATGCAACCAGAAGGTTTTGTCGATCCTAAAGGTGCTAACAAAGTGTGTAGGCTCCAGCGATCCATTTATTGACTGGTGCAAGCATCTCGGAGTTGGAATATACGCTTTGATGATGTGATCAAAGCATATGGTTTTATACAGACTTATGGTGAAGCCTGTATTTACAAGAAAGTGAGTGGGAGCTCTGTAGCATTTCTGATATTATATGTGGATGACATATTGTTGATTGGAAATGATATAGACTTTCTAGATAGCATAAAAGGATACTTGAATAAGAATTTTTCAATGAAAGACCTCGGTGAAGCTGCTTATATATTGGGCATCAAGATGTATAGGGATAGATCGAGACGCTTAATAGGACTTTCACAAAGCACATACCTTGACAAAGTTCTGAAGAAGTTCAATATGGACCAGTCAAAGAAAGGGTTCTTGCCTGTGTTGCAAGGTGTGAAATTGATTCAGACTCAAAGTCCGACCACGACAGAAGATAGAGAGAAAATGAAAGTCATTCTCTATGCCTCAACCATAGGTTCTATTATGTATGCCATGCTGTGTACCAGACTTGATGTGTGCCTTACCATAAGTTTGGTAGGGAGGTACCAAAGTAATCCAGGAGTGGATCACTGGACAATGATCAAGAACATCCTGAAGTACCTTAAAAGGACCAAGGATATGTTTCTCGTTTATGGAGGTGCCGAAGAGCTCGTCATACAAGGTTACGTCGATGCTAGCTTCGACACAGATCCGGATGACTCTAAGTCACAAACCGGATACATATTTATATTGAATGGTGGAGCTGTCAGTTGGTGCAATTCCAAGCAGAGCGTCGTGGCGGGATCTACGTGTGAAGCGGAGTACATAGCTGCTTCGGAAGCAGCGCATGAAGGAGTTTGGATGAAGGAGTTCATATCTGATCTGGGTGTAATACCCAGTGCATCGGGTCCAATGACAATCTTATGTGACAACACTGGAGCAATTGCCTTAGCAAAGGAATCCAGGTTTCACAAGAGAACCAAACACATCAAGAGACGCTTCAACTCCATTCGTGAAAAGGTCAAGGATGGAGACATAGAAATTTGCAAAGTACATACGGATCTGAATGTGGCAGGCCCGTTAACTAAACCTCTTCTGCGGGCAAAACATGATCACCACCAAGACTCCATGGGTGTTAGATTCATTACAATGTAATATAGATTATTGACTCTAGTGCAAGTGGGTACTGATGGATATATGCCCTAGAGGCAATAATAAAGTTGTTATTATTATATTTTCTTATTCATGATAAATGTTTATTATTCATGCTAGAATTGTATTGATCGGAAACTTAAATACATGTGTGGATACATAAACAAATAATGTGTCCCTAGTGAGCCTCTACTAGACTAGCTCGTTGATCAAAGATGGTTAAGGTTTCCTAACCATGGACATGAGTTGTCACTTGATAACGGGATCACATCATTAGGAGAATGATGTGATGGACAAGACCCATCCGTTAGCTTAGCATATGATCGTTCAGTTTATTGCTACTGCTTTCTTAATGACAAATACATATTTATTCAACAATGAGATCATGCAACTCCCGGATACCAGAGGAATACCTTGTGTGCTATCAAACGTCACAACGTAACTGGGTGATCATAAAGATGCTCTACAGGTATCTCCGAAGGTTGTCTGTTGAGTTGGCATGGATCAAGATTGGGATTTGTAACTACGTGTATCGGAGAGGTATCTCTGTGCCCTCTCGGTAATACACATCACAAGAAGCTTGCAAGCAAAGTGACTAAGGAGTTAGTTATGAGATGATGTATTACGGAATGAGTAAAGAGACTTGCCGGTAACAAGATTGAACTAGGTATAGAGATACCGACGACCACCCTTGGGGCGCACCCTGGCTGCCTCCCCTCCCCCCACCTATATATATATATATATATATATATATGAGAGGGAGGGGGCGCCACACACCCACGACAATCCACAAGCCGTGTGCGGTGCCCCTCTCCCCGGTTTCATCCTCCATCTAGTTTTTCTACAGTGCACGGCAAAGCCCTGCGGAACAAGTTCACCACCATCATCATCACGCCGTCATGCTGCCGGAACTCATCTACTACTTCGCCCGTCTTGCTGGATCAAGAAGGCGAGGACGTCATCGAGCTAAACATGTGCTGAATGCGGAGGTGCCGTACGTTCGGTACTTGATCGGTTGGATCGTGAAGGTTTACGACTACATCAACTGCGTTGATAAACGCTTCCGCTAAACGGTCTATGAGGGTACATAGACATACTCTCCCCTCTCGTAGCTATACATCTCCGAGGATAGATCTTGTGTGTGCATAGAATTTTTTTGTTTTCCATGCAACGTTCCCCAACAATTTCTATTTGCAAGAATAAGAACATCATTAATTCTACCCAATGGTTTTTTAATAGTAGAATCCGCCAAGTGCAAATTGAGAGAACATTCATCCATATTGGTAAAACCTAGCACATCACATAGAGATTTCGGAATTGTGGAAACACTAGCACCTAAATCACAAAGATCATTACACTCATAATTTTTAATCTTAATTTTAATGGTAGGTTCCCACTCATGATATAATTTTCTAGGAATTGAAATCTCTAGTTCTAATTTTTCTTCTAAGGATTTCATCATCGCTTCTACGATATGTTTAGTAAAAGCCTTGTTTTGCTCATAAGCGTTGGGTGAATTCAACATGAATTACAACAAAGAAATGCATTCAATCAAAGAGCAACTATCATAATTAAAGTCTTTATAATCCAAGAGAGTGGGCACATCACTAGTTAAAGTTTTTATCTCTCCAAACCCACTTTTATCAATTTTTTCATCAATTTTTTCACCCTCCGAATTATGGGGACGCCTTCTAGCTAAAGTCGACTCTTCTTCAGTCCCATTTTCATCAATTTTAACATTACTAATCAAAGAGTCAATAGAAGAAACACCGATCATTTTAACATCTTCATCATTACTACAAAAAAAATCAGGCGGAAACGCTTGCTCCAAAAATTCTCGTTTAGCTCTTAGCATAGCGGTTCTTTTCTTACTCTTATCCATGGAGACATACAAAGCTTTGATTGACTCATTAATATCAACCTTATATGGCAAAATTTTAGCGTTAAGATTTTCCACATCATGAATAATTCTATCAATGCTCCTAGACATATCATCAAGTTTATTCAATTTTTCCTCTATCGTAGTATTGAAAACCTTTTGACCATTAATAAATTCTTTGATATTATTGTCAAGATCAGAGGGCATCCTATTATTATTATTATTATTATTATTATAGGAATTACCATAAGAATTGCCATAATTATTAGAGGAATTTCCAGGGAACGGACTAGGATTAAAATTACATCTATAAGCGTTGTTATTAAAATTGTTTCGGAGACCAAATTTACATCTACGGGATCATTATTTTGCTCAATCAAGGTAGACAAAGGCACATAATTAGGATCAATAGGAGCCATTTTTACTAGCAACCAATTTCATAAGCATATCAACTTTATCACTCAAAGTACTAATTTCTTCAACCAAATTCACTTTTTTACTAGTAGGAGTTCTTTTGGTATGCCATTGTGAATAATTTGCCATAATATTGTCAAGCAATCTAGTAGCTTCTCCTAATGTAATTTCCATAAAAGTACCACCCGCTGCGGAATCTAGAAGATTTCTAGAGACAAAATTCAATCCCGCATAAATTTTTTGTATGATCATCCACAGATTTAAACCATGTGTAGGGCAATTTCTTATCATTAACTTCATCCTTTGCCAAGATTGTACAACATGTTCATGCTCAAATTGCTTGAAATTCGTAATTTGCTTTCTAAGGGAAATAATTTTCACGGGAGGAAAATACTTAGTAATAAAAGCATCTTTGCACTTGTTCCAATAATTGATATTATTTCGTGGCAAAGATGGAAAAAAAATTGCACGATCCCGCAAAGAGAACGGGAATAATTTTAATTTCACAATATCATTGTCCACATCCTTTTTCTTTTGCATATCACACAATTCTACGAAAGTGTTTTGATGGGACGCGACATGTTCATTAGGATTACCGGAAAATTATTCTTTCATAACAAGATTCAATAAAGCGGCATTAATATCATAAGACTCCGCACTAGTGGCGGAGGAGCAATCGGAGTACTAATAAAATCATTATTATTAGTATGGGAAAAATCACACAATTTTGTATTTTCTTGAGACATCGTGACTATGCAAACAAAATAACAAGCAAGCAAACAAGCAGACAAGAAAAAGGCAAACGATTTTTTTTTGTAATTTTTGTAAAACCTTTTTAGAAGGGGGGGAGATGAAAACGAGAGACAAATGGCAAATAAAGTAAATGCAAGGAGATGAAAGTTTATGTGTAGGTACTTGATAGATGTTGATGATGTCTCCCCGACAACGACGCTAGAAATTCTACCTGCTACTTGTGAGCTGCGTTGAGATTTCCCCGAAGAGGAGAGGATGATGCAGTACAGTAGAGATAAGTATTTCCCTCGGCTAAGAACCAATGTTATCAATCCAGTAGGAGAACCACGCAACACTGTGTAAGCAGTACCTGCACACAAGATAACAAATCCTTGCACCCAACATGAACAAGGGGTTGTCAATCCGTTGGTGTTTAATTGCAAGATTAAATTGTATGGTGATAGATAGATAGAACGCACAATAAAAAAATGCAGCAAAGTATTTTTGAATTTTAATATATGATAAAAGTATACCTGGGGCCATAGTTTTCACTAGAGGCTTCTCTCGAGAAAATAGTATACGGTGGGTAGACAAATTACTGTTGGGTAATTGATAGAAAAATAATAATCATGACGATATCCAATGCAATGATCATATATAGGCATCATGTCCGAGACAAGTAGACCGACTCCTGCCTGCATCTACTACTATTACTCCACACGTCGACCGCTATCCAGCATGCATCTAGAGTATTAAATTTATAAAGAACGGAGTAACGCCTTAAGCAAGATGACATGATGTAGACAAGATAAACTCATGTATGAATAAACCCCATCTTTTTACCCTTAATAGCAATGATACATACGTGTCATGTCCCCTTCTCTCACTGGGATTGAGCAACGCAAGATCGAACCCATTACAAAGCACCTCTTCCCATTGCAAGATAAATCAATCTAGTTGGCCAAATCAAACCAATAAATCGGAGAAAAAATACGAAGCTATAACAGTCATGCATAAAAGAGTTCGGAGAAAACTCAAATAATATTCATGGATAATCTGATCATAAACTCACATTTCATCGGATCCCAACAAACACACCGCAAAAAGTCATTACATCGGATAGAACTCCAAGAACATCAATGAGAACATTGTTTTGAAGAACACCGAGAGAGAAGAAGCCATCTAGACTAGCTATGGACCCGTAGGTCTGTGGTAAACTACTCACGCTTTATCGGAAGGGCAGCAAAGTTGATGTAGAGCCCCTCCGTGATAACCTCCCCCTCCGGCAGAGTGCCGGCGGCGGCTTCCATATGGGATCTCACGAGAACACAAACTTGCGGCGGCAGAAAAAGTATTTCGGGTGGCTCTCTGATGTCAGGGGAATATTTGAGTATTTATAGAGGTGGAATTAGGGTTTGAGGTGCCACGAGGGGCCCACAAGCCTGTGAGGAGATAGTTTGCGCACTCCATTTCTTTTCGGTTTAACTTTTCTTTTTCTATTTTCATTTTTACTATTTAAGTTTTTATTTTTTTATTTCATTTTCCATGTTGGTTTCTTTTTTGTTTTCTTTTTCCAATTAGAAAAAATCATAGAACCCGGCTTTACTGTAGTTGTTTTTATTCTTGTATTTTTCTTTTGTCTACTTATTTTCTATGTTACATTCTTGTTTGCTTTTCCCTTTTCAAAATTTTGTGAGTTTCTGTAAAAAAATATTTATTTTATATCTCTTTAAAATTTATATAAAATTCTGTGAACAAATTTTTATATATTCACGACCATTTTAAAGTACACTCAATATTTTTTGGAATGACACGGTCATTTTCAAAAATTGCGTGAACAAATTTTTATATTTCATTTTTGGAAGATGTCATGACCAAATTTTTAAATGTGTTAACGTTCTTTTGAAAGAATACCAATCTCTTTTTAAAAAAACTCAATGAACAAAATTTTACACTTCATGAACAATTTAAAAAATGTTATGATTATATTTTCAAACGTTTGAACGCCTTTAAAATTCACGTGCAATTTTTTAGAAGGCACATATTATATTTGAACCTGCACAAACAAAATTTTATATAGCATGAACATTTTTAGAAAATGTCAAAGAACTCATGACGATATTTTATAATGTTTTATTTTTTTTTAAAGAATACATATATTTTTAAAACTAAGCAAACATAAGTTTGCACTTCATTACGTTATTTTTGAAAATATATTAATGTTTCAAATGTGCGAACATTTGAAATGTCACAGGCATTTTTATAATGGTACGTACAATTTTCAAAACTCTGCGAACAAATTTTAACATATCAGGAATATTTTTAGAAAATGTCACAAACATATTTTTTAACATGTGAACATATTTGAAATATTATGAGGAATATTTTGAATGGTAAGGAAATTTTTGTAAATCTGCGCTAGCAAATTTTTATGTTTGATGAACCTTATTTTAGACGGATTGAATATTTCATTAACATTTTCTTAAATACATGGAGAACATATTGAAAATACAAGATGAACGTTTTTGTAATAAACACGTAAACATTTTTTAAAATACATGCTGATTTTTTTAAATGCACAAGAAAATAATCAAATATATGATGAACATCGTTATGTAAACGTGTCAAACTTTTTTGCAATGTAAATTGAATATTTTTCAATATTATAGGATGATTATTTTTAGTGCACGACAAACATTTTTCAGCAAATGTTAAATATTTTTAATTCACGAGAACATTTTTATTTGAAAATGAGCATTTTTTAAAACATAATTGATATGAATTTTATTAAAAAAAATCTTAATATGTAATTTTATGATATTTTTCTTAATAGTAAAGGTGAGAAATGAAAAAAGAGAAAAAAGGGAGAAAAGAAGCAAATTGGTCATTGGTGCGTAATGGGTGGCCGAGGATCGGACGTCATAGTGGGCCTGGGTCATTTAGAAGGGCATTTTAGGTGATGCTATGCCCGAGGTCGCTATAAGCGTCGTATAGAAGCAACTACCAAGGAGACCCAAGAGAAAAAGTTTCATGCAAATTGGTAGGGGTCGTTGAGACCTCATATTTGCCTCTTGTTGCCGGGTGCGACTATGCCTTGCTTAGCGCTCGACCGTACAAGCGCTCATCTGAAGCACCTGCCCCAATGGCCCGACCCAACGTGTGGGGACTTAAGCCCTTGTTTTTAACTTTCTTTTCCTATATTTTTATTTTTCAATTTTTACTTGATTTTAAATGTATTGTACTTCAAATTATGAAAAAAATGTTAATTTTACATTTAAAAAATGTTAAATGTGTATACAAAATGTCTCTGATGTACACCAAAAATACACAACATGTATGAAAAGAACTAGATATCAAAACTTGTATTTGAAAAATGTTAAACCTGTATATAAAAATGTTCCTGATCACATGCGAACCAACTGAACGCACGAGGCCCACGTCCCCCGCGTCGCTCCCGTGCGGGCGACACGGGCGGATCGTGAATTCTAGCGCCACCGCCACCAAAAAATCACTCCTCTCCGCCGCTGCCGGACGAAGCGGCAGGGCGAAGCCGCTGCGGCCGCCGGCGGCGGCAGGGACCTTGCTCGCGTCGTGGGGGTGTCCTCGGGCATGGCGGAGTCTCCCTTGGCGACGTCGGCGGCGATGATGTTTTTGGCGGCTGCTCGGTTCCGGCAGGTCGGGCCGGTGGCCTGCCTCCTCGTCTGTGCGCCGTACTGTTGCCGGTCGAGCGCGGCACTGAAGTGTGGGGCGGGGCGGCGCGGCGTTATGGCGGGCCGGCCACTGCCGTTTCCGTCAGATCTGGCGCCAGGAGCCGCGGGCTGTGGACAGTGCGGGCCGATGTCCTCCGCTGTGACGTCGATGGCGTCGGTTTGGTGGAGGCAACGGTGTGGTGGCGGCCTTGTGCTCTTATCGCATCACGACAACGTTCTGTTTGATCGGTCCTCCTCGATCTGGCCATTGACGTGTTCCGGAACTACTGCCGGAGATCTTGCCCAAGGATATCTAGATCGGATAGTATCCGGTCGTTTGCGTTCATATCAGCCTATGTCGCTCCAGGAGGGCGTGGCGCGAAGCTCTGCTATTTGTTTACACCATGGGACATGTCGGCATCTCGACTTCCATGGCACAGACAACGGCGGAGAAAGTCTTGATGGCTGAGATCGAAGGATCAGTAAGGCGGAGGGGGCCTTGAAGGCGATGGAGTCAGCCATGTGTTTGATAACTTTCAGTAGCAGCAGTGTCAAGTAGGGGCGACAGCACTGGAGGATTTCATTTTTGGTGGTGCTCCTCGGGTGCCGAGTCGTGACTTTCAGGGTGAAAACCTAAGGTTTGGCCTTCATTGGTTGTGCCTGGCAATTGCCTTGTTGAAGATATTGTTT
This sequence comes from Thinopyrum elongatum, assembly GCA_011799875.1. Lineage (NCBI taxonomy): Eukaryota > Viridiplantae > Streptophyta > Magnoliopsida > Poales > Poaceae > Thinopyrum > Thinopyrum elongatum. Next base: position 323,836,934 of record CM022299.1, on the reverse strand, counting down.
TGAGAGCTCGGTCTTTCTCCAGGGTGAAAACATATGATCTTGGATCGGGCGATGACAGTGCTTGTGCACCGTTTTCTTCTTGAAGGCGTCACTTTTGGAGACCTTTTATGTTTTCCGGGTGTTGTCTTTGGTGGTGGCTCGTGTGCTGCTGAGAGGAGTTGATCACTGTGGCGAGGTCTTCTTTTTCAATTTTTTTTTCAGGCTGTGTGCATCTTGGATGTCTTTGTGACTTCTTGTTGGTGCAGAGGCCGGGTGTAATTGGTATCTTCGCGATATTAATATATTCTTTTTTTCAAATATAAATGTTCCTAATGTATAAATAAAGTGCACGAGGTGTATGAAAAAAAGTAGACATCAAATAATTTGCTGAAGTATGTTAATCATATATTTGAAAAATGTTGAATGTATATATAAAAAACTTTTATGTGTATATTAATAATGTACGATGTGTATTAAAAAGCTAGACATCAAAACATATATTTTAGAAAAATGTTAATCATCTATCTGTAAAATGTTAAACATGTATTAAAAGATGTTCCTTATATACGCATCAAAAAATGTTTTTATAAAACTGTTAGTCACGTATTTTAGAATTATTAAACTTTCATAAAAATGTTCCTGGTGCACGAAAAAAAATTACAATGTGTGTGGGGAAAAGTAGACATGAAAAAAGTGTTTTTGGTAATGTAAATCCTATATTGGAAAAATGTTAAACATGTATAAAATTGTTCATGTGTATATAAAAAATGTACAATGTGTATGAAAAAGATAGACATCAAAACATGTATTTAAAAAGACCATCTGTTGGAAAAATGTAAAATGTGGACAATTTTTAAATGTATGTAAGAACGTACAATGTGTATGAAAAAGATAGGCATCGAAACATATATTTTCAAAAATGTTAATCATGTATTTAAAAATGTTAAACATGTACCTAAGGTATAAAAAAATGTAGGCTTGTTTTGAAACCCCTTGAAGTAAACCAAAAAATAAAATAAAAAACTATTGAATACGAAAGAAACAAAAAAAACATAGAAAACTGATTTTTTTTTTGTGAAAAAACTGAAGTATAACAAAGAAAAATTGGAATAAACAGTGAAAAGATAGAAAATTGACGTGTACCAAAGAAAGAAAAGAAAAAAGGATAAAGAAAGAAAAGAAAAACTGATAAAGAAATAAAGAAAATCAAAGGAAAAGAAACCGAAGTACAAAAGGTGAAGCAACCACGAGCATGTGCGAACTAATGGGTTGGCCGAATACTGTAGCTGTAAGCGAGATATAGCTTCTTCAGGCGAGAGCTCCTTCCATCTCGCCGTAAGCGAGATATAGCTCCTTCAGGCCAGAGCTCCTTCCATCTCGCCATAAGCGAGATATAGCTCTTTTGTTGGCTGCCGCAGATATTCGAGCACCTGCTTCAAAAAATATACTTGTCGAGTAAAATGCTTGGGGACAATAATTGGGCTAGCCTAGTTGGTGGGTGACACAACGTTCCTCCTATCGCTATTCCTTTTTTGTGATTTTCTTTTTCGAGCTCTTCTATTTCTGGTTTTCCTGTTAATTTCTATGATTTATTTGGATTGTTCTAGATCTCATTATTTAATTTTATTTTTCATACGTGAACATTTTTAAAAATGCATTAACATTTTTAAAGGTCCATCAAGTATTTCCAAAAGATATTCACTGTGTATTGAAAAATGTATTCAAAAATATCAACAACTTATAAATGATCCTCAATTTAGTAAATGTTCTCAAAATTTTAAAATACTTTGTATTTCAGATGTCAATGACTATAGGAAATATTCATACAGTATAAACGCGTTTTTAAATTAGAAATAGTGAAATAATAAAAAGGGGAAAAATAAAATGAGGAAAAACAATAAGTAAAAAAATATATAACTGAAAGAAAACCAGTACAAATGAAAGAGAAATGAAGATTGTAGAAAACCCAGGTTCGTCGCAGGAGGTCCCCATGGTGACAATCTGGCGGAGTAGGTGTGTGGATTTGGGGATCTTTAGAAAACCCTAGGTCGTGGCCTCACCGCCTCTCTTCAGTTGCCGCTGGGAGATCGTGGCGCTGGGTGTCGTGGCCCTTCTGGCTGTGGCCTGGTGCGCGCCGAAACGGCGAGGCTAGGGCGAGTGGCGCGTCCGCGCAGGCAGCGCCGCGGTTGCCTTCTCCTCGGCTGTTCTGACCGGCGACATGGGGGTCTGCTGGTTTTGCTTCTATAATGGAGGCAGTCCTAGGGTTCTTCTAGCGCCAAGACGGTGTTCTGCTTGATGCCGACCCTCATTGATCTGGCCGTTGACGAGTTCCGGAAGGCTCCGCTGGAGATCTCCTTTGGGTGTTTGACGCGTGTAGATTGCTGGATCAGATGAGATTCGGTCATCTGCGCCCCTATTTCAGCCCGTGTGGCTTCAGCAGGGCGTGACGCGAAGCTTCAGTGTCTGTTGACATTATGGGACATGTTGGTATTTCGACTTTCATGGTGAAGACTGTGGCGGAGAAGGTCATGGTGGCTAAGGTGTGAGGCTTAGTAATGGCGGATCGAGTCTTGCAGGCGATTAGAACTTTGCTTGGTGTTTCGTGACTTGTAACAGCGACATCGGTAAGTGGGGGCGGCAACACAGGAGGAGTACATAGTCTTAGCTTTTAGGGTGAAAATCCAAGGTCTGGCCTTAATTGGTTGTGCCTAGCAGTGGCCTTGTTGAAGGCATTGTTTTTTAGAGTGCGGATTTTCTCTAGGGTGAAAACCTAAGATCTATGATCGGGTGAGGACGACACTTGTCACTGTTTCCTTCTTGGAGGCGTCGCTTGTGAAGAATTTGGATTTCAGGTGTTGTTTTGGTGGTGGTTCGTGCTGCAGCTACAAATAATTGATCACTATAGCGGGATCTTTGTTTTTCCTTCTTCTTTTTTGTTTTTTGATTGTGTGCATCCGTATTGTCTTTAGGATATTTCGTTGGTGCAGAGGCTGAGTGTAATTGGTATCTCCATGATATTAATATATTACCCTTGTAAAAAAACCAGCCGAAACCAAAGCCAAAAAAGAAAAAGGGCAAAACAGAAAACAAAAACAAAATAAACCCATTCCTAACTAGTAGAAGGAAAGAAAAAAACACAAGGAAAAACCAACAAAAACTAAAAATATGAGAAAGAGAAAAGGAATAGAAGTGACTAGGCGGAGCAAGAAACGCAAAAGAGCATCTAAAATAGATGGGCCTGGCCATGGAGCCTCATTTGATGTAGTGAGTGTCATATAGGAAATATCATGGGTCACCTACGCATGCATACCCTCTAGCACAAATCATGATGTTACTCTTAGATGCCGACCCGGAGGAGGTCGCCTGCAAAGTTTCTTGCAAACTTGGTACAATCTTGCACACCTCTTGCGTATCATATCCAACCCTAATTCTAATGCCCACTCTTTTCACCAGAGGAGATGGTAAGCCCACATACCCGCAATGTGCAATGTGGGTCATCGGCTTTACGACGTTCGGGCTGCCACGACGCGTCTGCTACCTCGGACCCACCCAAAAAATTATCCCGTGCCCACGCCTTCCCGGCGAAATTCATGTCGGTCCAGGGCGCAAGCACCGCATTCATGCCGGCCTAAAGTGGACGTGACCTTAAACTGGAGCCGACATTGAAGCGATGCCGGCCGAGAGCGCCGCCCGTGCCGCATCCTGGTCTTCGTGCCTGTTCAATGTCAGAGCGACTTGACTGGACGGGACGAGGCTACTATCTACTGCATTCAAACCGGTTGCCCGTATGTGCGCCTGCCGGCATTAAACATACGCGACGACCAAGAAACCCACTCCAACGCCCGCATTGACACAACATGTCGCTTGGCCCGGCGGACACCCGCTATTTAAACGCGGCCTCGCCCGACATCTTCCGGATCATAAACACATCCGCTTCCAGTCCTCCTCCTTGCACCCCCTCCGCCATGACGCGAGCTCTAGGACGATGTGGAAGAGCCTCTCAACGGAATAGAAGGGCGAGGTGGTCGGCCTTACGGCAGGCTAGTAGGGGCGTCGTGCGTGGCAGATAGAGACAGGCTTGCCGGACAGCTCGCCGGAGGTAAGCGACGACGATCTGAAGATGGAGGAAGCCTTCGGTGTTGAGCTGGAGGCCTTGCCCGCGTCGGTCCATGGGGCTTGATTATGGAGCAGGCGCATGCGCACTTCAACGATTTTTTTTTCAAAACTATGACCTATTTTATAGCAAATTTGAAAACTAAAGGGCTGAACGAAAAAAACCCAGAAATATGACCCCGTCGGCCTCTGGCTGGCCGAAGAGGGGCCTCTCGGCCTGCAGTTGGCCGAAGCGAGGCTGGTCGGCCACCGGTGGGCCGATGAGCGGCCCATCAGCTCCCACGCGACCGAAAGGTGGCCTGTTGGCCACCAGGCGACCGAGGAGGGCCCGTCGGCCTCCAGGAGACCGAAGAGCTCCTGGATAAGGCCGACGCCGCTCCTTTCTTCTTCCTCTGCTCATTTTCACCTCCTCTCTCTCTCATTGCTCTCTGTACTCTCCACCCTCGCGCCGATCTCTTCCCTCGTCCACCCATTTTCCTATCCAATCCACAGAAACAATAGATCATAGTATTCTCCGCCGGCCTACGGTATTTTTTTTGCTATGGGGTAATTTTTTGTGCGTGGGGAGGAGCCATGGTGGGGTGGAGGAGGTGTGGCTGGTGAGGAGGTGGTGGGGTGGAGGAGGTGCGGGTGTGGAGGCAGTGGTGGTGAGGAGGAGGTGGTGGTGAGGAGGAGGAGGTGGTGGTGAGGAGGAGTTCCGGTGGTGTTGTCCGGTGGTGCAAGGAGTCCGCGAGGTGGCCGGTGCCGCTGAGTTGAAGAGAGGAGGAAGAAGAAGGGGACACACGCGTCGAAGGTATAACAATGTCGTCACAAATTTTCTATGAGCTGTACAGTTTATTTAGTATACATAGTCATTTTAGCGGATAATTAGTGTAGCCGGTAATAATTATGTTCGTTGTGATTAATGAGAAGATGGCAATGTCTGACAGGTGAAAATGTCTGAATCAGTAAATTTGACTGTTTACTACGGCCCTGATAATGTTCGATATAATGAGTTGGGGGTTGATCTTAGCAAGTTTAAAAATGGTGTCATGACACTTTCAGACCCGGACAGACTGGACATTAGACAGTTGAAGCACTGGTTGACTACTAGTTTTGGGCTGGATCCTGAAGTATTCCGTCAGTATTCATGCATTGTGGACCAAATCCTGTAAAAATGTCAAGTGGGAGTTGATGCCGATAGATAGGAGCCATCATTGGTTGACCCTGTTAAGTCGTTGCCGAGACTGAAGAATCCACCCATATGCCCTAGTGCAACCAATGGCGAAGGAGGAGAATACCGTACAACTCCACGTGGGGTATGAACCCGGCCAAGGTAGTCAAGTGGCTAACGAGATTTATTTATCCGGGTCACAGCCAGAGGATGTGGATGCTAGCCAAGAGTCAGACTACGTGCCACACAATGTTTGTGGTCATGATACTGGGCAGAGTCAGTCGATAATATTAGCTGGTTCTGGTATTGCTGATGGGGATGAGGAAGGCGATGAAATGCAGAGGGTGATGGAGGAAGAGGACGAGGATGGATTTGCGGAGGATCTGGATTCTGAAAATTCCGAGGATGAAGTGGAGGTACCAATTCTTTCTGCATGTGATCAGGACATATCCACCGGTCTTACTGTCAACGATGGCCATGAGACTCCATGGCAATATAATCTGAACCAAGTCCAGATAGGGGCTATGTTTGATACAAACAAAAAAATTGAAGTATGCGGTGATAAAGTGGGCTATGTCTACGTAGAGGGTTTTCCGGACACAGATATCAAGTCCAACAAACTATACCGTGAAGTGTGTTGAAACAGGTTGTCCTGCGAAGGTGCATGGGCACGTGCTGAAGTATAACATCCACTGGGTTGTCACCAATGTGGTCCCATATAATTATGTGAGGAAAAACCTGTTGGTTCGTCATCCAAACCTGACTTCAACTCTCATTGCGCAACTCATGTATACTGAGATAGTGGAGAAGAAAGATATGGAAGCAAAACACATCCAGACAGCAGTGAAGGTCAGATGGAATTATGACATTCCTTATGGGAAGGCTTGGAGGGCTAAGCAGAAGGCTATGGAGGAAAGGTTTGGGACGTTCTTCGACTCATATGATAATGTTGTCCGTCTCCTTGACATACTGAAGGAGAGGAATCCCGGCACTTATGTTAACATACAACACACGAGGTTGGAGAGTATACCAGATTTCAAGGTGTTGAAACGAGTATTCTTCTCTTTCGCTATGTGCATCGAAGCTTTCCGGCATTGTCCTCCTGTGATGTTTGTGGATGGTACATTCCTGACTGGTCAGTACAAAGGGCAAATCCTGACTGCTATTGGTGTGGACGGGAACAATCAAATTATCCCACTTGCCATGGCATTTGTGGAGGGTGAGAACTTTCCGAGCTGGGTATGGTTCTTCCAGCAAGTTAAAATTGCGATCGTGAAGGACCGACCAAACGTGTGTGTCATTCATGACAGACATGCTGGTATATTGAAGGCCGTGAAGACACTAAGGAATCCAACAGCTGACGAACCAACACCTTGGAAGGACTTGCAGAGCCGGTGGTGCATGCGCCATCTTGGGGCTAATTTTTTCTCACAGTTTAAGAACAAACGGTTGATGAACTTGTTCAAAAAATTATGCAACCAGAACCAGCAGCGCAAATACGAATTTATTTGGTCAAAACTAGATGAGTTTACTAAGAAGCAGGTCCGTGCAAGGAAGAAAATGAAAAAAGATCAGGTTAAATTAGCAGCACTCATCGCGGAGCTAGAGGAGACAGTAGGTCTTTGTGACTTGCCAGCAATTGACCCTCCTAATACTCAGAGAAAGAAGGGCAGGGCAATAAAGAATTTTTCTGAGTGGATAGAGAAAGAGCCTCCGGTGAATTGGTCTTTGCTGCATGACACCCATGGAGCTAGGTATGGCCACATGACAACCAATCTTGCAGAGGTGTATAACTTTGTACTCAGAGGGAATAGAGCATTGCCACTCACAGCTATTGTAGAGGCTGTATTCCATGGCACTTTGAGATATTTCAGAGAAAGTCACGAGTTAGCAAAGAAGCATATTGCAGATAACCAGAATACACCTTATTGTAGCCGTGTCATGGAGTACATGGCAAAGAAGATAGAGAAAGCAAAGAAGCACACTGTCAGACTCATAGGTAATCAGGAAAGGAGGTATGAGGTTCAGCTTCCTACAGATGGTTTTGGTTCTGCAAATGAGGTGAAGACGCACGAGGTAAAAATTGGAACGGAATTTTATCCAACTTGTGAGTGTACATGCAACAAACCGAAGTTGTTGCACCTGCCTTGCTTATATGTGTTGGCTGCCTGTGGCCAGATTGAGTTGGACGCTATCTCCTTCGTGTCCCCATACTATTTAAAAGATGCAGTACTCAATGTCTGGACAGGTGAGATGATAGGGTTTAGAGTCGTCGGCAATTTCAACAAGGTAAACGATGGGGAGAGAGTATACATCCCGGATCCAGAACTTCGGCGAACAAGCAGGGGCAGACGTAAGGTAAAGCGCATCCAAAACGATATGGACCAATCTGAAGCTGGTGGAGCAACCAGATAATGTTTGCTATGCGCGGCTTATGGGCATAGGATGAAATATTGTCCCGGCCTGAACAAAGACGGTGCTTCCACATCGACGAGTGCTTCCACATCGACGACTGCGACAACAGTAGGAAGAGGCGGACGTGGTCGTGGCAGTCGAGGCCGAAGGGGCGGACGAGGAAGAAATAACTCAGAAGCTATATAATGTGTTGGACTATGTTTTAATTTGTAATATGTCTGGACTATGTTTTAATTTGTAATATGTCGGACTAATTTGTAATATGTGTTGGACTATGTTTTAATTTGTAATATTATTTGACTATGTTTTAATTTGTAATATGTGTTGGACTATGTTTTAATTTGTAATATTATTTGACTATGTTTTAATTTGTAATATGTCTGGACTATGTTTTAATTTGTAATATTATTTGACTATGTTTTAATTTGTAATATGTCTGGACTATGTTTTACTTTGCATCTGAGATTTGTTGTTCGAATTGCAGATATGGCTTCGTATCCATTGCTTAATGGTAATATCGATAGAGGGCACCGGACCGCACTTATGGAAGCGGGCAAGAACTTAGACGTGGTGGTCACTCGCACCCCAAAGTCTAATTGGATGATACACGACTCATGGGTTAATAGGTATGTGTCCGTATAATGACTTACTATGTTTGACATACTTTTGATAGCCGGTATAATGACTCTTTATTTTGTAGGTTAAGTTGGGCTGAACTTCTACCCTTGTCACGGCTGGTTGAGGGTACATTGGAAGAGTGGGTTGAACATCCGCAATTGGATGAGACAGGTGAACCAATGCAGTTACACAAGAGGCAAGTGAAACGTTTCTCTTACGACAAGTCACTCCTTACCTGCTTAGTAGATAGATGGAGACCAGAGACACATACGTTTCACTTTTCCTGGGGAGAGATGGCGCCTACTTTACAGGATGTGTTTTACTTGTTGGGATTACCTCCGGCCGGTGCTGCCATAGGTCCTTTAGAGGCAGAACCTGGTTGGCTAGCATCGATGCAAGCCCGTTTTTTGGCTGCGGTGCCAACTGCTACGGGCCTAGACAACGATCCTCACGGGCCTCGTTTTAAGTGGTTGAGCCAGTTTCAGGTAACCTTCAAGGCAAGTTTAAAGAAATGTTGTTTTCATTGTTGTCCTCATTGCATAGTTTATACAATCGTTTGGTTTCTATGTAGATTGTCTCCTTAGGATATCCCGATGTTCAGTTGTCAGAGGCACAGATTGACCGATCCCTAGAGGCATATATTATGTGGTTGTTCGGCAAGACGATGTTCACGGAGAACCACGTGACCACTGTCGATGCACGACTCATCGGTATTGCACAGGAGATAGCTGACGCACGTTGCCCTGGGGACATTCTGCAGAGGAGTTTTGGTTCTGCTGTGTTAGCTGCTACGTACAGAGGCCTGTGCAAAGCTTGCTTGTTGAAGTCTAGAAAATCAGGTCTTGTTGGATGTCCATTATTGTTGCAGCTCTGGTCATACGAGAGATTCCCTATTGGTCGACCCTATGTCTGCGTTGATAAACCTTTTGGTTTGGAGGACATGGCTGGGACTTACGTACCTTCTATCGGCGACTTGCCTACTATGGGATCTGTTTGGACACGGAGAGAGGTATTTTCATATTAAGTAACAATATGAATTATTAATGTTTATTTCTTGCCATTCAATAGTATTACTAATGCTTATTTGTTGTCATGCACAGAGACAGTTTGCGCATAGCCAGGTGAGGGGCTGCTACCCCTCCTTCACGACGCAGTTTGATAGTTTGCATGAGGATCAAGTTATCTGGGAGCCATACTCCCATCAGGCTATATTATCCAGGTGCCCAGTTGGGATTTCTGGATTGTGCACTAGAGATCGGCACTATTGGATGACCAAGGCCAGGTTGGTGTGCGACGTGATGGTTGAGGAGATGGCTCTTCATAGGGTGATGAGACAGTTCGGTCTATGCCAAGAGCCTGACCCTCCAGTTATTCCACATTTACCAGATCACGTGCACAAGTAAGTAATACTATTTTAGTTCTCAGGTCTGCATTCAGAATATAACTAATCATATAACGCGCATGTCAATCTCAGGTACAGTCACGGAGGAGGAAACAAGTCCCTGCATTCTTGGCTTCAAGACATTAGCCCTTACGTAGATGAATGGACTACTGCGCCGACAAATATCTGGGATGAGATTCGGCCCTTTGACTGGGACAAGTTCGGGTTGTATCTGCAGCGTTACCGGCATAGCACGAGGTCTACTTGGTTCCATCAGCAGCTCCTGATCAGATCGAAGCCCCTCTCACCAGCGATCTGTTCCCAACTGCCTCTGTTGTGGGAACTAGACACCACGCGGTACGTGTTATGATTCTCACATGTTAAGTTTTTTCTTAACCTGAACATATACAATTGGTTCACTATTCGTGTTGTCTGCCATACAACGATGATCTAATTGGTTAACTCTCTGTGTATAGGGTGACTTGACATGCGAGGCGCTAGAGGAGTTTTCCGCTTTAATGCAACGCTTTGCGAGGGGAGATAATATTCCACCACGAGAGAACGTCTCATGGTTGAGGCGACTTGATGAGAAGCTACGCGGGATTTATGCAGCTGTTACATGTAGACGATCTTCGGATGTTGCTATTCCTCGTCCAGCACATCGTCCGCCACGCCCCTCTCTGCAGTATTCAGAACCTCGACCCTCTATGCACCGTTCGGAACCACGACCCTCTGTGCAGCGTTCAGAACCACAACCTTCACAACCAGGGAGCTCTTCCTGGCAGCAGACACCTCCTTCACAACCAGGGAGCTCTTCCTGGCAGCAGACACCTCCTTCACAACCAGGGAGCTATTTCTGCCAGCAGCCACCTCCTTCACAACCAGGGGGCTCTTCCTGGCATAATCAGATGGACCTAGGTAACACTACTTTGTACATTCTTTTAAACATTATAGGTTCGCAAATCAATTTTACATGTTTTACTTTACCGCAGGTGGCAGCCAGTCGCAACCGTTCATCCATTCAGTCCATTCACCGATACTTAGTGGTGCTGGTTCGTTCTTAGACGGCGACGGCGACGACGATGACCGAGCTGCAAACACCTATGAGTTCTCACAGACAGTTCTTCACACTCCACCACCACCATGGACGCAGGAGACACAGACACTGACATACCAGGTTGTCTATGGTCGTGGTCATCGTGAGACTCGTCCACCGACTGAGCGCTTATCGCCTTCCGGTCCTCGTCCGAGGAAGCCCAAGATTCGTCGTCGTCCCCAGCAGTGATATGGTTATCTATGTATGAGTCATTATCTATGTATGAGACATGCTTGATGTATGTGTTACTATCGCACTTGCTTCTATCAGAGTTGGAGACATATATCGACCTATGTATGCGAGAAACATATTACTATTAATTCGCATTGTCATTCCAGTTACATTTCCAAAGAGTCTGCAATAGTTCATTCAGATACAGGTACATCTGAATTAAACGGTAGGGCTGAACTTAAAAAAATGAAGCTTACAGACTACATGAAGGCATCATCGTCATCCTCTGTCGATGCAGCACTCTTGCCCTTCGACGATGCGGTACTCTTGCCCTTCGACGATGCGGTACTCTTGCCCTTCGATGATGCGGTACTCTTGCCCTTGGTGCTCAGCATGAAGATATCATCTTCGTCTTCGCTGTCGGCAGTCCATAAATATGTATGCTCTGCTGCAATCATTAAGAAAGTTTCAGTCTTCGTCTGCACTACCTTCTTTCACCTTCCATGCAACCTAAGAAGTTCTTTACGTACCTCCTCATAGGTCCTTCCAGGCCACCCAGACCTACGTAATGCGTGAGCCAACTCATTCAGTATGGTGTCACTACCGATGAGTTCATCCCATGGAACTATCCTATTGTCCATCCAGAAATTGGTGGCTAGTCTCAGAAGACATTTGCTCATCTCAGGGTGAAAATTACGATCAAAAGGATAGTCGGACATCTCGAGTACACTACACTGCACTGCTTACCCACCTTACTGTCAAGGGGGTTTTATAGGTAGAGAGTAGAAAATGGCGAGAAAGGATGGCGAGAAAGGGATGGCGGGAAAATATTCCGGGAAAGGGATGCCGGGAAAATATGGAGGGAAAGAGTAGCGCGGAAGCATCATTAATATTTTTACAATGTTTATAAGAAGGGCAATCGTCGTACATCATTATTAAGTCAAAATTAAAAAAAAAATCGGCCTATCAGAGGCCGACAGGCCACCCCTCGGCCGCCTGGTGGCCGACAGGCCACCCCTCAGCCAACCAGAGGCCGACAGGCCTCTCTTCGGCCAGCCAGAGGCCGACAGGCACCTCTTCGGCCCACCGCAGGCCGGCGGGGTTATAGTTTTGATTTTTTGGTGTTCAACCCTATAGATTTCATATTTGCTATCAATCCCGTCATAGTTTTGAAAAAAAATCCACTTCGACTCCGTCATGGCTGAGCAGCAGCTGGTGCCGCCGGCCGGTGTTGGCGTTCCGACAGGTGCGGGAAGAGCAGCGTTACAACCTTGTCCTCCTCGCGCATCACCGGCTGGCGGAGGGACAAATCTACGACGTGTTTGCAAGCGTGGAGGCCGTAGCGACGATGGTCGTGGTGAACCCGAACTTCGTCGAGGAGTAGCGGACTAGCGGGCGCTTTACGAGGCCGCACCGGCGCATGCGGTCGCGAACGGGAACACCGGCAGCATCGTTGGCGCCAGTACGCCGACGAGGCCGACCCATCCATGTCGATCGTCGACCAACCTTCACCGGTGACGACCAGGTTGCGTGCTCGGACAAGGAGGAATAAGGCATGGGAGACGGCGGCGCCTTGTATCCCATGTGAGCTAGTCCGTGTGACATATCCTACTCTTCCTCGCCGGCGACCGCACCTTCACTTCGCGGGGTTCACGGCCGTCGAACATGGACATGGAAGGGAACAACAAGGACGCGGAGGACGGGGGCGTGAGGATTTATACTAGGTTAGGATCCCACCGCTTTTGTCTAATGAAATATGTTGAAAATATATTGAATGTGGTCCGGTTCAAATGAAAATCATCCGATTTGTTCAAATTTGCTTTGAAAATGTATGCAGACATAGTTCGATGGTCTGTCCGTATCACCATGTGTGAATGCGTCCGCGGAGGTCCAGATTGGAGATGCCATCATGGTACAAATTTCGGGAGTGCCGATACAACACAGACAATAATTTTAGGGTGATTACCTGTGCAGAAAGTTGAGAAAAAATGACTAGTATTCTGATGCAAAGCTCATCAAGTGCATCTTTGTTCAACCAATACAAGTTCGAATCATACATTTACATGAGAAAATATTAGTATGTATTTACATGATCATGCTTACCAGACATCTGGTTGATCCATGAACAACAGCCAATACAAAACACAACCTATTTCTTTTACACATATAAAAACTGCAATAACCAAGAACATCCATAGAGAGATGGTGCAAGACCAAAGCAGAACAGAAGAGAGGATCGACGGACACCTCACCATCTTCCAGATCCAACCGCACTAGTGCGAGCCGAAGCAACACCGACACAAGCGCAAGCACGCGTCTGCGTTCTCGGCCTGACCGCCCACGAGGCCACTCCCCTGAAGAGAGCCCTCAGCGTCACCTTCCTATTCCTGCGGGCCCTGAACGCCACGACCTGCTGGTTCTTTCCCTCCATGGGAGGCCCCTCCCGCCGGGACCCATCAGGGGACGGCGGGCCAGCGACAGCGAGGTGCCGGTCCAGGATCCTGTTGAGGGAGGCCAGCTCGTAGGAGTCGTACAGCGAGCTCCCCGTGTCATAGGCTGCGTTGCCATCTCTCAAATGCTTCCGAGGCATCTTATGAGCGAGCTGGTGGAGGCAGGAGGTAGAAGATGCAGTCGATGAAGAGGACAACAGAGGAGAAATGGTTGCGCCTCAGCATTTGAGGAGACAAATGGTTGCTCCTGAGCGTTTGTTTTATGATCTTGTTTTGTTTATGATTTTCGACCGCGTAATAATACCGCATAATTTAAGTATGATGTGTGCAAAGTTGACACAGTACTAGCAATAAACTACTCCGTGGTTCTGGCTTTTGGGAAGATCGAACATAACGGAGCATCAGAAACCAGCTGTTCATCAAACACAGAGGACAGCTTGGCATTTTTCCTCTTCCGTTTGAACGATCAAATCATGAAAGATAAATTAGGCACAGATGTACGTGTTGCAGGTGCATCGCCTTTGAGTTTCAACTTTCAAGCCTTGAAACAGCTTCGCAGATCATCGTAAAAATGATACGCAGGATCGCAAGTAGACTGCGGCAGATCGCATACTTGCACGCAACTACTTGCAACATGAGGCGAGTGCCGCTATCTAGCTCTAAATCCGTTTTGGGGTGTTGCAAACTGACAGCCGGTGGACGCGGCGAGCTGCACGGGACCGACGAAAGAACCTAGGCTTTAGGAGACTTTTTTTAAATATAAAACGAACCACCATAATATAACGGATGTTTTTTTATAACATAACGGATGTTGACACGGATGCAACGTACGGATGCTTCACGCCCTTGGAGCCACCTGCACATACCCCACGACGCGGACGCGAGTGCAATTTTTAGAGCCTCCATGACTTGGCAGCTTGGTGCTGGAGACACATGCAGGTTTTGGACCGACCACTAGATCGATGGTAGATCGGCGGCCGAGATTGCCCCACTCGTCTTTGCACTCGTCCCAAGGCACCTACGGAAGGAGCGTAGCGTGCGAGACGGACTGCATCTGCGCTCCTGGGTGCAGGATATCCGTGGCGCGCTTGGGCCGGCGGCCATGGTGCAATACGTCGAGCTCTGGCGCCTTGTGCGACACACCCACCTCTCCCCCGAGCCAGATGCGCTACAATGGCGTTGGACTTCTTCCGCCACATACACAGCGAGTTCATGCTACAAGGCATTATTCATCAGTGCTTGTGAAGACCCACATTGGCGGCTCACATGACGACCTTGGGCTCCTCTCCGCGTCAAGTTTTTCTTATGGCTGGCCATGCAAGACCGCTGCTGGACCGCGGAGCGTCTAGCACGCCGCGGGCTACCTCACGAGGATGCATGCGCTCTATGTGATCAAGAGGAGGAGACCATGCAGCACCTCCTTGCTGGCTGCTATTTCTCTCGCCAAGTATGGCATGAGATTCTCGGTTGGGCTCGTGCGCCGATCGGCCTCCCCACCCCCGACACGCCATTTCAGATCTGGTGGAGCTCCTCCCTAGACCTCGCCCCGGCCTTCATGCGCAAGGGCCTGTCCTCCCTTATCACCCTGTCAGCGTGGTGGCTATGGAAGCACCGCAATGCATGCATCTTTGAGGGAGCAAGGCCATCGATCACCCTCACCTCCGACACCATCAAGGACGAGGCGCGCCTCTGGGCCAAGGCGGGCGCCACCGGATTACAAAACATCATCCCCGGCGCTTAGTTTCTAGTTTACTAGTGGGGCTGAGCATACCCCCTGTTATGTTCTGCTCCCGCGCTTGTACACCATGCCTAGTGCGTACATGGACTTATAAGCGTTGTAATCCCATGCTTGTACTCTTCTTCTATCAATTAAAAGATATGCATCTTGCGTATTCGCGTTTTTTTTTTTGGATGTTGACACAATCCGATACAGAAGCTTTGCAGAATTATTATGAGGCTATGGGTAAACGCCAATATTTGGGCTGAGGAGGCTGTTAACTGAGGGCCAATTGATCATTTGCCCCATCTTTGCTCTACACTAGGTGTTGGGGCGCGCCCGTGGCGCGCCTCTTGAGGGGGAGCTGGGCGGTGCCAGCTAGTGGTCGACCCTTTAACACACTTTTATGTTCTGATTAGCGCGTGTGATGATTGTCTTAATTAAGAAATTGATATTTCAAGCAGAGAATAGCAGCAGAAATAAATACATATATGCATAGAAGCCCCATTATGGATCTTAACATGAATAATCTGACTGAGAACAATGCAGTTTACATAAGCAACGACATAGGTTTGACATCTTCAAAAGCATCGGATAGCAGGGTCGAAAAGTAAATTATAGGTTCATCACGGGATAGAGCATAATTAGGAGTACTTAGTGCTAGATTATAGTGACACAGGATTTGCGGTGTATTCAATGGTGCATCTAGAGGCGGTGGACGGTGAGAACCATGCGGTACTTTGAAGTGACCATGAAACGAAAAGCGCAGATGTCTCCTTCGTGAATGTTGGCACGGCGACGAAACTCAGACCAGTTGGTGGTTATAGTGGCCCTCTTGTTAGTTCCTACCATAATGCGACATTTGGCGCGCAGACGGCCATTTGCAAGTCTGACCATGAGTGTATCATTGTTTGGATCAATGTAGTCCAGCAGGTTCTCTTCAGTAGTGTACCTGAGAATACTGGTACAAGAAAGCAAGTGATTTACATGGACACAAATTGTTGTGTGATATGGAAGATAAGAGTGTGTTTTTGAGGTTACCATGCGCTGGCCTGGCTTGGCAAATGTTTTGTTGATTGTGCACACGTAGTACTTGATGTCAAATGTTGTGTTGATTGTGCACACGTAGTACTTGATGTCTGGCTCTTTGTGCCAGAACATAGCAAAGAGAGCGTCTACGTGGCGTTATAGAGCTTCACCTCATTACCCCAGTAACAGTGGTCTTCAAGCTCACCAAAGTACTGGATGCCACCAGGTACTCCTGCATTCAATTCAATGTAGGTGAGAAGCAAGTTAAGTATCGCTTGCAACAGCCGTAAATGTCATAGTTTGTTTGGGAAAAGAAATTTCAGTTATATAACAGCATAGGCGGGGGCTTAGGGGTTGTTTGGATTGAACCCAGACCAGCCCTACAAAAACGATGGCGTGCCAGAATTTTGGCGAAGAAAACTGCCGCCTGGAACTTGCTCGTGTGCTAGTACAGAATCACAAAGGTTGGCTAAAAAATTGGCAGCCATTGGAAAATTCGGCTACAATCGAAACGGTTGCCCACACTGTGGTCAACAGCCAAAAAATTTATTGGTGAAATTTAGACCTTACATTGAATATTTGAAACAAACAACAAGACTAACTCAGGCAGGAAACCCCTAAGCAAGAGAATCTGCCTCAAAACCAATACTAAGTTTTTCTGTACGCGAGAACATACCTGAACAACCTAAATAAACTGAAGTGCCACTCTCTTGCATTATCTGCATCTTCCCCGATTGCTCCTAAATCTCACAAACCCATGGCCCTGGTGTAGATATGTAACCCATCATTTAGTAACCATCAAACTCAATAGTAATATTTATGATATATATGTAAAAAGGGATCAATGACATCATTGAAGCTCTAGCAGGTTTAAGTTTCAACTAAACCTATTCAGAATTAATTAACTGTAGAAAAAAAAACAGATTAGCGAGGAAGCATGAATCATGTCTAAGATATAGGAAAATGGCATCGATAATCTGCCACATAAATCATGCTTCCTGTACCATGGGAAGGAACGGAAACAAACTGAGAAGCTGAATGCATCTCTAAGAGATAGGAAAATGGCATCCCTGAATTTCATTTGCTGACACATATAGCCAAACAATTAGGATAAGATACCTTATTTGAGTTTTATGCTGATGGTTCCAGCCACGGAAAGCATTTGTCAATCTGTTGTCCAATGATTGGCAATCAAATTGATCCAATGTGTGCAGATTCTTCATGAGACCCAATTCAACTGGAAAAACAGAGTTAGGCAGTAAATAATTAACATGGCTCACCCTCACCTCCATGGGATCCATTTGCAGTACCATCTAGAGTAAAAGCTAGGCGAATAACATGAAAGCTTCAGGTTGTATCGCTCCCCTTCAAAGAAGAGCCAAATAATAGCAGTGGAAAACTTTCAGTCTCTTTGACCACTCTAAAAGCTACTCTGCATGAGGAAAAAAGCAATGCTATTAGTAAGAAATGGTAACTCATCCTCAGGTTTGGCAGAGGAAACTATAACACATGTCTATCAACTCACATTATTCAGGCGACGAATCCAAAAACAGCAAACAAGGCAATACTTACTAAATATACTTCATAAGACTTGGTTTCCATCAAGTGAAGAACCATAAACAGAGGCAAAGCAACTTATAACATCAGTCTAAAAAATTCAACACGTTTGTACTGATATTCAAAGAGATGCTTAGCACCCAAGCAACTCGCTGAGGAAGTCGATGTCTAAACATCAAAGGTTAACAGATGGACCTGGAAAGGCCGTCACTGCTACAATTTTCCTGGGCACCTCCTACATGGTCACAGATGGGTCTTTTCCCGAGGCAAGTCTGGACCATATTTTGATGACACATGAATTAAAATTAAATTTATTATGTGCTACTAACTCGTAAGCACATCGAATGCTTATCAAGCAAATAGAGACAAATCAAAAGAATGGCTCATGAGGAAGTCATATAGAACGTGCCTTCCTGTTATAACAGGGGTGCTCATGTGCATCGTTTCACCGTGAAATCCATCCTTCCAAAGTTCCCAGTAATAAGATTGGTTGTCATTCCATTTGTTCAGACCTTGTGTTCTGAAAGGAATCATACCATCAAAAACTTCCACTCGGTTTAAGCATTTAATTATACCACAAAATACTTAAATGAATTCCTGGCACAGCAAAGGGAGGAAACATATCAATTACCTTACCAAATAAGTAAGATGCCAGCACGTTGAATAATTGAGATAATCCGTAGATATCAAATCCCGTTCTTGCAGGCATTATTGTCTCAACAACTGCAATAGAAGAGCAGGCATTATTGCTCACAAAGTATCAAAACAGATCGCGCTTACTCAGTGCATGTTCTTAACTACTTCATTATAGCAGTTGGCTGGAACGGGACGATCGCGAGATTGGGAACTGCGAGGAGTAGTTCTTCAACATACAAAATCACATAGGCTCATCCAGTTAAGTTGATGAGCTTGTGTCATTACAATGTGATAAAGATAGCTCTGATTGTACTACATAATTCATGGTATAAAATGTCCAGCTAATTACTTTCAAAAAAGAAGAGGAAAGAGAAAGCACAATTTCAGAATATTAGGAGGTTTCAGTGTTTAAATTCTTATTAGGACAATTTGGGCAATAGCTTTACTATTTGATTCAATTTCTGGTGTAATTTCTGAGAGAAGAAACAAAAGTCTAAGTCATCATATGAAGGAGACATAAAAACACCTGATGAGTGTGAATGAACCGATACAGGTAGGAATCCAAGAACAACACACAAACACCCATGCATACACATAAACACACAACGAACCGTACCTTGATGGCGATGATGGGCAGAGCGCAGAAACACGAACAAGACCAGCGAATATCGATCGATGAACAACCAGAAATTTTGTACTCACATAACAACCACTTGCTAACATACAACATACACGAGCAGTAAGCATGGCAGCAACACATCCAGAAAAGAAAAGAACACCTTGGCTTAATGGAGGGAGGATTACCTCCATGGTAGCCTACAAGCAGAGCATAGTAGTGGCTGGACTGAGGAGGAAGGACAAACAGGCGAGGAGAACGATGCGCGTATATATGAAGGAGATGGTAAACAACAGAGCGATTAGGTCCAAATCATGAGCAGTAGATGCTAATTAAGCATCGAAAATCAAACATGAAAAGGAAGTATAATTCTAAAATAAAATTGGCACAGAACATTATCAAAGCTCTGTAGGTTTTCACTGACTCTGGGAAGATGGTGGACTCAGTATAGAAAATTTGAAATGACAAGAGAAATCAAATGTATAAAATAAACAATGCTGCTATATATCAACATGCAACTGGCGTGTAAACCAAGACATAACATTTACACATCTCAAATTATTAAGATTTGGTACAAATAAAAAAATTCAGAGGATAGACCTGTTGTCTTCCAATCTTGTCTCTAGTTCCTTTTTGTTCTCCCACAATAGAAATGCAACGCAGCTTCTGCTCATTCATGCACAAAGCATTTGCAATTATAAGTCAGTATGGGCAAATATTATTGTGGCCAAGCATGAAGAAAAGAGAAGTTCAGTTAACCAAGAAGACTAAAAGAACATGTATCATCTCATTAAAAACATTCAGGTCACTAAATGGAAGAAATGAGAACAGAAAAGTTCTGTTAACCAAAAAAACAGAAAATGGAGCTTTCCTTAGATCAAAGGTAAAGGACAATGCTATAGAATAGTGAATACAAAAATCACAATAAGAAATCTCTTCCAAGCAAACCAAATCAAAATCTGCACTGTGTGAGACTGCGGCCAGAACAAAATTAGGTTGGCAAGCTCCTTTAAGTAAAACTGAATTCTATTTGTGTGGTATCTTGACTGCAAGCTGTATCTCCTATTGAATATTATTGCTTCAATGCAAACAAAGACAAAAAAAACTATCCAGGTTACATGATTGTCTTTCTACAACCATCCTTTTCTATCTTCCATCACAATGAGAAAATATCTTGAATCAAAATAACAGTAAGCTTGAAGCAAAATACATGAAGTTGGTGAAATCTGATTCATCTGGTCTCCTATGTAGGTAATAGATATTGGATCCTCTCTCGTTTGGTTGCCACACAAAAAAATCAATTAAGCATCCAGAAGTAGTGATCCTTAAAACTTTCCCTAAACAAAAAGAAGAAATCAAATAGATGCGCGTAAAATAATTACATGAAAATAGGACTAATAGATGAGTTAGCTTGGAGTTCCTACATTTGACAGCAAAAGGTAAGACTGAGCTGAGGGTTTGCTTCTTTAAGTAACTGTGCACTGTACATGTTGAAGCATGTGGAAATTGAATAATACTGGCCTATCTGGGATGTGGGCATTTTTTTAGGCCAGGGCAGCAATAACTTTAGAGTGGCCATGAAACCTACGGTGCTCACTGCCCTCAGGCTGTAAGCCATATGACAGTAAATCTTGAAGAGCATATTATTACTAAATCAAAGTTATATTCCAATTTATTTTCATTAAAGGAAACTCCTTCGCTGATCACATTTTCTTCAATGATGGCGTATATAAACTTGTTAGGGTGCTCTGTATCATGCGGTTTACAATCATGAGGATCAGTTAAATTGTTCAAATGTTTTGCTAACCAATCACCAGTCCCTGTGAACTATGGATATTTGAGAAAAAGAGATTACTTGTCGAATAATCCTATAAGGATAGTGAATGAAGAGAGAACATACATGTGGGATTCAGAGACATGATGATCAGGAAGATGTGCATGAGAAGAGAGATGGGGAGGATGACTATACCTGTAGCAAGTAGACACCACGACCACGAGCTGGTCGCTCCCCTGGAGCTCAGAGTTGGACTCCAGCTTCAACCTTGAGACAATCTGCAGTAAGAAAAACGGAAGCGAGGTGAGCAAACCGTCAAACAGATGGCGGGCACTAAAAGAATTGAGAAACACTATGCCCATTTAGCGGTGACTGTAAAATATGGTGGGTCTTTGCTAGGATAGGATTTTTGAAGTAATCATGTCAGTATCAAAGGCGGCAAGAATTCATTTTATTTGCCGTGTTCTTCGCTACCTCTATCATCACATCCTCCATAATTTGAATTTTCATTAGCTGATCAAAGCTTAGCGCACACTTCAACACCATCAGGCACCTCGTAACTTATGTAAATGTGCACTTAAAAAATTCAAAGCATTAAGCCCCAATCTCCACCATCCAGGAAGAAATGAATTAAAGAGCGGGTGGACCATGGTCCTGAATCTCCTCTCTCATAGTGAACAACATAAGATAACTGGAAATAACAGAGCCCCCCTCTGATTCCAAATTCGACGATGTCATCCCCATATATTGCTTCTGATGCCATCAGTTGCAGTGAGCAAACAAATGATGGAAGGCGAAATGTAAACATCAAACAATTTGGAAAATAAAAGCGACAAGGGATTTATTTTACCAAAAGAAAATTATATGCTTTTCCTGGGAATGCTGCTGCTGCTCATTATGTTTTAATGCTAGCTTTCATCCCAGGATTGATAGGGATAGCGAAAATTGAAATAGGAAATTGCTTGGTTAAGAAAAGATAGAGACGTGTGAGTGTGTCCTTAGTTCTTAGGGAAACAGAGAGTTCTTAGGGCTCAATACTATTACCTAAGTGTTTTACCAACAGTGTCCCAAACACCACCATACTGGTTCATGCCTAGAACTGAAACCACCTTGGAACTGCTATCTTCATGATGCACAAGTCCTTGAGGGTCTCCAGGTTCGTTCGCTGCAGCTCGTCCTGTGCGCGGTCATCGGCGAGGGGTGAAACAGAAATGCTAATCAATGAGACCTAAGCCCAAACCCTAACAAACAAAACAAAGGGAACAAGTCCCATGAGACTCCCTGCTCGCCTCTGGC
This sequence comes from Thinopyrum elongatum, assembly GCA_011799875.1. NCBI lineage: Eukaryota > Viridiplantae > Streptophyta > Magnoliopsida > Poales > Poaceae > Thinopyrum > Thinopyrum elongatum. The sequence continues at coordinate 323,814,933 of CM022299.1, read as the reverse complement.
AGAAGCGAGGGGGAGGGGGAGGGGCCTCTGAATTTTGGGGGCCCGGGGCGGCCGCCCCCCTGCCCCCCATCAGGGCCGGGCCTGGTCGAGAGATGGGGGTCGTGCGGAGACCCGGGGCTAGGTCTTGCCAAGTGCTTTCGATCTATTATGTACCCGTCTCGTGTTTTTTTCTATCGTTGGCACAGTAAAAAGGGACGTGGACATCGCGGTTACTCGCCCTTGTAGCGACTGTTAATGTGTTTGATGGGTTAATGTGCCCCCACCTTCTTTACTCGCTTCTAGATAAAATATCACAAGTTAAATTTAAGTTTTTTATCTTTAGTTAATTGCTGAAATTAGGGATGAAAAGGGACATAAATGCGCCTAACCAAAATCAACAAGAACATGCACACGGACGCATCGGGTTGGCTAGCTCATGTTCGCTCGTTCGCTTGCGCAACACGCAAACCGCCGCCGTCACTACCTAGGTTTACCTCCTGCACTGCCGGCCACCTCCACCTGCCGCTCTCATTCATGTTCTCTGCTCCTCTTACTTGTCATATCCGTCGTCTTCCTCCACCGTCCGTCTGCTTGCCCCCGTCCTCGGCTGTCGTGAGCTCGCCCACCTCCTCAACTGTCGTGAGCTCGCCCCTCTCCTCCACGTTCCCCACCGCATGCATCTCTGGTGTTCCTTGGCCCCGTTCCATTCGTGATGGCAACCAGCTGTAGCCTACCATGTTCGGTGAGAGAGGGTGCACCTAGGTGAGCTACCCTCACTCTACACCCGGTTATTTCCATGATGTGTTGCTTTATTTTGTGATGTAGAATGAAAATTGGAACTCATGTAATGGAAAACTTCATATATTTGTATGTCTGATGCGCCAAACTTGTTGGACAACAAGTATATATGCCATTTTCTCTACTATTGTTGCTTAGAATTGGCTGAAATTTGAATTAGCACTACTATAAATATACTTGATTTTTTGTATTTTTTAGGTTATTCTGGGCGGTTCAAATTTTTACCCCAAATTTTAACAAGTTTGGACAGATTTTGTAGTGTCATTTTCTCTTTGTTCCCTGTCCAGCATTGGCTGAAATTTAAACAACGGCACTATGAATATACTTGTTTTTCCGTAATTGTTTGAGTTTTTTATGGGCAGTTCAGATTTTCACTCAAAATTAGAACAAATTTGGACAGAAGTCTGAAATCTCGTTTTCTCTTTGCTCATTCTCCATAATTGGCTGAAAGTTGGACACTGCACTACTAGGACTATACTTCTTTTTATGTAAAAAAGTAGATTTTCTTGGGCAGGCTAGTTTTTGGACAAAATTTAAATTTCTTGCGGCATTCATACAATTGCATGAGCTACTAAAATTTTGTTTTTTGTTTAGGGGTAATTTTTTATTTTCCACCATCTCATTTTTGTCATATGGTAAAGATACACCATCAAGTTAAGTGTGTGTTGCATTTTGTTTAAAGGCAAAGCAAAGATGAGACATTTTATCAATTGTAATATAAGGTGGGGCATATTTGCCCAGGCAGAGCAAACGTGGGGCAAATGATCAATTAGCCCCCAACGAGTCATCAAATGCGATAGATCAGTTATATTTAGATTTGTTTGACTTTTTTTGGTCAGAATGTCATAACCAAATGGACTCTACATTTCCAATGCTTTGCCGACAAACCATGAGAGTAGTGGTGATGGGGCTCTTGATAGCTACAAGGAAGTCGTCCGCCTAATGAGCAAAGCAGATCGGGATGTAAATCCGTCATACCTTTAGTTGAGACCAAAGAATAAGACTCCAACTCGGTCACTCTTGGAGCACCACACCTACATTGACCAGTTCAGCCCAACACACAAGACCAATTAAGCTAGCTAGAAGTGTAGATCTTACTCACAACCCACATGATTGTTCCTTCTACCCTTCCATATTTCAAAACTCTCAGTTAACTAACTAGTATAAATTATCATATTTACGATTACGATATTTAAATGGGACAATTACACTTTTGCCCTTGTGCCAGCCCGTGGGTTTTACCCTTACCTTTTGTCTCTGCTCAGTTTTGCCCTTAGATTTGTCTTTGAGGTCGTCTGAATGCCATTTCACTATTTGACCAATACTTTGAAAATTCATAACAAATTCACATGAACTCATAAAAATGCAAATAAGATATCAAGATGTTCAGAAAAACATTACCTTTATGTGCATGTCATTTGCATTCAGGGAAAAAGTATTATTCAAACAACCCAAGATTATTAATGTTATTAACATTATTAAAAATAAAAAATTATAAACAATCATTTTTTCATGAATACAAATTACAGGCAAGTATAGGTATTGTTTTCTGAACATTCTGATATCTTATTTGCATTTTTGTGAGTTCATATCAACTTGTTATGAAGTTTCAAAATAATGATCAAATTCATTTGAAAATTCATAACAAAGTTATATGACCTCAGAAAAAGGCAATTAAGATACCAAGATGTTCAGAAAACATCACCTACATTTGCATGTAATTTTTATTTGTGAAAAAGTATTGTTTATACCTTTTTGTTTTTAATAATGTTAATAACATTAATAACCTCGGGTAGTTTAAGCATTACTTTTTCCCTTAATGCAAATGGCATGCACATAAAGGTAATGTCTTTTTAAACATTTTGATATCTTATATTATTTTTTATGGATTCATATGAATTTGTTATGAATTTTCAAAGTATTGGTCAAAGGGCACTCGGACGACCTCATGGACAAATCTAAGGGCAAAACTGAGCAGAGCCAAAAAGTAAGAGCAAAACTCGTGGGGTGATTCCGACTAAGGGTAAAAATGCATTTGTCCCTATTTAAATACCTCCAAATTTATGGTTAGCATTTAAATACAACCACATTTGTGGTTAGTTACAAAATGCAACTGATCTATACATAAATTTTCTCAGAAAACACTAATGAGCTTGCCAAGGACCGAGGGAGTAGCGCCCCCGGATTTAGTGCTGGTCCGCTCCTTGCCCTGCAGAGATTCAGAGGTTTTTGTGTCAGTGTTTGCCCAACTCTTTCCCTTCTTGATCACCTGACTATCCTTCTGCACCAGTTTCTCAGTCCCCTCCTGACCCATCTTCTCTTCAGGCAGTGCCTGCACCTTTAGGCTATCCACACCCGCCAGACCGTGATCAGTGTCAGACATCACGACATCGATCTTGCTTGCTTTTGCACCCTCCATGGTGCCCCATCCCCAGCGTGATCAGGAGAGGTGGTGTCCACGTCGATGCCTGGGGGTTTAGTTGCAGCCGGAGCTAAGGCAGGGCATCCACCGGCATGTTTCTGGTGATCAGATCGGGCCCGAAGGCCGACGGGTAGTCGAGTCCAGGAACCAGGGTCTGCGCGTGATCACCAGCCACTGGGAGGATAGCAGCCGACAAAGGAGGAGGCTTTTGGTTGTTTGAGCCCTCTTCCTCAGTCTGCGGAGGAGTGTTGTGAGTCTTGTTTCTTCCGGGGGCAGGTTTGAGAGCACTGGCTGCTGCGATCGCAACCTGCACCAGGGGGTCTGCAAGCACTTCCTTCGGGACTTCTCCATATCTCACAGTCGCATGTCGAACCAGATCAGTCTGCGCACCCCTAGTGTTCTCTAGTTCAAACTGGAGGAAGCGACAAGCCCTGCTAGCATCAGGATCCCCAAACCTATCACTACTGAAACTGTTCTTGAAAGGGGAGGCACGCAGTGCTGTCGAGTACCTCATCTCTTGGAGGTCCATCGACAGCTTACAATCGCGTTGGCCATGCCCTAGAAACCCACATGAGCTACAGAACCGAGGAACCCTCTCATATTTGACATCTAGGAAGTACACTTCGTTCTTAGCAAAATCATGAAACTCTATGTGGTCTCTAAGAGGCTCATCTACATCATGCTTAATGCGAGTTCTAAAGAACTCTCCCCATATATTACCTTCCCTATTAGTGTGGATCTACATGACTTCTCCCAACTGTTTTCCAATCTCTCTGGCCAAAGGAACCGAGAACATGATGGGGGGGGGGGGGCATCATAGACACGCGCCCAAACTGGCATGTGGGCGATCTCAACATCTACGTGCCTGACACCTCCATCAACAATAGAGCTCAGGAAGGGGTCATCCTTGTGCGTCCACGGCTCGTTGTTGATGATGAACTTGAAGTCTCCCTTCCTTTCGAACTCAAGGAGGAAGCGATTGTTCTTGAGAGGGGAGTGGGCGAGGTGTCCCCTCAGCCCTCACTTGTTCTTCAGCTCCTTGAACAGTCCCCCGATGCTGAAAGCTGCATGGAGAAGAATAGCCCAACGGCTATCCATCGCGTGTGCATAGCTACCCGCTCCTTGCTCAGATCCAGCTGCACCACATTGGATGCCCGCCTATCCATGGAGGTGGGGAAGCTCGGAGCCACCACGGCCGTCCTAACTCTCCGAGCAGCCAGGCCTCCTTACCCCATAGGAGGGCGGGCCATGTATCCTCCCCCGTGAGGACTCTCCATGATGCAACGGCCAGGAGCCCAGCCCGTCGTTGCCTTTCTGCTCCATCTTCTCGGTCAGCTTCATCGTAGGGTTGTCTTGGGGTGAGTTGTTTCCTACCATGGATGGGTTTCTTGGATGAAATGGGCTCCTCTCTTCTCTCCATGATCCTTTAAAGCCGCTTCTCAATCACCGCATGCGATCTCCTCTCCATCGGATCCACGATTTGCTGATTCACTTCCTCGGTACACACTCACGGATCTGCATTCTTTCGGCCTGTCGTTCCTTCTTTGTCTGGCGGATCGGTCTGTTGTGGCATGGTGATTTTTCCTGCTCCTGGATCATGATCTCTTTCTCAGAGTTTCTAATAAAATTCCTCTCTCCATTGGTGCACTTTATCCCGGATCTTCTCAAATCCCCGATTAGAGGGCGAGTTGCGATTTCTTTCAGAAACTTGTCGATATTTTCTGTCCTCCTTCCTATCCACAATGATTTTCTGGATTATACACCTTGTCCTGATCCACGCATCACGCAGCCCTAGCGGATCCGTACTCACCTGGAATCCCTCAACTCTTCTGTTGGTTTTTTCTTGTGATCTCAGATCCACACGGCGATCACCTCGAGATCACTCTTGTCGGGGCTCCGCAAATCACGGAGCGAGACATGAATGTAGCAATGCCGAACCTACCTCGGATGTGCAGGACATGAAGGGTGAGGCTGAAAATGATGGTACTGAGCCGAGTAAGAAGAAGAAAGGGTCTGCTACAGAGGTTGAGGGGAACATCAAGGAGAGTGCGGGTGGTGTGGAAGCGACTGGCCCTGGGGCTCCCGGCATACCGACGGGCACTAATGGTGGCGCCTATCAGGGCCCATGACGATCCTAAGCTGGAACTGCCGGGGTTTGGGGCAACCCCAAACAGTTCAAGAACTTGTGTGCCTAGTGCACACCTACAAGCCCAAGCTGGTGTTCGTCTTGGAAATGTAGCAAAGCAACTCCTATGTCAATAAACTTAAGTGGAGTTTACGACTAAAGCATTGTATCACGCACCCTGGCACCGGAAAGAGTGATGACATTGCGCTTTTTTATGATGAAAGTCTGGAAGTAATAAAGGTTGTTGTTGGCCCTCGGTACATTGATGTATTGATACGGTTGAGCTCAGGTAGTGTTCAGTGGAGCGGCACTTTTGTCTATGGTGAACCGAAAGCACATGAGAGGCACAATATGTGGGAGTTGTTGAGAAGGATAAAAATTTCATCTAATGTACCATGGTTCATGATTGGTGATTTCAACGAAACCATGTGGCAATCCGAATACTTGTCTATGGCAAAGAGATTAGAAAGATACATACAAAATTTTTGTAGGGTTCTTGCTGAGCGTAATCTTTTTGACATGGGTTTCAAAGGCCCTATGTGGACATACAATAATAAGCATGTGACGCCCCCGACTCAATCGTGCACTAATCATACACGCAAACATGCACGATCAAGCACAGGGACTCACGGGAAGATATCACAACACAACTCTAACACAAATAAACAGAGATCCACGAATATTACAGACCAGGGATCACGAGGATCCGAATACATAAGTCAGTCATACAAATAATATCTGGGTACAAACATAGTTAGTCAAGGTTTGCCTTAAGAAGGCTAGCACAAACAACGACTCTAGATCGAAAGGAGAAGGCCTCCTGCCTGGGACCCTCCGATCCTACTCCTGGTCGACTGGCTCGATCCAGTAGTACGTGCTGTCTGGACCCTCCTGGTAGTAAGCTCCTGCGGGGACATCTGGCTCCGGAGCTCCATCGTCTGAGGTAACATCAAAAGGGGAATGGGGGAAAAAGAAGTAGCAAAGCAACCGTGAGTACTCATCCGAAGTACTCAGCAAGCAAGGATCTACACTACATATGCAACATTATCAAAGAGAGGCTGTATATGTGGACTGGGCTGTAGAAAAGCCAGAATAGAGAGAAGGCTTAGTCCTATCGAAGACTAGCATCTTCACGAAGCCACCATCTTGCAGCAATTAGAAGAGTGCAGAAAAGCATTTTATTAAGCAAGCATGTTGAGGCAAATCCTAGAGATCCTTCCTCGACACCCTGCGAGGAAGCGATCCCGGAGCTTTAATTAATTAAACAAGTATCCAGTTCAAGTAATAGATCGGGATACCAAACTGAGCGTCCTGTTATCGTGGACACGGCTATTCGAATAGACCACTTCCCTGCAGGGGTGCACTACTGTTACCCAACACGCTCGATCACCTCTGGCCGTACACACTTGCTGGGTAATGCCCGACCTCGGGAGATCGACACGAAGCAGCGCCCTACCTAGGCTCAACAGAGAGGTCAACACGCCGGACTAACCTATGCATCCAGGGGTCTTGGGTAATCGCCCCGGGCGCTCCTGCGCATTGCGAGACTGGCCAGGGAGCAGGCGCGACACTGAACTCGTCAGTGAAGTATCCAACCCAACCCCAACAATCAGCCCGCACGGTGAACTGTGACGTCTGATGAGCTTTCGGGAGAAACGTACGACGTAGAGGGCCCCATAAACCATTATCCCACGTGGTGGTAGTGCGTATAGGCCATTGGCCAACTCAGATCAATTACCCAAATCCGTTAGTGAAAGTGCGTTATATCGACTAGAGGGGGGGGGTGAATAGGCGATTTTTACAAATTCGTCACTGAGGAATTACAAGGTGAGGAAATTCCTAAGCGACGAACTACTTAGCAGCGGAATGAGTACTCAGATGCAAGCATAACAGAGCAGTAGCACAGTCATCATGATGAAATGAAAACAAGCACAGAGTACGAGTAGCGTAAACACAGGATAAGCAGGCTGAAGACAAACTGACTGAAGAAATTGAACTAAGGAAATTGAGAAAGTCTTCAGACAAAGTCTTCAAACAGTAATGATCAAATACATAGCAAGTATGCGAGGAAATGAAAGGGTTGAGGAAATAGAACCAGTAGCTCGGTGAAGACACTGATTTGGTAGACCAGTTCCAACTGCTGTGACAGTTGTACGTCTGGTTGGAGCGGCTAGGTATTTAAACCTGAGGACACACAGTCCCGGACACCCAGTCCTGAACACACAGTCCAGGACACCTAGTCCTCACCGTATTCTCCTTGAGCTAAGGTCACACAGACCTCGCCCAACCACTCGTGGTAAGTCTTTAGGTGACTTCCAAACCTTCACATACTCGGTCACTCGGCAATCCACAATTTCCTCTTGGATGCTCTAGACCATGACGCCTAACCGTCTGGAGGATGCACAGTCCTCAAAGGTAACAAGCGTCGGTTCCACACAGGAACAATCTCTTCAGTGATGCTCAATCACTTTGGGTTTGTAGGTGTTTGGGTTTTTGGGTTTTTCCTCACTTGATGATTTTCGCTCAAAGTCCTCGGAGGATGGGATGCTCTAAATGACAAGTGTCAATCTATTTCTTGGAGCAGCCGACCAGCTAGTGGTTGAAGGGGGCGGCTATTTATAGCCTAGGGAGCAGCCCGACATGATAAGACATAAATGCCCTTCAATGATATGACCGTTAGGTGGGTAGATATTTTGGGACAGCTGGCACGTAGCACAGCAACGGTCGGAAATTTGAGTATCAAATTCCTCAGGGCTATCATGATCCTCACTTGTAGGCAATCCGCACTGGCGAATTTCTAACTCCTCAGTCAGAACAAATTCCTCAGAGAACAGAAGAACTTCGTCTCTGTCACTGAAGAACTTGACTAAACTGTATGAGATTTCCAATGGCTTCACTCGAAAGGATTGGGTAGGTGTAGGATTTTGAGTTGAGCATCACTTGGAAATTTTTCCTTAGTTTTACCTCGACCCCCTTTAACAGTACGGTGTTTCCAATGACTCAAGAAGAAGAAAATGAAACTACGAAAACAAAAGTCTTCACGCTTCATAATCCTCGCATGAATATCAAGTCTTCAGGGTCACACCAATTTCTTCACTTTCAAAGTCTTCAAGAAAACCAAAGTCTTCAGTTGAAGACATTCATTTTTAGGGGTCGACATTCATCGTAAATAACAAACTCCTCATAGACTTATAGACCTGTGTACACTCACAAACACAGTAGACCCTTAACCTATAAGTCTTCAATACACCAAAATCACTAAGGGGCACTAGATGCACTTACAATCTCCCCCTTTTTGGTGATTGATGACAATATAGGTTAAGTTTTCAACGGGGATAAACATATGAAGTGTAAATACTAATATTGAGGAATTTGATTGCAAGATATAGAGGAACTCCCCCTGAAGATGTGCATATTTGAAGAATTTGCTTTGAAATAGCAAATGCACATTGTTGAGTAATATCATGGAGATCTCCTCCTATATCTTGAAATTCATACACGCATTTATCATATGATATGAAGAATTTGAAATGCATGATGAAATATGGTGTCTGACGGAATTCAGCATGCGTGCATTAAGGTACTTGAGGAAATAAGCATGCAGAAAGCAGTTCAAAAGTATCAGACCACCATAGGACTTAAGTTTACAACTCATCAGAGCAAACACCTCAGAAGAGCAAGAGTTGAAACTTAACAGAAATATAGCCCATATATAAGACCCGCTTGAAGACTAAACTCAAATTTCTCCCCCTTTGTCATCGAATGACCAAAAGGGACGAAAAATGAGGACTAACGCCCCTAAAGAATATCATCATGATGTCGATGGAGGAGCGCCAGCATTGTTGGGGTCGTCTATTGAGGTAGGGCCTACCGCAGTGTCGTTCAAGTCTTCAGCTTCATCCGTCTCGCGCGATGAAGAATATGAACTGGCAACAAGCTGAGGAACTTTGACTTTCTTGAATTTCTTCGAAGGAGGCTGGGACCAGTCAAAGTCCTGTTGGAAGCCCATCTCCTTGAGTTCTTCAGCACTATGAAGATTAGACAGAATCACCCAAGTGCGGTCAAAGACTTCATGCAAGTAGTAGTGATTCTTCTTCACAGTATTTTGAGTGACTGTCATGTTCTGAAGAATTGCACCAAACTGACGCTTGACCCACTTGTGATTTCGATCAACTTTCTGATGAAGACTAAGGAGAAGTTCACGATCAGTCATCACACGCGGAGCTGTGGCTTGAGGATGATGTTCTGAAGCTTTGGCGGCAGAATCTTGAGTTGCAGAGTCATCATTGGTGGAATAGGAAGTAGCTTTGCGAAACTGTCCATCCAATGGACGAGTACCTTCATCAATAACAGCAGCTTTGCCCTTCTCGTCAGCTGAGGAAATAGTCCGTTTGAGGACTTCAATAGGGGGCAAATAGCTGAGATGATTTTGAAAGTCAGCCATGTAATGAATTGAAGACCTTGATCTGATGAATCTCATGATCCAGGGAGCATAAGGCTTCAACTCAAAAGGCGACAGAGCAGCATTGGCCAAAGTCCTCATGAAGAAATCATGGTAGTTGATAGGAATACCGTGAATGATATTGAACAGCAGATTCTTCATAATGCCAACAACTTCTTCATCATCAGAGTTGTGGCCTTTGATTGGACTGAGGGTTTTGGTCAATATGCGATAGACTGTCCTTGGCACATAGAGCAATTCCTTGACGAGGAATTTGGTCCTTGGAGCTTGGCCTGGCTTCAAAGGCTTCATCAACACTTGCATCAGATGATCAGACAGTTCAGGTTCAACATAGAGAAGCCTAGCACCTTCAGTGGGAGGACTGACTGGGACGGCATGAAGCAATTCAGAGGCCGGTGTTTTGAAATGAGTATTATCGGTCATCCAGTCCAATACCCATGAATTGACATCATCAACATTTCCAGTGATGTGCAGCATGGCGAAGAATTGAAGAATGAGTTCTTCATTCCAATCGCAGATGTCGGTGCAGAAATTGAGTAACCCAGCGTCATGAAGAACACTGAGGGCTGGGGTGAAGCAGGGTAGCGATTCCATATCTACATGAGGAATTTGCTCATGTTCAAAGATCTTATCCTTATCAACCAGCAATGAGGAGTAGAAGTTCATCTGGCTTGCAGTCCAGAAACGCTTGCGACGAAGACGAGCAGAGTCATAGGGATTGTAGTCAGTGAAGAATATGTGCTCGTTGAAGAAATCCTCAGCATTAAACTTCTGCTTCTTGGAGTGAGGGTTCTGTGGCTTGGGCTGAAGATTAACAGTTGAAGAATTTACAGCCTCTTGAGGTGTAGCCACTGGAGCCACTGGCTGAGGAATTTCAGCAGCAGCCTTGGCCTTCATTTCTTCAGACATATGTACATCAGCGCTAGTGGCTGGAACTTCTTCAGGTATAGAGTGAAGTGAAGCTTGACGTTCATCAGAGCCCGTATGAATTTCTTCAGTTTGCACAGGAGACTGAGGAACATGATGTAGAGGGGTTGTCAGAGGTGAATTGGGGTGATGACTTTCCCAAAAGTCGTCATTCAGAATAGGTGTTGTAGACCCAATATCCACATCCTCATCTTCTTCAGTCCCTTCGACGCCTTCCTCTTCAGCTGTGAACTGAGGCATGGGCGATGATACCAGTGGGGTTGAAGAGAAAGTATCCACTTCAATTTCTTCATCCATCTGCTCTGTCGAAGCAGCAGAAGGATCTTCTTCATCAGATTTACTTGGAATTTCATATTCCTCACCAAAGGGAATGATCTCCTTTGATGGCATGCTTGATATTGGAATAGCATCAATTGGCTTGTTCAGATTCCTCAGGCACAGTAGCAGATGCTTCAACTGGCCTGGATTGCTCTTCAGGCGCAATATTGGAGGTTGCCCTGGCATTTTCTTCAGAGACTGGAATTTCTTCATCAGCTCTGGCGCTTTCATTTTCTTCAGCAGACTGAACAGATGTTCCAGTCTGAGGAAATTTGGGTTGCGATGAAGCTGCAACACTTGGAGTAAATCCTTTTGCCATTCTGACGAATCTGACTTTGGCACCTAGCCAATCTGCATGGAATGCATGAAATTCATCACTGAGTGCTTTGATCTCAGCCTGCATAGACACAAGTTCTTCAGGAGACATTTTCACAACATTATTCTTCAGAAAACGCTCCTTCTTGTACTGAGCCTTCTTCACCTGCCTGGCCTTTTCAAATTTCCATTTTTCTTCATTTATGAAGGCCGTCAACATGTGACTTTGACCAGGAGTGAGGTTTAATTCAGGCAAAGGTGTGTTAGGGTTCTTGTGCCATAGATCAATAAAATCAAGGATCTTCCTTGGATCCAGCATGAGGGGCACAGCACTGCCTTTGGCTCTAGTGGCCCTTTGTTGTCGATCTCTGATGAGCTCAGCTAATTCTTCATCATCAGCTTCGTCTTCGCTTGACGGAACCTGAAAGGCGACTTGCTTCTTGTGAGGACTTGGCCTTGTGCCTCGTCCAGCAGTGGCCTTTTTCTTCAGCAAGGTCGGAGTTGTTGAAGACTGAGGTGGAGCTGAAGAACTTGCAGAGACTCCTGAAGCAATTGAGATTCCAGTAGTCCTTTGGCATGTGGCAAGATGCACAGGTGCTGAGGACTTTGCAGGAGCAGCTGAGGATTTTGCAACCGAGGGAGTTGGAGCTGCTTTTGAGGAATTTGCTTGAGGAACAGGCCGTGAGGGCATTGCAGCTGAGGAACTTGTCTTAACAGCTGATTTCTTCAGCATAGCCTTCTTAGGCTTGATAGCAGAGGCCTCAGCGGCGGCGGCAACAGAATCTTCATGGAATTTCTTTACTGCCTCTTTAGCCACTTTGGCCAGCTTGGCTTGACGCTTAGCCCACTCCTGAGGAAATTCCTCACCTCTTCTGATGCTAGTGGGATCAGCTTCTTGGCCAGGAGCCAATGGAGGTCTTGGACATGGAGGGTTAACAGCAAATTTCTTCATGTACTTGGGAGTGACATAGCGATATTCCCTCCATTCTCTTGCCCATCTCCTCTCAATCTTCTGAATGCGCACTTTGCGCTGATTTTTGTTCTCCTTGCCATGAGTTGCTTCATCAGGAGTACAATATTCATCATAGATGTCATCAGGGATCTCAAAAGCAGTATTTGTTTCTGGCCTCTTTCCTCCCTTCTGAGGTCTTTTACCATCAGCCATTTTCTTCACTTGAGGGTTTTGAACAATCGAATTTTCTGATGAGGTGTGCAATTTTTCTTCAAGGAACGCTGCAAATGAGTTAAGTTGATGAGAACCTAGAGATTCAGCAGCGGACATGTGTACCTGTGAACAGAATATAGGTGCGAAGAGTTTTGGAGAGGTCATATGCGTTCTCAGAAGATTTCCAAAAGTATCAAGTTTGAGGAAGATGACCAGGGGTGTCTTGAGGAATTTCACTAAGCATTTTGACTTAGGTTCCAGAGTTGTGTAGATTGAAAATCCACACAATTGAGGAATCTTGAAGAAAAACGTTGCTTAGAGAAACTGATCAAGGACAGAAGCAAGTTGGTGTTTAAGAACATGAAAGTTGAAGAATAAACACCTTTTGAAGATTTTGTGGAAATCATCAGAATCAACAAGGGCAGTAAAAATAAATTTTATTTACCCTTGACGAAGAACACGATGAACTGAGAGTGGCAGTGGAGATGTTCGTCCGTTCAGATCTTCCACGCCCTAACTTGGCGATGGAAAACAGCTACGGCGGCGGCGGAGTGAGGATTTCCGCGGCCGACGTGAGTACGACGGCGACGAGGTCGAGGCAGTGAAGCTCTTCCTCACCGGCGACGATGGAGTGTAGCGGCGGCGCTAGGTCTGAGAGCTCGAGCGAGGGAGTAAGATCGAGTGGGGTAAATGAGCTCTGAGGAGGGTGAGGGGTATTTATAGCAGAGGTGAAAAACCGCTCGTCCGAAGAAAATGGACAAACGTGCCCCTGACCCTTCTCATCCTAGCGACATGTGTCACCCACGAACTGTGAAGTGGAGATCGTGTTAGATCGAGGGTGAATAGATAAATCTTATCGAGGGATAAGGAACGGTTTGAACGGCAAAAGCCGAAAATTCAGATAAGAATATTTTAATGTTTCGTTCGCAAATTCTTCAGCTGTCAAGGACACAGTGAAGACTTTGAACGGGTTTCAAATAGAACGCACATGAAGAATTTGTGAACGGACTGGATTGAGTTTAGAATTGAGGGGGAACGGGTCCGATCACATTCACTTAGAAGAAACACAACTTGAAGAATTAGCAATAAGTGAATGCTGTAGAGGACAGAAAACTCAAATATATATATATATAGTCAATGAAGAACATAGACGGAAAGAGTGAAGATTTTGCAAAGTTGAAGAATTTGAAAATTTGAAGAATTTGCACAATGATGAAAAACACAAATTTTGAAGATTTTCAACTTTTTGTGGTGGCGTGACCCACCGTGTAAGAATGATGATTTCAGACACCGCGTACAATTGTCGTAGGGCTCTGAGAATCAAATTCTTCATTAATTTCTTCACACTTAGAGGGTTATTCTTCATTGATTGAAGAAAAAGGTTTCTTCGTGTGTTGCACATCTAAGTCATCAATTTGCATAAGTGTTAGGATGTGTGTCCTTTTCAAAGGACATTCGAAGATTCTAAGATATTTAGCTCACACCGCAACTTGCTAAATCTCTTCTCATCCAAGGGCTTTGTGAAGATATCCGCTAGCTGTTCTTCGGACTTCACGGGATCAATAGAGATGTCACCCTTCAACACATGATCTCGAAGAAAATGATGACGAATCTCGATGTGCTTTGTCTTCGAGTGCTGAACTGGGTTATGAGCAATTTTGATGGCACTCTCGTTGTCGCAGTAGAGTGGCACATTCTTCACATTGATGCCGTAGTCCTTGAGGGTTTGCTTCATCCATAGCAATTGAGCACAGCAAGAACCAGCAGCAATATACTCAGCTTCAGCAGTAGAGAGTGATACGCAGTTCTGCTTCTTCGAGGACCAACATACTAAGGATCGTCCGAGGAAATGGCATGTGCCTGAAGTTGACTTGCGGTCCACACGATCACCGGCATAGTCAGAGTCAGAATATCCAATGAGATCAAAAACCGAGCCCTTGGGATACCATAATCCAAGGGTTGGAGTGTGAGCTAGATATCGAAGAATATGTTTCATAGCCTTATGGTGTGATTCCTTCGGTGTAGCTTGAAAACGGGCACACATGCAAACACTAAGCATAATATCCGGCCTAGATGCACATAGGTACAATAAAGAACCAATCATGGAGCGGTATACCTTTTGATCGAAGTCTATTCCATTTTCATCAGTGCATAGATGGCCATTTGTGGGCATAGGGATTTTGACGCCTCTGCATTCTTGCATACCGAATTTTCTCAGAACGTCCTTGAGGTATTTCTCTTGAGAAATGAAAATGCCATTATGTTGTTGACGAATTTGAAGACCTAAGAAGAATTTCAATTCTCCCATCATGGACATTTGATATTCCTCACTCATCATGTAAGCAAATTCGTCACTGTAATGTTGGTTAGTACAGCCAAAGATAATATCATCAACATATATTTGGCACACGAATAATTCATCATCATAGGTTTTGGTGAAAAGAGTTGGGTCGAGTGAACCGGGTTTGAAGCCTTTCTTCAGGAGGAATTCCTTCAGAGTATCATACCACGCCCAAGGGGCCTGCTTGAGGCCATAGAGGGCCTTATTGAGTCTGAAGACTTTGTCAGGATGTTTAGGATCTTCAAAACCTGGGGGTTGAGCAACATATACTTCTTCCTCAAGCTTACCATTGAGGAATGCACTTTTCACATCCATTTGATATAAGATGATATTATGATGGTTAGCATAAGCAAGCAATATGCGAATAGCCTCAAGTCTAGCAACAGGTGCAAAAGTCTCATCGAAATCAATTCCTTCAACCTGTGTGTAGCCTTGAGCTACAAGACGAGCCTTGTTCCTCACCACTAGGCCATTTTCATCTTGCTTGTTGCGGTAGATCCATTTGGTACCGATGATATTTTGCTTGCATGGGTCCGGTCGCTTGACAAGCTCCCACACATTGTTCAGCTTGAATTGATGTAATTCCTCTTGCATTGCTTGAATCCATTCAGGCTCCAGAAATGCCTCATCAACTTTGGTGGGCTCTGTGATAGAGACGAAAGCAAAATGCCCACAAAAGTTAGATAAATGTGAAGCTTTTGAGCGAGCCAGAGGACCTGGTGCGTTGATGTCGTTGATGATTCTCTCAATCTGTACTTCATTTGCAACGCAGGGATGAGCAGGTTGACGACTTTGATTTGGCTCAGCATTTTCTTCAGAGCCATTTTCTTCAGATGCGCCAGCATGCTGTTCTTCATGTTCTGGAATGATTTCTTCAGCAGATTCTTCGGTAGGAATGACATCCTCAGTAGCTTTGAACTTGATGGTTTCCTCAGGCGTCTTTTCATCTAGCACAGGAGGTAGGTGCTCTCTTTGCGAGCCGTTAGTTTCATCGAACCGCACATCTACAGTTTCAACAACCTTGTTGTGATAGGCATTGAAGACCCTGTAGGTGTGCGAGTCCTTTCCGTAACCAAGCATAAAACCTTCATGTGCTTTCGGTGCAAATTTAGAATTGTGATGTGGATCTCTAATCCAGCATTTAGCACCGAAGACTTTGAAATAACTCACATTGGGTTTCTTGTCAGTGAGGAGTTCATATGAGGTCTTCTTGAAGAATTTGTGAAGATATACCCTGTTGATGATGTGGCATGCAGTATCAATTGCCTCAGGCCAGAAGTGACGAGGTGTCTTGTATTCATCAAGCATGGTGCATCTTACGAACTCATATACTTTAGAGTGAAGAATATGACATCAAATTCATCAGACATATTTCATCAATTAAAGCAACATATGTATATATAGCAATGTGAGGACGTGAGAAATGAATAAATCATTTCTTCATGATTAGCTTGCGTCCTTTCAAGCATTTCAGGTCTCCAGCAAATTCTTCAGATGATTTAGTTCGTCTGGAGACCTGACCCTGCATAAGAGATTAGTTCCTTTTCTTCACCACCCACATCTGGAGGGGTGGCAAAGAGTTCATCATTCTGCGAGCTCCATAAGAGAAAGGTGGCATAGACGCCAGACCACTTCGTTTCACATAAGAGGGGTTAGGGTAAGCATATGAATAAGCAGAGAAATTCTTCGAGGACTTATGAACATAATGATTTGAAGAATAATGCATATATTCATAGCCCTTAGGCTTTCCCTGCGAAACAGAAGTGTTAGCACGATGATGTTCATGTGAGGACTTGGATCCATGTGAGGAATTTGATCCATAAGAGGACTTGGATCCATATGAAGACCTTGGTTCATGTGAAGAATTTGATCTGGGGTTCTTATTCTTCACAGGTGGTGTCATGAGGACATTCACCTGAAGACTTTCAAGGCACCTTTTGGGAACCCAGATTTTCTTCATAGGGGGACTATTCCTGCAGTTAGATCCAACATATCTAGCAAATACCTCACCATTCTGATTTTTGAACAGTTTATAGTTGGAGTCAAATGACTCATCAGATGAATATGAGGATTCACAAGTAAAGCCAGATAAAGTGGATGGATCTACGGGAGGTCCCTTCGCAGCAACCCATGAGGTTTTGGGATACTGCTCCGGTTTCCAGTAGGTTCCATCAGCATTGAGTTTCCTCTCAAAGGCAATACCCTCTTTCCTAGGGTTCCTATTCAAGATCTGCTTTTTGAGCACGTCACAAAGAGTCTGATGCCCTTTGAGGCTTTTGTACATGCCTGTCACATACAATTCCTTCAACCCTGCATTTTCGTCAGTGATACTAGTGGTATCCTCAGATGAGGAATTTGTGACCACAGAGATAGTTGAAGAATTTGTAGCAATGGAAGCATTTGAACATTCAGGTGAAGAATTAGCAGTTTCACGTTCAATGCATTTCAAGCATGGTGGAATAAATTCTTCCTGAGCGGAACTGATCTGTTGAGCAAGCAAAGAATCATTTTCCTTCTGAAGATCTTCATGACTCACCCTTAGCTTCTCAAGATCTTGCTTTCTTTGAAGAAATTCATAAGAAAGCTTCTCATGATCGGCTAGGAGAGTTTCATGACGACCTTGAAGGTTGTCAAACTTAGACTGTAGTTGCTGAAGATTATCAGTCAGTGTTTGAGTTCGATCCATTTCCTCACCTAACAGATCATCGCTTTTGTCTAGCATATTTTGAACCTTTTCCAAAGCCTTTTGTTGTTTAACAGCAATATTAGCAAGTTTGGAATAGCTGGGTTTGAGGTTATCATCAGATTCATCCTCACTTGATTCAGAGGAGGGATATTTGAGTACCTTGGCACCTTTTGCCATGAAGCAATAGGTGGGAGCATAGTCATCGTTGCCGTCATCAGCAGTGTTTACGGAAGGAGTGACAGAGGGAACACCCTTTTCCACAACATACCAGAGGTCGTTGTCAATTGCCTCAAGATGCATGCGCATCTTGTTCTTCCAGTAGGGGTAGTCCGTCCCATCGAAGGTAGGACACCCAGCTGAGACCTTGATCATGCCTGCAGTCGACATAACTAAAACTCCAGGTGGTTAAACCAAAATCACACAAAACAAGGGAGTACCTTGCTCTGATACCAATTGAAAGTGCGTTATATCGACTAGAGGGGGGAGGTGAATAGGCGATTTTTACAAATTCGTCACTGAGGAATTTCAAGGTGAG
The DNA here is from genome assembly GCA_011799875.1 of Thinopyrum elongatum. Classification (NCBI taxonomy): domain Eukaryota; kingdom Viridiplantae; phylum Streptophyta; class Magnoliopsida; order Poales; family Poaceae; genus Thinopyrum; species Thinopyrum elongatum. The sequence continues at coordinate 323,796,860 of CM022299.1, read as the reverse complement.
GAAATTCCTAAGCGACGAACTACTTAGCAGCGGAATGAGTACTCAGATGCAAGCATAACAGAGCAGTAGCACAGTCATCATGATGAAATGAAAACAAGCACAGAGTACGAGTAGCGTAAACACAGGATAAGCAGGCTGAAGACAAACTGACTGAAGAATTTGAACTAAGGAAATTGAGAAAGTCTTCAGACAAAGTCTTCAAACAGTAATGATCAAATACATAGCAAGTATGCGAGGAAATGAAAGGGTTGAGGAAATAGAACCAGTAGCTCGGTGAAGACACTGATTTGGTAGACCAGTTCCAACTGCTGTGACAGTTGTACGTCTGGTTGGAGCGGCTAGGTATTTAAACCTGAGGACACACAGTCCCGGACACCCAGTCCTGAACACACAGTCCAGGACACCTAGTCCTCACCATATTCTCCTTGAGCTAAGGTCACACAGACCTCGCCCAACCACTCGTGGTAAGTCTTCAGGTGACTTCCAAACCTTCACATACTCGGTCACTCGGCAATCCACAATTTCCTCTTGGATGCTCTAGACCATGACGCCTAACCGTCTGGAGGATGCACAGTCTTCAAAGGTAACAAGCGTCGGTTCCACACAGGAACAATCTCTTCAGTGATGCTCAATCACTTTGGGTTTGTAGGTGTTTGGGTTTTTGGGTTTTTCCTCACTTGATGATTTTCGCTCAAAGTCCTCGGAGGATGGGATGCTCTAAATGACAAGTGTCAATCTATTTCTTGGAGCAGCCAACCAGCTAGTGGTTGAAGGGGGCGGCTATTTATAGCCTAGGGAGCAGCCCGACATGATAAGACATAAATGCCCTTCAATGATATGACCGTTAGGTGGGTAGATATTTTGGGACAGCTGGCACGTAGCACAGCAACGGTCGGAAATTTGAGTATCAAATTCCTCAGGGCTATCATAATCCTCACTTGTAGGCAATCCGCACTGGCGAATTTCTAACTCCTCAGTCAGAACAAATTCCTTAGAGAACAGAAGAACTTCGTCTCTGTCACTGAAGAACTTGACTAAACTGTATGAGATTTCCAATGGCTTCACTCGAAAGGATTGGGTAGGTGTAGGATTTTGAGTTGAGCATCACTTGGAAATTTTTCCTTAGTTTTACCTCGACCCCTTTAACAGTACGGTGTTTCCAATGACTCAAGAAGAAGAAAATGAAACTACGAAAACAAAAGTCTTCACGCTTCATAATCCTCGCATGAATATCAAGTCTTCAGGGTCACACCAATTTCTTCACTTTCAAAGTCTTCAAGAAAACCAAAGTCTTCAGTTGAAGACATTCATTTTTAGGGGTCGACATTCATCGTAAATAACAAACTCCTCATAGACTTATAGACCTGTGTACACTCACAAACACATTAGACCCTTAACCTATAAGTCTTCAATACACCAAAATCACTAAGGGGCACTAGATGCACTTACAGTTAGGCGTATTTAATAACTCACGGAGACGATCAGAGTTTCTGATGCTCCGCCACAATATCTCTCTCGGGTGCCATCCTGGCAAACCCGACTGCAGAATTTCCCCGCGGGTACCCATCAGGGTCGACCCGCCTGTGACAAAGGTCAAAGTAACCGTGTGGTCATAACACCAAGGGGGAAAACCCCGAGGAATCACCCTCGGTGGATTCCACTCGATGAAATCATCAAGGTGAACATAGGAGGATTCACCCTCGAGGTTCACACTTGAGGGGTTGCACGACAGAGCCGTATCGGGGGTGGTTAAGGAGGAATCACCCTCGATGACCACGACCGAACAACTACACTGCAGAGTTATCATCAGGAGTGCGTTACGAGGTATCACCCTCGGCACTCGATAGTAACTATGCCGAGCCGTACAATAAAGGGGGGTGAAGTGAGGTGTCGGTCTCTGGTCGTCGATCACGTTGATCGAGTCATCAATGATGAAGCAGAGGCAACAAGGACAAAGTGGGGGTCACTGGCGGATCACTATCCAACCTATACTAAGCAGTTTGAAATAGGCAGGTAAGGTAGCAATAAGCAGTTTACAAAAGGCAGGCTATGCATCAGAATAGGAGCAATCATTTACAGTAGCAAAATCTAATGCAAGCAGGAGAGAATGGAATGGGCGATATCGGAGTGATCAAGGGGGGGCTTGCCTGGAAGCTCTGCTGAGAGCGGCTGGTCGTCATAAGGCTGCTCGTCCGGAGCGTAGTTGTACTCTACTGCATCGGCGTCGGTCTCGGCGTCTATCGAGAGAGAAGGAGGGGGAAAGAAACAATAAATTCATGGCAAAAATGCAAACAATATGCATGACATGCCTAAATGATATGTAGAGGTGCTCTACTGCCTAACTAGATGATTTAGTTAATTTAGGAATTTATTTGGATTTATTTTATTAAAGTTAAGCACTATTCATTTATCGAAATCAGTTTAAAAGTTCCACGTTCAGATAGTTAGGGGCATCTGACAGCAATACGAAGGGCGTATTCGGATTTGTCTCGTCGTTCTGAGCAACTTTCATGTATAAAGTTTTTCGATCGGAGCTACGGTTTATTTTATATGAATTTCTAAAGTTTTAATCATTTTTTGAATTATTTAATTATTTATTTAAATTCAAATTATCCAGAACAGTGAATGATGACATCATCATGATGTAGGTGTGACATCAGCAAATCAAACCCAGCTGACCAGAGTCAAACCTGACCTGTGGGTCTAGTGGGACCCACATGTCAGTGACTCAGCTAATTAAACAGAGTTAGATTAAACTAATTAGGTTAATTTGTGGGTGGGGCCTACTGGTCAGTGAGTGATTAGTATCTAAACTAATTAATTAACTAATTAACAGATTATCTATTTATTTAAAATCGTTTAACCAGGCGGGACCCACATGTCATAGACACGGGGCCAGCCCAGTCAGCAGTTGACTGGGTCAACAGGTCAACGGGACCCACCCGTCAGCGACACAGGGGGTCCCACATGTCAGGCCACGTCAGCGCTGGCCGGAGACGCGCCGGAGTTGGCTCTGGAGAGCCAAACGCGGCGGCGTGCGTCGGGAGGAGCTCAGATTTCGCGCACAGGGCGTTTCCGGGGTCGTGGCTGGGTGCGTTCGACGCGGCTCAGTGTCGCGTGTCGAATGGCGGCGGTGCGAGGTGCTGTGGTGGCCGGAGCAAAGCGCTACGAGCTCATCGGCGGCAAGCTGTTCGGGCGAGCTGCGGGATCGGGGCTACGGCGGGCACACGAACAAGGCGAGGCGCTGGGAAGGCTCTACGTGGCGCGGTGAGCGCGATGGTGGCACGCACGGGACCATTTGGTCACCGTGGCCACGCCGGCGACGAGGCGGGCGGCGGCGTGTTCGGGCGACGGCGATGTGGGCACCAGAGCTCGCAATCGAGCGTGCGGAGTAAGGGGAAAAGGAGAGAGGCTCACTGCTGTTGTTGGGAAGGCCCGGTGAAGCCGGTGGTGGTCGGAGGGCGGCGGAATCCGACGATGAAGACGACGGAGCCGGGGAGGAAGATGAGGTCGGGGCAGCTCCTGGAGGCGTCCGGTGTCGCGTGGCTCGATGACATGACGTGGACGACCGAGACGGAGAGGCGAGGCGGCGACGGTGGCTGCGCAGCTCAGCCGCGGCCGTCCATGGCGGCGTCGGGTGAGGAAGAAGAAAGCGAGGGGAGGGGAGTTGTGGCGCTAGGGTTTGCCAAAGGGGCGCGGGGGGATGCCCTTATCCACGGCGCGGGCGCGGGCGTGCGCTGTCGAGCAGCGGGAGAGGGCCAGCGCGCGCGGGCGCGGTGCGGGCGACAGCGCGACGAGGTGAGCAGGAGGTTGAAGGAGGTGCGGGGTGGGCCGGGCCTGCACTGCTGCTTCGGGCTAAAGTGCACAGTAGCAAGGCCCCTTTTCTTTTCCTCTCTTTTTGGTTTCTGTTTTTCTTTTGTTTTACTGCTTTGGAAAAATGTGTGGTCCCATATATAGTTTTGTAAAATACAAGACTTAGCTCAATAATTACAGTGAAATATCTAGCACTGTTATAAAAAGGTTTTGAGTTCATATCATTTCATTTTGATTTTATTTAATTATAAATAGATTAAATACTTCTGTTTTGTTGCTGTTAGAGTCACTTAATTAATTTAGTAAATGTTGATTTCAATTTTATAATTGTCCCTGAATTATTTGCTGTTTAATGAACATTTTAGTTTCCAATTTGGAACAACTTTTATTTTCACTTTAATTTAATTTGAAGTTTGAAATGCAATATGATGCAAATGATGACTAGTCACTGTTAAACTTGCTGACATGGCATTAACTAAGGGTGATCACTGTGGTTGATAACATGGGGTGTTACAAAGCAAGAAGGGAAGAAGAATGTTAGGTCCAGACAAGATAGAGGGATTGCCAGCCCGGAGTGGTCGGATATCTTTAGGAAAGCTACAGTTGAACACATCTATTCATCGAGGTTGGATCACTTCGTTTCGGCCAGAGGAAGGAGTGAAGGCTGAAGGAAAAGGGGAGTGCTCCAACCTTCAGGTATGAACAAATGTGGGAGCGGGTTGGCACTCTTAAGGACACGATTGACTACTCCTGGGCAAATGGGGGAGAAGCTGCCGATTTGGGTGCAGTCACAACCAAATTGCTTCATATGCAAAAGGATCTCAAGAGTTTGTCGAGTAGGGACTTTGGGTCTGTTTTGAAGAAAACAATGGAGATCAGGAACAAACTCAGTATCCTCTAGAGCTTACCTCCCTCTCCCGATCAACAGAAATCTATCAAACAATACTATGCAGAATTGGATGAACTTCTATTGCAAGAGGAAATAATGTGGAGACAAAGATGTCGGGCTACTTATCTGAGAGAGGGTGATTGAAATACCAAATGGTTCCAACGGGAGGCTACTTGGCGTAATAACAAAAACGACATAACCAGATTGATGGACAACTCTGGATGTGGAAAGAAAAAAAAGAGGAGATCCATGGGATGACACATGGGTTCTTTCGCAGGCCGCATGAGAGGGAGGGAGAAACATACCCACATGAAATACTAGATATGGTTACAAATAAGATCTCGGACACATGAACCAGCGATTATCCAAACCTTTCATAGTGGAGGAAGTAAGTGATGCTCTTTTCCAAATTGGCCTCCTCAAGGCTTCGGGCCCGAACGGATTCCCGACGCGCTTTTTCCAAAGGAACTGGGAGGTGCTGAGGGAGGATGTGGTGAAGGGAGTGCTTGGTTTTTTTGAGAATGGAAACATGCAGGAAGGCTTCAATGACACGGTGATTGTGTCGATTCCCAAGAATAAGAACCCACGGTCTCTAAAGGACTACTGGCCGATTAGTCTTTGCAATGTCCTGTACAAAGTGATCTCTAAGTGCCTGGTGAACCGCATGAGACCGCTCGTTGATGAGATCATCTCCGAAACTCAGAGTGCATTCATCCCTGGGAGACTTATTACGGACAATGCCTCCATTGCCTTTCAAAATCCAACACAGCAAACATTTACAGAACACCCATTGTGCATATAAATTGGACCTTGTAAAATCCTATGATAGAGTGGACTGGATTTCCTCAAAGGAGTTTTGTGAATACAGGGTTTAAACAGCAATGGACTGGGTGGGTAATGGCTTGCCTACGCTCTATTAGATACGCGGTTTGCTGCAATGGTGAACTCCTTAAGCCCTTCCTTCCCTCCAGGGGTTTGCGCCAGGGAGATCCTCTCAGCCCCTATCTCTTCTTGTTTGTTGCCAATGGACAGGTCAAGCTCATTGAAAAGGAAATTAATCAAGGAAACTTAACATTGCTAAAAATTGCTAGGAATAGCCCAGGGATCTCTAACCTTTTGTTCGCTGATGACAATTTGTTATTCTTCAGAGCCTCGGTGGAACAAGCTATCGTCATTAAAAAGGTCTTGACAGCTTTCCAGAGAGGTACGGGGCAACTTCTATGTGAGAGCAAGTGCTCAATCTTGTTCAGTGAGGTTTGTCCGGAAGAGACTAGAGAGGAAATCAAGAGGGTGTTGGGGGTTGTTTCCATTGGTTTTGAGAGTAAATACCTTGGCCTCCCAACACCAGAAGGCAGATGAAAGACAAAAAATTTCAGCCAATTATGGACAGGTTTGGCAAGAGGTGTAGCGATTGGTCAGAGAGATTTATATCCCACGCGGCCAAGGAATTGCATGTAAATGTGATCCAGGCCCTCACATGCTATACTATGGTGGTCATTCTTCTTTCCTTGGGTTTCTGTGAGAAATATGAAAAACTCATTCGTGATTTCTGGTGGGGTGATGAACATGGTAAACGCACAGTGCATTGGATGTCCTGGGATGACATGACAAAGCCCAAGCGAGCGGGGGGCATCAGTTTCAGAGATATGCATTTGTTCAACATTATCGTACTTGCTAAACAAGGCTGGAGGCTGATCCAAAAACCTGATAGTCTATATACATGTGTTTTCAAGTCAAAATATTACCCACACGGGAACCTCTTGGATACGGTCTTTGCTTCCGACTCTTCACCCGTTTGGATAGGTATTGAGGTTGGCCTGGAGCTGCTGAAAAAAGGAGTTATTTGGCGAGTAGGAGACAGGAAAAACATCCAGATATAGAGGGATCAGTGGATCCCTCGCAAGGAGGGGCTAAAGAGTGCATCATTCATAAGAAGGTCCCGCATTCGATGGGTGAGTCAGCTTATGAACCAGGAGCATAAAGCTTGGAACATCCCTCTCACTAAGCAAATCTTCCACCCGTTTGATGCAGATGATATTTGTAGGATTCCCCTTCCAAGGACCGAAGCAAAGGACTATATAGCCTGGCATTATGAGAGAAATGGTAATTTTTCGGTGAGGAGTGCCTACAAGCTTGCGGCAACTATAAAGAACTCCTCTTGTCTGGCTTCGTCCAACTCGACGAGTGATCCCAATGATCGCAACATATGGGACCCCATTTGGAAAGCAGATGTTCCACCGAAAGTCAAGATCTTTGGTTGGAGGGTTGCCACCAACACACTGGCAACAAAGAAGAACAAATTCGGGTGCATGCTTACTATCGACGCTGCGTGCAATATATGTGGGAATGGTGATGAGGATGAATACCACGCGGTGATCACCTGCACCAAGAGTAGGTCACTCCGACACGCTATGTAGGATGCTTGGAACCTCCCCTCAGAAATATCTTTCAGGCACACGGGATGTGATTAGCTTCAGATTCTCTTAAGCTCAGAGATAGTGGAGATGAGAGCAATGTTGTTGCTGCTGCTATGGAGATGCTGGCACTTGAGAGAAAATTGTGTGCATGGAGATGGCAAGGAAACAATCGAGGGTTTTGTGCATTTCCTGTCAAACCTGGTGGAACAATGAAAAAATGCAGCTCTGCACCAGTCGCCATCAGGCAAATCGGTGCTCCCTTCCCCATTCCACCATCTTGCAACTCTGTGCAATATAATGTTCGATGGACTGCACCCACGCCAGGAAAAGAGAAGTTAAATTCTGATGCTTCTTATCTACATGAAAATGTACAAGGATGGGGTGGTGCAACCGCTCGGGATTCATAAGGCTTTACCTATTTGTCAGTCAGCAGACAACTAGCGCCTTCGAACAGCCTATTGGAAGCAAAGGGAAAGGCGATGTACGCCTTGTCATCTGTCTATAGAGGCCCTCTAGTGGTGGAAACTGATTGCAAAAACCTTGCAGATGACCTGCAGGATGGTGCAGTGAACCGATCCCTGAGCTACGGCCTGATTCTGGACATCAAGGCAGCCCTCCTTCAATTCACGGACCATTCTATGGTTCATGTTAGAAGAGAGCAAAATTCCTGGGCTCATGAGTTGGCAGTTGAAGCTCGGAGCAATGGTGAGATGCTTCTGATAGCGAATGCCCCTAGCAGATTGAGGAATCGAATGATGGCAGAATGTAACCCCCACTAGAGTAATTCTTTGCTCTGGTTCTAAAAAAACTAATAGGGCAATTAGCTCATTTTAAACGCGGTTCTAACCAGTTGGGCCTGCCTATAAGCTTTGAGGTGGCACAAAATTTTAAGATCCCTTGTGTTCACCATTAAGGTGGATGTGGGGTCCACTCATCACAGTCAACGCTGATTTCTTATGACCTTTCTCTATGTGGCATTTCTTCGACCAGGTTGCATGCAGTTGCAGTGTAGTACACCTACAGGACAGACAACCTCGAGCATATCCTCCTCCCCAGCATCAAACTACAGGTCCAACTCGATCGTGGTGGAGTAGGGCAAGGACGAGTGTGGAGGTGAGCTACGACGACATCACTTGTGAGTGGATCTTCCAAGTCGTACCGCTCCACCTTCTTCTTCACCTAGGCCAAGAAGCCCATAGTACCTTATGCAATGAGCTCAACGCCCGCCTCCATTGTCCCGATAGTGTATCACATTTGTGTCAGAGCAGGGGAGGGGAGACGAGTGCAGAGGTGGTAGGAGAAGGGATGGTGGTTGTTCGAGTGAGTGCATTTGACACAAGCGTACACAGTCCCGGTGATGTCCACACATGCATGTGCATGCATGCTCTAGCCTGCCCTAAAGTGGAGGCCCCCGCCTCGTCCTCCTTGTTGGGAATCTTAGTAGAAAACAAAATAAAAATCCATCCTACGAATCAAGAACTAGGATCACTATGAAGATGCATACAAGGTTAGATCTGATCATTGCCAACTTCAAGTTGCAGCGTAAGAAGAGTTGATGAAGATCATTCTTGATGTCCTTCGAACCGTCCCATGAACGGTCCCTTGAACAAAGATTGAAAGCACGATCTCTCTAAGGATTACGCGCATACGAGATTGATGATCCGGCAACACTTTGTTGTCTAGAGCTAGGCATCATCGGGGAACTAGAGTAGGGAGGAGCAGCCTCACGGTAAAACAAATTATCTGGAAAACTAGAGGGAGAGAGGGGGTGTCTCAATGCGCGGGATTTTTTTTGTGAAAAGAGGGGCGTCCCTTGGGTATTTATAGGTGTAGGGGAGGGGAGGCGACTTGGGGAAGGGGTTCCCACCCCCTGTGGCGGCGCACCATGGGGTGGGCCCAACCCAAAAACCTGGCCGTCCAAAGCCTATCTTGGGCGCCAAGGCTAGGGGCGCCACCCTATTGGACCTTAAGGCCCATCTGGCTACCCCCTTATAGGACTAGCCTATAGAGGCAGCCTGTGCGCCTCTTTTAATTCTAGATTTTCCCGGATCCCTCCTACATAATTAAAAACATCCCAAAACTTTTTCCACCTTTCGGTGTTTATTCGGTTTTCTCCGAAATGCTTCCGCTTTCTCCCAAACAGTTCTTGTTCTCTCTCAAAACAATTTCTATCACCTTCAAAACTTTTTCGGTGATATTCTTCTAAGATCCTAACTTAAATAGTACACAACAAATCTTAGACTCTAAAGCATGTGACCCTGCATGGTCGGTGAAATATAGACATGACCGAAACACCTTTCATTCAATGATCAATAGCGGAACCATGGACAAACATATTGACTCCCTATATCACACAAATGATTATCGAGTGAACCTATAGCTACTATATGCTATTTCTTTTGCTTTGTGATACTTTACAAAACCCGGGTGAGATAAATTGGCATCCCAGTGAATCAACGCATGATCTCTATACCAGACTCCTTGATACCGGTTTTGTTCTCAGTTCTCATTCTTGTATTTCAGCATCCCCGTGGGAAATTCATGATGTATCTGGCCAGAGGATGATGGATACTGTCACTCTGAGAGAACCTCGCGGGAGGAGCAAGTCCCAATCTGAAGCTACCCAGTCTCTTGTCATACGTTTCCAATAAACCTGTAAGTTGCCACTACGATCACCCTATTACGGTTAACGAAGTTCATCGTCCAGTATGAAGTGACTAGATACTCTCATGGTTTAAGGAATTATGCATACGTTAACTTTCTCATATTATGGACTATAGACTTGTGGTGAAATCATCTCCTTGTATAACATACAACTTGGGTCGATACAACACAAGTGTTCTTCTAGTATCCTACCCTCAATGTTGCCAACATCATCATTATACTTAACTATGCCCATGATCAGGAAAACATAACCATCGTGCAACACTTGAGCTAGTCATAGAGGCAAGACTAGGAATCTAATTCTGCCATTTATAATTCTACATGTGCAGACGAGTTTTCCTCTAAGCCTCTTGGTTTTCGCAGACTCGAGAACCATAACAGTTATTACATAGAATATAAAGATTGATTACGAACATGGAAATAAATAATAACTTTTATTATTGCCTCTAGGGCACATTTCCAACATTCAGTGTCGCAGTTGTCCTGGTGGGAGCTCTGAGATGATTGTGACACATGCTTGCCTCGACGTGGAAGAAGTCGAAGGGGGAACGTGCCCATAGAGAGTGAATGCATCGTCGAGCTTCAAGGATTGACGATGTCAAAAATGCGCATGTCCCTGCTACACGTGCGGGTTTTGAAACGATGTGTGTCATTAAAAAAGTGTCACATGAGATGGATGTGTAGAGGAACGTGTTGCGCAAAATAAAAAAATTACCGCGCATGAGCAAGCCTATGATCACTATGGAGGTACAGTAACGATGATCATACAAACAATCCATGCATCGAATGTAGAGAAGATTGTCGATGAAGCTTGCCAATTCCCACAGTTAGGTTATATACTCTCAGCCGCAAGAAATTTTGCCAGAACAATCTGCCTAATCTAGTGTTGAAGTTGACAACACCTACAAGGTATCCACGTGTATAGGACTAGCAGGACTGCAACACTCTGTGGAACGCGCACAGAAAATTGCAGGAGAAACTAGAGGGAGAAATAGCTTAGCGGCGTACCGATCTAGATTAGGTCTAAACGGAGAGAGAGAAGAGAGAGAGAGAGAGAGAGTAATGACTAGCAACAATGGGTTGGGCAAGGGGGTTGTAGTGTGCCCTTGGGTGCGCCACCACCTATATATAGATGGAAGACCAAGGGGGCGGTCGAACATGGTGGGGGAACTTTGCCTCTAGGTAGGGGGTGTCCTCCTAGGATTCCACTTCCCCGATTCCCACCTCCCCGCCCCCTGACAAAGGGGATTGTTGGTCGACTTGGGCCCCTATGGGCTGCCTCCTCCCCAAGTAAGCGGGGGTGGCCCATATGCACTAGTACAAGATCGGCCTTTAGAGGTTTTCACACATGGGCCTACAGAGGTTCCTTGTTCTGTGCCTCAAAGCCTGTGTCTCTAATACTCAAAATATTGCAGAAACCGCCTGCACTAATAATCATGTGCAAGCGGTTCATGTTGGTGAACTGCCTCCAATGCGAGGATGCCCACATGCGGCTGTGTATTTGGAACCACCTCCAAGATCTTCAGGAGCTGTCATTATATTTTGTAATCAGCCTCGATACTAAAATTTGCATAGAACTACTATTCAACACTTAACATACTATTCCACAGACCATCACACGAGTTCACATACAATACCACTTCAAACATGAAACAAGTGCCATATAGTCTTAAAAATCACACAAATTCGAACACACAAACATAGTTTTAAGCAGCAATGGCACTGCCGACACCCCCATCTCCAACACCTACAGCACCACCGGCTCCAGCACCTCCTCCGCCGGCAAAATCATCACCTTCTTCATGAGAGGAGGCATGATCCTAGTTGGTGTTAGGGCATAAAATTCTGAAACACGGGGCCTGAGCTCTGAAACCCTAGTCGCCACTATAATTTTTGGGGGATAAGTGACCAAACCTTGCTTCATGTTGGTGCCATGAATATGGGAAACATAGGATGCACACTTGAATTTGACAAGAACCATATTCTTGACATAATGTTCAGCAACCTTGAAGTCCCAATGACCTTGAAGGTGATGGAGAGCATAAGAAAAACGCAGTAAGGTGAAAGAATGGTGCGCCTGGCCTTGAATATGACAACATTGCCAACATCACCATATTGCACATCTAGCGTAAGAATTGTGGCATACGCTACATCTATGACCTCAAGAGGGCGATCATACAACTGAAAAGGCTAGTAAATAAAAGTTTGAATTACATAAACTAGATGATACCCCTCAAGTTGTTGTGGGGATAGGTTGCAGTATATGACCCCTCAAGTTGAACTAATGTATCTTACATTAGTATAACCTAGTACAGAAGATGAACAAACTAGCACAAAAGTTTCCTCCTAGTATGGTTTTCCTCATTTTTTTTCACTAAATCAAACAGCCATATAAATATTACAAATTATCACAAAAGATGAACAAAGCATCAAATAGAACTCAACACATTGAGTACAAAATGCAAAGACAAGCAGAAGACCAAAAGATGGATGATACTTGAACTAATGTATGGATCTTACATTAGTGCAAACTAGTACAAAAGATGAAAAAACTAGCACAAAAAAATTCCTATTGATTTGATTATCCTCTACTTTTTAACTGAATAAAAAATGCCATATATAGTACAAACTAGCACAGAAGATGAACAAAGCGTCAAATAGAACTCGACAGATTGAATATAGAATGGAAGCACAAGCAGGAGGCCAATAGACAGATGATAGTTGAACTAATGTATGGATCTTACATTAGTACAACTAGCACAGAAGATGAATAAACTAGCACATAAATTTCGTACTAATATGGTTTTCCTCTACTTCTCCACTGAATCAAAAAGACCCTATATAGTACAAACTAGCACAAAAGATGAACATAATTACCTTGGCCTTTTCAGTGTCAGCGAGGGTCTTGTCGTGCTCCATGCTTTCGAGAATGTGAATCACAAAGATATGATGGACATGATTTACTTCAAATGAAAACAAAAACAATAAGGAAAATAACATAATTCATAGGGTGAATTTGATTAATGGTTATAAATAAAAAGGAATGCACAATGATAGAATCAATCAAATATCAAAGAACCATACCTCAGAAACTCTTTGACAAACTACTCCGAATAAGAGAGAGAGAGAGAGAATAATATGTAGGGGAGAAGAGAGGAGCAGAAAACGGGAGGATAAGAGAGGGAAATGATGCACGGGTTGTGGGAGGAGTGGGAAGCTAAGGCGTTGGTTGCCCAGAAAATCTCAACCTCGCGCATGCTCCACTTCCCCAGGCACTTTCTCCACGCGCCTCCCCCCACCGCTTCCCCATGGGGTTAAACCCTCCCCCCAAGCCTAAACTTGGTCCTTCAGAGTGAGTTTTAGGCATGAGGCGTGACACCACAGCATGACAAGGCCGCAACACACCATGGAGAGGCACCACGATGGACCATGGCAACCGCAAGGGTCACACGTCAGTGGCGGAGAGGCTTGGCTGCATCGCATATAGTACGGGGCTATGGGGACAAGAATAGGGGCATAATTCAGTACATAGGATATGGAAGCACGGGTGCGGTTCTTCAAATGAAACCGCCTTGAGTAAGTCCAAACTACAAGTGATAACAAACTACAACCGGCTCCAAAACTAGTACAAGCGGTTCCAAATTTTGAACCGCCTCTAGCAAAAAAAAAACCTCTGCTGATTTATAACAGGTGGCTTTCATCAGCTTGGTCACAACAGTTGTGGTGGCACGCTGCTAATGCCCCTTTTCAACTGGAGAGCGGAACATTCTAGAATATTCCAAGAAGTATCTGGAACCTTATGGACCCTTCCAGAAACTTCCGCCACCTCCATAATTATTCCGTTACCTTCCAGAACACTTACAGACATCACCGGGACAATTTGGGGCATGCCGTAACACTTCTGAGATTTTGAAACACTTTCAAAACCCTCATCTCTCATTCTTCATTAACTCATAGTACTCCTACATGTTATACATCAAGCGTGTGACCCTATAGGTTCGAGACTATGTGGACATCTCCAAAACATCCTCCGTCAATAATTATTAGCGGGGACACCCATAATAATTCCCACATAACAACTAAGGTCTTTATCGAGCGATCATTTGTGTTATCAAATAAATTTCCCTTTGCCTTGCGATATGTTACACAACCCGAGGAAAGATCTTGAAGGTGTCCATGCGATCAACTCCTTGATCATCATACCTAGTTATCCTCGTTATGAGTTTATACTCTTTTCACATTTCTGTATTCTGGTATCCCAATGACCAACTCCTTAGTCATAGTACATGGTCAGGCGATGATGGACACCGTAATACCTAGTGGGCCCATGATACGTCTTCAACGTATCTATAATTTTTTATTATTGCATGCTATTATATTATCAATTCTAAATGCTTTATATGCAATTTTATATCATTTTTGGGAACTAACCTATTAACTCAATGCCCAATGCTAGTTCCTGTTTTCAGAAATCAGTACCAAACGAAGCCCAAAACTTTATGATGATTTTTTCTGGACCAGAAGGGAGCCTAGGAGCCTTGGCAGGAGACCAGGAGAGCTACGAGAGACCCACAAGATCACCAGGCGCGCCCCCAAGGAGGCGCCCCCTGAGCTTGTGGGACCCACGAAGCTCCAATTGACCTAATTCCAACTCCATAAATTCCCATAAATTCTTAAACCAATAGAGAGCTAGCCAAAACACTTTTTTCGCTGCTGCAAGCTTCTGTTCTTCCGTGATCCCATCTGGAAGACTTTTCCGGTGTTCTGCCGGGCGGGGAATCGATCATAGAGGGCTTCTACATCATCCTTGCTGCCCTCCAATGATGTGTGAGTAGTTTACCACAGACCTATGGGTCCATAGCTAGTAGCTAGATGGCTTCTTCTCTCTCTTTGATCTTCAATACAAATTTCTCCATGATCTCCATAGAGTTATATCCGATGTAATCTTCTTTTGCGGTGTGTTTGTTGGGATCCGATAAATTATGGGTTTATGATCAGATTATTCATTGAAAGTAATTGAGTCTTTGTTGTACTTTATTATGCATGATTGTTATAGCTTTGTATTTCTCTCCAATCTATCCATTTGGTTTGGCCAACTAGATTGATTTATCTTCAGTGGGAGAGGTGCTTTGTAATTGGTTCAATCTTGCGGTGTCCTCACCTCGTGACAGAAGGGGTAGTGAGGCACATATTTGTATTGTTGCCATTAAGGGTAAAATGACGGGGTTCATTCATATTGCTTGAGTTTATTCTGTCTTCATTATGTCATCTTGTTTCATGCATTACTCTACTTGTTATCAACTTAATACCATAGATGCATGATGGATAGCGGTCGATTGGTGGAGTAATAATAGTAGATGCAGAATCATTTCGGTCTACTTGTCATGGACGTAATGCCTATATACATGATCATTGCCATGAATAACATCATAACTATGCGCTTTTCTATCAATAGCCCAATAGTAATTTGTTCACCCACTGTATGCTATGTTTCAAGAGAGAAGCCTCTAGTCAAAACTATGGCCCCCGGGTCTACTTTCAACATATTGCAAAGTTCAAAAATACCTTGCAGCAATTTATTTACATTTATTTTATTTTGAAATTTATCTATCTACCACTACCAGATTTAATCCTTGCAAGTAACGAGTTCAAGGGGATTGACAACCCTCTTGCCGCGTTGGGTGCAAATATTTGCTCTTGTGTGTGCAGGTGCCGTTCACTTGGCTTGGTGTGATTCTCCTATTGGTTTGATAACCTTGGTTCTCACTGAGGGAAATACTTACCAGCTACTATATTGCTTCACCCTTCCTCTTCGGGGAAAATCCCAACGCAGCTCACAAGTAACAGAAAGAATTTCTGGCGCCGTTGCTGGGAAGACATCATCCAAAACCTACAAGTACCTACACTCAAATTATCATTTACTTGCTCTACTTTTTATTTGCTTTACTTGCTTTTATTAGTCTCGTCATAAAATTATCAAAAATACAAAAATATTTTACTTTGTTAGTTTGCTTGTTTGCTTGCTTGAAGTTGCTACCATGTCTGAATTTGTTATCGCTAAAGGAGAAAGTGAGGATAGCAAAACTGATGAAAATAAAACTCCCGCAAATTTAAATACTAAAACTTTTGTGATGGGAAGTGGGAATATTATAGCAAAAAGTATTATTCAAGAGTTCTTCACTTGTACAGGAACATTGGTGTCTAATGATATTCCTATCCTTAAAAGAACCAATAGTTATGCCTAGGCTATCTCTGCACTTATCATTAAACTTGAAAGAAGATTCATGCGTACTCATCCCACTTTGCAAAGGTTGTTCTTTGAGCTACCTGTTATAAACAATCTTAAGGCTAAAAAGATAGCTACAATAATTCTCATGAATGAATTTGATTATATAGTGCGAGAAGCTAGAGGATTTTTTGACTTTTATGACATGAGTTATGAGTGCCATGTGATAGATGAAATCTTATATGATAGAGATTTTATGAGAGGATATATGTCTCGAGATCCTCATGCTTTTGAGGAAAATGCTAAAAAGGAGGTTCCAAACCTACATTCAATCCAACATATTTTCAATAGCAGTAATCATCAATATGATTGGAACATAAAAGGGAACCAACAAGGTTTTGAAGAAGATTGCCTTGAAATGCTAAAGTCCTCATAGAGGATGAATTCACCGTTACTTATGAAAGGTCCCTTGATGACCATATCCCTCAAGAATAAAACATGATAATATAAAAGTTACTAAGGATACCCTTTCCATTATTTAAGTTCTCCTAACAGGAAGTCCTTTACCGAAAAGGAGAATTATTGAGAAGTGCTTATGATGATGCTATGTATAAGGGGATAATGGAAACTAACGATGACAATACTTGAAACAATGCATTGTGCCTAGCTAGGGGCATAAAACAATAGCGTTTGTTGGGAGGCAACCGAATAGTTATCTTAAATTTTTGCTTTTACTTTCTGTTCTTGTGTGTTCACACAAATATTGTGATGCAGAGCATCCTTCCATCATCCCCATGGACTCTACACCAACACATCAAGCACCAAGTGGACCTATGACAAGAGATCGAGCAAGCACCATCGAAACCAAGGTGAACTCACTCCTACTCGAGATCGATATGGATATAAATGGAACTTGGATGCTACCTCACCAAAACATGCTATGTGTCATTAGGTACGGCGAGGGCCCGTACGCACGGGCGTGTACCGTGCCCACGGGACCCCCATGCGCATGGGCCCATCAGGATTCCAGCCGAGAGCTCCTGTTTGGGCCTCCACTTTGCCCCCCTCCACCTACCTATATATTTCGTACCTAGACCATTTGTTAGGGTCAGCAAAGTATATGTGAGACATTGATAGAGCTTTGCTCCTTCTACCACTTCTCTTGGAGATCAAGGCCTCTTAGGAGAGGATCCCAAGTGGATATCAAGACCTCCTTTTGAAGAAGACTACCATCAAGACCTCACCTCCTTAGGAGTGGGAAAAACCTTACCTTTGTGCTTGTTTCCTTGGATTGTTCTTGTATTCTTGTGGATCTCAACTATGATATTCTAGTGGATGTGTGATTCGGTTTTGTTTGAGTGAATTGCCTCTTTGTGTTCTTGTGTTCATCCCTTCCCCCCCCCCCCTCCAAATGTGAAAAGATCTCCACTTAGGGTTCCACCCTACAACATCTTGGTATCATGAGCCATGGTTGATTCACATCTCTGAGTCCCTACCCCCATATTCTAGCCTAATTTTGTTGCTTTGTGTCCTAATCCAAAAATCCCCACAAAAATAGCCCCCAAAATTTTCTTGCAATTTGTTAGATCTTGTGAGATTTTGTTGATTTGGTCCACGAATTTTGTGTTTGACAAGTGGATCTACCCCTTACCACCATCCCCCATCCATCCCACCTATGATTTTGGCTAGATTTTGCAAATTCTCCACGGATCCAAGTGTGTTCTTGCGTAGCCAAAACACCCCGTGCGCACGGGCCATCGGGACCCCGTGCGCACGGGCACAACTTACCCCATGCGCACGGCCTCTTCTGTATAGTTTGGCCACAAGCCATTTTGCATCTTTTTGCCATCTTACCACCACCATTTGCCTTCCGCACTACTTCTCGTTGGTGTTTGAGATTTTGGGTTGCGGTGCACCGTGTCCTAAGGTGTTTCGGCTACTTAGGGACGGTTCGACTTCAACATCACCGCCACTCATCATCACCTCGGAGTCTACATCGACATCGACGACTTCATCATTTTGACACCCCAACCGTATGCATGGATGGTAACCTTGGTGACACCATTGTACACTCTTCGTGCTATTGCATAGTTAACCCCGAGCCAATTTTGTGTCACATTCCTATCGACACTAGCCATTTGAGTATTACCGGGAACCGCTACTTGTGCACTTTAGTGATCATCGATACGCACCTTCCATTGCATACATACCTCATCTTGGTATCATCTTATCATCTCTAGTGTCATACATTGTTCCCATATACATAATTGTTGTCTTGGTTCGAAAAGCTTGCATAAGTGGCTAAAGAAAAAGCTTTTAAGCAAAATAAAAGGAGAAACAAAGAGCTTGTAAGCAATAGCATTGACCCAATTTGCATAGTTTCATCTTCGTGGTACATACATACATAAGCATACTTGGGATTGTAGACGGCACGTTTGTCTCATAGGTTGGTGCACAAGCGTATCTAGCCCATTTGAGCAATCGAGCTAGCTTCTCTTTAGTATCCGTACAACAAGAGCACTTTCCGTGGTTCCACATTTTGAGCTCATTCCTTGGTTGTGCGGATCCCACTTATCTTCCGTGTGTGTGTTCCTAGTGATACTTGGGTTTGATCTATTTGTCTTACTTGCAATTTGTGCATCTTTTCAACATTATCAATATCTTGGCTAACACTTGCTTGAATTTTGTGCCACTCTTCCTAACCAAGCTACTCCATAAGCCTTTACTTGTAGGTGTGAGAAAACAAAACCCGGTACCAATTCTCCTATTATAGCATTCTGTTGAGTGATACTCGATACATCCTCAATCTTCGGAAAAGGTAACTTTGGTATTGTTCTCTCATTTTCCTAATCACCACTACTTGCCTATGATGGATAGGCCAAGTTCTTCGGCGAACCCACTCTTCGAGGATCAACATGACGAACATGACTAAGTCACCAAAAATCACTTCTTCATCGCCCAACGAGCTCTCCATCAAGAAAGTGAAGCTTTGGGTGACCGCATCGAGCAACTCGCCACCGACCTACGCCAATCGAAACCAAGAAATCGGGACTACCTCGATGCCAAGCTCACCACACAAATGGAAGAATTCCGCGACATGATTGTGAGCCGCGCGTATTCCACCACCTCTTCGTCAAGACGACGCCACTCAAGTCACCACTCTTCGGCCTACTCTTCTTTTGATGCAAGTCCCCCTCGAGCTCGTTCTCATTGATGCGACGACCCTCAAGATCGCCAAGCTCAAGAAAATCTATTCCATGGCAATGGTTTTCAAGACCGAGTCTGAGCACGTGAAAGAGCGCGACGCCAAGAACAAGACGTCGTGGACCACGAGCAACCTCCACAACCGCAACGCCAAGCACCTCAAGACGACGACACAATTCGGCAAGAACAAAGACGCCGTGCTGAACAAGCCCTTGAAGCACAACGCGCACTCTGTGAGGCCACTAGAGCCGTCAACAAACGCAACTGTTAAGTGCTTTAACAAGAAGAAGCACTTTGCCAAGAATGACAAGATGAAGCCGCTCGCTTTGAAGAGCAACAAGAAAGAAGAAACTGGGCACAAATGCCTCGACCTAACCGGCAAGTCCATCAAGAGGAGCGTGAAATTGAAGACCCTCCTCCATGCCAAGTGCGACGCCACCTTCGTCCACATGATCAACGCTACGACAAGCTCAAGTTCACCATGCCCAAGTTCTCCGGAAGCAACGACCCCGAGGAGTATCTCTCATGGGCATTGAAGGTCGACAAGATATTCCGTCTTCACAAATATGAAGAGGAGAAGAAAACCGCCATGGCCTCCCTCGAGTTTCAAGACTACGTCCTCATTTGGTGGGAACAAGTGATCGAGCGTCGCCGAGAGAGAGGCAAACCACCCATCACGACTTGGACACACATGAAGGATGTCATGAGAGCTTGCTTCGTGCCTACACACTACACTTGTGATCTCTTCAAGAAGTTGCAACTCCTCAAGCAAGGAACGAAGATGATGGAAGAATACTACCAAGAAATGTGATATGGGCCAATTTCAAGGAAGATGACGAGCAAACTATGGCACGCTTCTCGAATGGCCTCAATCACCCAATAAAGAAGATTGCCAACTTCCAACCATACTCCAACCTTCTCGAGCTAGTTCATCAAGAGACCAAGGCCGAGCGACAAGTGTAAGATGATTTCAAATACGCCAAGTACTCTTCCAAGACCTACGGCTCATACACTCAAGCTTCCACAGCTACGACACCTCCTACCTCGACTAGAGCATCACCAAGCAACGACGACAAGTCAAGTTACAAGAAAACTTCGACATCTTCAAGTCGTCTTCCTACTACAAGCAACTTCAAGCCGAGAGCTTCATCATCATCTACTCCAACGGATGAGACCGTCAAGACGAGTTCCATCAAATGCTTCACATGTCAAGGCCGCAGCCATAAGACATTTGAGTGCCCCACTAGGCGCACCATCATCGCCAATGACGACGACACCTATGACTCCATGAGCGAGGAAGAAATGGAAGCACTTGAGCACGTGGCCATGCACCAGCAAGTGAACAAAGATGAAGATGATCAAGTCTTTTGTGACAATGGTTCAAGCCCCGCTCTTGTTGTCTCCAAGGTCTTGACGCTTCAACACCAACAAGATGAAGATCAATGTTGCCACATCTTCCACACTAAAGCGGGCATCAATGGATGTTCCATGAAGGTCATCATCGATGGAGGAAGTTGCCACAATTTGGCAAGCGAAGAGCTATGTTCCAAGCTACAATTGGTCAAGATGAAGCATCCTCGCCCCTACAAGGTCCAATGGCTTAGCGACTCCGGCACCATTCAAGTGGAGCACACCATGCAAGTTTCCTTCAAGATCTGCGCATACAAAGACACCTTGGAGTGTGATGTGGTTCCTATGTCCATTTGCCATCTCCTCTTAGGAAGACCTTGGCAATTCAACCGCGGCATCATCCACAACGGGCGTACCAACCACTATAGCTTCAAGATGAAGGGCAAGGAGTACATGCTACGACCTATGTCACCAAGTCAACTGATCGCCGACAAACAAGCATCCACCCACCATGGAGAGAATAGTGGAGAGTGAACCACCAAAACGAGAGTGAGCGCCACAAGCCAAAAATGAGTGCCTCCATGATGGGCAACAAGAAAATCTTAGTGCTTTTAGCTACCAAAAGAGACATGAGAGAAGTGTGTGAGAACCCGTCTAGTGTCATACACTATGTCCTAGTGTGCAAAGACGAAGCGGCAAGGACTAACACCTCTAATCATCTACCTCTAGTGTTGTCTATTCTCTTGCAAGAGTTCGCGGACGTATTTCCCAATGAGCTACCTCCCGGCCTTCCTCCTCTACACGGCATCGAGCACCGCATTGACCTCATCCCCGACGCACCCCTACCGAACAAGGCTCCATACCGCGTCAACCCTGAAGAAACTAAGGAGATACAAAGGCAAGTACAACACCTCATTGACAATGGACATGTACGTGAAAGCTTGAGTCCTTGTGCCGTTCCGGTTATTCTTGTGCCTAAGTGTCAGGGGGATGGCCCCCGGGCAGGCAACGGAACCCGGATCTCTTTGAAAAACATCGGGGTGGGTCAAGCTCCTCAATCCGGCTCGCCCCTGGCCGGTTCCCCAGCGCGAACCGGTCAGGTGCTGCGACCCGGCTTGTCGGCTAGCGCATGCCGGCCGTTCACAAGAAGTCAACTCTCAGCGACAAGAGCGCATGGCCACAGTGCTTCCTCCTTTATGCCGGCCCCGGCAGGCGCGGCATCGGCGCTCCCACATCCCCGCCCGGGGCAGGCGGTGTCCTGGGGGCACGGCCCTGTAGCAGGGCGGCGCTGACCGTCCCATGACGCCTGGCGAGGCGTGCCACAGTACCCAGCAGCCGGCCGTACCCGCGCCTAGCGGCCCTGGTACGGCCTGCACCCGGCGGACCCGGCGGCCTGATGGCCCCCACTGCCGGCTCCTAGACACTGACACCAGGGCCCCGTGCCCATGTAACTTTACCATTGTAACCCCGGGGGGCAGCCTATAAGACCCCCCGGTGCCTCTCCATGCAAAGGGGGAACATCAGTAGAACTCACACACACACACACACGGAGAGGGAGCAACAATGCACTAGCCTGTCTTCCTTCCTCCCCAAAGCAGCTCTAGGAGCAAGCCTGTATCCACTTCATATAAACCACACTCGGCAGGACTAGGGTGTTATCTCTCCGGAGAGCCCCAAACCTGGGTACGTCTTGTGTCTCACGCTTGCTCAAACCGACCTCGCCTCTGGAGCCCACCGGTGCCCTCGTGCCTGTCCCCCTCTTTAGCCATCCCATGGCATCTGCCGTGAGATCACCATGACAGTTGGCGCCCACCGTGGGGCAGCTCGAGGCACCGGCCGGAGTCACGTTCCAGACGGGGCCCTTTACCGACTCCGGCGAGCATATCATGCACGGCCTGGTCCCTACGCCTTGCGCGGCACAGGCCGGCTTCGTCGGCTCGTCCGACGTCCCCTTTGGCGCGCCGCACGTCTCCGCCGCGCTCGCCCCCGATGAGTACTCCAGCGAGGTGCTCGACGTCTAAACTCCCCCGTCCCCGTTGGCTGCGACATCTCCGACGATGTGGTAGATCTCTGCACCCGTGTGGAGGTGCTCGTCACCGGCTCTGCCTCTACTTCATCTAGCGCCGTGAAGAAGGCCGCTGCAGCCAAGGCCTCAGCCGATCGCGCCAGCATGGCCGACCCGCTGTGCGCCACACTGCAGAACCTCAGCATCCCCATCACCACCGACATCGACGCCACCCAGGCCAGAGCTCGGCTCGACGAGGAGCGCGTGCGCCTGCTGGAAGAGGCCACGACACTTGCTGCTACGAAGCGCCGGCTGGAGTCCATCCAGCGGGAGCGCGACACCGCATACGACTTCACGCCGGCAGCGGCCGAGCCCAGCCGGGTCGCCGAGGTGCAGACCCGTGGCGACGCCATCGGCCGTGCACTGGGCGCAGTCCTGCCCATCTACGACAACCCCGTCAAGAACATGCGCGACGCGAAGGCGGCCGTAGAAGGCCTGGAGCTCCTGGAAAGCGAGGAGCTGCGGGAGCGCCTGCAGCGCATGCGTGAGCTTCTTCGCGCTGCGAACACGCAGCAGGTGCGCCTCAATGCTCCTGCGGCGTCCGTCTCGCGCCACACCAAGGACCTCGAGCCCCGAGACACCCAGCAGGCGTCTTCCCCGCATCCCAATGAGGCCCAGTCCGGGAGAACCCGAACCCGGCGCGATCGCGCCCTGACGGCTAGCGACGGCCTGGGCAACGAGCCGGCTGCGAAAGCCCGGTGCCGGCAAGATCCTGCCCCGCCATCCGGCCGGCGTGGCCGTCCGGCTTCAGCCGACCCAGCTCCCCGCGGCCCGGTCACGAGCCGGCTGGGCCCGCGCGACATCGACAACAACGACGCCCGCCACCGCATCGAGCAGCTCACCCTCTCCCTCGAGCTGGAGGAGGACAACACGGTTGGTCCGGCTTGCTTCGGCCCGCGCATCCGCGACGAGCCCTTCCACAAGGGATTCACTCTCCCCCGAGACACTCCCAAGTACAACGGGACCGTCAAGCCGGAGGGCTGGCTCATCGACTGCACCACCCCCATCGGCATCGCGGACGGCAACCGTCGCCTGGCCGTGCGCTACGCCCCGCTCATGCTCCAGGGCTCAGCCGGACGTGACTGAATAGCCTGCCGGCTGGCAGCGTCAACTCGTGGCTCGAATTCGAGCAAGCTTTCATGCGCAACTTCATTGGCACCTACAAGTGGCCCGGCCGCCCCAGCCAGCTCGCCATGTGCGTCCAGGGGCCGAACGAGACCGGTCGCCAGTACCTCGCTCGCTGGACCGAGCTCTGAAATAGCTGTGAGGGGGTCCACGAGGTTCAGGCCATCCAGTACTTTGTGAACGGTTGCCGAGATAGCACCCTACTCAAGCACAAGCTTCTGTGCTCTGAGCCGACCACCATGGCCGCGCTCATGGTCACGGCGGATAAGTACGCCAATGCCGACTCTGCCATGAAGATCCAAGTCGTGTTGGACGATGCCGGCAAGGCGTTGCCGGCGCCGCCTTCCAAGCCGGCTGGTGAGAGCAGCCGCCAGCAGAACAACAAGCGCAAGGCCGAGCAACCGGCTCCTCGCTACGACGACCGCCTCGTCACCGCCACCGATCAAGCACCTGCGACTGAGCCGGCTGGCTACCGGCGTCAGCGAACCAGCAAGACCGCCTGGCAACCTGCCATGAGCTTCGAGGAGATGCTCGATGCCCCCTGCAAGCACCATAGTGGCGCGAGGCCATCTATGCACACGCTCCGGCAGTGCGCCATCACCAAACGCATCATGAGGGGTGACATCCTGCCGGCTCCTCTTCCCCCCCCCCCCGGCTGCAGGGCAGCCGGCTCCGCCCCCGACAGCCGGCGCGATGCGCGATGAAGTTTTCCCCAACCCGAACGATTGTTACGTTGTCTTCACCAGCATGGGCAGCGACAAGCATAACGAGCGCCTGCTCCGGTAGGAGGTGAACACCGTCATCCCGGCCGTGCCAAAGTACATGCACTGGTCTGAGCGCCCGGTCACTTGGACCCGGGAAGACCACCCGGCTGTCATGCTTATGCCGGGTGGCTACGCCCTCGTCCTCGACCCTACCATAGTCGCGGAGAAGTGCACCTGCAATTTCTTGCGAGTCCTCATCGATGGCGGCAGCAACATCAACATCCTCTACCGCGACACCATGACCAAGCTCGGCATCGAGGCCAAGCAGTTGGAGCCGACCCGGACAGTGTTCCACGGCATCATGCCGGGTCTCTCCTGCTCCCCCATCGGCCGGATCCGATGTCTTATTCGGCACCAACGACCACTTCCGGCGCGAGCCCATCTGGTTCGAGGTGGTGGACTTGTCCAGCCCTTACCACGCGCTGCTGGGCCGGCCCGCGCTTGCCAAGTTCATGGCGGTTCCCCACTACGCCTACCTGAAGATGAAGATGCCGGGTCCCAAGGGCCTCTTCACTATTGCCGGCGACTACAAGAGGTCCCTAGAGTGCGCCCGAGCCGGCGCCAAGCTGGCCGAGTCACTGGTCATAGCCGAGGAGCGGCGCCAGCTCGACCGGATCGTCGCGTCGGCCGGCCCCGACTGGCGATGCCTCGTTCCAGCCGTCCAAGGACACCAAGAAGATCCCACTCAACCCGTCCGACCCCAGCTGCAGCAAGTACGTTGTTGTGGGCTCCCGCCTCAGTAGCAAATAGGAAGGCGAGCTCGTCGACTTCCTCCGTGAGAATCGGGACATCTTTGCATGGTCCCCAAAGGACATGTCAGGTGTTCTGAGGAAGTACGCCGAGCACAGACTGCACGTCCGCAAGGATGCCAAGCCTGTCCGTCAACCCCTACGTCGCTTTTCTGAGGAGAAGAGAAGAACCATTGGTGAAGAAGTCACCCGACTGCTCACAGCCGGCTTCTTCATGGAAGTGTTTCACCCCAAGTGGCTGGCCAACCCAGTCCTCGTCCTGAAGAAGAACAACACCTGGCGCATGTGCATAGACTACACTAGCCTGAACAAGGCCTGCCCCAAGGATCCTTTTGCCCTCCCACGGATAGATCAAGTGATCGACACCATGGTCGGCTGCGGGCTCCTGTCCTTCTTGGACGCTTACTCCGGCTACCACCAGATCAAGCTGGACCCGGCCGACGCCCTGAAGACGTCCTTCATCACGCCCTTTGGGGCATATTGCTACATCACCATGTCGTTCGGCTTGAAGAATGCCGAAGCCACCTTCCAGTGCTGCATGCAGAAATGCCTGCTACCGCAACTCGGCCGCAACATCCATGTCTACGTCGACGACATCGTGGTGAAGACCAAGCATCACCTCACGCTCCTAGACGACCTCAAGGAAACTTTCGCCAATTTGCGCCACTACCAGATCAAGCTCAACCCAGAGAAGTGCGTGTTCGGCGTGCCAGCCGGCCAGCTACTCGGCTTCCTCGTCTCGAAGCGCGGAATTGAGGCTAACCCAGAAAAGATCAAGGCCATCGAGCGCACGCGCAAGCCGAGCCGGCTGCGCGATGTCCAGAAGTTCACCGGCTACTTGGCCTCTCTCAGCCGGTTTCTCAGCCGGCTGTGCGAGAGGGCCTTGCCCCTGTATCAACTGATGAAGAAGACATCGTCGTTCGAGTGGAATGACCAGGCGAACGAAGCTTTCCGGGATCTCAAGCGCATGCTCTCCACCGCACCCGTCCTGGCCGCGCCAGCTGACAAGGAGCCACTGTTGCTATACATCGCCGCCACCTCACGCACGGCCAGTACGGTGCTGGTGGTCGAGCGCCCAGAAGAAGGCAAGCTCCAGCAGATCCAGCGTCCGGTCTACTACATGAGCAAGGTGCTCTCCACCTCCAAGCAGAACTATACACACTACCAGAAGATGTGCTACGGCGTGTACCTCACCGCCAAGAAAATGAGGCAGTACTTCCAGGAGCACACCATCACCATGGTCAGCACAGCCCCCATCAGCGAGATCATGGGCTGCCGGGATGCCACCAGTCGGGTGGCCAAGTGGGCCATCGAGCTGGCGAGCCACACCATCCTCTACGAGCCCCGCACCACCATCAAGTCTCAGGCGCTGGCCGACTTCCTCATCGACTGGACGGAGACCCAGTACTTGCTGCCGCCACCTGACTTGACGCACTGGTGCATGCACTTCGACGGCTCCAAGATGCGATCCGGCTTGGGCGCCGGCATCGTGTTGTCTTCCCCGAAGCGTGACCGGCTACGGTACGCACTATAGATCCACTTCACCGCCTCCAACAACGTTGCCGAGTACGAAGCCCTCGTGGACGGCCTCCGGCTGGCCAAAGAACTTGGCATCCGATGCATCCTTTGCTACAGCGACTCGGATTCGGTGGTGCAGCAGACCTCCGGCGAATGGGACTATCGGATTTCAGGTTCCGCAAACACTTGAGAGGTTTGAACTCTGGGGTGCGTGCGAAGAACTCGTCCTCCCCAGTCTGCCTACTCGCTAATCTCACAGCCTAGCTCGACGAACTGTAAGGAAAAGAGACACAACAGTTTACCCAGGTTCGGGCCACCTTGCGGTGTAAAACCCTACTCCTGCTTTGTGGTGGATTGGCCTCGAGGGGCTGAGGATGAACTAGTACAGTGGCGAACAGCCTCAGGAGGAGAGGTGTTCTTGAGCTCAAGCGAGCTGGTGGAGTGAGGGTGATCTGAATGATCCGTCCCCCTCTATTGTGGTGGCTAAGTCCTATTTATAGCGGCCTTGGTCCTCCTCCCAAATGAAAGGCGGGAAGGGATCCCACAACGGCCAAATTCAAAGGGGGACAACTAGTACATGCTATCCTGACAAAAGTAGTCTTCACCTGCGAAAGCCTCTGGTTGTGACGCCGTGGTGGGCTCGGTGATGACCTCCGTCCTGCTGTCCTGGCGGTCTTGGTCTTGTTGCACGGGAATGGAAACCTTTGGCTGATTCCTCGGGACTCCGCGCCTGCGCTTGCCTCTTTAGCACCGAAGAGGAAACTGGTACACTGCGCCCGCTGGCGCCCGCTTGGCCTTGGTCGTCATGGCTCACGTCATCCAGACCTCACGAGGTGAGGCTTGCATAGAGATCTCCGCTCCTCGGGAGCCAGCCTGAGGAGGCCGCTCCTCATGGAGGTCTTGGTGTCGTCCGCCTCGCGAGGCTTGGCCCCTCGCGAGGGTCTTGAGTTGTTGTTGCTGAAGATGGGCCGTACCACGCAGTTGATGGAGCCATGTGATGGGCCGCAGGCAGGCAAGTCTGGGTACCCTGGTTCCCAGAACGCCGACAGGGACGCCCGAGACGCCAACATGGCCAGCTACCGCTTCCTGGTCCAGCAGCTTTTCGGCAACTTCGACGGCTGTGAGTTCATACGTCTCCGTCGTATCTACTTTTCCTAACGCTTTTCCTCTTGTTTTGGACTCTAATTTGCATGATTTGAATGAAACTAACCCGGACTGATGTTGTTTTCAGCAGAACTACCATGGTGTTGTTTTTTGTGCAGAAATAAAAGTTCTCGAATTGGAACGAAACTTCGCGAGGATTTTTTATATAATAAAAGAGAATTTCTGGAGCCAAGAACCACAGGAGGGGGCACTTGGGTGGGCACAACCCACCAGGGCGCCCCCCCTCTAGGCGCGCCTAGGTGGGTTGTCCCCACCTGGTGGCCCCGCAGACTCCAACCCTGATGCTATAAAGTTGTATCTTCGGAGAGAAAAATTGGGGAGAAAGAATTATCACGTTTCACGAGACGGAGCCGCCACCACCTCCTGTTCTTCATCGGGAGGCCAGATCTGGAGTCCGTTTGGGGCTCCGGAGAGGGGGATCTTTGATCTTCACCATCACCAACCCTTCTCCATCGGCAATTCCATGATGCTCCCCACCGGGAGTGAGTAATTCCTTCGTTGGCTCGCTGGTCGGTGAGGAGTTGGATGAGATTCATCATGTAATCGAGTTAGTTTTGTTAGGGCTTGATCCCTAGTATCCATTATGTTCTGACATTGATGTTGCTATGACTTTGCCATGCTTAATGCTTGGCACTTTTGGCCCAGGTGCCATGATTTCAGATCTGAACCGTTTATGTTATCACCATTATATCTACGTTCTAGATCCGATCTTGCAAGTTATAGTCACGTACTACGTGTTATGATCCGGCAACCCCGGAGTGACAGAAGTCGGGACACTTCCCGGTGATGACCGTAGTTTGAGGAGTTCATGTATTCACTATGTGTTAATGCTCTGTTCTGGTTCTCTATTAAAAGGAGGCCTTAATATCCCTTAGTTTCCATATGGTCCCCGCTACCACGGGAGGGTAGGACAAAAGATGTCATGCAAGTTCTTTCCATAAGCACGTATGACTATTTACGGAATACATGCCTACATTATATTTATGAACTGGAGCTAGTGCTGTATCGCCCTAGGTTATGACTGTTATATGATGAATATCATCCAACGAATTCACCGATCCAATGCCTACGAATTTCTCTTATATTGTTCTTGCTAAGTTACAACTGCTATTGTTACTCTTGCACTTGCTACAAAATCATTGCTATTACTGTTACCATTACTATTGTTGTTGCTACTACTATCAAAACTACCATACTACTTTGCTACTAATTACTTTGCTACAGATAATTAATCTCCAGGTGTGGTTGAATTGACAACTCAGCTGCTAATACTTGCAAATATTATTTGGCTCCCCTTGTGTCGAATCAATAAATTTGGGTTGAATACTCTACCCTCGAAAACTGTTGCGATCCCCTATACTTGTGGGTTATCAAGACCTTTTTCTGGCGCCGTTGCCGGGGAGCATAGCTATATTTGTTGAGTCACTTGGGATTATTATCAAATTATGACTATGAAGAATCTGAAGGATGCTAAGACTAAGATTTTTCCCTCTAAGAGGAGGGGAGGGAAGGAACTGCCATCCAGCTCTGCTTTAGGTTCACCTTCTATTATAAGTAGACTTGCGACACCACCACATGCTATCAATTCTGATATGTCGCAAGTTATTGATGATGCTACTTCTGCTATGAATGCTACTCATGATGATGCTAGTACCTTGCTTGATGATAATGTGCCACTAGGTGAATTTCTTGATGAACAACTTGCTAGAACTAAAGCTTTTGAGAATGCTGAAACTGATAAAATTGTTGAAACTGAAAATCTTGAAACACCTATTAGACCTAGTTCTCCTAGATATGAATTGCCAAAGGTACCGGAAGGTTATGTTATGGATGAGGAGACAACTAGAGACATTCTTTCTTGTAACGATAGAGATGATCTGGAAAAATTATTATGCAAGTATAAAGAAAAGACTTTGAATTCTAGAATGAACTGTGATCCTAAGTTTGCTACTTCACCTATCTTTGTTGATGATAAGGATTATGAATTCTCTGTCGACCCAGAGTTAGTTACTTTGGTTGAATCTGATCCTTTCCATGGTTATGAAACTGAAACTGTTGTGGCACATCTTACTAAGTTGAATGATATAGCCACCCTTTTTGCTCATGATGAGAAGATTCGTTATTATTATATTCTCAAATTATTTCCATTCTCATTAAAGGGTGATGCTAAGGCTTGGTATAATACTCTTGATCCTGGTTGTGTGCGTAGTCCCCAGGATATGATTTATTACTTCTGTGAAAAATATTTTCCTGCTCATAAGAAACAAGCTGCCTTACATGAAATATTTAACTTTGCGCAAATTGAAGAAGAGAGTCTCCCACAAGCTTGGGGGAGGCTTCTCCAATTGCTTAATGCTTTGCCTGATCATCCTCTTAAGAAAAATGAAATACTTGATATCTTCTATAATGGACTAACCGATGCTTCTAGGGATTTCCTAGATAGTTGTGTTGGTTGTGTTTTCAGGGAGCGAAATGTTGAACAAGCTGAAGAATTATTGAATAACATATTGAAAAATTATGATGATTGGATCCTTCCTGGACCACCACTTAAACCTACTCCAAAGAAGAGGGGTATCTTATATCTCAGTCCTGAAGATATGCAAGAGGCAAAGAAATCCATGAAGGAAAAAGGTATTAAAGCAGAGGATGTTAAAAATTTACCACCTATTGAATAAATACATGGGCTTGAAACACAAACACCACCTAAGGCGGTAGAGGTAAATTCTTTACTAAAGTTCGATGAAGGTGATATTCCTTATAATAAACATCCTAGTCAATGCCTTTATGAGTTTGATAATTACATTAGAAAGCAAGATCACTTCAATGCAAATGTTATGAAACAATTGAAATACAATTCTGATATGATTGCTCGCTTGAGTGACTTGTTATTTAGAATCTCAAATGATGTTAGAGGTGTAGGAAAGCATGCTTCTATGGTTCAAACTTAATTAGAACAAGTTGCTAAATCTCAAAGAGAGTTGCTAGATGAAATGAATAATAATATCAATGATTTTGCTGTTAGAGTAATGACTAGAGGAGGTAGAATGACTCAGGAACCACTTTATCCTGAGGGACACCCAAAAAGAATTGAACAAGACTCTCAAAGAGTTGACACTGATGTACCTAGTCCTTCTAAAAAGAAAAAGAAGAAGAAAAATGATAGGACTTTGCATGCCTCTACTGAACCTGAAGTTGAAAAACGTCTTGATAATGATAATGAAGTCTCTATCTCTGATGCTGAAACTCAATTTGGTAGTGAACACTCACCTTCTGATAATGAAAAAGACAATGATGAGGTTCATGAAGACACTCAAATAAATAATAAAGAACCAGATAATGATGTTGAGATAGAACCAGCAGTTGATCTTGATAACCCACTACCCAAGAATAAAAGATATGATAAAAGAGACTTTGTTGCTAGAAAACATGGTAGGGAAAGAGAACCTTGGGTTCAAAAACCTATGCCCTTTCCACCTAAGTCAACCAAAAAGAAAGATGATGAAGAATTCGAACGCTTTGCTAGAATGCTAAGGCCAGTCTTTTTGCGTACTCGCTTGACTGATATCTTGAAAATGCCTCCTTATGCAAAGTACATGAAAGACATCATCACCAATAAGAGAAAAATACCGGAAGATGAAATCTCCACCATGCTTGCTAATTATACTTTTAAGGATGGAGTACCTAAAAAACTTGGAGATCCGGGAATACCAACTATACCTTGCTCCATCAAAAGAAATTATGTGAAAACTGCTTTATGTGATTTAGGAGCTGGTGTTAGTGTTATGCCTTTCTCTTTATATAAAAGACTTGATATGAATAAACTCACACCTACTGAAATATCTTTGCAAATGGCTGATAAATCAACTGCCATACCTATCGGTATTTGTGAGGATGTGCCCGTTGTTGTTGCTAATGTTACTATCTCAATTGACTTTGTTATACTTGAGATGCCCGAGGACGACAACATGTCGATTATCCTTGGTAGACCCTTCTTGAATACTGCAGGGGCTGTTATTGATTGCAATAAAAGCAAGGTCACTTTTCATATCAATGGTAATGAACATACGGTGCACTTTCCGAAGAAACAATTCCAAGTGAATGGTATTAATGTTATTGAAAAATCTTCGACGATCACTATTGGAAGTTTTCAACTACCTCTAACTACTGCCAAAAAGAAATATGAAATGCTTATTGTTGGCGGCATCCATATCCCCATTGAGGTAACTTAGTGTTTTACAAAAGTTCTTCGGTTTCATGCTAATCGGAAGTGGTTGTTAATAAGACTTGATCAACCTTATTAATAAATCATTTTTGAGAGGTATGAAGTTGATGAATTGAGTGAGCCCTACCTTCTGTCCCTACTTTTTGTTTTCTATTTTTATTAGTTAAATAAAATAAAATGCCATGCCTTGCCTGTTTTCTGAGTTTTCTATGCAAAAAAAAAAAATTTGACCCAGAAATAAAAGTTCTCAGAATGCTCTAAAAATTTAATATGATTTTTTTCTAAATATTTAAGAGTTTTTAGTGCAAATAACATCAGAGGGAGGTGCTCCAGGGGCACAACCCACCTGGGCGCGCCAGCACCCCCAGGCGCGCCCTGGTGGGTTGTGGTCCCCACGTGGGCCCTCTCACTTATCTTTTCACTCCATATCATCACCTACCTCCAGAAAAAATTCACCATTGCTCGCTCTCTCTCTCGTGTTCTTGCTCTCAAACCCCGGATTTCGATCTCTTTGCTCAAAGCTCCGTTTCCAAAACTGTTTCGGGGGATTGTTGCTTGGTATGTGCCTCCTCCATTGGTCCAATTAGTTTTTGCTTTAGTGGTTTATATTTAGAATAACTAGTTGCTCTTGGTGCTGCTGTAGATGAGCTTGCATGTTAAATTCTTAGAGTTCTAAGTAGTTTGAATGCTTGATATGGCCTCTATGCATCCCTATGAGTAGTTGCTATCAATCTTGTGAAGTTTTGTTGAGAAAAATTTTGTGAACTAAAAATTTCAGAATTTTGTTCATAAGAAAAAGATGAGTATCTTTAGGAAGTTTGCTTCCAAGAATAACTCCAAGGGTGTTATTGGGGAGTCATCTGACAGTGATCTCCGCACCCGGAGAATGGCGGAGGTACGGCCGTGCGAATGGCCGCATAACCCATTCATGGAAGGGGCCAGAATCCTTCAAGAGTTTGCACAATATGCTGCTAATGCCGGCCTCACCAACTTCATCGCAGCTGAATGTGAACAGTATCATCTCCTCACAAATTCCTTTGTGCATAGTTTTCATTTCCTAGTTAGGAATAATCCCCCTGAGGTGCAGTTTAACTTATATGCCGAACCCCATCACATACCGCTTACTGAATTTTGTAACATATGCTTGCTCCCTTCTGATGGTGGTTTAGTAGAGCCTAGGCCTGCAGAGTTTGATGGTTTTTACCATACTCTGACAGTGGGGGATGAGAGAGGGGTGTCAGGTGTCACCGCCACTAGCTTACACTTTCCTGCTGTGCATTATTTTGCTCTATTCATTGCGAAGTGTTTGCTTGCTAGAGAGAAGGTAGGTGCACTCAGTGCGCCTGACTTTGCTATTTTACGTCGTGCACTTTACGCCGACAAGACTTATAGCTTGGGAGCTATTGTGGCATGTCGCCTCCACATTAACAGATCCAAGGGTAAGATACATGGTGGTATTTATGCTACTCACTTGGCGAGTCACTTTAACATTCAGATACGCCAGCATGATTATCCATTGCCCAAGGTTTATTTAGATCGCCAGGCTATGGCACACCACCAGTTTATTGATAGCGAGAACACCACTATGGATGTTCCATATAATTTGGTCTTTAGCGAGATTACCCGTGATGTTATTCCTTTGCCTGCACCTGCTTTGTTTGATCCTATTACCAGGGGCGGATACAGGATTATGGCTGAGGACATTGTCGCCTACCGGAACAACCTGGCTGCAGCACAGGAGGAGTCTCAGCAATGGGACCCTCAGGTGCCCGCCCCCCAGCACTTCAACATAGGACCCCATGGCTTCTTCGAGTGGTGATTACCAAGTTAGGCCAAAAGCCTAAGCTTGGGGGAGTACGTATTTCCACCGACATTACTTTCATGTTCACACTTTTCATTCCAGTTGTCGGTGTCCACACTTTTTCATTGTATTATCCATGCTAGATTTGTTTTCTCGCCTTCTTCTAGTGTGTTTAAAAAACTTTGAGAAAATACAAAAATATTTCCTGCTTCTCTCTAGTATAACCAGCTGTAGTATTTAAAAAGAAAACCCAAAAAGATTTCCTTGTTCTTATTTTGCTTGTTGGGAGCTCTCCCGTGTAAATAGTTTTTCTTGTTTTTCCTTTCTTAAATTTCCTTTCTTTCAAAAAACCAAAAACTCCAAAAATATTTCAGTGTGTTTCACTGAATTTCTTTTTATTGAGTCATACCGAGGAGAAGACCACGATGAAAATGTTGAGTGGCTCTCATATGCATTATTGTTGATCAAACAGGGAGCCCATATTACCTTGTTTTCTTCTTTTTGAATAAATGTTTGCAGATTCCAGGTTAGTCCACGGCACTCTTGCACTATTATTATTTTCATATCGTTCGGTCGTGCATGTGAAAGGCAATAATGACGATATTTGACGAACTGGTTGTGGCAGAGAGAAATGGGTATGAACTCAACTTGTTCTGTTTCTGTAAATATGTTTAACCTAGTATCCATGATTCAGCTCATTATGATCAAACATGTTTGCAATGACCCTTAGAGATTATAGTTTCTCATGCCATGCTTAAGTAGCTAGGAGTGGATAATGATTTATCTTGGATGTCAACATTGCGTTAAAATAATTGTGATGTAGTATGATGATATGGTATCCTCCTCTAAATGTTCGGGTGGCTTGACTTGGCACATGTTCATGCATGTAGTTGAATCAAAACCAACATAGCCTCTATGATATTTATGTTCATGGTGTTGATATCCTACTCATGCTAGTATCCAATGTTACTTATGCATAATGCATGTTCATGACCGTTTTCGCTCTCTAGCTGGCCGCTTCTCAACCTAATTGCTAGCCTTCGCCAGTACTAAGTGGGAATTCTGCTTGTGCATCAAAACCCTGAAACCCAAGTTATTCCAGATGAGTCCACCATACCTACCTATATGCGGTATTACCCTGTTGTCCTAAGTAAATTTGCATGTGCCACCTCTAAAATACTTCAAATAAATATCCTTTTTTGTGTGCCTGGATTGTTCATAGAGCGACAGGAGGTAGTCAGTATCTTCCATGCTAAGCGGGTTATTCTCATGATGAGTGTTTAATCACTCGTCCTTGCATGAGAGGGGCGGTAATAGGGATTCCCAGTCCCGAATTCAAATTGCAAATAATTAAACAAAACTCCACCAGGACTGTTGTTGGTATGGACGGCACCCGTTGTTTCGGACAAGCCGTGGAGTGTGATTGTTGGTGGAGGGGAAGTAAACCTTTACTTTTATCGCTTGGGAACCGCCACTAAAGAATTTAGCATGGAAGATACCGATAACTAATGGTCGCGAAGTAAAAAAGAAGGGTGCATTTCTAAAAATTTCATTTACCTCTGTTTTAAAACTTGAGCTCTGGCACCTCTGCAAATCACTGCTTCCCTCTGTGAAGGGACTATCTATTTACTTTTATGTTGTGTCATCACCTTCTCAAATAAGCGCCAGAACCTGAGAGCACTATTGTCATCCTCATGCATTGTGTGTAGCTAATGTTGGGTGCATCATGACTGGATCTTTTCTACCATGAATTACAATGTTTAGTCGCTACTCGGACTTTGGAGGTGCTCTGCATTTATGTTTTGCGGTCTCAGAAAGGGCTAGCGAGATACCACTATTGTCATATTATATCATGGTTGCTTTGACAAAGTGTTGTTGTTTGAGATATCTTATTATTGCTCGCTAGTTGATTATTCCATTATTATGAGTTAATATAATTATTAAGAGTTATTGTCGACATGGTTGGTTATAACCTTTGCTGAAAACCTGGGTGCTACTTAAGCTTATTTATGTAAACAAGAGCAAAAGAGTTCGTATAAGTTTTTCTTTTTCACTTTCAGTTTATCAACTGAATTGCTTGAGGACAAGCAAAGGTTTAAGCTTGGGGGAGTTGATACGTCTCCGTCGTATCTACTTTTCCTAATGCTTTTCCTCATGTTTTGGACTCTAATTTGCACGATTTGAATGAAATTAACCCGGACTGACGCTGTTTTCAGCAGAACTACCATGGTGTTGTTTTTTGTGCAGAAATAAAAGTTCTCGGATTGGAACGAAACTTCGCGAGGATTTTTTATATAATAAAAAAGAATTTCTGGAGCCAAGAACCACAGGACGGGGCACCTGGGTGGGCACAACCCACCAGGGTGCGCCCCCCCTCCAGGCGCGCCCAGGTGTGTTGTCCCCACCTGGTGGCCCCGCAGACTCCAACCCTGATGCTATAAAGTCATATTTTCGGAGAAAAAAATTGGGAATAATGAATTATCGCGTTTCACGAGATGGAGCCGCCGCCACCTCCTGTTCTTCATCGGGAGGCCAGATCTGGAGTCTGTTTGGGGCTCCGGAGAGGGGGATCTTCGATCTTCGTCATCACCAACCCTTCTCCATCGCCAATTCCATGATGCTCCCCATCGGGAGTGAGTAATTCCTTTGTAGGCTCGCTGGTCGGTGAGGAGTTGGATGAGATTCATCATGTAATCGAGTTAGTTTTGTTAGGGCTTGATCCCTAGTATCCATTATGTTCTCAGATTGATGTTGCTATGACTTTGCCATGCTTAATGCTTGGCACTTTGGGCCCGAGTGCCATGATTTCAGACCTGAACCGTTTATGTTATCACCATTATATCTACGTTCTAGATTCGATCTTGCAAGTTATAGTCACCTACTACGTGTTATGATCCGGCATCCCCGGAGTGACAGAAGTCGGGACACTTCCCGGTGATGACCGTAGTTTGAGGAGTTCATGTATTCACTATGTGTTAATGCTTTGTTTCGGTTCTCTATTAAAAGGATGCCTTAATATCCCTTAGTTTCCATATGGACCCCACTACCACGAGAGGGTAGGACAAAAGATGTCATGCAAGTTCTTTCCATAAGCACGTATGACTATTTACGGAATCATGCCTACATTATATTTATGAACTGGAGCTAGTGTTGTATCGCCCTAGGTTATGACTGTTATATGATGAATATCATCCAATGAATTCACCGATCCAATGCCTATGAATTTCTCTCATATTGTTCTTGCTAAGTTACAACTGCTATTGTTACTCTTGCACTTGCTACAAAATCATTGCTATTACTATTACCGTTACTATTGCTGTTGCTACTACTATCAAAACTACCATACTACTTTGCTACTGATTACTTTGCTGCAGATAATTAATCTCCAGGTGTGGTTGAATTGACAACTCAGCTGCTAATACTTGCAAATATTCTTTGGCTCCCCTTGTGTCGAATCAATAAATTTGGGTTGAATACTCTACCCTCGAAAACTGTTGCGATCCCCTATACTTGTGGGTTATCAAGACCTTTTTCTGGCGCCGTTGCCGAGGAGCATAGCTATATTTGTTGAGTCACTTGGGATTATTATCAAATTATCACTATGAAGAATCTGAAGGATGCTAAGACTAAGATTTTTCAAAGGAACTGCCATCCAGCTCCGCTTTAGATTCACCTTCTGTTATAAGTAGACTTGCGACACCACCACATGCTATCAATTCAGATATGTCGCAAGTTATTGATGATGCTACTTCTACTATGAATGCTACTCATGATGATGCTAGTACATTGCTTGATTATAATGTGCCACTAGGTGAATTTCTTGATGAACAACTTGCTAGAACTAAAGCTTTTGAGAATGCTGAAACTGATGAAATTGTTGAAACTGATGAAGAGCTTGAAACTGAAAATCTTGAAACACCTATTAGACCTAGTTCTCCTAGATATGAATTGCCAAAGGTACCGAAAGATTATGTTATGGATGAGGAGACAACTAGAGACATTCTTGCTTGTAAGGATAGAGATGATCTGGAAAAATTATTATGCAAGTATAAAGAAAAGACTTTGA
Source organism: Thinopyrum elongatum (assembly GCA_011799875.1). Lineage (NCBI taxonomy): Eukaryota > Viridiplantae > Streptophyta > Magnoliopsida > Poales > Poaceae > Thinopyrum > Thinopyrum elongatum. The sequence continues at coordinate 323,758,823 of CM022299.1, read as the reverse complement.
ATGCTAGAATGAACTGTGATCCTAAGTTTGCTACTTCACCTATCTTTGTTGATGATAAGGATTATGAATTCTCTGTCGACCCAGAGTTAATTACTTTGGTTGAATCTAATCCTTTCCATGGTTATGAAACTGAAACTGTTGTGGCACATCTTACTAAGTTGAATGATATAGCCACCCTTTTTGCTCATGATGAGAAGATTCGTTGTTATTATATTCTCAAATTATTTCCGTTCTCATTAACGGGTGATGCTATGGCTTGGTATAATACTCTTGCTCCTGGTTGTGTGCGTAGTCCCCAGGATATGATTTATTACTTCTGTGAAAAATATTTTCCTGCTCATAAGAAACAAGCTGCCTTACAGGAAATATTTAACTTTGTGCAAATTGAAGAAGAGAGTCTCCCACAAGCTTGGGGGAGGCTTCTCCAATTGCTTAATGCTTTGCCTGATCATCCTCTTAAGGAAAATGAAATACTTGATATCTTCTATAATGGACTAACCGATGCTTCTAGGGATTTCCTAGATAGTTGTGCTGGTTGTGTTTTCAGGGAGCGAACTGTTGAACAAGCTGAAGAAATATTGAATAACATATCGAAAAATTATGATAATTGGATCCTTCCTGAACCACAACTTAAACCTACTCCAAAGAAGAGGGGTCCTGAAGATATGCAAGAGGCAAAGAAATCCATGAAGGAAAAAGGTATTAAAGGAGAGGATGTTAAAAATTTACCACCTATCGAAGAAATACATGGGCTTGAAACACCACCACCACCTAAGGTGGTAGGGGTAAATTCTTTACTAAAGTTCAATGAAGGTGATATTCCTTATAATAAACATCCTAGTCAATGCCTTTATGAGTTTGATAATTACATTAGAAAGCAAGATCACTTCAATGCAAATGTTATGAAACAATTGAAATACAATTCTGATATGATTGCTCGCTTGAGTGACTTGTTATTTAGAATCTCAAATGATGTTAGAGGTGTAGGAAAGCATGCTTCTATGGTTCAAACTCAATTAGAGCAAGTTGCTAAATCTCAAAGAGAGTTGCTAGATGAAATGAATAATAATATCAATGATTCTGCTGTTAGAGTAATGACTAGAGGAGGTAGAATGACTCAGGAACCACTTTATCCTGAGGGACACCCAAAAAGAATTGAACAAGACTCTCAAAGAGTTGACACTGATGTACCTAGTCCTTCTAAAAAAAAGAAGAAGAAAAATGATAGGACTTTGCATGCCTCTAGTGAACCTGAAGTTGAAAAACCTCCTGATAATGATAATGAAGTCTCTATCTTTGATGCTGAAACTCAATCTGGTAGTGAACACTCACCTTCTGATAATGAAAAAGACAATGATGAGGTTCATGAAGACACTCAAATAAATAATAAAGAACCAGATAATGATGTTGAGATAGAACCAGCAGTTGATCTTGATAACCCACAACCGAAGAATAAAAGATATGATAAAAGAGACTTTGTTGCTAGAAAACATGGTAGGGAAAGAGAACCTTGGGTTCAAAAACCTATGCCCTTTCCACCTAAGTCAACCAAAAAGAAAGATGATGAAGAATTCAAACGCTTTGCTGAAATGCTAAGGCCAGTCTTTTTGCGTACTCGCTTGACTGATATCTTGAAAATGCCTCCTTATGCAAAGTACATGAAAGACATCATCACCAATAAGAGAAAAATACCAGAAGCTGAAATCTCCACCATGCTTGCTAATTATACTTTTAAGAATGAAGTACCTAAAAAACTTGGAGATCCGGGAATACCAACTATACCTTGCTCCATCAAAAGAAATTATGTGAAAACTGCTTTATGTGATTTAGGAGATGGTGTTAGTGTTATGCCTTTCTCTTTATATAAAAGACTTGATTTGAATAAACTCACACCTACTGAAATATCTTTGCAAATGGCTGATAAATCAACTGCCATACCTATCAGTATTTGTGAGGATGTGCCCGTTGTTGTTGCTAATGTTACTATCTTAACTGACTTTGTCATACTTGAGATGCCCGAGGATGACAACATGTCGATTATCCTTGGTAGACCCTTCTTGAATACTGCAGGGGCTGTTATTGATTGCAATAAAAGCAAGGTCACTTTTCATATCAATGGTAATGAACATACGGTGCACTTTCCGAAGAAACAATTCCAAGTAAATGGTATTAATGTTATTGAAAAATCTACGACAATCACTATTGGAAGTTTTCAACTACCTCTAACTACTGCCAAAAAGAAATATGAAATGCTTATTGTTGGGGACATCCATATCCCCATTGAGGTAACTTAGTGTTTTACGAAAGTTCTTCGGTTTCATGCTAATCGGAAGTGGATGTTAATAAGACTTGATCAACCTTATTAATAAATCATTTTTGAGAGGTATGAAGTTGATGAATTCAGTGAGCACTACCTTCTGTCCCTACATTTTGTTTTCTGTTTTTATTAGTTTAATAAAATAAAATGCCATGCCTTGCCTGTTTTCTAAGTTTTCCGTGCAAAAAAAATTGACCCAGAAATTAAAGTTCTCAGAATGCTCCGAAAATTTAATATGATTTTTTCTGAATATTTAAGAGTTTTTAGTGCAAATAACATCATAGGGAGGTGCTCTAGGTGGGCACAACCCACCTGGGTGCGCCCAGGTGGGTTGTGGTCCCCACGTGGGCCCTCTCACTTATCTTTTCACTCCATATCATCACCTACCTCCAGAAAAAATTCACCATTGCTCTCTCTCTCGTGTTCTTGCTCTCAAACCCGCGGATTTCGATCACTTTGCTTGAAGCTCCATTTCCGAAACTGTTTCGGGGGATTGTTGCTTGGTATGTGCCTCCTCCATTGGTCCAATTAGTTTTTGCTTTAGTGGTTTATATTTAGAATTACTAGTTGCTCTTGGTGCTGCTGTAGATGAGCTTGCATGTTAAATTCTTAGAGTTCTAAGTAGTTTTGAATGCTTGATATGGCCTCTATGCATCCCTATGAGTAGTTGCTATCAATCTTGTGGAGTTTTGTTGAGAAAAATTTTGTGAACTAAAAATTTCAGAATTTTGTTCATAGGAAAAAGATGAGTATCTTTAGAAAGTTTGCTTCCAAGAAGAACTCCAAGGGTGTTATTGGGGAGTAATCTGACAGTGATCTCCGCACCCGGAGAATGGCGGAGGTACGGCCGTGCGAATGGCCACATAACCCATTCATGGAAGGGGCCAGAATCCTTCAAGAGTTTGCACAATATGCTGCTAATGCTGGCCTCACCGACTTCATCGCAGCTGAATGTGAACAGTATCATCTCCTCACAAATTCCTTTGTGGAAACTTTTCATTTCCAAGTTAGGAATAATCCCCCTGAGGTGCAGTTTAACTTATATGCCGAACCCCATCAGATACCGCTTACTGAATTTTGTAACATATGCTTGCTCCCTTCTGATGGTGGTTTAGTAGAGCCTAGGCCCGCGGAGTTTGATGGTTTTCACCGTACTCTGACAGTGGGGGATGAGAGAGGGGTGTCAGGTGTCACCGCCACTAGCTTACACTTTCCTGCTGTGCATTATTTTGCTCTATTCATTGTGAAGTGTTTGCTTGCTAGAGAGAAGGTAGGTGCACTTAGTGCGCCTGACTTTGCTGTTTTACGTCGTGCACTTTACAGCGACAAGACTTATAGCTTGGGAGCTATTGTGGCATGTTGCCTCCACATTAACAGATCCAAGGGTAAGATACATGGTGGTATTTATGCTACTCACTTGGCGAGTCACTTTAACATTCAGATATGCCAGCATGATTATCCTTTGCCCAAGGTTTATTTAGATCGTCAGGCTATGGCACACCACCAGTTTATTGATAGCGAGAACACCACTATGGATGTTCCATATAATTTGGCACTTTTGGCCCAGGTGCCATGATTTCAGATCTGAACCGTTTATGTTATCACCATTATATCTACGTTCTAGATCCGATCTTGCAAGTTATAGTCACGTACTACGTGTTATGATCCGGCAACCCCGGAGTGACAGTAGTCGGGACACTTCCCGGTGATGACCGTAGTTTGAGGAGTTCATGTATTCACTATGTGTTAATGCTTTGTTCTGGTTCTCTATTAAAAGGAGGCCTTAATATCCCTTAGTTTCCATATGGTCCCCGCTGCCACGGGAGGGTAGGACAGAAGATGTCATGCAAGTTCTTTCCATTAGCACGTATGACTATTTACGGAATACATGCCTACATTATATTTATGAACTGGAGCTAGTGCTGTATCGCCCTAGGTTATGACTGTTATATGATGAATATCATCAAACGAATTCACCGATCCAATGCCTATGAATTTCTCTCATATTGTTCTTGCTAAGTTACAACTGCTATTGTTACTCTTGCACTTGCCACAAAATCATTGCTATTACTGTTACCGTTACTATTGCTGTTGCTACTACTATCAAAACTACCATACTACTTTGCTGCAGATAATTAATCTCCAGGTGTGGTTGAATTGACAACTCAGCTGCTAATACTTGCAAATATTCTTTGGCTCCCCTTGTGTCGAATCAATAAATTTGGGTTCAATACTCTACCCTCGAAAACTGTTGCGATCCCCTATACTTGTGGGTTATCATGAGTTCCTCCACGTCCCTCGCACGGATAATGAGGCCACCAACGCGTTGGCCAAGATAATTTCCAGTCGGCAAGCAATCCCACCCGGCGTCTCCCTTGAGCACTTGCGCAAGCCGTCCATCAAGCCGTCTCCCGACTCCGAGTCCATCTTCATCCCGGACGACGACGCGGCCCCCCCACCCAACCCTGGAGACCCGACCCAGTCCCGGGGGCTGCCAACTCCGGCTCGAGGGTTGTTGGTCTAGTCTCGGGGGCTGCGGACCCCGGCCCAGTCCCGGGGGCTGCCGGCTCCGGCTCGGGGGCTGCCATCCCCAACCCGGGGGCTGTAGATCCCGGCCGGAGGCTGCCGACTCCGGCTCAGGGGCTGCCTCCCCGGACCCCGTCCAAGTGGCCGTCTTCACTGTGGTAACGACTCCGTCTTGGGCCCAGCCAATCCTCACTTTCCTGGAGAGTGGAGCGCTTCCCATGGACGAGACAGAGGCCCGGCAAGTCCAATGCCGGGCGTCCGCCTACAGCATCATCAACAACGAGCTTGCCAAGCAAAGCACCGCGGGCATTTTCCAGCGCTGCGTTGAGCAGGACAAGGGCATAGAGATCCTCCTCAACATCCACCAGGGCGAGTGCAGGCACCACGCCGCCTCGAGGTCCCTGGTGGCCAAAGCATTCTGTCATGGTTTCTACTGGCCCACGGCCCTCAAAGACGCCGAGTCACTCGTCCTCAAGTGTGAGGGCTACCAATGCTTCAGCAAGCGCAGCCACCAGCTGGCTTCAACCCTCCAAACCATCCCGATCACCTGGCCCTTCATCGTCTGGGGGCTCGACATGGTGGGGCCCTTCAAGACTGCCCGAGGCGGCATGACACACTTGCTGGTGGCCGTCGACAAGTTCACCAAGTGAATTGAGGCGCGACCGATCAAGAAACTCGACGGGCCGATGGTCATCCGATTCATCAAAGACATCGCGGATCGCTACGGCGTCCCGCACAGCATCATCACGGACAACGGCGCCAACCTCTCCAAGGGTGCGCTGGTGCAATACTACTCTGTATTCGGCATCCAGCTCAACCTAGCCTCCATCACTCATCCCCAATCCAACGACCAGGTCGAGCGGGCCAATGGCCTGATCCTGGCCGGCATCAAGCCGCGACTCGTCGAGCCCCTCATCCGTTCACCCGGCAGCTGGCTAGATGAGTTGCCGGCCGTCCTCTGGACTCTCCAGACAACACCAAATCAGTCGACCAGGTTCACCCCGTTCTTCCTGGTCTACGGAGCCGAAGGAATCATCCCGGCCGCCATCGAGTTTGACTCGCCATGGGTCACCATGTACACTGAAGTCGAAGCCAAGGAAGCCCGCGAACACGGCGTCGACCTGCTCGAGGAGCCGCGCCTACTGGCCCTCAGTCAATCGGCCATCTACCAGCAAAACCTACGATAGTACCACAACAAGAAGATCAAGCCCCTCGCATTCCGTGAGGGCGACCTTGTACTCCGGCTCGTCCAGCAGCAAGCCGGCCAGCACAAACTGGCCTCCCCTTGGGAGGGCCCCTTCATCGTCAGCAAAGCATTGTGTGACCGCAACGCCTACTAGCTCATCGACGCACGCAAGCCGAACAAACGCAAGAGAGACACAGCCGGTGAAGAGACAAGCCGGCCATGGAACGCATAACTCCTCTGCCTGTTTTACAGTTAGCTGTATGCACGTATGTATCGCTACCTTTTGAAGTTTAATGAAAGCAGCAGGACCCCCGAATGGCACTCGGGGGCTACCTTTTCTATCAACTGTTGTGTCCCGCACACCCTTGAGCTTTTATCCTTTCCCGCTGGGTCGGTTCATCCGGCTCGGGGGCTCGGGGGCTAGTCGGCCCGACCGCACCCCGTCGTCCCCCTTAGCCCATTTAGGCGTGTCCGAGTTGCTAAGGCCATCCCCTTCACCCTAAGCCATAGTCCGGCTCGGGTTGTTCGGCAGGCAAGAACAAAGGGCCCAATGCGTCGGCACGTAGAACTCGGCTAAGTTGGGTCATCCTGGTCCGTCCATCTGGCTCCCTCACACTAAGCTACCGCACGACCGGCTGCGCGGTGGCCGGCTTCGCCACCCACCGCCAGCTGGCCCAGTGGGTGTTTCGCTCGTGCTCAACGTTTGAAAAAGCCTAAGTATTGCGCGCCCCTCCCCAAAGCCAAACTCCTTGTCATAGACCGGAACCCGGCTGTTCGACTAGCAGGAGAGAAGCCCAAAGAGGGGGCAAGCAAGAAAAGGCTTAAGGACGAAAAGCAAAAGCATAAACACTCACAAAGTTATTTACATCACAAAAGGCCCACGGCCGGAGTTCATTACATATCACTACACCCCCAGTGGGTGGACCTGCTACTTAACAAAGTTCAAAAGAAAAACAGAAGACAGGTCGGCCTCAGGCGATAGCTGCGTTGGGTTGCGCGCTCGCTGCCTCCTTCGCGTCGATGGCAGTCATCGTGCCGGCATCGGTTTGCGCCGGCTCCTCCACATCGGCCTTCGGATCCGCCGAGGCACCGGTGTCGTCCAGTGTGGCCACGTCGTCCGCGTAGGCATCCGTTTCATCGGAGCTGCCAGCCGGGTCTTCAAGTGCCAAGCCAAAGTCATCGGGCGGGAGCTCTGCGCTGTCCTCTGTCGGCTCCACGTTGAACTCATCGTGTGCGGCAAATGAGGCAACATAGCTGACCCGTCCGGCGATCCGGTCTGCCTGCTCCGCCAACTGCACCCCCACTCTGGCCCGTTGGGCTGCCAGCTGATACAGCCTCAGCCCCGGATACCAAGATAGGGCGAAGTGCAAGGCCAGATCCGCGCCGGCACAGGCCACGAAGACGCGCCACACATGGAGCCACACCGGGCCGGCCTCCAGCCAGTGCGCCAGCCACGTGAAGCTGTTGGGAACCACCGCACCCGGCCAGAGGGCGGCCACCATCCCCAACCTGGCCGAAGACAGCCTCACCGTTTGCTTGTCCAGGGCCCTCAAACGGGCCTCGGCGGCGAGCATGATCTCCGAGAAGGTCCAGGTGGTGTACGGGTCAACCGTGGCACACGCATCCGCCTGGGTTGTCCGGTGCGCGTGCACGGCCGCGTCCGCCGTGTCCTGCATCTGTTTTGTTTTAGACAGATTCTGTTTTCTATTGCATAGTGTGCTTGTTTTAATGATGCTATGGATTATATCGGGGGGTATAAGTCATGGAGAAGTTAGTATACAGTAGGTATTATCCAAGATTAATTAAGAATCGGTTTACCACAGTACCTAAAGTTTATGATTTGTCAATTATACTAATGGATCTCACAAGGTTTCTGATGAGTTTTGTGTGCTGAAGTTTTCAAGTTTTGGATGAGATCGTGATGGATGAAGGAATAAGGAGCGGCAAGACCCAAAGCTAGGGATGCCCAAGGCACCCAGGGTAATATTCAAGGAAGGCCCAAGTGTCTAAGCTTGGGTATGCCCCGGATGGCATTCCCTATTTCATCCACAATTCAACGGTATGTTACTTGGAGCTACATTTTTATTCATCACGTGATATGAGTTTTACTTGGAGCGTCTTGTGGCATAGTTTTCTTTTGTTTGCTTATTAGTTTGCCACAATCATTTTTTTGGACACAATTTTTGCGAGGGACACACATTCATTGTGATTTGTTAGAATACTCGATGTGCTTCACTTATATCTTTTGAGCTAGGCAGTTGCTCTTGTGCTTCACTTATATTTGTTAGTGCACGACAGTGGTTATATTTTATAGAAAAGATTGCACTCTTAGACTTCACTTAAATCTTTTGGAGATTCTTAAATAGGAAGTGGTAATGAGCATGGGTTATAAGAATAGTCAAAAAAGGATAGGTATTTAAAATTCGTATAATAAAAACTTTCATGTAGATCACTAAATATGAAACGTATGGTTTAATTATATTGATGTCGTAATAAGAAAGGGTATGAGTTCATGATCATTGGTTAGTAAGAATATCGATATTAAAGCTCACTACTCATTTAAGTGTCCATCGTGGCATGGTGGGGATGTTTGAGCACTTTATGTCTGAAATGAAAACCTTGAGTATTATTATTACTGGAGGGTGCATGATGGTTAACTCCTACCAACCTCCTCCCCAGGGGCATGCGAGTAGTACTTTGCTTTGAGGGCTAATAAAACTACTGCAATAAGTATATGAGTGTTGGAAATATGCCCTAGAGGCAATAATATTGTATTATTATATTTCCATTATTCATAATTGAGAGTTTATATTTCCTATAACTGCTATGATCCTGGAATATGCGATTCAGTGGAAAACTCATATGCACGTGTGAAATAATAAATGGTCAAACAATAGGTTCCCGGTCCAGCCTCTAGGACTAGCTCAAGTGCTGTTGGTGATCACGTTTTCCGGATCTTAGGATATCGTTAGGTGCAATGATGATCCTAAAACAACATTGAGGGTATGACGTTAGAAGAACGAGCATATTGAATCGACCCAATCTTGTATATTATACTTTGTCCTTATATCGTCTGAAATCATCTGTTATAAAACGGAGTGTTAGTGTGTTTTATTTAGTTCCTCATACCATGAGAGTGTCTCGGTCACTTCCTATTAGACGGTGGACTTTGGGGTTGCTCAAACATCATCTGTAACAAGGTGATCATAATGACAACTTTCAGGCTCACCGGAAAGTTTGACAAATGAACGAACAACTCAAGAGTGGGATTTGCTCCTCCAACAATGGAGAGATATTCTTAGGGCCCTCTTGGTGTAACGGCATTCACCATCGTCTGGCCAGACACAGGTGATTTTGTCACGGGGATGTCGGAACACGTCAACGAGAAAGAAGAACAAAACTGGTAACGGGAGCAACGGTATAGTGAGCATGGTGATGACTCAGGAGGATACCGATGCACACCGGGTTTTGTAAAGTATCATGAGGCAAAGGGTACGCCACATGATAACCAAAGGTTCACTCGAATATATTCGTGTAATCATAGGGACCGATATGGATGTCCACGGTTCCGCTATCGGTCATTGAACGAAGGGGTTTTGTTCATGTCTATGTTTTACCGAACCTACAGGGTCACAAGCTTAAGGTAATCACGATTTGCTGAGTGTTAGTGGAACGGTAGTGATGAGAATATATTTGTGAAATATTTACATTAATATCCAAAATAGTTTTGAGAGGTTCCGGAAGCGTTCCAGGGTCACCGGAAGGGTTTCAGTGAATATCGGGTAATGCCGGGTATTATCGATTAAATATATATAGGTGGAAAATGTTTCCGGAGATGTTAAATTATACATATAATACTGTAAAAATGTTTTAAGTATTTTATACATTAATTAAATAACAACGGGCCTTAATAGGCCAAGAGGAGAAGGAAGACTTGGGCCATAAAAGCCCAAGTAGGGAGGCGACCCCCCTTTCCTAGTGTGGGGGGGGGGCGAATCCAACTAGGAGGGGGCACTGGTACATCGAGGTGCTATAAAAACGGTTTTTAACCCCTTTCCGCGATGGCGTTTGGAACCGTCGCCAAGTGAGTGACTGCGATAGGGGGGTCCTTCCCACACGACCCAGAAACCGTCGGGGATAGGGGGCCTTGATGCATACAGTTGTCCCTATAAAATTGTTTCTGATATCTCGAATATCCCAAACACTTCATCCTTGCTACTCATTTGTGCTCGCATTGCCATCGTAGTCAGAGTTCTATGGTTTTACCTAAAACCAGGCGTAGTCCAAGCAGATTCCAGACACGTACCAAACTGGCTCTACGTTTACGATGCCTGGCACATCACAAACAGTTCATGATTGTAAACCATGTACGATAGGTCGACAATCACACACATTTAGTTTTCCCACATCATTTGTGATATTGTCTGACATCACACACGCTTTGCAAACGGCAACTCTGTGCATGGTTACACATGTTTCCTCTCCGTGAACCGTGTCAGATTATGATGTATATCACACACGCTGTGCTTTATAGACCGTGTGCGCCGTAATGACCTGCAGACCGTAATTTCACCCTAATTTAATTGATGCTATTTAAAATTGAAACTAATTTGAACTTGAAAGTAGGCTATAGCTTTATTCATATCCATCAGGTTCAAACAACCGATGCATTATTCGATTCACAGGTACATATGTTCAAGAATTACATAATCACCAAATAAAGAATGATGAACCAGGGTTCTATACATGTACTATTACAGATGGTAAAGAAAGAGGCAACAGACATTCTGGTTGCTGAACAAGGTGAAGCGGAATGGCCCTATTGTGCTCTCCTAGATGCAGAAGGCACGCACGACTCTAGTCCAACCCCTTGTGATGGCTGGCCGCCAATCATGTAGTTTGAGAGGTAATCTTGAGTAAACTGCTTCAGGATCCATGATACGTCCATTTTGCATCATGTTTTCCTACTGTTATTTATATTGTTTTTAGATATAATAATGCTTTTTGGAGTAATTCTAATGCCTTTTCTCTCATAATATGTAAGGTTCACACTAAGAGGGAGAAGACCGGCAGCTGGAATTCTGGACCTGAAAAAGCTACGTCAGGCTACCTATTCTGCACAACTCCAAATGAGCTGAAACTTCACGGAGAATTTTTATGGAATATATAAGAATTATTGGAGCAAATAAGTACCAGAGGGGGCCCACCAGGTGGGCACAACCCACCTGGGTGCCCCAGGGAGCCCATGCGCGCCCTGGTGGGTTGTGCCCTCCTCGGCCCACCTCCGGTGCCCCTCTTCTGGTATATAAGTCATTTTGACCTAGAAAAAATAAGGGGAGGACTTTCGGGCGAAGCACCACTGTCTCGAGGCGGAACTTGGGCAGGAGCACTTTTGCCCTCCGGCGGAGCGATTCCGCCGGGGGAACTTCCCTCCCGGAGGGGAAAATCATCGTCATCATCATCACCAACAACTCTCCCATCTTGGGGAGGGCAATCTCCATCAACATCTTCAACAACACCATATCCTCTCAAACCCTAGTTCATGTCTTGTGTTCAATCTTTGTACCGGAACCTTAGATTGTTGCTTGTGGGTGACTAGTAGTGTTGATTACATCTTGTAGTTGATTACTATATGGTTTATTTGGTGGAAGATTATATGTTCAGATCCATTATGATATTTAATACCCCTCTGATCTTGAGCATGATTATCATTAGTGAGTAGTTACTTTTGTTCTTGAGATCACGGGAGAAATCTTGTTGCAAGTAATCATGTGAACTTGATATGTGTTCGATATTTTGATGGTATGTATGTTGTGATTCCCTTAGTGGTGTCATGTGAACGTCGACTACATGACACTTCACCATATTTGCGCCTAAGGGAATGCATTGTGGATTAGTTATTAGATGATGGGTTGCGAGAGTGACAGAAGCTTAAACCCTAGTTTATGCGCTATTCCATAAGGGACCGATTTGGATCCAAAAGTTTAATGCTATGGTTAGATTTATTCTTAATACTTTTCTTGTAGTTGCGGATGCTTGCGAGGGGGTTAATCATAAGTAGGAGGTTTGTTCAAGTAAGAACAGCACCTAAGCACCGGTCCACCCACATATCAAATTATCAAAGTAGCGAACACAAATCAAACCAACATGATGAAAGTGACTAGATGAAATTTCCGTGTACCCTCAAGAACGCTTTGCTTATCATAAGAGACCGTTTTGGCATGTCCTTTGCCTCAAAAGGAATGGGCTACCTTGCTGCACTTTTGTTACCATTACCGATACTTGCTCATTACAAATTATCTTGCTGTCAAACTACTCGTTACTTATAATTTCAGTGCTTACAGAGAATACCTTGCTGAAAACTACTTGTCATTTCCTTCTGCTCCTCGTTGGGTTCGACACTCTTACTTATCGAAAGGACTATGATTGATCTCCTATACTTGTGGGTCATCAAGGATCTTTTCTGGCGCCGTTGCCGGGGAGTGAAGCGCTCTTGGTAAGTGGAAATCGGTAAGGAAAAATTATTACTACGTGCTGAAATTTATTGTCACTTGTTACTATGGAGAATAATCCTTTGAGGGGTTTGTTCAGGGTATCTTCACCTCAACCGGAGTCACAATTAGTTATCCCTCAACCTACTGTACCTACTGAAAATATTGGTTATGAAATCCCTTCAGGTATGATAGAACAACTGCTAGCTAATCCTTATGCAGGAGATGGAACTGAACATCCTGATATGCACTTGATATATGTGGATGAAATTTGTGGATTATTTAAGCTTGCAGGTTTACCCAGAGATGAAGCTAAGAAGAACGTTTTCCTTTTATCTTAGAAGGGAAAAGCATTGGCATGGTATAGGCTATGCGATGATATTGGATCGTGGAATTGGAATCTCACCAAAAAAATATCCTATGCATCTAGTTCATCGTGATCGGAATTATATATATAATTTTTGGCCTCGTGAAGGAGAAAGTATCGCTCTAGCTTGGGGGAGGCTTAAGTCAATGTTATATTCATGCCCCAATCATGAGCTCTCAAAAGAAATTATTATTCAGAATTTTTATGCTCGGCTTTCTCGTGATGATCAATCCATGCTTGATACTTCTTGTACTGGTTCTTTTATGAAGAAGACTATTGAATTAAGGTGGGATCTTTTAGAAAGAATTAAATGCAACTCTAAAGATTGGGAACTCGATGAAGGTAAAGAGTTAGGTATTAAGCTTAAGTATGATTGTGTTAAATCTTTTATCAATACCGATGCTTTTCAAAAGTTTAGCACTAAATATGGACTTGACTCTGAGATAGTAGCCTCCTTTTGTGAATCATTTACTACTCATGTTGATCTCCCTAAGGAGAAGTGGTTTAAATATCACCCACCTATTAAAGAAGAAATTAAAGAACCGGTAATAGCTAAATATCACCCACCTATTAAAGAAGTGGTTCCTACTGCTTATATTGAAAAACCACCTTTCCCTGTTAGGATAAAGGAACATGCTAAAGTTTCAACTGTGGTCAACAAAAGTTATATTAGAGCATCTAAACCTGCTGAACAAATCAAGGTGGAACCTAGTGTTTCTATGGTTAAAGATCTCCTAGTTGAAAATTTAGATGGGCATGTTATTTACTTTTGTGATGAAGCTGCTAGAATTGCCAAACCCGATGAAAAAGATAAACATAGACCTGTTGTTGGCATGCCTGTTGTCTCAGTTAAAATAGGAGATCACTATTATCATGGTTTATGTGACATAGGTGCTAGCATGAGTGCTATTCCTTTTACCTTATATCAAGAAATTATGAATGATATAGCACCCGCTGAAATAGAAGACATAGATGTTACTACTAAACTTGCTAATAGAGACACCATCACACCTCTTGGGATTGTTAGAGATGTTGAAGTCTTGTGTGGGAAAATAAAATACCCTACTGATTTTCTTGTTCTTGGTTCCCCACTAGATGACTTTTGTCCCATTATCTTTGGTAGACCTTTCTTGAACACCGTTAATGCTAAAATAGATTGTGAGAAACAAACTGTCGGTGTTAGTTTTGGTGATGAGTCTCATGACTTTAATTTTTCTAAGTTTAGTAGAAAACATCATAAGAAAGAATTGTCTAGTAAGGATGAAATAATTGGTCTTGCCTCTATTGCCATGCCTCCTACATATCCACTAGAACAGTATTTGCTGGACCATGAAAATGATATGCATATGCATGAAAGAAATGAGATAGATAAAAATTTCTTTGAACAATGACCTCTGATTAAACACAATTTGCCTATTGAAACTCTAGGCGGTCCTTCTCCCCCTAAAGGTGATCCTGTGTTTGAATTAAAACAATTGCCAGACACTTTGAAATATGCTTATCTTGATTAGAAAAAGATATATCCTGTTATTATTAGTGCTAACCTTTCAGAACATGAAGAAGAAAGATTATTGAAGGTTCTGAAGAAGCACCGAGCTGCTATTGGATATACTCTTGATGATTTAAAGGGCATTAGTCCCACACTCTGTCAGCATAAAATTAATATGGAACCTGATGCTAAACCCGTTGTCGATCACCAACGATGTTTAAATCCTAAAATGAAAGAAGTGGTAAGAACTGAAATATTGAAGCTTCTGGAAGCAGGTATAATCTATCCTATAGCAGATAGTAGATGGGTAAGTCCCGTTCATTGTGTCCCTAAGAAGGGAGGTATTACTGTTGTTCCTAGTGATAAAAATGAACTTATCCCACAAAGAATTGTTACTGGCTACAGAATGGTAATCAATTTTAGAAAATTAAATAAAGCAACTAGAAAAGATCATTACCCTTTGCCTTTTATTGATCAAATGCTAGAAAGATTATCTAAGCACACACACTTTTGTTTTCTCGATGGATATACTGGTTTTTTTCAAGTACCTGTTTCACAACCTGATCAAGAGAAAACCACCTTTACTTGTCCTTTTGGAACTTATGCTTATAGACGTATGCCTTTTGGTTTATGTAATGCACCTGCTACCTTTCAAAGATGTATGACTGCTATATTCTCTGATTTTTGTGAAAAGATTGTTGAGGTTTTCATGGATGATTTTTTCGTTTACGGAACTTCTTTTGATGATTGCTTAAGCAACCTTGATCGAGTTTTGCAGAGATGTGAGCAAACTAATCTTGTCTTGAATTGGGAGAAGTGCCACTTTATGGTTAATGAAGGTATTGTCTTGGGACATAAAAATTTTGAATGAGGTATTGAGGTGGATAAAGCTAAAGTTGATGCAATTGAGAAAATGCCATGTCCTAAAGATATCAAAGGTATTCGTAGTTTCCTCGGTCATGCTGGTTTCTATAGGAGATTTATTAAAGACTTCTCTAAAATTTCTAGGCCTCCTACAAATCTTTTACAAAAGGATGTTCCATTTGTTTTTGATGACGATTGTGCAGAAGCCTTTGAAACACTTAAGAAAGCCTTAATTTCTGCACCTATTGTTCAACCACCTGATTGAAACTTGCCTTTTGAAATTATGTGTGATGCTAGTGATTATGTTGTTGGTGCTGTTCTAGGACAAAGAGTTGATAAGAAATTAAATGTTATTCATTATGCTAGTAAAACTCTAGACAGCGCCCAATGCAATTATGCTACTACTGAAAAAGAATTTTTAGCAGTTGTGTTTGCTTGTGACAAATTTAGATCTTACATTGTTGAATCTAAAGTGATTGTTCACACTAATCATGCTGCTATAAAACATCTTATGGAAAAGAAAGATGCTAAACCTAGACTTATTAGGTGGGTTCTTTTGCTATAAGAATTTGATTTACATATCACTGATAGAAAGGGAGCTGAGAACCCCGTTGCTGATAACTTGACTAGGTTAGAGAATATCCTTGATGACCCACAACCTATTAATGATAATTTCTCTGATGAATAATTAGCTGCAATAAACGTTTCTCATAACACTCCTTGGTATGCTGACTATGCTAATTACATTGTTGCTAAATACATACCACCTAGTTTCACATACCAACAAAAGAAAAAATTCTTCTATGATTTAAGACACTACTTTTGGGATGACCCACATCTTTATAAAGAAGGAGTAGATGGTATTATTAGACGTTGTGTACCTGAGCATGAATAGGGACAAATCCTACGGAAATGTCACTCCGAAGCTTATGGAGGGCATTATCCGGGAGACAGATCTGCTCACAAGGTATTGCAATCTGGTTTTTATTGGCCTACTCTCTTCAAGGATGCCTGTAAGTTTGTTTTATCTTGTGATGAATGTCAAAGAATTGGTAATATTGGTAAGCGTCAAGAAATGCCTATGAATTATTCACTTGTTGTTGAACCATTTGATGTTTGGGGTTTTGATTACATGGGACCTTTTCCTTCTTCTAATGGGTATACTCATATTTTGGTTGCTGTTGATTATGTTACTAAGTGGGTAGAAGCTATTCCAACTAGTAGTGCTGATCACAACACCTCTATTAAAATGCTTAAGGAAGTTATTTTCCCAAGGTTTGGAGTCCCTAGATATTTAATGACTGATGGTGGTTCACATTTTATTCATGGTGCTTTCCGTAAAATGCTTGCTAAGTATGATGTTAACCATAGAATTGCATCACCCTATCATCCTCAGTCTAGTGGTCAAGTTGAACTTAGCAATACAGAAATAAAGTTAATATTACAAAAAACTGTCAATAGGTCCAGGAAGAATTGGTCTAAGAAATTAGATGATGCACTTTGGGCTTACAGAACAGCATATAAAAACCCTATGGGTATGTCTCCTTATAAAATGGTTTATGGAAAAGCTTGTCATTTACCTCTTGAGTTAGAACATAAAGCATATTGGGCAATTAAAGAACTCAACTATGATTTCAAACTTGCCGGTGAAAAGAGGTTATTTAATATCAGCTCACTAGATGAATGGAGAACCCAAGCTTATGAAAATGCTAAGTTGTTTAAAGAAAAAGTTAAAAGATGGCATGATAAGAGAATCCAAAAGTGTGAGTTTAAAGTTGGAGAATATGTTCTTTTGTACAACTATCATTTCAGATTCTTTGCAGGAAAACTCCTCTCCAAATGGGAAGGACCCTATGTTATCGAGGAGGTTTATCGATCTGGAGCTATCAAAATAAATAATGCCGAGGGTACTAACCCGAAGGTTGTCAATGGGCAAAGAATAAAACATTATATCTCAGGTACGCCCATTAATGTTGAAAGCAATATTATCCAAACTATGACACAGGAAGAACACATAAAGGAAACCTTCCGGAATACTCCAGAATCGTGAAAAAAGAGGAGGTACGTAATACGGTAAGTAAACGGACTCCGAAAAATCCGTAAAAATATTTTCTGTCAGTTTTGGAATATATCAAAAATTAGGAAAAATAAGAAACAACCAGGAAGGCACCCCTGGTGGGCACAAGACACCAGGGCACGCCTAGCTTGCCAGGTGCGCCCAGGTGGCTTGTACCCACCTCAGGTACCTTCCGGACTCCGTTTTTCTTCCGTTTGCTTGTTTCCCAAGATAAAAAATCTCTATATACCCCCCGAACCTATTGACCACCGTATCATGGAGAAATCTTCTGCTCTTCTTTTCTTTGCTGTTTTCTGACAGATCTGAAATTATGTCGTCTCAAGATTCCGAGGAGGAGTGCCCGGTTTCTTATCAGCCTTTAGATAAAAATATCTTCAAGGATACCTATCCCTATATATGGTTCTCCGATGAAGAAGATGAAGATGAACCAATCCCTCCTCGTTTCAAGCACAAAAGCATGGAGGCATTATGCAAGAGGATAATAAAGCTTGAGATGGAGAATGAAGAGTTAAGGATAGGTAATTTTTACCTTCGAAATAAGTTGGAGAAAAAGGATAAATCTACTACTTCATCACCACCACCTCCTTCTTCATCACCAAAGTAAAACTGAGTATCGGGTATGGGCACTCCCCTTGGCTTGTGCCAAGCTTGGGGGAGGTGCCTCGGTATCATATCACCTCCACTATCTTTTGCCTTTACTTATCTTAGTTCTATCCATAGTTATCTTTTGCTTTAGATGAATAAAAGTTTAGTTCGATCCTTTCTTTTCGAGTGTTTGCTTAGTGATCTATCCTTGTAATCGTGTGCGAGATATATAATAAAGTTTAGTTTGAGTTTTGTTTTCTTTTTTTCTTTCATGTTCAATAAAAAGAAAGGAAATAAATGAAAAAGATCATATGCTAATCTTATGGTAAGTAATGACATCACATAAGGAAGAGTATAAGTAGAAAATTTTATTGGAGACTTACAAACATAGCATTGGTCAATGATGCAGTTCATGAAAGAATTAATAAGGGAAGAGAAGATTCACATGTAAATACACTATCTTGGACTTTTTTTTGTGATTGTGAGCCCCCATCAAAATATTATATGCCAAAATTGTTGACGTTGGACAAGGAAGACAACATAATGATTTATGTTTGTTCATCTTCACATAGAAGTTATATTGGCATAGATCCTTTAACATGTGGTGCTTGCCCCCCATCTTTGCTAGCCAAAAATTCCGCACTAAGTAGAGATACTACTTGTGCATCCAAAACCCTTAAACCCAAATCTTGTTTTGAGAGTCCACCATACCTACCTATGGATTGAGTAAGATCCTTCAAGTAAGTTGTCATCGGTGCAAAAAGGGCAAGAAAAATTGCTTCTAAAAGTGTTGGATCATTTAACGTAAGAGAAAATTGAGCGTTGTACGAACTTGTGATGGCAAAGAATAAAAGTGACAGACTGCATAATAAAGGTTGCTATCATAAGGGGCAATATAACATGACGTTCTTTTGCACTAAGAGATTGAGCATACAAACAAAAAGTGCATGGCAACCTCTGCTTCCCTCTGCGAAGGGCCTATCTTTTACTTTCGTGTATTTACTTTTATGCAAGAGTCAAAGTATTTCTCTCTATTCCTTTTTATTTTTCTCTTTTGGCAAGCATCATGTGGTGAGGAAAGATCTAGGCACATATATCCAGTTGGATATGGGTAGCATGAGTTATTATTGTTGACATCACCCTTGCGGTGAATATGTTGGGTGGCGAAAACTATAAGCCCCTATCTTTCTATGTGTCCGGTTGAAACTTTTTGCTCATGTGTATGCGGTGAGTGTTAACAATCATAGAAGACTATAAGATGGTTGAGTATGTGGACTTGCCAAAAAGGCTCCGATACGTGACTCTTCCTGAAAAGATGATGAATTGTAGTTGCAAAGTTGACTAAGAACATAGTTTGTTGGTTTTCAATAGAGTTTATGCTTTATACTTTGATGTTGTGATGAATTGTTACTTGTTCATGAGAAGTCTATGATAGAAGTTATATGATAAAAGTTCTATAATAAAGTTTTATGTTAAAGTTTGTTGCTGTTATAATAATATACATGATGCTTCTATGTTCGTATTTTGTTTTTATCGACACCTCTCTCTCTAAGCATGTGGGCATGTTTTTCGATTTCGGTTTTCGCTTGAGGACAAGCGAGGTCTAAGCTTGGGGGAGTTGATACGTCCATTTTGCATCATGTTTTCCTACTGTTATTTATATTGTTTTTAGATATAATAATGCTTTTTGGAGTAATTCTAATGCCTTTTCTCTCATAATATGCAAGGTTCACACTAAGAGGGAGAATACCGGCAGCTGGAATTCTGGACCTGAAAAAGCTACGTCAGGCTACCTATTCTGCACAACTCCAAATGAGCTGAAACTTCACGGAGAATTTTTACGGGATATATAAGAAATATTGGAGCAAATAAGTAACAGAGGGGGCCCACCAGGTGGGCACAACCCACCTAGGCGCGCCAGGGAGCCCAGGCGCGCCCTGGTGGGTTGTGCCCTCCTCGGCCCACCGCCGGTGCCTCTCTTCTGGTATGTAAGTCATTTTGACCTAAAAGAAATAAGGGGAGGACTTTCGGGATGAAGCGCCACCGTCTCGAGGCGGAACTTGGGCAAGAGCACTTTTGCCCTCCGGTGGAGCGATTCCGCCGGGGGAACTTCCCTCCCGGAGGGGGAAATCATCGTCATCATCATCACCAACAACTCTCCCATCTTGGGGAGGGCAATCTCCATCAACATCTTCAACAGCACCATCTCCTCTCAAACCCTAGTTCATCTCTTTTGTTCAATCTTTGTACCGGAACCTTAGATTGTTGCTTGTGGGTGACTAGTAGTGTTGATTACATCTTGTAGTTGATTACTATATGGTTTATTTGTGTAACATCCCAAATTTTCAATTTGGAATGTTATACATAGGTCATCATATGCATATCATATTTTATTTGCATTCTGATTGTGACCCTAAAAATCCTAAGCAACTCAAGGACCCACGGAGAGAGTTGGGGATTTTATTATTTTCATATTTGAATTTTCTCAAATATTGAAAAGAGGATCATTTTGGTTTTATTTATTTTTTCTCTCCAAAATATTTCATATTAAAAATTTATGAGAGGAGATAATATGACTTCTCCAAAATAAAAGAAATATTGGAGGAAAAATGTTAAAATCAAATAAATAATTTTATTTGGACTTTATTGCTATTTTATTTGAATTAGAAAAAAATATGCATTTTTCAAAATAGCATTTTTAGGCCAAGAAAATGTTCACTTTGTTCTAAATATTCTATTTAGATAGTGAAAATTGTTTTTGGCATTTTTAGAATTTTTTTATTTATTTTATTAGGATTTTTCTCGGTGGAATCTTATAAAAAAAAACTTTCACCCGACTGGGCCGAAGGCCCAGCCGAGCCAGGCCGCCGTCGCCTTCCTCCCGAGCGGGAGAGTCCCGCCGCCGCACGGACGCTGAGGGGGTCCGAGCCGGACTCCCCATGGCCGCCCCCTCGCCCAAGGAAGCCGCCCCCCCTCTCCTCCTCATCGCCCCCTCCCCTCGTCCCCACACCACCGCCGCCGGCGCTGCCCGTCGCCGCTGCTGCCACTGCTGCTGCCGCCTCCGCCGCCTCTGCTGCCGCCGCCGCCTGCTGCAGCCGCGCCGTCGTCCGCGCAGCCCCCGCCCCCCTCCCCCCCCCTCCCCACCGCCTCGCCGGAAGCCGCCGGATCTCGACGCCGGTTTTTTTTCGGTTTAGGTAAAAACCGCCGGTTTTTTTATTTTTTTTATTTTATTAGATTGGTTCGGTTTTCTCGGTTTCGTTCGTTCGTTTTAACGAACATTTTCGCCCGTTCGTCTCTGTTAGCGGACGTTCGTCCGATAGATTTTTCTTTTTCCGCTTATTTTAGGCCAGGGACCTATCCGTGATTATTTTTATCACAGATTAGCCCTTGATCTTCAAACCCTCGCCGTTTCTAAACCGTTCGTCCAAATCCAGTGAAACCAACGCCAAAATCTTCGTCTCGAACCCCTCTTTCCGGTTAATCAACTTGAACATGATTTTGACAATTTAAAATTTGGTTTCAAGCAGATTTGTTTTCGAAGTTCTTTTGACCGTAGTTTCAGTTCCGTAGCTCCGATCCTATTGATTCTTTTTGCAGATCGAATCTCTTCAGTTGAACTTTCAGATTTGATCTTCTTATTTGAGTTTTACCCTTGCATCTATGCTTGATTGCTTATGTATGCTATTGTTTGTTTGCGATAGAATTCCCGGAGTGCGAAGCGTGCTACTACGAGTCTCTAGGGTTTGCAGATCGTCAGCAAGGCAAGTAACACATTGATCATACTCTTTTCATACCCAGTTTTTATGCATTAGTTACAATCCTCAAACACTGCATGATTAGGATGTGATTAACTTGTGGGTATTGGGAAGTAGATGATGAGGTAGAACCTATTGCCCTTTATTATCAAACCCTTGGGAGTTACTTCTACGCTATGCTTATATTGCCACGCTATGCTCGTAGATGTGGATTGGGTTTGAGTGTATCCATGACAGATGTGAGATTGTTAATTAATGGTTAACTTAAGGTGGCTACTTAAATACACATCTGGGTGGATTGGTTGCAGGCACCTGGGGATATACCAGTGTTGTCTTTTTGGTTCGCCACCCAGGCTCAAAGGGATCATAAGATTATTCATGCTAGAAACTTCCGTGTGCAGCCACAAGCTATTATGGGCTCTAGCATAGTTGAGTAGGTTGCATGACCTCTTTCAGTGGTAGGCTAGCAGATGTAGGGGAAAGTAGGTGTAACTGTCTACCCAGAGTAAAGAGTAAATGCTTCTGAAAGACTGTGTCTCGGTCATCCGTTTCTCAAACACCATGTAGTGCGAGAAATCCAACGGAGGAGATCGAGTCTTGTGGGGAAAAGTACACAAACCTCTGCAGAGTGTATAAACTAATCATGATTAGCCGTGTCCCCGGTTATGGGCATCTTGAGTATCTGGTACTTGAATTATTGATTTGATCTCATCACTCTAAATTAATTTGTTGGGTTTAATGATTACTTTTAATTGGGATTGAGATGGGGATTTACCTTCTCAATGTTTAACAACCACCATGATAGCTAAATAAAACATATTCCTTTGATGTAGGGAAAAATTGGCTTTTCGCAAAACAATATAACCCTAGAGCTTTTCCACCAGCCATATATGCATGTAGTGATAGCATTTATCTGTTCATTGCTCTACTGTGTTATTTGCCAGCATTTTCCATGTGCTGACCCGTTTCGGGCTGCAACATATCATGTTGCAGACTTTTCAGACGAAGAGTAAGGTGCGCTAGGTCGTTGTCGTGCACTCAGCTATGTCGTTGGAGTTGATGGACTCACTTTATCTTCCAAGCCTTCCGCTGTTATCTTATAGATGGCCTTAAGCCATATTTATTGTAGTAAGTTCTCTTTTGAGACATTCGATGTAATAAGTGTGTGATTGCACTCTGTTATAAATCCTTCGAGTACTGTGTGTGTCAGTATTACCGATCCAGGGATGACACTTGAACACAGAGATTTGACCATCTGAGGTCGGATCGCTACAATTTGGTGGAAGATTATATGTTCGGATCCATTATGCTATTTAATACCCCTCTGATCTTGAGCATGATTATCATTTGTGAGTAGTTACTTTTGTTCTTGAGGTCACGGGAGAAATCTTGTTGCAAGTAATCATGTAAACTTGATATGTGTTCGATATTTTGATGGTATGTATGTTGTGATTCCCTTAGTGGTGTCATGTGAACGTCGACTACATGACACTTCACAATATTTGGGCCTAAGGGAATGCATTGTGGAGTATTTATTAGATGATGGGTTGCGAGAGTGACAGAAGCTTAAACCCTAGTTTATGCTCTATCCCATAAGGGACCGATTTGGATCCAAAAGTTTAATGCTATGGTCAGATTTATTCTTAATACTTTTCTCGTAGTTGTGGATGCTTGCGAGGGGTTTAATCATAAGTAGGAGGTTTGTTCAAGTAAGAACAGCACCTAAGCACCGGTCCACCCACATATCAAATTATCAAAGTAGCGAACACAAATCAAACCAACATGATGAAAGTGACTAGATGAAATTTCCGTGTACCCTCAAGAACGCTTTGCTTATCATAAGAGACCGTTTTGGCATGTCCTTTGCCTCAAAAGGAATGGGCTACCTTGCTGCACTTTTGTTACCATTACCGATACTTGCTCATTACAAATTATCTTGCTGTCAAACTACTCGTTACTTATAATTTCAGTGCTTACAGAGAATACCTTGCTGAAAACTACTTGTCATTTCCTTCTGCCCCTCGTTGGGTTCAAGTAAGAACATCACCTAAGCACCGGTCCACCCGCATATCAAATTATCAAAGTAGCAAACACAAATCAAACCAACATGATGAAAGTGACTAGATGAAATTCCCGTGTACCCTCAAGAATGCTTTGCTTATCATAAGAGACCGTTTTGGCCTGTCCTTTGCCTCAAAAGGATTGGGCTACCTTTCTGCACTTTTGTCACCGTTACCGATACTTGCTCGTTACAAATTATCTTGCTATCAAACTACTCGTTACTTATAATTTCAGTGCTTGCAGAGAATACCTTGCTGAAAACTACTTGTCATTTCCTTCTGCTCCTCGTTGGGTTCGACACTTTTACTTATCGAAAGGACTACGATTGATCCCCTATACTTGTGGGTCATCAATCCACTTCAAAGGAAAAAGATTCAGACATTGTCATCTAACACAACTCATTACGGGCAGTAAAAAGAAGGCTACAGAGTTCTTACTTACCATCCTGTAGTTCACTGTTGTCTTGCATAAAGTGTAAACAAGTAGTTCAATTGACATAATTTGACCCATTTTAATAACAATCTTTATCAGTTTCCTCACTTGATGCTGGTTCATGAATATCTCATTGCCACATACGCAGAAAGGGTCGAAGTGTGGATCTTTGGCAATGACATATGTACCTAAAAGCACCAAGTTAATATTAGAAGCTAAACAACAATTGCAAAATGATGTAGTACAACACTCCCTCCATCCCATTATATAAGATTTTATTACATGTATATCTAGACATCATCAGAACATTAAGGTAACACTCTTCCTTGTTGCTATGTAGCCTGGGATTGCATATTTAGTCATTCAGTACAATGCATGTTGCTATGTAGCCTCAGATATATTAAATATGGCCCTAGTTAACCTACTGATCCTTTAAAAGTTAACAGACTAAAACCCTTAGTGGATATATATATATATATATATATATATATATATATATATATATATATATATATATATATATATACTCCAGCAATTTTTGGCCATTTCTAGTCGATCCCCTAAACTTAACGTTGTAAACTTCAATTTGATCAAGTTCAAAGCTGGTTCAAACGAAAGTAGCATGCATTCAAACATAAACATAGATAGTTTTGCATAACCGAACATAAAACATAAAATTAAACTAAACTAAACTACTTTCGATTGAAGTGGAGGTCGAGACAATCCTTCCTCATCAGGTGCGGTGTGCCGCGAGCCGGGTCCGGGTCGGTGCCGTCGTCGGGGTCGTTGGGGAAGACACTCCTCCACTCATCAATGTCGATCTCTCATCCTCACCGCCCACCTTGACGCCCTCCGCGCCGCCGTCCTCGCCACCTTCGACCTCATCATCGGAGGATAGCACGATAACCTCGCCGCCCTCCGCGTCGGCAAAGATCACCCGCTCCACCTCCACGAGCTCTGGGTGCTACCGGCGGAGCTCTTGCATGTAGGCCTCGTCGGTGGCCTCGGCCTCGAGGCGCTCCCATGCCTCGCAGTCCTCCCATGCCATAGCCGAGCACACCACCCCTGGCTCCGGTGGAATGAGGTCGACCAGACATGTGCCGAAGCGGAAATTGAGCCTAGCCACCATGACGTGGTAGCGGACCTGCCAGCGGTCGTACTCCATGGCCGCAAGCTCGACCGTGTGGAAGCTACCGAGCCACCGGCGGGTGTGGGTCTCCCGATCCATAATCTCGGTGACCCACGTCCCCCACCACCGCTGTCGGACCCCGAGGTAGGACCTCGTCCATGGCTGGGCCCGAGGGAGGACGGGGAAGTCCTCAAACCGGCGTAGGGGCACGGCGGCGGGCGGATCGGGCGACCGGCGACGGCGCATCGATAAAGAGCCTGCGGAGGATGACGGGGACACCTTGGCGGCCACCTCGCCGGCGTCGGGCGAAGAGGCCGTGATAAACCTTTTCTGGTCCATTGGCTCCTCAAGCTCCCCGGCACACAGGCAGAGGTTGAGGATGGAGGCGGCGGCGGCGATGGCGGCGACCTACCAATGGTTTCGAGCGAGGGAGGAGTGGTGTGTGTTTGTGTGAGCGGAGGTTTTTGGGAGTGTGTGGTGTGTGTGGAGGGGGGGCAAGGTGGTGTTTGAGGAAATACCGCGACAACTGAAAATTTTACTAGGCAGGAGTAAAATGCCGGGCTACTGAAAATTTGGACCAAGGGCGAGCAGATATTTTTGAGATTGCGAGGGATGCAGAGGCGGGAGTAACAAGGCGGGGCTACTGAAAATTTGAATCAAGGGCGAGCAGATATTTTTGAGATTGCAAGGGATGCAGAGGCGAGAGTAAAATGTAGGGGCTACTGAAAATTTGAATCAAGGGATTGAAGCAGAGCAGGAGTAACAGACATTGCACATGGTCCGCACATACTAATCGTGTGCTATCAAACATTAAAACCTTCCAGGCTGTAGATATTTTCGAGATTACGAGGCAGTAGATATTTTTGAGAGCGCGAGGTAAGCCTCATGGAGCCCAATCTACTGTGCTGATGTGAGTGACTATAGGGGCACGGGCGTGGCACACGGGTAGTCTGACCGAACCGTGTGTGTTGCGTACCCAATCGCAGACGGTTTCTACATCCAACTCGTGTGTTGTTTATAAATTTGGCAGAAAGAATAATGCGGGAGAGGGTCAGAACACGAACACACTTGCATGTGGACCAAAAATATGAATGAAAAGGGTGGTTTGATGTTCGAATACCCAATGCACAACTTTGATGTGGCACCTGTCGCTAAAAAGCACAGTATTGCTAGTCAGCCACCCCCTACGAACCCCACTTCGTGTTGGCGGTAAGGGAATCCTAGCTACGAATGCATGCCCCCAAATAGCTAGGTATGAAATCTCACCCTACCGTAACATAAAACCTATAGGAGTCCATCATATATATGGTCAAACTTCCCCTTTCGCTTCCCGACAAAGGTGGACCATGTGCCGACCCACAAATGTGTGCTTGTGGCGCGAGATGGGTGAGACAACATACGAACCACCTGCAGGTGGCCCTACTATATGTATGAAAAGGGTGTGTGTAGGATTGAAAGTAGGTCTAGAGGGGGGGGTGATTAGACTACTTGACCAAATAAAAATCTAGCCTTTTCCCAATTTTAAGTCTTGGCAGATTTTAGCAACATAGCACAAGTCAAGCAATCAACCTACACATGCAATTCTAAGAGTATAGCAGCAGAAAGTAAAACATTGCATATGAAGGTAAAGGGAAGGGTTTGGAGAAGGCAAACGCAATGTAGACACGAAGTTTTTTGGCGTGGTTCCGATAGGTGGTGCTATTGTACGTCCACGTTGATGGACACTTCAACCCATGAAGGGTAATGGTTGCGCGAGTCCACGGAGGGCTCCACCCATGAAGGGTCCACGAAGAAGCAACCTTGTCTATCCCACCATGGCCATCACCCACGAAGGACTTGCCTCACTAGGGTAGATCTTCACGAAGTCGGCGATCTCCTTGCCCTTACAAACTCCTTGGTTCAAGTCCACAATCTTGTCGGAGGCTCCCAAGTGACACCTAACCAATCTAGGAGACACCACTCTCCAAAAGGTAATAAATAGTGTGTTGATGATGAACTCCTTGCTCTTGTGCTTCAAATGATAGTCTCCCCAACACTCAACTCTCTCACACAGATTTGGCTATGGTGGAAAGATGATTTGAGTGGAAAGCAACTTGGGGAAGGCTAGAGATCAAGATTCTTGTGGTTGGATTGGAATGTCTTGGTCTCAACACATGAGTAGGTGGTTCTCTCTCAGAAAATGAGTAGTGGAAGTGTAGGCACGTTCTGATGGCTCTCTCTTGAATAGAGAAGGGGGTGGAGGGGTATATATAGCCTCCACACAAAATCTAACCGTTACACACATTTGACTCAACTCGGTCAGACCGAATGGAAGAACTCGGTGAGACCAATTCAATTCAAAATGTGAACATTAGGATTTTTGGTGGGACCGACATGATCAACTCGGTGGGACCGATGTACTAGGGTTAGGGCAAAACCTCATCTCGGTGAGACCGATTTCAGCAATGAGCAAACAGAGAGTTGGTCAGGCAAACTCGGTGGGACCGATCGCTCCTTTTGGTGATACCGAAACGTTACGAAAGAGAAACAGAGAGTTTGCATTGCGAACTTGGTGGGACCGATCGCTCATTTCGGTGAGACCGAAATGTTACAAAGGGAAATAGAGAGTTTGCAATCCCATCTCGGTGAAACCGAGATCCCTATCGGTGAGACCGAACTGATTAGGGTTTCTGGCTATGGCTATGTTAAAAGAACTCGAAGGCGCCGGATAGATCAAATTGGTGGGGCCGAGTTTGACTTTAGGTTTAGGACATATATGGAATTGAGAAAGTGGTTGAGGGCTTTGGAGCATATCACTAAGAATTTTGAGCAAGTAGACCATTAAGCAACACCTCATCCCCTTTTAATAGTATTGGCTTTTCCTATGGACTCAATGTGATCTTGGATCACTAAAATAGAAATGAAGAGTCTTGAGCTTTTGCCAATATTTGTCCTTAGCATTTTGAGGGGTCCACATCCCTAGTCCATGTGCCATGCCAATCATTGAACTACCTGAAATATTTAACTTGAATGGATATTAGTTCAATGAGCTATATGTTGTTATGAATTACCAAAACCACCCAGGGATTAGTTGCACTTTCAATCTCCCCTTTTTTGGTAATTGATGACAACATATAGATCAAAGCTTCGATAAATGATAATATGAATGAAATATATCGTCGCTTTGAGAAGTATGTGATAAGCAAGAGCTCCCCCTAAATTTGTGCATTATTTAAAATTTGCTTTTGAATGCAAATGCACAATCGATTAGGATCATGGGTTATTCTTCCATGTCACATACATCTTGGTGGAGCACTCAAAATGATAGAATATAAATAGCATGCACTCATCACCAAGGCAAACATGATTGATCATACACTAGTAATAAGATATCATCATTCAAGCACACATTAAAGCATAATATGATCAATCACATGATCATAAGAGTTTGAGATACTCTTGTCTCACACACAAGCATAAATATTGTAGCAAACAAATGAGCAAATAACAAGCAAGAGAGGCAAATAAAACAAAACACTCTCTCTCTCGAAGCCTATGATCTAAACACTTTCTCCCCCTTTGGCAACAAGTTACCAAAAAGCTTGAAAATGCATAGTGCTATGTGGCACTCTAAGCACGATCTCCGGGAGCTCCGGTGTGCGAATATGGCGTGGAGAGGACAGCATCTACAAAAGCTTCCGATGATGACTGAGGAACTAGAGGAGTTGCAACTGGAGGGGCAACTGGGGCAGTGGCTGCAGGTGCTGAAGTGGTGGCTCTTGTGTCACTAACTGGCACAGCTACAGACCTGTTGGCTCTAGGCAATCTCTGAAATGCCTCTGTGGTAGCTCTTCCTCTCCTGTCCTCTGCTTCTTCTTGAAGTTGCTCAACTGTGGTCTGAATCTCTGTGACCTTCAAGTCTAGATCATAAAACTTTGTTTCAATGATTCTCTCAAGACTTTCTTGATTTTGAGTCAGGGTAGCTAGTCCTTTCTCAATTCTCATAGTGGCCTCAAGCAGATAGCTGAGCTGATCCTGCTTGGTCTTGAGATTTACAGCTGAGACATCTGGAATCTTGGAAGTCTTTGCTGCCTTTGCTTTTTATCGCTTCTCCTGAGCCTCCACAGATGTAGGATGTGATGCATCCATGAAAACTACATTGTCCTCAAAGTCTGGTCTCAGGGGAAGGTGCTCTCTGTCTAGCAGATATGTGCCTGTGCCCATCTTGTAGTTGATGAGCATCTGAATGTGTGGGGCATATCCACATGACCTCTTCTGATCTGTTGCAGTCCTCTTAATTGTTTCAACAATCAAGGTGAAAGCACAAGTGCTCCCTGGGTGATTTTGGTAATTAATGTCAACATATCTCTTGTTGGACTAATACTTCTATCTAGTATATTTCAGAGAGTTCAACAAAGGCATGGCATGGACAAGAGGACGTGGAATCCCTTCAAGATGCTAAGGACACATGTTGGCAAAAGCTCAAGACTCTACATTTTTCATTTTAGTGATCCAAGATCACATTGAGTCCATAGGAAAAGCCAATACTATTAAAAGGGGATGAGGTGTTGCTTAATGGCTTGCTTGCTCAAAATGCTTAGTGATATGCTCCAAAAGCCCTCAACCACTTTCTCATTTTCACATTTTTCCCAAACCTAAAGTCAAACTCGGCCCCACCGACTTGATCTATTCGGCGCCACCGAGTTCATTTGACATAGCCACTGCCAGAAACCCTAATCAGTTCGGTCTCACCGATGGGATCTCGGTCTCACCGAGATGGGCTTGCAAACTCTCTCTTGCCTGTTGTAATCATTTCGGTCCTACCGAGATATGCAATCGGTCCCACCGAGTTTGCTTGACCAACTCTCTATTTTGCTTATTACCAAAATCGGTCTCACTGAGTTTGTGTAATCGGTCAAACAAGTTGAGGTTTTACCCTAACCCTAGCACATCGGTCCCACCGAGTTGATCATGTCGGTCCCATCGAAAAGCCTAACGTTCACATTTTGAACTAAATCGGTCTGACCGAGTTTCAGTATTCGGTCCCACCGAGTTTGGTAAATTGTGTGTAACAATTAGATTTTGTGTGGAGGCTATATATACCCCTCCACCCATTCTCCATTCATGGAGAAAGCCATCAGAACGTGCCTACACTTCCAGCATTCATTTTCTGAGAGAGAACCACCTACTCATGTGTTGAGACCAAGATATTCCAATCCAACCACAAGAATCTTGATCTCTAGCCTTCCCCAAGTTGCTTTCCACTCAAATCATCTTTCCACCAAATCCAAATCTGTGAGAGAGAGTTGAGTATTGGGGAGACTATCATTTGAAGCACAAGAGCAAGGAGTTCATCATAAACACACCATCTATTACCTTTTGGAGAGTGGTGTCTCCTAGATTGGTTAGGTGTCACTTGGGAGCCTTCGTCAAGATTGTGGAGTTGAACCAAGGAGTTTGTACGAGCAAGGAGATCGCCTACTTCATGAAGATCTACCCTAGTGAGGCAAGTCCTTCGTGGGCGATGGCCATGGTGGGATAGACAAGTTGCTTCTTCGTGGACCCTTCGTGGGTGGAGCCCTCCGTGGACTCGTGCAACCGTTACCCTTCGTGGGTTGAAGTCTCCACCAACGTGGATGTACGATAGCACCACCTATCGAAACCACGCCAAAAATCTCCGTGTCTCCAATTGCGTTTGCACACTCCAATCCCATCCCTTTACATTCTTGCAAGTTGCATGCTTTACTTTTCGCTGCTCATATACTCTTGCCATGCTTGCTTGATATGTATTGGGAACGCTTAAACTTGTGCTAAAACTCCACCTTAACATGAAGAAATTAAAATTTGCCACCTTTGTTCATTGAGGGTCTAATCACCCCCCCTCTAGACACCTCTTCTCGATCCTTTCAATTGGTATCAGAGCTTTGGTCTCCATTGCTTTGGTTTAATCACCATTGGAGGAAGATGGATGAGTCTACGTTGGGGAGTCTTAGACGCAGAGTGCCTATACTTGATGGAGAGTTCTTTCATGAATGGAAAAATGAGATGCTTGAGATTTTCAATGAATATCACTTGAACAAGTACATTACTAGCCCTTGTGCGCCCCTTGTTGATCCTTTGCATCCTACCCCCGATGAATCTATTGACATGATTCGCAATCTTAGAACTGTCAATCTTATCACTAGAGGATTGCATAGGAACTTGATAGGTCGCTTGCCTACTCTTGATTGTGCCTATACCATATGGAGATTTCTTGAGGAAAGATTTCCAAACTACTCCTTAAAAAACTTAGATGAGATTCTTCATAAGTCCATTGCTTTAAATAAGATGAGTCCTAATGATCCTAAGTTTGGTGATTGTCTATTTGAGCTTCGTGACCTTATGCGTGCCAAAGGAGATGTTGGAATTATTAGTGTCGTGGTTCTAAGTCTGACAGTAGAATAGGGGGTAGGTATGAGGAGGCAAGATCCTAGCTACGATGAGGTTGTGCACGCAAGATTTACGAGTTCGGGCCCTTCTCGGAGGAAGTAACAGCCCTACGTCTCGGTGCCCGGAGGCTCGATCGATTGAATTATGCGTGAAGTTACAGGGGGTGCGAACCCTTGTGCCAGTGGAGGGGGGTGGCTTATATAGAGTGCGCCAGGACCCCAGTCGTCCCACGTTACAAGGGGTTCAATGTCCATAAAGACAGGACGTTACTGATAACGCCAGTGATAAAGGCAAATAAATGATCATTAAGACTACGGAGTGAACGCCTGACCATTGCTATCCTGAGTGACCTTAGATCTTCTGTCTTCCGAGTGGTTTCTGATGTGGTCGAGTGAGTACACCCCGGTCGAATGGAATTGGGTTATCCGAGTGAACTGTTGGTCGAGTGGGTTGCACCCTGTGGTGATTTCAGTCGGTAGATGATGTTATCCTTTGAATGTCCTTGTCCTTAGAGCAGTGTCCTCAGGGAAGGGTGTCTAGGTCAGGCCTATTACCCTACCCTAGGTACATGTCTTCGTCATTAGCCCCCGAATGGATCTGGGTCCGAGTGGAGAAGGGGTTGAAGATGGTTCCGACCCCATTTATATGCTTCAGAGGCATTCTAACCGGGCCGGTGATCTTTGTAAAAACTTCAACTTCATTTTCAGTCGCCTGGGTCCATTCAGAGGTCGTCGAGTGATTTTTGCTGATAAGCTCTGAGTGTTGGTATGGTATAAAATCTTCGGCGCGATTGGTCACGCTGCCGCTTTCGGATCTCACGGGATTCGAAATTTGGAGAAGCGCGCGGGACGGTGAGTACCGCAGTAAACAGAGCAGGTTAGGCAGGGACGCCTCGATTCTCACGCCACCTTTTTCACCACGTATCCAGCGCGCGACTGTTGCTGGATTTGACTGGATTGCCTGGGCCCACAAGTCAGCCACTCGGGAGCAGGCCCATATAAGGCGTCGGGGCCGATGAGCCTGGCACTGTGCTCCCCATCCCCTTCCTCTTCTCCTGTTTCACCACCACATTCGCCGCCACCTTCGATGCCGTCGCCCCGTCCGAGCGCAGCCTGCCGCGATGGGGAAGGAGAAGACGGCGGCCCTAGAGCGTGCGAAGAAAGCGACGGCGGCAGCGAAGGGCAAGAAGACGAGTCGGGGTGGATCGTCGTCGAGATCCGGCCTGCCGCCCGGCTGGATCCAGGGCGACTGGACTCGATCCACGATTCAGCAAGAGGATCTGGAGGATCTGGTCGAGGGGGGCCTGATCGCCCATGGATCCTGGAGGCTGCCAGTTGATGAGACCGAGCAGCAGCCGCAGGAGGGTGAGTGCGTCCTCCTCGCGACCCACGTCGACCGTGGTTTTTCTCTGCCCGCTCATCCTTTTTTCTGAGGTTTTCTGAACTTTTTTGGGGCCCAACTTCATCACTTTTCTCCGAACACCATCACATACCTCGCTGCGTTTGTCTCCATGTGTGAGAATTTCCTGGGTTGTCGACCGCATTGGGGTCTCTTCAAACACATCTTTACTTGCCGCTCATAGTCTGTGAAAAAGGCCAATCCGAGTGATGAGAGGATGCACGTGATCCAGATGTGCGGAGGTCTAGGGATCCAGATGAGAGGTAAAAGCACTTTTCCACCTATGACTCTTCCCGATTCGGTCAGAGGGTGGCAGTCGACCTGGTTTTATTGTAAGGACAAACCAACTCCTGGTCAGTCGACTGGCCTTCCCCCCTTCACCATGGGGCGAATTGAGAAGCCCTCTCCCTTGAAAGTGACTCCAGCAGAAAAGGCAGAGGTGACTATGTTGGTTGACCGCGTAATCCAACTTGTCCGCGATGGTGTGACCGACATGGATTTGCTTGAGGTGTTTCTCACTCGCCGCATCCAGCCGCTCCAGGCCCGCGATCATCCTATGTGGATGTACTCGGGCGCCGATGATTCTGCTCGGATCCACCCGGAGGAAGTTGCCGAGGAGACGGTGGCGCAGTGGCTGCAGGGCATTACCGGAAACAAAGACAACCCCAGGGAGTCCAGGAGAATTCCGCCACTCGGTGCTGATAACGAACCAGAAAAGGTCAGGCCTTCGATGTCGAGTGACTTTTACTCTAATTTGTAAACTGTCTTTGGAACCGACTGATGCTTGTTCGATTCTTTGCTTCGCAGATATATACTGAGATGTACTCGATGCCCAACGGGGAGCAGATACAGGAAGGAGAAGAGAGCGGAGGCGATAGCAGCGACTGGAACTCCGATGGCGAGAGTGATGAAGAGCACGAAAACTCGAGCAGTGATGAGGAGGTCGGTTCTCCACCTCGCGCGGAAAAGCGTTCCAAGCATAAGCACGACCCAGCAAGTATCCGGGGCAAGGTGGCAGCACCGACTGGACAGACTTCGAAGCGCACTCGGACGTCTTCTCCGGTGCCGACTGAGAAGGCTCCGAAGTAGCTCAAGACCGCGCCATCAAAGCCACGGAAGGCTTTGCCCAAGATCAAGGTTGACGTTCCCGTCGCCTCTGCGTAAGTGTTTCGTTTTCACCCTTTGTTCCAAGAATCTTATATCAGTTGTCGACCCATTCACTTGCTTGACCGAGTGAACCTTGAGATTTGCAGCGCTGCTACCTCTGGGACTTCTGCTTACCAAGATGATGGTGACGAGGAGATGGAGGACGCGGTCACATCCAAAGCGGGTATGACCCCTGTTATCTCGTCTTTTCTTTGCTAGCCGATTCTTCAGTCGACTGAACACTTGTGGTCGATTCTTTTGCAGCTCCGCAAAATGTTATTGAACTTCAAGACGATGATGAAGATGAGCCATAGAAGCTCGTGGGTAGGAGGAGCAGGACCTCGGTCAAGAAGGTACCAGCTAGCAAGACGTCTCAGTCGACGCCGGCGACGGAACCAGCTATCCAGCAATCCGGGGACTTCAACCGTGCCTCCGTTACTTTTGCGAATCCCTTGTCGAGTGTTCGTCCTTCATCGTCGGCTGTGCCGGCCCTTGCTTCGTCTGTCCAACTTCATGCCTCAAGCTCTCAAGCCACTACAACTGATACACCGACTCCACCTCCCACCGCCCATCATGTCCCAGAAGACCAAGTGAGTGCTGCCAAGGAGGCTATACGCCAGGCTTGCATTATGATGGAGCAGATGAAGGTGGTGCGCGAGGCCAGTCAAGCTACCTATGACGCCAGCTCAGCACTTCAGGCCAATGTCTAGGTTAGCTTACTTCCGACTGAACTCCATCTTGACGCTTGTTCTGTTAGGATATGATATTTAGAAACTGCTGCTTTGTCCGCGAGACGTCCGTGGATGAGTGTTTTGGAACCTTAATTGCACACCCATTGTCAGTCTGTACACCCACTGGGTGTTTTAATTTCTGTTGAGTAGTTTTTCCACTTGAGTCGACTAGGTTGTGCTGATTGAATCTCTGAACCAGTGGGGGCACGCTGAGTGCACCCACTGGGTGTAGTCCCCAAGACCACCGTCGAATGTTTGATTTGGCGGGGGTCTTTGAACAGAGCTTTTCCACTCGGTCTGGGCAGATCATGCCGAGTGGAACCTATACCAGTGGGGGCACGCTGAGTGCACCCACTGGGTGTAGTCCCCGAGACCGTAGTCGACTGCGGGCAGTCGGCTATGGTCTGAGTTTTTTTTTTGACTGGATGGACCAAGTCGATTGAAAAAGTCGGACCAGTGGGGGCACGCTGAGTGCACCCACTGGGTGTAGTCCCCGAGACTATTGGCGAATGTTTGATTCGGCAGTAGTCTTAGAACTATTTGAACTTGCTACTTTATTGCTCGGAAGCAACCAATCTTTGTGTCTGCCGACTGACTATCTTCTGAACACAGAAATCTTGTGATCTTGGAGCCCGGTTCGCCGACTTGGAGAAGAAGCAAATCCAGCTCAATCTTGACCTGGAGTTGGCTCGAAACAACTTGCAGAAGGCTAAGGATGACGCTGCTGGTAAGGAAAGCTTGTCGACCGGTTCTCTTGCCATCTTTTCTCCTCCTTTTTCTGATTCGAATGTTATTCTTTCTAGAAACAATGAGACAGGCTTTGGAGAAGAAGGACCTTGACCTTGCGGTTGCGAAGAAAACCACCGAAGACAAAACGGCGCTTGCCGACCAAAAGATGGCCTCAGTCGGAAAGCTGGAGGGAGAGAATACCAAGCTGAAGGCTGCTCTTGACGAAGCCAACAAAGAAGTGACTCGTCTAAAGAAGGACAAGCGGACCCTGACCGACAAAGTAGAAGACATCACCCGCAGGAGGGACGAGCTGGAGAACTACCTGGGAGGACTCGCCAAAAAATTATTCCTCATGCTTGAAGGTACTTTTCTCTGTGCGATTGGTTTGCTTTCGTTGAGTCATCATACTGCTGTCGACTCATTATTTCTCTGCGAGTGCAGAATTCTGTCAAGACTTCGAGGAAGAGACTGGGCGAGTCGAGACGAACTTGGACCCCATCAACTTCCCTGTCAAAGATGAAGCAGCCATGAACGTGCTCCGACTGGAGTCTTGCCTTGCCAGTGCCTTGGAATATCTTGCGCGACTCAAGGTTGTGGTGTCGCGGATCGACACAGCGCTCTGGCCAGGGGAAACGCTCCGAAACGATCTCGAGTCTCTGATGACTCGACTCAACGAGATTCCTGGTCGAGTGCAGGAGTGGAAGAAGTTCGCTGCTCGATGCGGTGCTGACGTAGCTTTGTCCCTGGTTCGTGTCCACTGCAAGGAAGCCAGAGAAGAGAAGCTAGCGGCAATCAAGGTCGCCAACACCAAGAAACTTGATTTCCAGTCTTTCATGGAGACCTTCATTGCTGCAGCTACTCGAATTGTAGATGGAATCGACCTGGACGAGTTTGTCGAGCCTGCCAGCCCCTCTGCGGAGTGAATGAAACTTTTATGATCTGATTCAATTTGCCTCGGTATGCCGAGTGATCTTATAACCGTAAAACTCCTTCGGGCCTGATGCCCGAGTACTTTAAACTCCTTCATCTGAACTTTTATGATCCGATTCAATTTGCCTCGGTATGCCGAGTGATCTTGTAACCGTAAAACTCCTTCGGGCCTGATGCCCGAGTACTTTAAGCTCCTTCGTCCGAACTTAGTTTGCCCTTAAATATGCTTGTTTTTATTTCCGAGTGGAACTTGTATCTTCACTCGGAACAGATGCAGTTCTGAGGAGAGGATCACGGACGACCTGCACCTCGTCGTCCTTGCAGATCAGGATGGAGCATGTTTTACACTTAGGCGAGTACAGGACCGCAGCTAAGCCCTCGAGTGAGAGGGTTGCTCATCACTCGGTAGGATTTTACAAACTTAGGCGAGTACAGGACTGCAGCTAAGCCCCCGAGTGAGAGGGTTGCTCATCAGTCGGTAGGATTTTACAAACTTAGGCGAGTACAGGACTGCATAAGCTCCGAGGAGAGGGTTGCTCATCACTCGGTAGGATTTTACAAACTTAGGCGAGTACAGGACTGCAGCTAAGCCCCCGAGTGTGAGGATTGCTCATCACTCGGTAGGATTTTACAAACTTAGGCGAGTACAGGACTGCAGCTAAGCCCCCGAGTGTGAGGGTTGCTCATCACTCCGTAGGATTTTACAAACTTAGGCGAGTACAGGACTGCAGCTAAGCCCCCGAGTGTGAGGATTGCTCATCACTCGGTAGGATTTTACAAACTTAGGCGAGTACAGGACTGCAGCTAAGCCCCCGAGTGATAGGGTTGCTCATCACTCGATAGGATTTTTTGAACTTAGGCGAATCGGATTCGCGGCTAAGCCACCCACTGGGGGATTTTGGACACATGTATTAATAACAACAATCATTTAGGAGACTGTAAAACCATGTCTTTGATAAACGAACTGAAAGGTACTCTTTATTACATCTCATCAGGCTGAACACTTAAGTATAAAAACGGCGGAGTAGCTCCGCATTCCAAGCGCGTGGCTCGTCTTTATTATGCTCCACATTGTAGAGGTGATACGCTCTGTTGTGGAGCACCTTGGTGACGATGAAGGGACCTTCCCAAGCGGGGGCAAGTTTGTGAGGCCGTTGCTGGTCCACTCAGAGCACAAGGTCCCCTTCCTGAAATGCTCGACCCTTCACATTTCTGGCATATAATCGACGAAGGTCTTGCTGATAAATGGTCGATCGGATCAAGGCCATCTCTCTTTCTTCTTCCAGAAGATCAACAGCATCTTCTCGAGCTCGTTCTGCTTCGGCTTTTGAAAAAAGTTCTACTCGGGGTGCATTGTGAAGCAAGTCACTCGGCAGCACAGCCTCAGCCCCATAGACCATGAAGAAGGGGGTTCGACCAGTCGACCGATTTGGCGTTGTTCTTAATCCCCAAAGGACTGACGGTAGTTCATCTACCCAAGCGCCGGCCGCATGCTTGAGGTCGCGCATCAATCGAGGTTTCAGCCCTTTGAGAATCAAACCGTTCGCTCTTTCTGCTTTTCCATTCGACTGAGGGTGGGCGACTGAAGCATAGTCGACCTGAGTACCTTGGGACGCACAGAAAGCTCGAAACTCATCAGAATCAAAGTTCGACCCATTATCCGTGATGATGCTGTGTGGGACTCCGTACCTAAATGTTAACCCTCTGATGAAGCTGACTGCGGTACTTGCATCCAGGTTTTTGACAGGTTTAGCTTCGATCCATTTGGTGAACTTGTCGACTGCTACAAGCACATGGCTGAAACCACTCCTGCCATTCTTCAGAGGTCCTACCATATCTAAACCCCAAACAGCGAATGGCCAGACGAGTGGAATGGTCTTCAGGGCTGAAGCAGGTTTGTGGGACATGTTGGAGTAGAACTGACAGCCCTCACATTTGTTAATTATTTCCTTTGCCATCTCATTTGCCCGCGGCCAATAAAACCCTGCTCGATACGCTTTGGCCATGATGGCCCGAGAAGACGCATGGTGACCACAGGTTCCCGAGTGAATATCATCGAGGATCATTCGGCCTTCTTCCGGGGTGATGCATTTCTAAACGACCCCAGTGACACTTTCTCTATAGAGTTGCCCCCCCATTACTGTAAAGGCTTTGGATCGACGGACAATCTGGCGAGCCTCTTCTTCATCCTCTGGAAGCTCTTTCCTGAGAATATATGCGATATACGGCACTGTCCAATCAGGAATAATGATCAAAACTTCCATGATCAAGTCGACCACAGCTGGGATTTCAACTTCAGTCGGATCAGTGGAACTTTTAGGCTGTGGGGGCTCTTCAGTGAAGGGATCCTCTTGAACTGATGGTGCATGAATATGCTCCAAAAACACATTGCTGGGAATAGGCTCCCGCTTGGAACCTATTTTCGCCAAGTCATCAGCTGTTTGATTCTTCAGTCGGGGTATATGGTGGAGCTCTAGCCCTTCAAACTTCTTTTCTAACTTTCTCACCGCATTGCAATAACCAGTCATAGCTTGGCTCCTGACGTCCCACTCCTTCATCACTTGATTAACCACTAAATCTGAGTCACCGTAAACCATTAGGCGGTGGACGCCGAGTGAAATGGCCATACGCAACCCGTACAAGAGTGCCTCATATTCAGCTTCATTGTTGGAGGAATCAAAGTGAATTTGAAGAACATATCAGAGGTTGTCGCCTCGTGGAGATACCAGGACTACTCAGCGCCTGAACCATTCAACATCTTGGACCCGTCGAAGAACATAGTCCAATGTTCCGACTGTATCTGGGTCGGTAACTGTTGTTCAATCCACTCGACGAGGAAATCTGCTATCGCTTGAGACTTGATCACTTTCTTTGCCTTGAACTTGATATCCAGCGGAAGGAGTTCAATCGCCCACTTTGCCACTCGGCCAGTTGCATCTCTGTTGTTCAGAATTTCTGACAACGGAGCATCGCTGACGACTGTAATCGAATGATCTGAGAAGTAATGTGCAACCTTCTTTGTGGTCAAGTAAATTCCATAGACAAGCTTCTGATAATGTGGATATCTCTGCTTGGATGGAGTTAAGACTTCAGAAATATAGTACACTGGGCGTTGAACCTTGTAGGTTTTACCTTCTTCTTCCCGCTCAACTGTGAGTACCGTACTGACAACCTGTCCAGTGGCTGCTATATAAAGCAGTAAAGGTTCTTTGCTGATTGGAGCAGCAAGCACCGGCTGGGTGGAAAGCGGGGCTTTGAGCTCTGCAAACGCTGCGTCAGCTTCCGGAGTCCACTCGAACATATCAGATTTCTTCATCAGTCGGTAAAGAGGTAATGCCTTTTCGCCAAGACGAGAAATGAATCGACTCAAAGCAGCCAAACAACCAGTGAGCTTCTGAACATCGTGTACACACACAGGGCGTTTCATTCGAAGGATTGCACCAACTTTCTCTGGGTTTGCATCGATCCCACGTTCGGAAATGAGGAAACCGAGTAACTTTCCACCTGGAACTCCGAATGTACACTTCGACGGATTAAGCTTGATATCATATCTTCTCAAATTGGCAAAGGTTTCGGCAAGGTCAGTCAGCAGGTCGGAACTTTTGCGCGACTTAACCACGATGTCATCCATGTATGCTTCCACACTCCGACTGATTTGAGCTAGCAGACACTTCTGTATCATGCGCATGAATGTGGCACCAGCATTCTTGAGACCAAAGGGCATGGTGATGTAGCAAAAGCACCCGAATGGGGTGATAAAAGTTGTTTTTATTTCATCAGGTCCATACAGTCGGATCTGATGGTACCCGGAATATGCATCCAGGAAGGACAATCGCTCACATCCCGCAGTTGAGTCGACTATCTGATCGATGTGGGGGAGAGGAAAATGATCTTTCGGGCAGGCCCGATTGATATGCTTGAAATCAATGCACATACGGAGTGAATCGTCCTTCTTGGGAACCATGACAACATTGGCGAGCCACTCGGAGTGGTAAATTTCGCGGATGAACTCAGCTGCCAAAAGCCGAGCCACCTCTTCGTCGATTGCCTTTCTCTTCTCCGCAGCGGACCGACGGAGGTGCTCTTTCACGGGTTTTGCCTTTGGATCGACTCGCAAACGGTGCTCAGCCAGCCCCCTGGGTACACCCGGCATGTCAGACGGCTTCCATGCGAAGATGTCCCAGTTCTCACGGAGGAACTGGATGAGTGCTTCTTCCTATTTGCTGTCGAGTGTTGTTGAGATATGAGTCGGAGCAGCACTGGGATCGGTCGGGTGAATGTGAACAGGCTTTGTTTCACCGGACGACTGAAATGCAGACTCGGAAGCAGGCTTCTTAGCGCGCAACAAATCACTCGGATCTGCAGTCTTCTTATATTCTTCCATTTCTATCGCTGCCATCTGTTCATCGGCTATCTTAGAGCCCTTCTAGAGGCACTCTTCTGCTCGTTGCCGATTACCAGTGACCGTGATCACGCCCCTGGGGCCAGGCATCTTCAGCTTGAGGTACACGTAACACGGTTGAGCCATGAAACGGGCATATGCAGTTCTGCCCAGAATAGCATGATAGGCACTGTGAAAATCCACAACTTCAAATGTCAACTTCTCCTTACGGTAATTCTTTGAGTCACCGAAAACCACGTCAAGAGTGATCTGTCCGAGTGAATCAGCTTTCTTCCCTGGAATGACACCGTGGAACCGCATGTTGCTCTCACTGAGCTTGGACATCGGAATGCCCATCCCACGAAGAGTCTCAGCATACAAAATGTTCAAGCCGCTGCCACCATCCATCAAGACTTTGGTCAGTCGGGTGCCCCCAACGACCGGGTCGACCACCAACGCTTGCCTCCCGGGGGTGGCGACGTGCGGTGGGTGGTCAGATTGGTCGAATGTGATGGGAGTCTTTGACCATTTCAAATATGTCGTCGTTGCCGGAGCAACCATGTTTACCTCTCTATTGATGACTTTCAGTTGACTTTTACTCTCAATGTCAGCAAAAATCATCAAAGTGGAATTGACGTTAGGGAAACCGTCATCATCTTCTTCCTGGTCACCATCCTTGTCAGACTCTTTCTCCTTTTCATTGGGCTGTTTCTCTCGGAACTGCTGGATCAGGAGCCGACATTGTCGAGTGGTATGTTTGGGATAAATCAGATTTCCCTCTTCATCCTTCTTGGTGTGAATGTGACATGGCAAGTCCAACATATCGTTCCCCGCCTGATCTTTCACCTTCTTGGGGATCCAGGGTCCCTTGGGCTTCCCCTTGAATTTTCCTTGAGTTACAACGGCAGCTTCACCTGGACCTGCTGGCTCGGCTTTGCGTTTCTGCTTCCGACCCACTCCGGTGTCTTGGGCGACTGGTTTTCCCTTTCCACTGCGGAGTCGGTCCTCTTCTTCACCATTAGTGTACCGGGTGGCTATTTCCATCATTCAGGTCAGAGACATATCTCCTGTCCGACCGAATTTCAAGTTAAGCTCTCAATACCGAACGCCCTCCTTGAAGGCACAAACTGCTTGGTGTTGGGATACATTTTCTACTGTGTGGTGTAAACTGGTCCATCTTTGGATGTAATCCCTCAGAGTTTCATTCGGCTTCTGTACACAATGTTGCAATTCCGTCAACCCCGCAGGTCGTTTGCATGTGCCCTCGAATGTCCTAACAAACACTCGGGTTAACTCCTCCCAGCTGAATATACTGCCTGGGGCCAACTGATTCAGCCATGCTCTGGCCGACCCTTCCAGCATGAGAGGAAGATGTTTCATAGCTACCTCATCATTTCCACCACCGATCTGAACAGCCACTCGGTAATCTTCCAGCCAAGTGTCAGGCTTCGACTCACCGGTGAACTTACTAACCCCGGTCGCCAACCTGAAGTTGGGGGGATCTCAGCGGCTCTGATAGCTCTGCTAAAACACTCGGGACCCGAAACATGAATTCTGCTTCCACTCGGGCGATCCCTGCCTTGCCCCTCTCTGTGTGCTCGGTTCCTGTCGACCAAACCTTGCACTAAAATTGACCTCGCATCAAACCCTGGCTCTCTTGGGTCGACCGGCGTCCTCCGCCCTCCGCTGTACGGGCGCCTGTCATCATAGTGCTGGGGCACATATAATTCGCTTCTCGGAGGGGGCGTAGGCGCTCGACGACAATCATCACGGCCGAGTCGATGATCGTACTACTCGTGGATCCGACCCAAGTGCTGATCTTGGCGATGCACCCGCCCCTCACGCCGCGGAGGCGATCTTGGGCTGTGAGCCGATTGAACTGTGTCAGCCACCATAGATCTGCTATGGATTCTGTTACGCGACTGTGATACTCCAGTGTTTTGGTCTCCTGCCGCCCGGAGCAGAGCTCGGATCTGCATCAAACCTCGCCCAGCCTCTGACTGGGATGGCTGGATGGATTCTGCTATACGAGCTGCAGCTGCAAGATTCTGAATCGGAGTGCGGTATACCTGAGGTTCAGGAGGGAACAATTGCCACCGTCGACTGGACTCAGGAATCCGCTGCCGAGCATGTTCGTCGAGTGCATGCTGAAGATTTTCCAGTCGAGTGCGTTCAGCCAAAGTGGCCAAGTGCGCTGCCTCCAAGGCCTGAGCCTCAGAGGTCTCTCCGACGATGGGCGTGTGGAGTGCTTCCTCGTTACGACGGTGAAGTTCCTCCCTCCGCTGTGAAGAGAGGGTTTCGGGGTGGTATTCCTCATGAACACGCGACGGATCGCCACCGCCGTCGCCGCCTCCGTTGCGACGCATGCCAGGTGGGCTACGCGATGTGTCGACCATCAGGACCTCTGCCGCAGGATCGCTGCTGTCGCACTCGGACAGAGTCTCGACGGAGCCAGTCGACAGATCAAACAGGCCGTAGAGAGATTCATCGGGCTCGATTGCCGCGACTTGAGGGATGGCTGATTGACGTGCCACCGCATGCTTCACCCACCGCTGAAGCCGCGATCGACTGGATCGCTTGCGACGGCGAACAGCGGGGAACGAAGACGTCGTGGGAAACGACCGATATTGGGTCGACGGCTGCCGCAGAAGGACGCTGCGGACACATGCGCGAAAGTGCGTCGCCCCGCGGGCGGGGAACGTCTCGACGTCGAGGGGGGCCTCCTGGAGCCAGGCGGAGTCGTCGGCGATGAAGACGAGCGCGCCGAGACGGATCTCGCGGCCCTCAGCCAAACCTCCACCCGAAACCATGATGATGGGAATCAGAAAAAA
The DNA here is from genome assembly GCA_011799875.1 of Thinopyrum elongatum. NCBI lineage: Eukaryota > Viridiplantae > Streptophyta > Magnoliopsida > Poales > Poaceae > Thinopyrum > Thinopyrum elongatum. The sequence continues at coordinate 323,714,990 of CM022299.1, read as the reverse complement.
TCGCAACCTCACCGGAAAGTCGCTAAGACACCTGCCCCAAGGTGGGCGCCAACTGTCGTGGTTCTAAGTCTGACAGTAGAATAGGGGGTAGGTATGAGGAGGCAAGATCCTAGCTACGATGAGGTTGTGCACGCAAGATTTACGAGTTCGGGCCCTTCTCAGAGGAAGTAACAGCCCTACGTCTCGGTGCCCGGAGGCTCGGTCGATTGAATTATGCGTGAAGTTACAGGGGGTGCGAACCCTTGTGCCAGTGGAGGGGGTGGCTTATATAGAGTGCGCCAGGACCCCAGCCGTCCCACGTTACAAGGGGTTCAATGTCCATAAAGACAGGACGTTACTGATAACGCCAGTGATAAAGGCAAATAAATGATCATTAAGACTACGGAGTGAACGCCTGACCATTGCTATCCTGAGTGACCTTAGATCTTCTGTCTTCCGAGTGGAATCTGATGTGGTCGAGTGAGTACACCCTGGTCGAATGGAATTGGGTTATCCGAGTGAACTGTTGGTCAAGTGGGTTGCACCCTGTGGTGATTTCAGTCGGTAGATGATGTTATCCTTTGAATGTCCTTGGCCTTAGAGCAGTGTCCTCGGGGAAGGGTGTCTAGGTCAGGCCTATTACCCTACCCTAGGTACATGTCTTCGTCAATTAGCAATATTCATTTCCGAAGTCATTAGAATTCATAAAGATGCACATTGTCATGGTCATAAAACTAATGAATCACTCTCTCTAGGTAATGATCAATCACAAGACGATGTTGATCATGGATACTATGATGAGGATGGTGATAGTGACTTTGATCTCGATGAGTCTATGAGACACTTTGGTCTTATGGCTAATCTTCGCGGCTACATGGCTGGAGGAAAGGAATGGGTTCTTGATAGTGGATGTACCGATCACATGACCGGAGACAAGGATATGTTTCGTGAGCTCGCTGAAAACGACGGCCCTCGAAAGTATGTCACTTTTGGTGATAACTCAAAGGGTAAGGTGGTTGGCCTTGGTAAGGTGGCCATCTCACACGATAGCTCCATACAAAATGTCATGCTCATTGAATCTCTTGGCTATAATTTACTCTCTGTATCTAGACTAGCCGATTTCGGTTTCAATGTCCTATTCACTGAAGTAGATTGCCAAGTGTTTCGAAGAGATAATCATAAAATGGTCTTTACCGGCATACATAGAGGTGATCTATACATTGTTGATTTCACTAAAAAGGCTCAACCTAGAACTTGCTTAATTGCTAAATCTTCTAAAGGCTGGTTGTGGCATAGAAGGTTAGGTCATGTGGGCATGCGAAATCTTGATAAGTTTATTAAAGGTGATCATATCCTTGGAGTGAAAGATGTTATATTTGACAAGGATAGATTGTGCAGTGCTTGTCAAGCAGGAAAACAGGTTGGAGGAAGCCACCCCATGAAGAACATCATGACCACGAGAAGACCGCTCGAGCTACTTCATATGGATCTTTTTGGTCCAAACGCCTATAAAAGTCTCGGTGGAAATTCTTTTGGTTTAGTCATAGTCGATGATTTTTCAAGATTTACGTGGGTGTTCTTTCTTGATGATAAATCATAGGTCCAAAAGATCTTCAAGAACTTCGCTAGGAAGGCCCAAAATCAATTTGAAGTGAAGATCAAGAAGGTTCGCAGCGACAACGGAACGGAGTTCAAGAACGCCAATGTGGACACCTTTCTTGACGAAGAAGGGATTTCACATGAGTTCTCGGCTACGTACACACCTCAACAAAATGGAGTTGTTGAGAGGAAGAACCGGACGCTCATTGAAATGGCGAGAATGATGCTTGATGAGTACAAGACGCCAAAAAACTTTTGGGCGGAAGCGGTTGAGACAGCTTGTCATGCAACAAATCGTCTATATCTTCACAAGCTACTCGGCAAGACGGCATACTAACTTCTCACCGGTAACAAACCCCAAGTTGGATACTTTCGAGTATTCGGCTCAAAGTGCTATATTCTTGATAAGCATCGTCGCTGTAAATTTGCTCCTAAATATCATGAGGGTTTCCTACTCGGTTATGGCTCAAACTCTCGCACTTACCGTGTCTACAACAATTTCACCCGAAAGGTTGAAGAGACGGTAGATGTGAAGTTTGATGAATCTAACGGCTCACAAGTAGAGCAATTGCCAATTGACGTAGGAGAAAAAGACCCTTCGGAAGCAATCCAAGACTTGTCTATTGGCAAGATCCGTCCAACGGAGGTAAAGGAGAGTACCTCGTCCGTCCAAGTGGAAGCCTCTACCTCACGACAAGGTGAACCAAGAGTTGACACGGAGGCATCCACAAGTGGGACACGCCAAGATGAAAAAAACGAGGATGTACACCAAGATGAACCTCATCAACCTCCTTCTCCACCTCGACAAGAGAACGACAACATCAACAACAAAGAAGGCCAAGAGGAAGAACAAGATGTGGAAGAGGATATTCCACCCCGACATAAGCAAAAGCTCTCACGAGTTAGAGCAAGAGCCTCAAGAGATCATCCCGTCGAACAAATCTTTGACGATATCCAAACCGGGAGAATTACTCGCTCTAAAACACACTTAGCTAACTTTTGTGAGCATTACTCATTTATCTCTAGTATTGAACCAATGAAGGTTGAAGATGCTCTAGAAGATCCGGATTGGATAAATGCCATGCACGAAGAGCTACACAACTTTGAGAGGAATCAAGTTTGGACATTGGTTGAGAAGCCCGACAACAACCACAACATCATCGATACCAAATGGGTGTTTTGCAACAAGCAAGATGAAGATGGACAAGTCGTTCGCAACAAAGCACGTCTCGTCGCCCAAGGATACACTCAAGTCGAAGGTATGGACTATGGTGAGACATATGCCCCCGTTGCTAGACTTGAGTCCATATGAATCTTACTTGCCTATGCAAATCATCATGATATTACCTTGTACCAAATGGACATCAAAAGTGTTTTTCTTAATGGTGAAATTGAGGAGGAAGTTTATGTCAAACAACCTCCCGGCTTTGTCAATCCTAAGAAACCTAATCATGTTTACAAACTTCACAAAGCTCTTTATGGTCTTAAGCAAGCTCCTAGAGCGTGGTACAAATGCTTGACCAAGTTCCTTATTGAAAAAGGCTTTGAGATTGGAAAAATTGATTCAACACTTTTTACTAAAAGGGTTAATGGTGAATTTTTTGTGTGCCAAATTTATGTGGATGATATCATATTTGGTTCGACTAACCCTCATTTTAGTGAAAAGTTTGGAAGGCTAATGTTGGAGAAGTTTGAGATGTCTATGATGAGTGAACTCAAGTTCTCTCTTGGTTTGCAAATCAAGCAAACTAAGGAGGGTACCTTTGTCTCTCAAACAAAGTACACCAAGGACTTATTCAAGAAGTTCAACATGCAAGAATGCAAAGGTATGAGTACTCCCATGCCTACTAGTGGACATCTTGACTTGACCAAGGATGGCAAACCGGTTGATCAAAAGGTTTACTGCTCTATGATCGGTTCATTGTTATATCTATGTGCCTCCTGTCTCGATATTATGCTTAGTGTGTGCATGTGTGCACGATATCAAGCGGCCCCCAAAGAAAGTCATCTTAAGGCTGTGAAAAGGATAGTGAGATACTTAATTCATACACCAAATTTTGGCATTTGGTATCCTAAGAGGTCTTCTTTTGATCTTGTTGGCTACTCCGATTCGGACTATGCCGGAGACAAGGTTGATAGAAAGTCCACTTCGGGTACTTGTCAATTTCTTGGTAGATCTCTTGTGTCTTGGTCTTCCAAGAAACAAAACTTGGTATCCTTATCCATCGCCGAAGCAGAATACATTGCCGCCGGTTCATGTTGTGCTCAATTACTTTGGATGACCCAAACTCTTAAAGATTATGGGATTCATGTGAAACATGTTCCATTGCTTTGTGATAATGAGAGTGCTATTAAGATTGCTCACAATCCCGTGCAACATTCTCGAACTAAGCATATTGAAGTTCGTCATCATTTCATTCGAGATCATGTTGCTAAAGGAGACATTGATCTTAAGCATGTTCGTACCGATAAGCAATTGGCGGATATATTCACCAAACCGCTTGATGAGAAAGTATTTTGCCGTTTGAGAGGTGAATTGAACATCATTGATGCTTCAAACTTGGAGTAGAAACTCCATTTGGATACATGCAAGGCATGAGTCTTTGACTAATCCTTGATATTTCTCTTATGATGATGATCATATGTCTTGGATCTATATTTGTACTCTTGCATGTTATCTAACCCCTGTAGGTACTTGGATGAATCTAAATCCATGAGATTGCAACTCAATCATATCTTGAGCAATCTCTACATCACCAAGTTTCTACAAAATGGTGATTGAAAACAAGGAAGCACGAAACCCTTCAACATATCCTTTGACAATCTCTATATATCAAATTTCATTTGGTATCAAACCTCATGCTTGTCATTTTGGATACACAAGTGCTCTTCCTTGCAAGACTAACCCATGTAGGTAGATGAACTCAAACTACAAGTGGTGCTCCCAACTCTTGATGAGCTACATCAACATTGAGCATCCACATCTTCAACATCTACATGAAGTCATCATCGACAAAACCCAAGGTATGTTATTCCATCTTAGAAAAGCTTTACCCCAAATCATGGGTCAAAGCAGCTCAACAAGATGTGAATACATCAAAATGCTTAAATGAAAAATGGCAACCCCATTTTGAGCTTAAACGATGAGTATGACCTATGATCAAGTGTTCTCACTTGATTCCTCAGTCAATATACTCTAACATAGGTGACTTTGTCGCCGACCAACTCTAGATGAAGTTCTCTTGCGCTTTTCTATGTTCTTGCATTTGTTTCTTGCATACATATTTCAAAAAAAAAAACTTCATCTAGCTTTCTTTTCTTTTCTCTGTTATGTTCTGCATTCCATGCATCCAATTCATTTCAAATCTTTCAGTTAATTCCTTGCAAATCTTTTTGAGATCTTATTTGCCTAAGTGAGCTGAGATGACCATTGTTTTCTCTCTGTGTTGAAATCGGCCTCACCGATTTGTTCTTCTCGGCCAAACCGAAACAACTCGGTGCCACCAAAGCAAACAACTCGGAGTAACCGAATTCAACACTGAGAAAACACTTTGCCATTTGCATCCTGCATATTTGTTCCAGCTCCACTCGATGATTCTTGTCCTCTACCAGCATCTTATATTACATGTTGCTTTGTACTGTGACTCAAGGACCAAACCTACTTGACTCATGCTCCAGAAGATCCCTTCTTGGAAATTGATGTCAAAGGGGGAGAGAGCACATCAAAGCTTATCACATAAGAGAATGCACACCGTAAGCTTCTCCAGATGCTTATTTTCCATAGAGGAGAGAAGTCACATGTCTTCAAGAGGGGAAAGACATGTTAGTATGTGTTATGTTTGTTATGATTGTTTTACTCTGATTTTGTTTTGCTCTGATTTTCTTTTCCCTATCTTCTCCCATTATCTACTGTATAAGATTCAGGGGAAGAGAGAGCTCATTTCCAAGGGAAGAAAATCTTTGAATTCATTACTCTTTGGGGACAAGTCAATATCCAAATAGAGTACTAAGTACTCACTCACTACATGTCATCCCAATCTTGGTACTCTTATGGTTTACTGTTCCTGCTCTGCTTAGTAGATATTCCTGTGTTATCTAACCTTGTTTACTCAGGTTCATCTCTTCCAAAGCCAGCTCATGACCGCAAGGTAAGTATGTGCATCACACTCATGTGCATGATGATCTCTTGCTGATGTACATATTGTTTGCAAGAAGCAATCATGAACATTGAGGTACACTTCCTATATTCACATCATTTGCTCTGATGCATATAGCCAAGATACATGTAACTCATTGCTTACCCTGTCATGCTTATGCATTCACATGGTCTTATATTCTATATTTACATGGTTGCATACATGTAGGGGGAGCCTATGCATGTTGCATGTCTTTCCAAAGCTTTACTTGCTATTCTCTATATCTTTATCTAAAAGCTTTGATGTATGTTGTCATCAATTACCAAAAAGGGGGAGATTGAAAGCACAAGTGCTCCCTGGGTGATTTTGGTAATTAATGTCAACATATCTCTTGTTGGACTAATACTTCTATCTAGTATATTTCAGAGAGTTCAACAAAGGCGTGGCATGGACAAGAGGATGTGGAATCCCTTCAAGATGCTAAGGACACATGTTGGCAAAAGCTCAAGACTCTACATTTTTCATTTTAGTGATCCAAGATCACATTGAGTCCATAGGAAAAGCCAATACTATTAAAAGGGGATGAGGTGTTGCTTAATGGCTTGCTTGCTCAAAATGCTTAGTGATATGCTCCAAAAGCCCTCAACCACTTTCTCATTTTCACATTTGTCCCAAACCTAAAGTCAAACTCGGCCCCACCGATTTGATCTATCCGGCGCCAACGAGTTCATTTGACATAGCCACTGCCAGAAACCCTAATAAGTTCGGTCTCACCGATGGGATCTCGGTCTCACCGAGATGGACTTGCAAACTCTCTGTTGCCTATTGCAATCATTTCGGTCCTACCGAGATATGCAATCGGTCCCACCGAGTTTGCTTGACCAACTCTCTGTTTTGCTTATTACCAAAATCGGTCTCACCGAGTTTGTGTAATCGGTTAAACCGAGTTGAGGTTTTACCCTAACCCTAGCACATCGGTCCCACCGGGTTGATCATGTCGGTCCCACCGAAAAGCCTAACGTTCACATTTTGAACCAAATCGGTCTGACCGAGTTTCAGTATTCGGTCCCACCGAGTTTGGTAAATTGTGTGTAACGGTTAGATTTTGTGTGGAGGCTATATATACCCCTCCACCCATTCTCCATTCGTGGAGAAAGCCATCAGAACGTGCCTACACTTCCAGCATTCATTTTCTGAGAGAGAACCACCTACTCATGTGTTGAGACCAAGATATTCCAATCCAACCACAAGAATCTTGATCTCTAGCCTTCCCCAAGTTGCTTTCCACTCAAATCATCTTTCCACCAAATCCAAATCTATGAGGGAGAGTTGAGTGTTGGGGAGACTATCATTTGAAGCACAAGAGCAAGGAGTTCATCATCAACACACCATCTATTACCTTTTGGAGAGTGGTGTCTCCTAGATTGGTTAGGTGTCACTTGGGAGCCTCCGTCAAGATTGTGGAGTTGAACCAAGGAGTTTGTACGGGCAAGGAGATCGCCTACTTCGTGAAGATCTACCCTAGTGAGGCAAGTCCTTCGTGGGCGATGGCCATGGTGGGATAGACAAGGTTGCTTCTTTGTGGACCCTTCGTGGGTGGAGCCCTTCGTGGACTCGCACAACCGTTACCCTTCATGGGTTGAAGTGTCCACCAACGTGGATGTACGATAGCACCACCTATCGGAACCACGCCAAAAATCTCCGTGTCTCCAATTGCGTTTGCACACTCCAATCCCATCCCTTTACATTCTTGCAAGTTGCATGCTTTACTTTTCGCTGCTCATATACTCTTGCCATGCTTGCTTGATATGTATTGGGAATGCTTAAACTTGTGCTAAAACTCCACCTTAACTTGAAGAAATAAAAATTTGCCACCTTTGTTCATTGAGGGTCTAATCACCCCCCCCCCCCCCCTCTAGACACCTCTTCTCGATCCTTTCACAAGGTCATCACCTTGAACTTCTCTGGCACATCAAACATATGTAACAAGTTAATTGAGTGCCCTCTGATCATCTTGTCATCTCCTAATTTGGGCAACAAAGTATGCCTCAGTATAGTGTTGATGGTTGGCAGCCCTGACAACAGATAATAAATGGACCCAAACTTGTGAGTCCCCAATGCAGCATCTGGAATTTCCTTGTACATGTGAGCCATGGAATTATGATCTTTCCTGGGCTTTGCATAGACATCTGTGTCATCCTCACTTTCTTCAGGGGCAATGATCAGCTTGGCCCACTCAGCAATTGAAGATTGGTACCTAGTACCCTCAGTCATCCAGACTATCTTGCCATCTGGGTAAAAATGTGCAGTGGAATAAAATTGCATCACCATCTCATCATTCCATTTTGTCAATTTCTATTCCATTCATTCTGAAGCTATCATAAACTCCAGGGAAGTAGTCTTCATTGTCATCAATGAACTTCCAGTCGACCCATCTCATGTCACTTACTATGGGCTTCTTGTCCAAAAGAACTGTCTCATAGAATTCTTGCTGCTCCTTGGTGTGAAACCTGTAATCCACAGCAGTCCTTCTCCTTGTAGCATAGGGGTCTGTCTGCCTCCATAGTCTGAGACCTGGATCTTTTCTCAACTTCATGTTCTCTGCAATTGGATGAGTGTCATCATGATCTGGAATCTTTGGTTTTAGCTTCCTGAGCATTTGCTGCTCCTCATCTTCTTGAGCTTCAGGCACTGGGGCCTTGTTCTTCTCTGCAGCTGAGATATTTCTTATGCTTCTCTTGGGTGTTGTTGGCTTTGGTGCTTGAGCTTGTGAAGATTGCTTGGGAGCTGTCTTGGGCCTGGATGGAGCAGCCCCAGACTTAATAGCATCTCCCATCAATTTCTGAGATTTCTGAGCTGGTGCAGTATCTTCTTCTTCATCATCTTCATCTGGACCTCTCATCATTGATGATCTACCAACCACTCTGGCCAAGGTCTTCTTGACCCTTTCCTTCCCTTTCTTGCCTCCAGCAGCCTCTTCTTCTCTTGGTTCAGCAGTGAACTCCATGGTTTCCTGAGTTGAGGCTCTGGCTTTGGACATGGGCACTCTCTTGGCAGGAACTTTCTTCTTCATGCCAGGCTTGATGGCAGTAGCAGTAGCAGCATACTCCTTCTTGACTACCTTCTTCTTTGAGGTGACCTCCTCATCAACCACAAAGTCTTCATCTTCAGAATCTGAGGTTCTCTTCTTCCTTTGCCTAGTTGCAGCCTTAGGCAAGTTGCTTGGGGTGCTTCTGCTAGCCTCATCATAGCTACTGTTGGAGGGACTAGTGCCCTCACTCAGATTTGCTTGCTCCTCTGATCTGTTCTGGCTGTCACTGTTGTCTGACATCTCTGACACTGAAAGCTGACCCTGTGAATAGATAGGTTGAGATAGAGTGGATAAGCATCACAAAGTACAACCATTTTGCAAAACAAATGAGTCGAAAACTTAGTTTTAGTTTTCTACAGAAAGCATTTCGGAGCTACCGATATTACAAACTCGGTGACACCGAAGCAGCTTTAGAGTCTAAACATGTGAAATCAGTCAGACCGAGACACAGTTCGGTGACTCCGAGATGCTAGGGTTTCACAGAGAAATGAACTCGATCACACCGATTGGTATGTTTCGGTCAGACCGAAAAATACTTGTGCTATGGCATGAGCCAAATCGGTGAGACCGAAATCCTAATATCGGTCGGTCTAAGATGAGTTCGGCGGAAACCTAAACCTAATTTTTTGCATCAAATCTAATCTAACGGAGTTTCCAGTGGATAGAGTAGTCTCAAAACATGGCAAGATTCATGGCATTGATCTTTGTGCTCAGAATCGGAGTGGGGAAGGCATAAAGGGACGAGTTCATACCCTAACTTGGTGATGAACTCGCTACGGCGACAACGGCGGTGAAGATTCCCGTTGACGGCGGTGAAAACCAGCGGCAGGAGGATGCTGGCGACGAGGAGATGATCCAGAGACCTTGAGTCGGCAGAGCTGGACAGGCGCGGGCGAAGCGTTTGGAGGAATTTCCAAATTTTTAGCCCGTGGGAATATATGTCCAGTCACTGTCGGTGTGACCGAGTGGAACAACTCGGTGGCACCGAGATGCAGAATCACAAGCGGTTGCTGCAACTCGGTGTGACCGAAAGGTTCAAATCGGCTGCACCGAGATTAAACCTTAGATCAACTTAATGAACTCGGTGTGACCGAATGGAATGGATCGGTCAGACCGAAATGCACTAAGAAGTTTTGGAAGTTAAGTCTATGATGAATCGGTGGCTCCGAGTGCTCCTCACTCAGAGGGTCCGAATATGACTTGATCAAACTTTGTGATGTAGCATGAATAGAGTTTGAGACGAGAAAAGCATAGATAGCTAGAGGGAGTACTTAGGCATTCTTGTCCATCCATTTGGCAGAAAGAAGAAAAACCAATCAATCAAAACAACAAATGGATGTCCTCGAATGGAGAAAAAATTGTGCATCCAACATGCTCACACAATAAGATAGCAAATGAAATATGTGTCAAAGCATGCACAAACACTCTAGCATCTATCAAGCAATTGGCGATGACTAGGTCATCTATATATGAGTATATTGACTTAGGAGTCAAATGAGAACATTTGATCATAGGTCATACTCATCGTTTAAGCACAAGTAGGGTTACCACTTTTACATAAAGTATTGTTGTGTTCACACCATTAGAGTTGCTTTAGCTCAATTCTTCATCGAAGGCTTGTTTCTCACTTGATGTTGTAGGAGCATCACATGAAGCTTTGTAAGCACCACTAGACTTGTTGTGAAGCTCTTCTTTATCCTTGAGTGACATCTCATGAGCAACAATTCTACCAATGACTTCTGTTGGCTTGAGATCTTTGTAATTGGGCATCATTTGGATCAAAGTGCACACGGTATCATATTTTCCATCCAAGGCTCTTAGGATCTTCTTGATGATGAATCTGTTGGTCATCTCTTCACTTCCTAAGCCGGCAATCTCATTTGTGATGAGAGCAAGCCTAGAGTACATTTCAGCGACACCTTCACCATCCTTCATTTTGAACTTCTCAAGTTGACTTTGAAGCACATCCAATTTGGATTCCTTGACGGACTCGGTACCTTCGTGCATATCAACCAAAGTATCCCAAATTTCCTTTGCATTTTCAAGAAGGCTGATTTTGTTGAATTCTTCGGGGCACAATCCGTTGAAGAGGATATCGCAAGCTTGAGCGTTGTATTGCAACATCTTCAATTCTTCCACGGTTGCTTCATGATTTGGTTCTCTTCCATCTTCGAAGAATTCACCTTGCAAACCAATACATACAATAGCCCAAACGGCGGGGTTATGTCCAAGAATATGCATTTTCGTCTTATGCTTCCAACTAGCAAAATGTGTACCATCAAAGTAAGGACCTCTACGGTGGTAATTTCCCTCGCTAGACGCCATACTCTCCTAGGTTGTGAAACCAAGGCTATGATCACCAAAGCTATGGAAATCAAGGCAAATGGAGACCAAAGCTTTGATACCACTTGTAGGATCGAAAGTAGGTCTAGAGGGGGGTGATTAGACTACTTGATCAAATAAAAATCTAGCCTTTTCCCAATTTTAAGTCTTGGCAGATTTTAGCAACATAGCACAAGTCAAGCAATCAACCTACACATGCAATTCTAAGAGTATAGCAGCAGAAAGTAAAACATTGCATATGAAGGTAAAGGGAAGGGTTTGGAGAAGGCAAACGCAATGTAGACACGAAGATTTTTGGCGTGGTTCCGATAGGTGGTGCTATCGTACGTCCACGTTGATGGAGACTTCAACCCACGAAGGGTAACAGTTGCGCGAGTCCATGGAGGGCTCCACCCACGAAGGGTCCACGAAGAAGCAACCTTGTCTATCCCACCATGGCCATCGCCCACGAAGGACTTGCCTCACTTGGGTAGATCTTCACGAAGTAGGCGATCTCCTTGCCCTTACAAACTCCTTGGTTCAACTCCACAATCTTGCCGGAGGCTCCCAAGTGACACCTAACCAATCTAGGAGACACCACTCTCCAAAAGGTAATAAATGGTGTGTTGATGATGAACTCCTTGCTCTTGTGCTTCAAATGATAGTCTCCCCAACACTCAACTCTCTCTCACAGATTTGGCTATGGTGGAAAGATGATTTGAGTGGAAAGCAACTTGGGGAAGGCTAGAGTTCAAGATTATTGTGGTTGGATTGGAATGTCTTGGTCTCAACACATGAGTAGGTGGTTCTCTCTCAGAAAATGAGTAGTGGAAGTGTAGGCACATTCTGACGACTCTCTCTTGAATAGAGAAGGGGGTGGAGGGGTATATATAGCCTCCACACAAAATCTAACCGTTACACACATTTGACTCAACTCGGTCAGACCGAATGGAAGAACTCGGTGAGACCGATTCAATTCAAAATGTGAACATTAGGATTTTTGGTGGGACCGACATGATCAACTCGGTGGGACCGATGTGCTAGGGTTAGGGCAAAACCTCATCTTGGTGTGACCGATTGCATGAACTCGGTGAGACCAATTTCAGCAATGAGCAAACAGAGAGTTGGTCAGGCAAACTCGGTGGGACCGATCGCTCCTTTCGGTGATACCGAAATGTTACGAAAGAGAAACAGAGAGTTTGCATTGCAAACTCGGTGGGACCGATCACTCATTTCGGTGAGACCAAAACATTACGAAGGGAAACAGAGAGTTTGCAATCCCATCTCGGTGAGACCGAGATCCCTATCGGTGAGACCGAACTGATTAGGATTTCTGGCTATGGCTATGTCAAAAGAACTCGGTGGCGCCGAATATATCAAATCGGTGGGGGCGAGTTTGACTTTAGGTTTAGGACATATATGGAATTGAGAAAGTGGTTGAGGGCTTTGGAGCATATCACTAAGCATTTTGAGCAAGTAGACCATTAAGCAACACCTCATCCCCTTTTAATAGTATTGGCTTTTCCTATGGACTCAATGTGATCTTGGATCACTAAAATAGAAATGAAGAGTCTTGAGCTTTTGCCAATATTTGTCCTTAGCATTTTGAGGGGTCCACATCTCTAGTCCATGTGCCATGCCAATCATTGAACTACCTGAAATATTTAACTTGAATGGATATTAGTTCAATGATCTATATGTTGTTATGAATTACCAAAACCACCCAGGGATTAGTTGCACTTTCAGTGTGGTGTGATATTTAACTACCATTCACAACTTTGATCGTGTGCCTCGCAAATTAACCGGACTTCCCCGACCCCACGGAGGTTGCAGGTAGTGCGAAGTAGCCCCCCCCCCCCCCCCCACACACACACGTCGGGGGGAGGGCATCTCACCAAGACTTACTGTAACACGGACCAAGCAGAATCCAACTTGGTCGTACAATCTTTCCCGCTCGTTGTTGGTCAAAGTGATGGACGACCACACGGCCCCGCAAAATGGGCTAGCTTGTCGCCGATAACCTCGCGAGGGAGTACTGTATGAGGACAAATCCACTCTGTGCATGTGGCCCAAGTATGTATATGGAAGTGCTGTGTGTGGTGTTTGAATACCCAATGCGCAAATTTGATGTGGCACCATGCTTTGGAACCGTAAAATCCCCACACTGAGCGAGGGTTCACGATGCGTAGCATGTGCTCAAACAATTAGGCCTGGAATGATCGACCTACTATACGGTAACTCGAAGCAAAGAAGAAGAATCCACCCTGGTAACCTTTCTCATCGTTGGTCGAAATGATGGACGTCCACGCGGGCCCACGAATATATATAGGCTTGCCGCCCATCACCAAGCGAGTGAGAGTGTGTCCAAAGACAACCATTGCATGCGTGTGTCCCGAACATATTTATGGAGGTGTGTGATGCATGCATATGTGTTGAATACCTGTCCCAATGCACAACATTGATGTGGTGCATGCGTTGAAAATCGCAGAGGTCCCCACACAGAGCAAGAGGTTCATGACATGTCGTGTGCTCGCCCCCCCCCCCCCCCCCTTCGATCCAGCGGGATGGATTCATGTGTACACCTGAGCTATTATATATATGTAATCTCACATCATGATCTATATCGTGAGACAAACAAAAAATTAAGCCCCCTCCTAAGTCAAATTAATTAACCTCTCTCGCTGTCGGTGAAAGTGATGGACCAAGCGGGCCGACAGATGGAAGCATCACCGATAACCGCACGAGTGAGTGCCATAGGATAACAACCATTGCTTGCATGTGTGCCAGAACATATATATGGAGAGGTGTGTGGTTGTGATGTTTTGAATACCTAATGCACAACTTTGATGTGGCATTTGCAAACCGCAAAGTCCCCACACAGAGTGAGGTTCCTGTGACACCTAGTATATATATGTTGGTCAACCCCCCCCCCCCTTCGACACGTACTATACACCTAGTAACACGGCCCTAAAAGAATTAATCCTCCTTGTTCGTCAAACGTACCTCTCTCTCGTTGGGTCAAAGTGATGGACGACGAACTCGCGGGCCCACAAAAATGAAGCGTACGTCGCACGCGAGTGAGCATCCTATATAGGACTACGTACCACCGTCTGCATGTGGCCCAAAGAGGTGTTTGTGTGATGTTTGAATATGCAATGCACAACTTTGATGTGGTACCACATATATAGGAAACCAAAAAGTCCCCACAGAAAGCGAGGTTCATGATGCGTGGTATGTGCTATATGTATGCCCCCATTCGACGCGTGGTATATATGTACTTCTACTGTATAGCACAAACCAAAAAAGAATCATTCCTTGATGGTCAAATTAACCTCTCTCTTGGGTCAAAGTGATGGAGGACAACCTCGCATGCCCACAGATGGAAGCGCCACACGCGAGTTTGTTCCTATAGGGCAACCACAGCCTACATGGTATTGCGTGATGTTTGAATACCAATGTACAACTTTGATGTGGCACTTGCCTCGGAAACCGGAAAGTCCCCACATGGAGCGAGGTTATGACGTACGCATATATATAGAGTATTCATGTTGCCCCCTCTTTGACATGTACATACTCCTACCGTGCATATACGTAACACAAACCAAAAAAGAACCATCCTTGTTGGTCAAATTAACCTCTCTCTCATTGTACGTTCAACTGATCGACGATGACCTCACGGGCCCATAGAGAGAGTCACACGTGAGTGAGTGTCATAGGACAAAACCACAGCATGCATGTGCCCGTGTGTTATGTGATGTTTGAATACCCAATGCACAACTTTGACGTGGCACATGCTTCGCAAACGTGAAACGCACTACACCACGATGCGTAGCCCCCTCACTTCAAGCCGGTGGGAGGGGCTCATGTGTACGCACGTGCCCGAACTTTGATATGGAATCTCACCATGATCCACACCACACACATGCCAAGATGAATCCACCTTTTGGTCAAATGCCTCTCGTTGTCGGTGGAAACTGAAAACCTTTGCGGGCTAACGAATGGGCACGTCGCTGATAACCGCACGAGGGAGAGTGTCCGAGAGGACCACCAATGCATGCATGTGGCCCAAACATGTATGTATGAAAGGGTTGTGTAATGCTTTAAATAACCAATTCACGACTTTGATGTGGCATATATGACTCACAAAATGATCAATAATCCCACACGGAGGCTCACGACTCGTAGTGTATTGCTGGACCCCTCCTCCCCCCCACCCCCCACACAGACAGACACACACATCCCGCACCACCACAGCCACTCTGAGGCATGTCAAACTTTTTCTGCAGTGAACATGTGACCAAAGGAGTGTCGTGTTAAAATTTAAAAAAAAAATAGACATCATTTGACCGTTTTTATACATTGATTGATTTCCTAGGGATTTAATGTGCAAAAATCAAATTTGAGCTACATGTGCACCAAAATGGATTGCAAAATCATATGTGTGTCCCTGGGTGCATGTTTCCCCATGCAAGAGATTTCAAAACATTGAGAATATAGATTTTTAAAATTCAGTAAATCCAAAACTTAGTTGAAATTCATGAAACTTATCGTGGTGTCATATATGGACACCAGTAGTCTGTGATATTGTATTTTTTTGTCAAATTTGAGACATGTTTTGATATAATCTTCTTATAAACGGGAGATTGTTAATAACTGGCAACTAGTATCTCATACGGATTATTTATTCGGACCGTGTGTGTTAGACTGTGCCATGCTTCAGTTAAGCAGTAAAGCGGCAGAATGAATCATCAAAAAACAAAAAAAATATACGTGATGCCACGCGCCCCGTGTGCCATGCGAGCAGGCGTGAGTTGACGGGATACATGCGAGCAGTCCGCCGCGCACACAGACCGAAAGGCGTGCGTGCAGGTGTGTGAATTGACGAGAGGCGTTTTCGATGTGCAGTGTCACCGGGAGGCATGTGAGTAGCTGTGTGAAATGATGGTAGGAATGCCAAAAGTTCGTCGCGCAGGCTCACCGGGAGGCGAGACAACCTTTGACCGCCGCCCGCCTCGATCCCACTGGTCCGTATTAATTGCGCGCCCGAGCTGCCGGCCATAATAGGCGACCGCACCCCCAGTCCACAGTGGTCACCAACGTCTAGACTCTGGAGTGTATGAGGATGCTGCCGAAGTGCACCATCGGAGGGAGTGGCGACGCCGAGGCTGGTGAAGCACCCGCGCAACTCGTGAAGCTGGGCACAGAGGTTGCCGTCGCCGCCGACGAGGTCTCATGCGGGCAGCAACACAACCTTGACTTCGTCGGTGCCGTCATGCCCCCCAGCCGGAGCTGGAGGTCAACAGCAACTCTGGCAACGACTACGACTCCGATGGAAAACCGGTTAGTCATCTATATACCCATTTGTGCGGCAAACATATCATGTGTTTTCTCTGGTTACTCCCCCCTCTCTAATTTTTTGGGAATACAAATCCTATGTTATGTTCTCTCAGTCCATGAAATCAGAGTAATTAAGATCCGTTAGATGCACATAGTGTATTGATTGTTTGAATGTTATCCGTATAGGGTTAGTGATTAATTATGTGTTTTGTACAAATGGATTTTGCTAATAATCCGACTAGGGTTAGCGTGCGTGCTAATAATTCGTGGCCAGATCTTGAGAACTGATTTTGAATGTCCTACATATATGTTTGTGCCTTTTTTTTCTTCCAGATCTTGAGAATTGATTTTGAATGTCCTACATGTATGTTTCTGCCATTTTTTTTCTTTCAGATTGGTATGTACACAGATGAGGCTCCGGCCAGTGGCTCCGCCGGATGTAGATCTTGGACCCGGCTGCGTGGCCAGAAGCGGCCACGCCCCCTGGACCTGAGGAACCAGTAGAATCTCCGGCGGACCGCATCAGCGATCTCTCGGACGGCATCCTTGGGGAGATCATCTCCCTTCTCCCCACCAAGGATGGCTGCCGCACACAAGTCCTCGCATCTCGGTGGCGCACTCTGTGGCGCGCCGCGCCTCTTAATCTCGACTATCCTCAGCTATCTGTCGATGATGATTCTGAACTCCCCGGAGCCATCATCTCCTCCCACCAGGGCTCTGTTCAACGCATCTGCATCCCGGCATGCTACCTACTGGACATACCCTGCATGGTGGCCACCTGGCTGACATCGTCAATTCGATAAACTCCAGCAGCTTGAGTTCTACCATTACTACAGCGATAGGTTACCACCAAGAGCTGCATCTGTGCCCTCACCATCGATGCCCATCTCATGGTTTTCCTCCTCTCTCCAAACCGCCACCTTGACCCGATGCCATTTAGTAGACAATCTGGTACAAATGCTTCGACTCCCACTGCTGAAAAAACTTGCGCTTGTGTTGGTTCATCTGTCGGAGGCCTCACTACACAGCATCATCGACTCCAGTTGCCCTGCCCTGGAGCGTTTGGTGCTTGTTTTTGGAAATGGATCCATATCCCTTGTCTCAAAATAAAGTCACCTCACCTTGTAAGCATTGGAATTCGTTTTGAAGGACGGGAGCTCATCATCGAAGATGCCCCTTCACTTCAAAGGTTGCTCCTTGATTGTTGTTATAAACCTTCACAAATAACTATGGTCTCTGCGCCTAAACTGGAGACCTTGGGTGCAATTCGTGATCCGTTTAAATTGTTCGAGATGGTGTTTGCCTCCACACCTATTGAGGAACTGTATATTATTCATGTACACTTTTGTAATTTGCATTTTTCATTTGTGCGCATAAGTTAAGTATCATCTTGGAGTACACTTTCAGTGTTAATATTATGTTCTATGCTCAATGAAGAGCTTGTCCATCCTATCAGTGGTGGTGGATTCTGTCAAGACCTTATATATGAGTATGTGGTGTTTTGATCTCAACATCATTATTGCCTTGATGCAATGCTTTCCATGTCTGGAGAATTTGTATATAAAGGTGACGATTTCACGCACATTGAAAGCCCATATATAATGTACTATAATTAATCGTTTAGTTATCGCTCTTTCAACATAATCTTTTTTAGACATTAACTGTTTTCAATCTTCATCTCTATTTAGGCACTAACACATGGAGAAAAAGGTATAACCAATCGATGGTTCAAGAAGCACCGGGATTTTCTCATATCTCATGACATTCGTTTGAAGACAGTAACACTGGAAGGATATGCATCCAACGGTGCAAACACTAGCTTTGTCACATTCTTCATGTTGAATGCGAGCGCACTATTGTCCGTGAGAATTAAGTTTTTCAACAAGAAATTTCTCACGAAACTATATGTGGAACGGCATAAAAAGAAGTTTTAGGTGGACCTAAGGGCTTCTGATCATACTCGGCTTATATTTACAACAACTTGTCGTCATCATGGACCAGTAGATCTTTTGTACAGGGATCTTAATTTGATGGATTGGACCGATCCATTTGATTGTGACTGCCAAAAACTTTGGTTGAGTTAGATGCTATTGCCCTGTTCAATCCGGCTTATGTGTAAACCTGATGAACAATTAATCCTCATGCTTTTGTACCTTTTGTAAGCTGGAGTTAGACATTGTTGCCCTTTGCAACTAGGGTTTGACCCATATTTTCTTTCATACTAGGCGTCTATGTTCGTATAGGTACTACCTCTGTCATGGTTTATTCTTTATTGGCCGCCTTCGTATTTTGTAGTACCAAACTTTGACCCTAGATTTAACTAAGAATATATTAATACATGTCATCGAAAATAATATTGTTGGACGGCTATTCCCGGCTATGTTCATCTGCTATATGCAATAATTATGCATGTGCTTGCTCGCCGTTTAGGCGGCCACGGCGCACTCTACTCGCGTGCCTCCGCGCGCTCTACTCGACGTTTAGGCGCCCTCGGGTCGCGTCCCTCTGCGCGCTCTGCTCGCTGTTTAGGCGCCAAGTCTCGCTCGGGTTGCGTCCCTCTGCGCGCGCTCTGCTAGCGGTTGGGGCCGGCGCACAATCACGTTGGGGAAGCTTTAGTTATTTGATCTTAAATTATGTTAATTAATTATACCTCCAGAGCCGGAATCATCCGGCTCTGGAGGTATAATTAATTAACCTAAACTATGATCTCCGGCGCCCGTTCCCCTCGCGCAACTCCATCCTGTTGTCGGTTGTTGGGGGTATGCCGGTATGTGTGGGTAACTAGCTAGCAAGTGGATCAGTAGCGAGTCGCCGCTGGAGGCCATTGTTGTGATTATTTATAGCTAGCAGCTGGCTAGGGGATTGGGTATTTTACAATTCACCCCTGTGGAGCACAGGAAGCATTCGCTGGAGCGCGGGAAGCCTTCACTGGAGCGCGGGAAGACTTGAGCACACAATCCGAAACAACCCGACAACCATATGCGGTGTCACGTGTTACCACACACGTGTTAACATAAGGAAACGTATGTGTGTAACTTACTAATTATCACACACGAGTACTCGCACGCGCATCGTGTGCGATACTTCTAGCCATCGCAAGCAACTAGTATGCATTTTTCAAAGTTTTTAGTACACACAGAATCGCACACAAATTAACTCTAGTAACCGTCTGTGTTATATTTTCTCATCACAAACAGTTCATCCGAGTGGGCTGTTTGCCGCGTATCACACACATCTTATTTACATGAATCGTTTGTGTTTTTTTGGCTTATCACAAACAATTCATCTACGTGAACTGTATGCCGCATACCACACACATCTTGTTAAGTTGAACCGTTTCTCTTGTGTTCCCTAATCGAAAACAGTTCGTCCGAGTGAACCGTATGTCGTATATCACACACACCTTGATCTGGCTAACCGTTTCTGTTGCATTCCCTAAAAGCAAACAGTTCATCTGAGCGAACTGTATGTCGTATATCGCACACACCTTGATATGGCTACCCGTTTCTGTTGTTCTGTCTCATCACAAACACTTCGTATGGATCAACCGTATGTCCTGCAACATACACACAACTAAAATCTGAACCGTGTTTGATGTCTCCGCCATCGCAAACGTTTTGCATCATTTTTTACGGTTTTTTTACATCACCTTTTGCGATTAATGCACCACACACAGTTTTGTCAGAGGGTCTCTGATCGTAGTGTTGCATTAGCAGCATCCTGCAGTAGTGGGGAGTCCTACTCCCCCTCTCTAGGCCGGCGCACCAAGGGGGGACTTTCCCCTTGGTGGCTGCCCTCTCCTTCCCCCTGATACGTCTCCAATGTATCTATAATTTTTGCTTATTCCATGTTGTTATATTATCATTCTTGGATGTTTTACAATCATTTTATAGCAACATTATATCATTTTTTGGGACTAACCTATTGACACAGTGCCCAGTGCCAGTTGCTGTTTTTTGCTTGTTTTTTACTTCACAGAAAATCAATACCAAACGGAGTCCAAACGCGGCGAAAATTTTGGAGAATTTTTCTGGACCAGAAGACACAAGATGGGCTAAAGAAGTACCAGAGGGGTGCCCCGAGGGGGGCACAACCCACCAGGGCGCGCTTGGGGGCCCAGGCGCACCCTGGTGGGTTGTGCCCACCTCGATGGCCTCCCGCACCGCCTCTTCGCCCTATAAATACCCCAATATTCCAAAAACCCTAGGGGAGTCGACGAAACACAATTCCAGCTGCCGCAAGTTCCAGAACCACGAGATCCAATCTAGACACCATCACGAAGGGGTTCATCATCCTCATTGGTGCCTCTCCGATGATGCGTGAGTAGTTCATTGTAGACCTATGGGTCCGTAGGCAGTAGCTAGATGGCTTCTTCTCTCTTTTTGATTCTCAATACAATGGTCTCTTGGAGATCTATTTGATGTAACTCTTTTGGCGGCGTGTTTGTTGGGATCCAATGAACTTTGAGTTTATGATCAGATCTATATCCATGAAATTATTTGAGTTCTTTGATCTCTTTTATGCATGATTACTTATAGCCTCGTATTTCTTCTTCGAATCTTTGGTTTAGTTAGGCCGACTAGATCGATTTTTCTTGCCATGGGAAGAGGTGCTTTGTGATGGGTTCGATCGTGCGGTGTTCTTTCCTAGTGACAGAAGGGGCAGCAAGACACGCATGTATCGTTGCTATTAAGGATAACAAGATGGGATCTATTCCTACATGAATAGATCTTGTCTACATCATGTCATCGTTCTTATTGCATTACTCCGTTTCTCCATGAACTTAATACACTAGATGCATGCTGGATAGTGGTCGATGTGTGGAGTAATAGTAGTTGATGCAGGTAGGAGTCGATCTACTAATCTTGGACGTGATGCCTATATAATGAGCATTGCCTGGATATCGTCATAATTATTTGAGGTTCTATCAATTACCCAACAGTAATTTGTTTACCCACCGTATGCTATTTTCATGAGAGAAATCACTAGTGAAATCTACAGCCCCTGGGTCTATTCTTCATCATATTTGTTTTCCGATCTATTTTTTTGCCACTTTTATTTTCAGATCTATTATTCCAAAAACCCAAAAATACCTTGCTGCACTTTTTATTTGCATATTTTATTTCGCGTTTTATCAAGATCTATTTATCCAATCTATCACAATTTTATCTATCTTTTTACCCGTAGAGGGATTGACAACCCCTCCTAATCGTCGGGTTGCAAGTATTTGTTATTTGTGTGCAGGTATCGTTTACATAGTGTTGCTTGGTTCTCCTACTGGATTGATACCTTGGTTTCATAACTGAGGGAAATACCTACCGTAGTTGTGCTGCATCATCCCTTCCTCTTTGGGGAAATACCGACGTAGTTCAAGCGACATCAAAAGGAATTTCTGGCGTCGTTGCAAGGGAGGATCAAGTCAAGATAGTCTCCCGACAACTCGCCAATTTCTGGCGCCGTTGCCGGGGAGACATCATCAACGTCTATCAGGTTCCTAATCACAAATCTCATCTCCTTGCAATTTAGATTATCTGCCATTTGCCTCTCGTTTTCATCTCCCCCACTTCACAAAATTTGCCGTTTTATTCGCCCTTTTTTTCGTTTGTCTTTTTCTCGTCAGATCTGTTTTTGTGTGCAATCTTGTTTGCGTAGTCACGATGACTCAAGAAAACACCATGTTGTGTGATTTTTCCAATAGCAACAACAATGATTTTATGAGCACTTCGATTGCTCCTCCCGCCACTAGTGCGGAATCTTGTGATATTAATGCCGCTTTGTTGAATCTTGTAATGAAAGATCAGTTTTCTGGTACTCCTAATGAGGATACCGCGTCCCATCTAAACACATTCATGGAATTATGTGATATGCAAAAGAAAAAAATGTGGACAATGATATTGTGAAATTCAAATTATTTCTGTTTTCTTTGCGAGATCGTTCAAAAATTTGGTTTTCTTCTTTGCCTCGCAATAGTATCGATTCTTGGGATAAATGCAAAGATGCTTTCATTACTAAGTATTTTCCGCCCGTGAAAATTATTTCCCTTAGAACTCAAATCATAAATTTTAAGCAACTTGAGCATGAACATGTTGCGCAATCTTGGGAAAGAATGAAGTTGATGCTAAGAAATTGTCCTACCCATGGTTTAAATCTTTGGATGATCATACAAAATTTTTATGCGGGATTGAACTTTGTTTCTAGAAATCTTTTTGATTCCACCGCAGGTGGTACTTTTATGGAAATTACTTTGGGTGAAGCTACTAAATTGCTTGATAATATTATGGAAAATTATTCACAATGGCATACCGAAAAAGCGCCTACTAGTAAAAAAGTTAATTCGGTTGAAGAAATTAGTACTTTGAGTAAAAACAGTTGATGCTCTTATGAAATTGGTTGCTAATAAAAGTGCTCCTATTGATCTTAGTGATGTGCCTTTATCAACTTTGATTGAGCAAAATAGTGATTCCATAGATGTGAATTTTGTCTCGCGAAACAATTTTAATAACAATGCTTATAGAGGTAATTTTAATCCTCGGCCTTTTCCTGGAAATTCCTCTAATAATTATGGTAATTCCTATGGTAATCCTTCTTATAATAATAATAGTAACACCTCTGATCTTGAGAATAATATTAAAGAATTTATCAATGCTCAAAAAGTTTTCAATAACATGATAGAAGAAAAGTTGAATAAGATTGATGATATGTCTGGAAGCATTGATAGAATCTCTCATGATGTAGAAAATCTCAAGTTGAAATTTTTTGTACCCAAGGTTGAGGAATCAATTAAAGCTTTATATGTTTCTATGGATGAAAGTAATAAAAGAACCGCTATGCTTAGAGCTAAACGAGAATTTTTAGAAAGAGCATTTTCTAGTGATTGCTTTCATAAAAATGATGAAGATCTTAAAGTAATTGGTGTTTCTTCTATTGATTCCTTGTTTAGTAAAATTAAAATTGATGATAAAGGGACTGAAGAAGATTCAAATTTAGTTAGAAGGCATCCCGATAATTTGGAGGGTGAAAATCTTGATGAAAAAATTGATAAAAGTGGGTTTGGAGAGGTCAAAACTTTAACTAGTGATGTGCCCACTCTTTTGGATTACAAAGAATTTAATTATGATAATTTCTCTTTGATTGATTGTATTTCTTTGTTGCAATCCATGATTAATTCACCCCATGCTTATGAACAAAATAAGGCTTTTACTAAACATATCGTAGATGCCATGATGAAAGCTTTGGAAGAAAAGTTGGAATTAGAGATCTCAATTCCTAGAAAATTACATGATGAATGGGAACCTACCATCAAAGTCAAGATTAAAAATTATGAGTGTTTTTCTTTATGTGATTTGGGTGCTAGTGTTTCCACAATTCCGAAATCGTTATGTGATGTGCTTGGTCTTACCGATATTGAAGAATGTTCTCTTAATTTGCACTCGGCGGATTCTACTATTAAAAAGCCTATGGGAAGAATTAATGATGTTCTTATTCCTGCAAATAGGAATTATGTGCCCATAGATTTTATTGTTCTTGATATTGATTGCAATCCGTCTTGTCCAATTATACTTGGTAGACCGTTTTTACGCACTATTGGTGCCGTGATTGATATGAAAGAAGGCAATATTAAATTTCAATTTCCACTAAGAAAGGGAATGGAACACTTCCCTAGAACAAGAATTAAGCCACCATATGAATCAATCATGAGGGAATCCTATGGATCTAGAACTAAAGATGACAATACTTGAATCTATGTATTATGCCTAGCTAGGGGCATAAAACGATAGCGCTTGTTGGGAGGTAACCCAATGAATAAAATTTATTTTTGACTTTTTCTTTCTGTTCATGAGTGTTTTCACAATTATGCCTCTGTTATGTTTGTATTTTTTATGTTTTAATTAGTGTTTGGGTTAAGCAAAGCCTTTGGGATCATGTTGGGTGATAGTTGATTTGATCTTGTTGAAAAACAGAAACTTTTGCGTCCAGTAAAATGATTTTGAAAAATCACAGAAGTGACTAAAAAATCTGAAGTTTTTACACGAGATTTACATACAAATTTCCCACGTTGTCCTAACTTTTCAGAATTTTTGGAGTTAAATAAGTATACGAAGTTTTCAGATTTCTACAGACTGTTCTGTTTTTGACAGATTCTGTTTTCGTTGCATTGTGTGCTTATTTTGATGAATCTATGGGTTGTATCGGGGGGTATGAGCCATAGCAAAGTTGGAATAAATTAGATATAATGCAATAATAAAATATAAATGCGTTTGCAACAGTACTTAGAGTGGTGATTTCCTTTGTTATACTAACGGATCTCACGAAGGTTTTGTTAAGTTTTGTGTGATTGAAGTTTTCAAGTTTTGGGTGAGATCACGATGGATGAAGGAATAAGGAGTAAGAAGAGCCTAAGCTTGGGGATGCTCCATGGCACCCCAAGTTAATATTCAAGGAGAAATAAGCAACTAAGCTTGGGGATGCCCCGAGTGGCATCCCCTCTTTCTTCTAACGACCATCGGTATTTTACTTGGAGCTATATTTTTATTCCTCACATATCATGAGTTTTGCTTCGAGCGTCTTGTATTATATGAGTCTTTGCTTGTTTTGATTTTTATTTTGTCACAAGTATCCTTGCTGGACACACCTATTTGAGAGAGCCAAAATTATGCTATGATTTGTTAGAATTGCTCTTTATGCTTCACTTAAATCTTTTGAGCTATGGAATTGCTCTAGTGCTTCACTTATATCTTTTTGAGCATGGTGTGCTTTAATATTTTTGAAGAAATGCTCTCATGCTTCACTTTGATTTGTTTGAGAGTTAGTAAAATTTTGAATAAATTCTCTCATGCTTCACTTATATTATTTTGAGAGACGGAGAATTTTTATGCTCATGTTCTTCGATTAGATTTGTTCGAGCTATCAAAAGCATCATATGAAATTAGTCCCAAAGTGATAGATATTCAAGAGGGATATAATAAAAACTTTCATCAAGATCATTGGACAAAATAAACTTGATTCTTTGTAATAGTTTTCAGATATAATGATAGTGATATGTGAGTCATGTTGGTGAGTAATTATGCTTTAGTAAGAATATTGGTGTTAAGGTTTGTGATTACCTATGCAAGCACGAAAGTCAATAGTTATGCAATGAAATTACATCCTACTTGTGGTGCATTATTGGGTGTTAGTTATGCTTAATGCTCGCTTATGTGATTTTTCGTTTCTTGGTTGGATGCTTCTCAATCTTTTTGATAGCCAACACTTGTACTAAGTAGAAATACTACTTGTGCATCCGAAATCCTTTAAGCCAGTTTTGCCACATGAATCCACCATACCTACCTATATGTGGTATTTCCATGCCGTTCTAAGCAAATTTATATGTGCCATCTCTAATTTTCAAAATAAATTTTATTTTTGTGTGCTCGTACCGCTCATGAAGCGGCAGGGGGTGGCCAATATTTTCCATGCTAGATGTGTTATTCTCAAGATGAGTGTTTATTCACTTGTCATTGCACAAGAGTGCGGCGGTAATAGGGATGCCCAGTCCCTAAATGAAAAAGAAATTTACTTTATGTTGACAAATAATAAATTCCTTGGAAAGTATTGGTATGGACGGCACCCGTGGATACAGCTAGCCATGGAAAGTGAAAGAATTGTGGAAAAAGGAATAAACTTTATTTTCTGTTTGGGAACCTCCTATGATATATCTAGCAGGGAAAGTGTTCGGAATTACTCGGTCGTTTTCGTTGACGGGAAAAGTATGCCTCTCAAAAAAAATATCTCTCAATTTAAGCTTTGAGCTCTGTCACATCTACAAATCCCTACTTCCCTCTGCGAAGGGCCTATCTATTTACTCAATGCAATTTTTATTTTTATTTGAGTCTCCATCTTCTCTTATAAAGCACCAACTAAGGGGCACTATGATCGTACTTAAGCATTAGATGTAGCTAATATGCGAGTGTGTTTCATGAATGGATCAATGATTGAGCATGATGGGCTAGGGATAACTTTCTTTAGTGTTGATATTTTGAAAGACATGGTTGCTTGTTGATATGCTTGAGTATTGAAATCTTCATGTCAAAACTAGACTATTGCTTTGAACCATATAAAAGTCCATATGTCCATGCTACAAAAGAAAAGAATATGTGATGAACATGTTAGGCAGCATTCCACATCAAAAATTCTATTTTTACCATTTACCTACTCGAGGACGAGTAGGAATTAAGCTTGGGGATGCTGATATGTCTCCAACGTATCTATAATTTTTGCTTGTTCCATGCTGTTATATTATCATTCTTGGATGTTTTACAATCATTTTATAGCAACTTTGTATCATTGTTTGGGACTAACCTATTGACACAGTGCCCAGTGCCAGTTGCTGTTTTTTGCTTGTTTTTTTACTTCGCAGAAAATCAATACCAAACGGAGTCCAAACGCAGCGAAACTTTTTGGAGATTTTTTCTGGACCAGAAGACACAAGATGGGCCAAAGAAGTACCAGAGGGGTGCCCTGAGGGGGGCACAACCCACCTAGGCGCGCCTTGCGGCCCAGGTGCGCCCTGGTGGGTTGTGCCCACCTCGGTGGCCTCCCGCACTGCCTCTTCGCCCTATAAATACCCCAATATTCCAAAAACCCTAGGGGAGTCGACGAAACACAATTCCAGCTGCCGCAACTTCCAGAACCACGAGATCCAATCTAGACACCATCACGGAGGTGTTCATCATCCTCATTTGTGCCTCTCCAATTATGCGTGAGTAGTTCATTGTAGACCTACAGGTCCGTAGGCAGTAGCTAGATGGCTTCTTCTCTCTTTTTGATTCTCAATACAATGGTCTCTTGGAGATCTATTTGATGTAACTCTTTTTGCGGTGTGTTTGTTGGGATCCGATGAACTTTGAGTTTATGATCAGATCTATATCCATGAAAGTTATTTGAGTTCTTTGATCTCTTTTATGCATGATTACTTATAGCCTCATATTTCCTCTTCGAATCTTTGGTTTAGTTAGGCAGACTAGATCGATTTTTCTTGCCATGGGAAGAGGTGCTTTGTGATGGGTTTGATCGTGCGGTGTTCTTTCCCAGTGACAGAAGGGGCAGCAAGACACGCATGTATCGTTGCTATTAAGGATAACAAGATGGGGGCTATTCCTACATGAATAGATCTCGTCTACATCATGTCATCGTTCTTATTGCATTACTCCGTTTCTCCATGAACTTAATACACTAGATGCATGCTGGATAGCGGTCGATTTGTGGAGTAATAGTAGTAGATGCAGACAGGATTCGGTCTACTAATCTTGGACGTGATGCCTATATAATGATTATTGCCTGGATAACGTCATAATTATTTGAGGTTCTATCAATTACCCAACAGTAATTTGTTTACCCACCGTATGCTATTTTCTTGAGAGAAGCCACTAGTGAAATGTACGGCCCCCGGGTCTATTCTTCATCATATTTGCTTTCCGATCTATTTTTTGCCACTTTTATTTTCAGATCTATTATTCCAACAACCCAAAAATACCTTGCTGCACTTTTTATTTGCATCTTTTATTTCGCGTTTTATCGAGATCTATTTATCGAATCTATCACACTTTTATCTATCTTTTTACCCGTAGAGGGATTGACAACCCCTCCTAATCGTCGGGCTGCAAGTATTTGTTATTTGTGTGCAGGTACCGTTTACATAGTGTTGCTTGGTTCTCCTACTAGATAGATACCTTGGTTTCATAACTGAGGGAAATACCTACCGTAGTTGTGCTGCATCATCCCTTCCTCTTTGGGGAAATACTGACGTAGTTCAAGTGACATCACCCCCTAAACGTATATATACTAGAGGTTTTGCACCTATTGAAATACAAGTTTTTGGGTGCCTCTTCTAGTTGATCTAGTTCTACTTCTAGTTGGTCCTAGACTAGTTAGAGCTAGCCCTAGCCACCTCTAATCCTCATAATTAGAAGCCCAGTGTGGTTCTAATCTCCTCCCTCTAATTCTCCGCCGACAATTAGCTCTAGACGGTGAAGCACTGCCGGATCGTGAAGACCGTATGCTTGCAACCAAGTAGAGAGGACGTGCTTTCGGTCTTTGGTTCGAGGGATTGTTCAAGGACGGTTCGCGGGATCGTCATCAACGTTCGAGGGACTTCAAGCACGATCTACACCGACTCTTCTTCTTCCGCTGCACTCCGGAGTCGGTAACGGTCATTGATCCCAACCCGTTATGCATCTTCATATTGATCTTGGTGATTGTAGGTGCAAAAACATTTTGTTTTCTATTACGTTTCCCAATAGTGGCATCATGAGCTGGTTTATGAGTAGATGCAGGTTGTGATCTAGATCACATCTGATATGTGAGGGTTGATGTTCTTGCTATGCTTCCCACGAGTGTTGCTTTAGTTCAGTTCATTGGCAGAATGATGTAGCTTTGCTACAAGGTTCTGACAATCGATCGGCTCTGGCTGTCGACGATCTGTTAACAGTTCCTTGGGCTACATCATAGTCGGGAATAGTGAACCATCGTGTACACAAGAGGGTGCCGATGATGGATGATCTTCTAGGGGGTCACGCGTATTGACGAAGTTTAGTGTGGGGGATGAGACTTTTATTAAGTCTCTCTTTCACACACCCCGAAACTTAATCTAGCATCAAGAACATCACCTTGGTGTGCTTGCGTAGGTAGCTAGTCTTTATTGCTAAAACTGGTTAACCTCGTAACTAATTTTTTGCTAAAACAGATTAGAGGATGTCTAACTTGGTTTTGCAGGGTTTGCATATGATGTGGTATAGCCTTCATCATGATAATGAGTTTATGTATGAGATGGTTATATGTTGTAATGTTAAGTGGCCTGCGCGTCATGGCATGATGGCCGGAGCCACGGGATTGCCACCTTAATGTAAACATTGTAGAGATAGATTACAGGTGATGGTGACAAAAGTACACGGAGGACCCCAACGAGGAGAAGGTGTACCAGGCACGGGACGAGGAGCTATAATTTCGTGTCACGGCGAAATTTCAGATTTTGGTGTCACGACACCGTTTTCTGAAACGATCGCCGCGACAACATTTTCTGAAATCGTCATCAGGGCAATATTTTTGAAACAATTGCCTAGGTAACAAAATATTGGCTATCACGTCGCTTCAACTGGAGATTGAAGACGATCATGAAGAATTCCCGGCGCCCAGGGCTATACCATGTCATGCTATTATAAATTGCCTAAGATGTTTATCCCTTTGTTGTTTGCACCCTTTGATTGCACATTAGTCAATTATTAGGGTGATCTCTCACAGTAAATATCAAGTTAAAAGGTGCTCTTACAGGTGTAGCAACCATCTATAACACTTAACGGTCCAGAGTGTGTCATGTCCACATGAGTACAAACGGATTGTGAGGTGTAAGGCGGAGATGGTCAGACCATACATGCAGATTGCACTCGGTTGTCTTCAAGTTCTGACAGAATAGTTCTGAGCTCACAGCACAAAGCATCGGAAGATGAACAAGAGTCATATGGAGATATGATCAGCAAAAGCTTGCCCACCGATCAAAATTCTCGTCATCAGTGATGCACACATCAATGGCTGAGAACTAGACTTGGATCTTGAATCACTCACTATTAATTATGACATATATTAATTTGAGTGGGAGTGCACTTTAAATTAAACTTGTTTAAAACTAGTGCTAAATTAATTATGAATTATGTCTAAGTGAATCTCGTGTTTATTGTTGTCGATCAATGGCTTGCAATAGTTTGTTTTTAGCACCACTATTTGAGAAAGAAAAATTGACTGCAACTGGTGAGAACTATGAGGATTGGATCCACACTTTGAGAAAAGTTCTTAAAAGTGCTAATAAAGAATATGTGCTGGATCAACTACTTTGTGAAGCCCCGATGCTTGGAGCATGTCAGGACATCATCAATGTATACTTATCTCGCAAGAATGATTTCAGTGTTGTCAAAAGTATCATGCTATCTTGTATGGATGAAGTGTTACAGAAACACTATCAAAAGCTCAGTCCCATCGAGATTGTCAAGGCACTGGAAGTTCTGTTTCACAATGATTCAGCTGAAGTACCTAAGATGACTGAAGCAATGGATGAGTGCAAGATAGAAGAGCAAGGTGACAGATTTACAGACTATTATGATAGCATATCTGCAATGGGGGTTGAATTACCTAAAACACCTGACAATGATTTATTATTCTCATTGCTTTATGAAGCTATGCTAAAAAATCATGAGGTTGGAATGCAGAACCAACAAAAGTTGTTGATAAACAAAACAAACAGTTTCAAAAGGAAAAGCAACACCAAAGAACAAGGGTGGAGCATCTTGTGAGACTATATGTTTTTACTGCAAAGAGAAAGGACACTGGAAAAGAAATTGCTTGAAGTATATTGCAGATAAGAAGAACTCCTCTTCTAGTAAAGGTATAAAAGTTATACAAGTTA
Source organism: Thinopyrum elongatum (assembly GCA_011799875.1). Classification (NCBI taxonomy): domain Eukaryota; kingdom Viridiplantae; phylum Streptophyta; class Magnoliopsida; order Poales; family Poaceae; genus Thinopyrum; species Thinopyrum elongatum. The sequence continues at coordinate 323,684,095 of CM022299.1, read as the reverse complement.
ATGTTATTGATATTTTACTTGCTGAAAATTCCAAGTCATGGGTATTTGATACCGGATCGGTTGCTCATATCTGCAACATGATGCAGGGACTACAGAATGTCCGCAAGCTGAGCAGAAATGAAGTCGTGATGCTGGTCGGGAATGGTAACGGGATTACCGCTCAAGCCGTCGGTGTCATGTCTTTAAGTTTACCTTCAGGATTTATTTTAGAACTAAATAATTGTTATTTTGTTCCAAAGTTATGTAAAAACATTATCTCTGGATCATGTTTGATAAGTGACGGTTATTCTTATAAATCAGAAAACAATGGTTGTTCGACATTGTATAAGAATATGTTTTATGGATTTGCACCTATTGTTGGTGGTTTATTCATAATGGATCTTGAATGTGAAAAGAGTGCCTTTAACATTAATGTTGAACATCTTAAAAAGATTGATAATCCCACTTATATGTGGCACTGCCGTCTTGGTCATATCGGAAAGAAACGCATGCAAAAAACTTCATAAAGATGGAGTATTAACATCTTTTGATTTTGAATCATTTGATACATGTGAAGCCTGTCTGATGGGTAAAATGACAAAAAACGCCGTTCACAGGTCATCTTGAACGGGCGCAAGAATTATTGGACATAATACATAGTGATGTATGTGGTCCAATGAGTATTCTGGCGCGCGGTGGATACTTATACTTCGTAACCTTCACTGATGATTTAAGTGGATATGGTTATATTTACTTAATGAAACACAAGTCTGAAACATTTGAAAAGTTCAAAGAATTTCAGAACGAAGTTGAGAATCATCGTGGCAAAAAGATAAAATTTCTACGATCAGATCGTGGAGGAGAATATCTAAGTCATGAGTTTAGCAAACATCTAAGTGATTGTGGAATAGTTTCACAACTTACTCCTCCCGGTACTCCACAAAGGAATGGAGTATTGGAAAGACATAACCGAACTTTGTTAGACATGGTAAGGTCAATGATGTCTCCTACTGATCTGCCTTTATCATTCTGGGGATATGCACTAGAAACAACAACATATACGCTAAACAGAGCACCTTCTAAATCTGTTGAGATCACACTATATGAGTTATGAAATGGGAAGAAGCCCAACTTGTCACATCTCAAAATTTGGGGTTGTGAGACTTATGTAAAATGTTTACAGCCAAATAAGCTCGATCCCAAAGCAGATAAATGTTACTTTGTAGGTTATCCTAAAGAAACAATAGGGTATTCCTTCTATCTGAAGTCCGAGGACAAAGTGTTTATTGCTAAGAATGGACACTTTCTTGAGAAAGAGTTTCTCAACAAAGAAGTAAGTGGGAGGACAGTACGACTTGTTGAGATTACTGAATCTTCAGAAGTTGAGAGGACTAACGAAATGGAATATATTCCAAAAGTTATCCACACAACTGAACCAGAAGTTACTACACCTGATGTAGAAACACCGGTTAAAACTGTAATTGAACCGCGTAGTTCAGGCAGAGTTATCAAACCTCCTGAATGGTTTCACAATGAAATATTCATCTTAGAAGAAGATGAACCTGTGCACTACGAAGAAGCGATGGTGGCGCTCATCTCAAAGGAATGGCATAAGGCTATGCAATCCGAAATGGAGTCCATGTACAAAAATCAAGTTTGGAACTTGGTTGGTCTTCCTGAGGGTGTAAAACCCATACAGTGCAAATGGATCTTCAAAAGGAAAACAGATGCTGATGGGAATCCTACCATCTATAAAGCAAGGCTAGTAGCGAAAGGGTTTTCGCAAATTGAGGGAGTTGATTATGACGAAACTTTCTCTCCAGTAGCAATGCTAAAGTCTGTACGGATTATGGTGGCAATAGCTGCATATTTCAATTATGAGATATGGCAAATGGATGTCAAAACTGCTTTCCTAAATGGGTTTCTGAAAGAGGATGTATACATGATACAACCAGAAGGTTTTGTAAATGCAAAGGATGCTGGAAAGGTATGCAAGCTTAAAAACTCCATCTATGGTTTGAAGCAAGCATCGAGGAGCTGGAATCAGCGTTTTGATGAAGTAGTGAAAGTGTTTGGCTTCATTAAAAATTATGAAGAAGCTTGTGTATACAAGAAGTTTAGTGGGAGCTCTGTAGCATTCTTGATCTTATATGTGGATGACATATTATTGATTGGAAATGATACAAAGTATCTTAGCACAATAAAAGACTATTTGAAAAGTGTGTTTTCAATGAAGGATTTAGGCGAAGCTGCATATATACTAGGCATAAAGATCTATAGAGATAGATCAAAACATCTAATTGCACTAAGCCAAAGCACATATATTGACAAGATTTTAAAGAGGTTTAAAATGGAGAATGCAAAGAAAGGTTTTCTCCCAATGTCACATGGCATAACACTTAGCAAGAATCAATGTCCAAAGACAGTTGATGAGCGAGTACAGATGACTGGAGTTCCATATGCCTCGGCAATTGGATCCATCATGTATTTTATGATATGTACTAGACCAGATGTTTCTTATGCACTAAGTGTTAGTAGCAGATACCAAAGTGATCCGGGAGTGGCTCACTGGGTAGCAGTTAAAAATATTCTTAAGTACCTCAGGAGGACAAAAGACATGCTTCTTGTCTATGGAGGAGATGAAGAACTCGGTGTAAATGGTTACACCGATGCAAGCTTCATGACTGATATAGATGATTATAAATCTCAATCGGGTTATGTATTCACCCTCAATGGTGGTGCAGTAGTTTGGAAAAGTTTCAAACAAAACACTATTGCAGACTCTACAACGGAAGCAGAATACATTGTGACTTCGGAAGCTTCGAAGGAGGCGGTCTGGATCAAGAAGTTTCTTGAAGAAGTTGGTGTGGTACCCAGTACAATGAACCCAATGGCACTCTATTGTGATAATAGTGGCGCCGTTGCTCAAGCAAAGGAACCAAGATCCCACATGAAGACCAGACATATCGAGCGCAAATATCACATTATTCGACAGCATGTCGAGAAGGGTTTTGTGAAAGTTCTCAAGGTTCACACGGATTTGAATGTGTCCGAGCAACACCGGATAGCCATAGGTGTTAAAGAGACTTTGTAAACTAGATTATTGACTCTAGTGCAAGTGGGAGACTGTTGGAAATATGCCCTAGAGGCAATAATATTGTATTATTATATTTCCATTATTCATAATTGAGAGTTTATATTTTATGCTATAATTGCTATGATCCTGGAATATGCGATTCAGTGGAAAACTCATATGCACGTGTGAAATAATAAACGGTCAAACAATAGGTTCCCGGTCCAGCCTCTAGGACTAGCTCAAGTGTTGTTGGTGATCACGTTTTCCAGATCTTAGGATATCGTTAGGTGCAACAATGATCCTAAAACAACATTGAGGGTATGACCTGGGAGTGCAGAACATTGCTCTACTACTTAAGCATGCAAACAATTTTCTGAATAAGAAAGATCTACCCTGGGTATCTTTAATATGGGATTCTTACTATCATGGCAGGGTGCCACTGGCAACAAGTGATTGTGGATCTTTCTGGTGGAGGGACATATGCAAAGTGACGCAGCAATTCAGAGACTCTTCATGGGTCCAAATCAATGAGGGAGATATTGCACTGTTTTGGTCTGATCACTGGAAAATTGGTGAGGAGGTTACTACTTTACAGACCAGGTATCCTAGGTTATTTTCCTATGCTAAGGATCCTTGGATAACAGTTAAAGAGGTTTTTGATACTCAAGACCTTATTGAAAGGTTTCACCTTCCACTGTCAGAGCGGGCTTATGAGGATCTAATCACCTTGCAATCTCTGATGGGGACTCGTAGTAGAATTGCAGGATTGAAGGACACTTGGTTCTGGCAGGGATCTACAAAGGATTACAAACCAAATATGTTTTACTCAAACATATATTCACCTCAATCCTTTAATCCTCTGCTTACTTGGATATGGAAATCTGCCTGCACTATGAAAATAAAAGTGTTTGCTTGGATGCTCATTATGGATAGATTAAACACAAGGGATATGGTGGAAAGGATGCATTGGCATATTGAGGATGGGGTGCATTGTGTGCTTTGCCCTCTGCAGACAAAAGAGACAAGGGATCACTTGTTCTTTAACTGCAATTTCAGTGTGAGGGTGTGGAATTATCTTCAGATTGATTGGTCAAATGGTGGTTCAATGCATGAGGTGGTCCTTCAAGCTAGAAGAGAATTTGATAAACCATTCTTCACTGAAGTGGTTTTCATTGCTTGCTAGAATATTTGGATAATTAGGAATGGCAAAGTGTTCGGGAATGAAAGGGCACAGTTTAACAAATGGAGATGTGCCTTCATTCATGATATTTCCCTTATGCAGTACATAATTAAGTCTGCTTTTAAGGACGATCTCTTAAGATGGATTTCTTTTCTACCTCCTTGAGGTTTTTCTATTGCTTTTTATTTTATTTTTAGATTAGCCTCCTTGGTTACATCTTGTAATCCTTGTACTTGTATCCTCCTTTTATTAATAAAGTTTTGCTCTGCTGTGGGGGTGTTGCCCCACAGTTCCCAGTCAAAAAAAACATTGAGGGTATGACGTTAGAATAACGATCATATTGAATCGACCCAATCTTGTATGTTATAATTTGTGATTATATCGTCTGAAACCATCTGTTATAACACAGAGTGTTAGCGTGTGTTCTTTAGTTCCTCAGAACATGAGAGTGTCTCGGTCACTTCCTACCAGACGGTGGACTTTGGGGTTGCTCAAACGTCATATGTAACAAGGTGATCATAACGACAACTTTCAGGCTCACCGGAAAGTTTGACAAGTGAACGAACAACTCAAGAGTGGGATTTGCTCCTCCGACGATGGAAAGATATTCTTAGGGCCCTCTCGGTGTGACGGCATCCATCATCATATGGCCAGACACAGGTGACTTCGTCATGGGGATGTTGGACCACGTCAACGAGAAAGAAGAACAAAATCGGTAACGGGAGCAATGGTATAGTGAGCATGGTGATGACTCAGGAGGATACCGATGCACACTGGGTTTTGTAAAGTATCGCAAAGCAAAGGGAATGTCACATGATAACCAAAGGTTCACTCAAATATCATTCGTGTAATCATAGGGATCGACATGGATGTCCACGGTTCCGCTATCGGTCATTGAACTAAGGGGTTTCGTTCATGTCTATGTTTTACCGAACCTACAGGGTCACAAGCTTAAGGTAATCACGATCTGCTGAGTGTTAGTGGAACGGTGGTGATGAGAATATATTCGTGAAATAGTTTCATTAATATCCGAAATAGTTTCGAGAGGTTTCGGAAGCGTTCCGGGGTCACCGGAAGGGTTTCGGTGAATATCGGGTAATACTGGGATATTTCCGGAGATTTTAAATTATTTATATGATACTTTAAAAATGTTTTAATATTTTATATATTAATTAAATAACAACGGGCCTTAGTAGCCCAAGAAGAGAAAGAAGACTTGGGCCATAAAGGCCCAAGTAGGTAGGCGCCCCCCTTTCCTAGTGGGGGGGCGAATCTAACTAGGAGGGGGAGTCCTACTCCCCCTCTCTAGGCCAGCGCACCAAGGGGGAACTTTCCCCCTTGGTGGCTGCCCTCTCCTTCCCCCTAAACCTATATATACTAGAGGTTTTGCACCTATTGAAATACAAGTTTTTGGGTGCCTCTTCTAGTTGATCTAGTTCTAGTTCTAGTTGGTCCTAGACTAATTAGAGCTAGCCCTAGCCACATATAATCCTCATAATTAGAAGCCCAGTGTGGTTCTAATCTCCTCCCTCTAATTCTGCGGCGACGATTAGCTCTGGATGGCGAAGCACTATCGGATCGTGAAGACTGTACGCTTGCAACCAAGTAGAGAGGACATGCTTTCGGTCTTCGGTTCGAGGGATCGTTCGAGGACGGTTCACGGGATCGTCATCAATGTTCAAGGGACTTCAAGCACGATCTACACCGACTCTTCTTCCGCTGCACTCCGGAGTCGGTAACGATCGTTGATCCCAACCCGTTATGCATCTTCATATTGATCTTGGTGACCGTAGGTGCGATTTTTTTGTTTTCTACTATGTTTCCCAATAATGAGTTCTTTATGACTAATGCGAGTTCATGGACAATTACGCATTCCTACATTTCCGCAATTTGCTAGCCTCTTCAGTACCGTGCAGTGCCCTTTCTCACCTCGAGAGTCGGTGCAAACTTTGTCGGTGCATCCAAACCCCGTGATATGATACGCTCTATCACACATAAGCCTCCTTATATCTTCCTCAAAACATCCACCATACCTACCTATCATGGCATTTCCATAGCCATTCCGAGATATATTGGCATGCAACTTCCACCGTTCCGTCACATGACTTGTGTGTTCATCATCATATTGCTTTGCATGATCATATAGAGCTGACATGATATTTGTGGCAAGGCCACCGTTCATCATTATTATACATGTTACACTAGATCATTGCACATCCTGGTACACTGCCAGAGGCATTCATATAGGGTCATATTGTTTCAGTTCATCGAGTTGTAAGTAAATAAAAGTGTGATGATCATCATTATTATAGCATTGTCCCAGTGAGGAAAAGGATGATGGAGACAATGAATCCCCCACAAGTCGGGATGAGACTCCGGACTAAATATAAAAAGGAGGCCAAAAGAGCCCAACAAAAAAATGAGAGAAAAAGAGACAAGGGGCAATGCTACTATCCTTTTACCATAATTGTGCTTTGGAGTAGCACCATGTTCTTCATATAGAGAGTCTCCTGAGTTATCACTTTCATATACTGGTGGGAATTTTTCATTATAGAACTTGGCTTTTATATTCCGATGATGGGCTTCCTCAAATGCCCGCGGTCTTCATGAGCAAGCAAGTTGGATGCACACCCACTTAGTTTCCATTGAGCTTTCATACACTTATAGCTCTAGTGCATCTGTTGCATGGGAATCCCTATTTCTCGCATTGATATCGATTGATGGGCTTCTCCATTGCTCGTTGATCCGCCTAGTTGATGCGAGACTTTCTTCCTTTTTGACTTATCCTATATATCTCTACCACCATATTTTATTCCATCTATAATGCTAATCTCCATGTCTCACGCTCATGTATTCAGTGGAGTTGAAAATGCTGAAGCACGTTAAAAAGTATGATACAATTGTCTGGTGTAACACCAGAGTGCTCATGATTTATACTTATGCGATGAAGACGGAGTCATGCCATGCGTACATAATTTAATGAGTAGGGATAACATTTGTCGAGCATCGTATATTTTGGAACATTCATGATTATGTTCTTATATTCATTGATATTATTATGTTGATATCAATTACTTCATCATTTCTTAATATTTATGTCGTAGAAGAGATTACATGATAACCATGCTAGGTAGCATTCAACATCAAAAATTCTGTTTTTATCATTTACATACTCGAGGACGAGGAGGAATTAAGCTTGGGGATACTGATACGTCCCCAACGTATCTATAATTTTTTATTATTTCATGCAATTATATTATCAATTGTAAATGCTTTATATGCAATTTTATATCATTTTTGAGAACTAACCTATAAACTCAGTGCCGAGTGCCAGTTCCTGTTTTCTGCATGTTTTTTTGTTTTTCAAGAAATCAGTACCAAATGAAGTCCAAACGCGATAAAACTTTATGATGATTTTTTCTGGACCAGAAAGGACCCTAGGAGCCGCGGGAGGAGACCAGGGGAGCTACGGGAGAGCCACAAGCTCACCAGGCGCCCCTAGGAGGGCGCCCCTGAGCTTATGGGACCCACGGAGCTCCGATTGACCTAATTCCAACTCCATAAATTCCCATAAATCCTGAAACCGATAGAGAGCCACCCGAAACACTTTTTCCGCTACCGCAAGCTTCTGTTCTTCCGCGATCCCATCTGGAGGCCTTTTCCAGTACTCTGCCAGAGGGGGAATCGATCACGGAGGGCTTCTACATCATCCTTGCTGCCCTCCAATGATGTGTGAGCAGTTTACCACAGACCTATGGGTCCATAGCTAGTAGCTAGATGACTTCTACTCTCTCTTTTATCTTCAATACAAAGTTCTCCATGATCTCCATAGAGTTTTATCCGATGTAATCTTTTTTTGCGGTGTGTTTGTTGGGATCCGATTAATTATGGGTTTATGATCAGATTATTCATTGAAAGTAATTGAGTCTTTGTTGTACTTTATACCTTTGTATTTCTCTCCGATCTATCCTTTTGGTTTGGCCAACTAAATTGATTTATTTTCAATGGGAGATGTTCTTTGTAATGGGTTCAATCTTGCGGTGTCGTCACCTCATGATAGAAGGGGTAGCGAGGCACGTATTTGTATTGTTGTCATTAAGGGTAAAACGACGGGGTTCATTCATATTGCTTGAGTTTATTCTATCTATATTATGTCATTTTGCTTCATGCATTACTCTGTTTGTTATGAACTTAATGACATAGATGCATGCTCGATAGCGATCGATTGGTGGAGTAATACTAGTAGATGCATAATCGTTTCGGTCTACTTGTCACGGACGTAATGCCTATATACATGATCATTGCCATGAATAACATCATAACTATCCGATTTTCTATCAATTACCCAACAGTGATTGTTCATCCACCGTATGCTATGTTTTAAGAGAGAAGCCTCTAGTCAAAACTATGGCCCCCGGGTCTACTTTTATCATATTACGAAAACCAAAAATACCTTGCTACAATTTATTTACTTTTATTTTGTTTTGCAATTTATCTATCTACCACTACCAGATTTAATCATTACAAGTAACGAGTTCAAGGGGATTGACAACCCTCTTGCCCGCGTTGGTGCAAGTATTTGCTCTTGTGTGTGCATGTACTGTTCACTAGGCTTGGTGTGTTTCTCCTATTGGTTCGATAATCTTGGTTCTCACTGAGAGAAATACTTATCAGCTACTATATTGCTTCACCCTTTCTCTTCGGGGAAAAGCCCGACGCAGCTCACAAGTAGCAGCCCAGAGTGTATTTCTCAATCATCGGAGGGGCAAATTCCAGTCTTGATATATTTAGCACCCACGGCATACCTTCCGGTGTTCCTGGCAGTTACCTTTATAATTACCCAGTTACAGAGTAAGGTTTGGCAACCCCAAAGAAACCATCGGGTTCATGAGAAAATATCGACAACATATGAGATAATACTGATAACAAATTGACGACCTGGTCCCACAGTATCTTATAACTTGGTTCTATCCAACACCATTGTTACCCTAACAACGTGCTCTCATTATTGTCGGCATCTGCGTTACATTAACTATGTCCATGGTCAAGAAAACAGAATCATCAACAATAAGAGCTAGTCTAGAGGCCTTACTAGGGTCTTGTTTGGCATTTATCTTTCTACACATGCAATTAGATTTTCCTCTGGATCTCACATTCAAAAACAAATGCAATTCTAGTGTAGAAATAATAATAGCTTTATTGTTGACTCTAGAGCATATTTCCAATAGGAGGCGAGGTCGTATAGGGGCCGCCGATGTGCTTGTGTTATGTGTTGTTCCTGGACAGGAAAATGAAGTTCGAGTAATGCATGCTTGAGAGAGAGAAAGAGGGGGAGGGAGGTTGAGAGAGAGAGAGAGAGAGAGATCACATAAGAGAAAAACGGGGGTGGAGAAGCTCGTCGAAATTTGTCGGCTGAGTTGAAGATGAAGGAAGCGGTCCGACGAATAAAACAGATGAATGTTGGAGTGCGCTTCCTGGTGTGAGAGGGAAATGCGCGCACCCGCGGACGACAAGCACGTCTACGGCTGGAGGTAGCCTAGCGCTGGTCGAGCGTCGAGTGGGACATTCTAGGGTAGACCTCACGTCCAGCTTAACGGTCAACACAAACGGGGTTGAAATTTTACGTCACGTCGACGCTTACAGACATGTCCCACGGATCAAAGACACCGTCAAAATGAGCTAACCGTCTCACTAGTATTTTCTAAGAAAATTATGCCATATCGGTTACGTTTGTATGTCGTTGGTTTTATGTTGTTCGCTCGCTCGACAGGTAAGCTCGTTCGTTGTTGGTGTTGGTGTACCGTGTATGTGTATTACCAAATAAAAGTATGTTTCTTTGGTTAGGCAATAATTTTTTACCAAATAAGTGATCGCAAAATAAAGTCCTAAAATTTATTTAAATGGCAAAATTACGGGTAAAATTTGGTAAACATTTATTTACACAATCATATTAATACTGCCAGATAAATCATGCTCTAATGTTTTAGAATATCTATATTTCATTGGCAACATGTACTCTCTCCGTCTCATAATATAAAATTATTTTGTAAGCTACGGGGACGAAGAGAGTAGTATATAATAAATACTGAAAACAAAGGCACATGGTTGCACAGTCGCACGAATCCAATCACGTTGCAAGTGTGATCAACGAAGCCGGCAATTGCGTCTGTTTACATGGACCCCTTTGGAGAGTAACTAGTTAACGAGCGCTCCTTCGCGAGCCTCGCAACGATCAGCGTCACTTGGCACGTTCTCAGCCGCCCGCCACGTGTCGCGCTCTGGGCGCTCTTTTCGGATTTGTTTTTTTTTCGCACGCGTTTTTGGCTTTTTAAACGATTTTTTTCGGTTTTTTCGATATTTCAGTTTTTCCGCCGGTCTTCCTTAACATTTGGACAAAAAAAAAATTTTAAAAAAAATTTGTGCGCGAAAAAACGCATTTTTTTCCTTTCACGAGAGTTATGGTTTTGCTTCCGCGAGAGGCATGGTTTTGCTTTCGCGAGAGTCACGGCCGTGCCTCTCGAAAACGAAAAAAAATACATGTTTTCTGGGTTTTTTTTTTCTGCGAGAGTCACGGTTTTGCTTCCGCGAGAGGCACGGTTGTGCTTTCGCGAGAGTCACGGCCGTGCCTCTCGAAAACAGAAAAAAAAAACGCGTTTTCTGTTTTTTTTCCTTCCGCGAGAGTCACGGTTTTGCTTCAGCGAAAGGCACGGTTGTGCTTTCGCGAGAGTCACGGCCGTGCCTCACGGAAACGAAAAAAAAAACGTGTTTTCTGTTTTTTTTCTTCCGCGAGAGTCACGATTTTGCTTCCGTGAGAGGCACGGTTGTGCTTTCGCGAGAGTCACGGCCGTGCCTCTCAGAAACAGGAAAAAACGCGTTATCTCTTCTTTTTTTCTTCTGTGAGAGGCACGGTTGTGATTTCGCGAGAGGCACGGGCGTGCCTCTTTCGGAAAGAAAAAAATCCGTGCTTCCGGTTCGGTTTTTTCGTGAAAAAAAGTTCGTCAAAACCTATCAACATGTGATATAGTTTTGAAGATCTCGACGCGAGGAATCCAACGGTGAAAACGGTTCAAGATTTGGACGCACGGTTTAAGAGATAAAATATTTTGAATAAACGGATCTACGAAAAAAGAAAAACTTCCAGGTTGCGACAAGTGACGCATACGGGAAAGTGGGAGTGATCTTTGCAACGAGTACCGTTTAATTAGTGATTTCGCCCCCTTGGAAGCCCGTTGTCTCACAGGGCCCATCTCGAACTCGGCCCTTGCAGGCGCCACTGGCCCACGAGACGCCTGTCCGCCACAGGCAAACTCATCATCATCATCACGGGTGAGTCAGTGGGCCGCCGTGTCCTGGACCACACCCAAGCCGAGAGCTGTTCTGCATTCTACTGTAGATAGACGATGTAAACTGTCCGCTCAAAAGAAAAAAGGATAGATGTAAACTGTAGTCGGTTTGCAGGTTGCTAACTTGCTACCGTCTCTTAATTAGGGGTTCTGTTTCTGTGGTACCAATGGTCCAGGTTCTCCTGCCACTCTGTCAGAAATTAAGAAGACGTTAGTACCATTGGCGTAGCTACAGCTAGTGAGCTGATGAGTCAGGATGCTAGAATGACAGATGTGCATACTTGCCGCTACAATGCTCAGAACAGGGAAAATGCAGGGCTCGGTACTGGGCCTGAGGGTGGCGTTGTTAAACAACGCAACGTACAGCATCAGCTTGTTCTAGGTAAGCGATCAACAAATGACTCTTGGTCCTTAGATGCGGCTAGTGTAGTAGAGAGTACCATTGATGAGTACAGTGGAGCTATACCCTCGCACACAAAAAAAACAGTGGAGCTATAATTCCTGTGGGAAATACGCGACATCATTGGGACGTGAAGTTTCTACACGTGAGCTCAAATGCTCCTGGTGTGAATAGTAAAATAAACAAAATATAAAAATATTGCAAAAAATTCTAAAAAAATTGGGCATAGTTTAAGAAATGCTTGTTGTGCCTGCAAAATGTCATCACGAAATGACATTGGTTCGACAAGTTATACACCGCCAATGGACGAGGTTTCCAGAAACTCAATGAAGCGCTCCTGACTCGTCTACCCAAGCGCCCGGACGCCGCCGCTCTATCCGACTACCGCCCCATAAGCCTCATCCACCTCATTGCAAAACTTTTTGCAAAGGTGTTGTCCCTGCGGCTTGCGCCTCGACTTGGTGCCATGGTTTTGACCAATCAGAGCGCTTTCATCACCGGCCGATGTATACACGACAACTTTCTGCTAGTTCAGCAGACGGCGCGTCTTCTCCACAACCTCAAGGTGCCTCGCATGCTTCTCAAGCTTGACATCGCGCGGGCCTTCGACAGCGTTTCCTGGCGCTTCCTCCTCGAGACTATGCAACACCTTGGCTTTGGCCAACGTTGGCGCGACTGGATATCGATCCTTCTATCCACCGCTTCCACTCGGGTCATGCTCAACGGCCACCCGGGCCCCCCCATTGGCCATGCTTGCGGCCTTCGTCAGGGCGACCCGGTATCTCCGATGCTTTTCACTCTCGTCATCGACGTCCTCAATTCCATGCTCATCCGTGCCGTGGAGCTTGGCCTCATCCAACGGCTGACCACGCGACACGCGGCCTCTAGCATCTCCCTATATGCGGATGACGTCGTCATCTTTTGCCGCCCGGACCACCAGGACATCTCGGCCGTCCGTGAGCTACTACGAGTGTTTGGGGTGGCCTCCGGGCTTCGCACTAACTACAATAAGTGCTCGGCCACGCCCATCCAATGCAACGACGAGGACATAGCGAGCATCGCTTCCGAGATGCAATGCTCGATGAAGCACTTCCCAATTCAATACTTGGGACTCCCTCTGTCCATCTGTAAGCCTTCTACCACGAGCCTGATGCCGATCATCCACAAATTGGAGCGGAAACTTTCTACTTGGCGTGCCTCCCTCCTCTCTCGAGGTGACCGTCTCGCTCTCGTCCGTCACGTCTTATGTGCCATCCCACGCACTTCCTCACCGCCATCGCCTTCAACCCTTCCATTCTCAAGAAGGCCAATCGGATCATTCGTGGTTTCCTTTTGGACTGGAAGCAAGGATGCTAAAGGTGGTCAATGCTTTGTCAATTGGCAAAGAGTGTGCCGCCCGCTATCTCTTGGCGGCCTCGGCGTTCGTGATCTACAGCGCGCCGGCATTGCGCTGCGGACTCGTTGGCTCTGGCTCAAGTATACGGACACGTCGCGTCCATGGAGCCACCTGCATATCCCCCAAGACCCAGCTGTCACTGCCATCTTCCGTGCATCTACGACTTGGGCACTCGGCGACGGACGCACATGCATGTTCTGGAGCGATCACTGGATCAATGGTAGATCAGTTGCTGAGATTGCCTCGCTCGTCCTCGCACTTGTTACCCGGCAGCGGCGCAAGACCCGCACCGTGCATGATGGCCTTCTCCTGCGCTCTTGGGTTCGTGACATCTAGGGCGCACTGGGCCCAGCCACCTAGTCCAATATGTTGACCTCTGGCGCTGCGTACGTCATGTCTCTCTCACCGACTCTCCAGACTCTCTGCATTGGCGCTGGACTACTTTCGCTACCTACTCGGCGAGCTCATGCTATCAGGCGCTATTCCTAGGCGCCTGCGAGGGCCCACATTGGCGGCTCACTTGGAAGCCGTGGGCCCCCCTACGCATAAAATTCTTCATCTGGCTCGCGTTGCAAGACAGTTGCTGGACGGCTGAACGTCTCAGTCGACATGGCCTTCCGCACGAGGACTCCTGCGCCTTCTGCGACCAAGAAGAGGAGACAATGCAGCATCTTTTGGTGGGCTGCCCTTTCTCCCGACAAGTCTGGCATGAGATCATCAGCTGGGTTCGATCCACCGCCGAGATTCCAAGCAGCGACTCTGACTTCTACGCCTGGTGGGAAACGTCCTGCGACCGTTCGCCGTCCCGGCGCGCAAGGGATTGGCCTCCATAATCATCCTCACCGCCTGGTGGCTTTGGAAGCATCGGAACGCTTGCATATTCAATGGCGAGCAGCCCTCTATCTCTCGGCTTTCCGACATCATCAGAGACGAAGCGCGCATGTGGGCTAAGGCCGGCGCCACCGGACTGCATAACATCATCCCCGAGAGATAGTATTGTAGGCTTCTGGGGCTGAGCAACCCCATGTCTGTTATGCTCCTAGCTCACTCCCATGCCTTCCTGTGTACATGGCTTAGTGAGCTTTTGTAACCTCATGATGTTCGACTCTTCTCCTATCAATGAAAAGATACGCATCCTCTGCGTATTCGCGAAAAAAAAGAAATGACATTGGTGGAAGGCGTGGTAAAAAAACAAAATCGATGCTCTAAAAATGTTACTTTCAAACGCATTTTGAAGCTCTGATTTGTTTTGTTTTTTTTGCTACGACTTCCACTAATGTGATTTCGTAATAAAGTTTGCATGCACAAGAAACATTTCTTAAACTATGTCACAAAAAAATTCAGAATTTTTTAAATTATTTCCTTCCTATTTTTTTATTTTACTGTTCACACCAGAAGCATTTGAGCTCGGGTGTAGAAAGGTGCTTTCAACATCATTGATTAATTTGAAGATACTGAGAATGATCCACCGAGGAGTGGACTGCTTGTGACTCCACAAAAAGACGCAAACTAGAAGAAGTTAGAAGGTAGTGGCAATTGCCAGCAGTTTAGATGCGGCCTCGACGGGGGAGGAACGCCGAGAGCATTGAAAACCCTAGCATGGAACTTTCCCCCTCTACAGTTCAAGATCTCTTGGATCTCCAAAGGCGAGTGAAATAAGATGTGATTTTTTTTTCTATGAATCTCGTCTGGATAAAGCCTGGAGCTCAGATCCGACGAGTCAGATCGATCCAACGAGTATGGCCCATCATTGGTGGCCATGTCTCGCCGGATCAAGCCTGGAATTCAGATCCGACGAGTCAGATCGATCCAATGAGTATGGCCCATCATTGGTGGCCATGTCTCGCCGGATCAAGCCTGGAGCTCAGATCTGACGAGTCCGCGCAAAAGCCAGACATGTCTGGCCTGCAAAACAACCCAGGATTGCGGTCAGATCAATCCTCCAAAAAATCATCATCGATGCCGATGTCAGATTGGATTGGAGCCAAACTTTTGCTCTCACCCACCACCATGTAGAGTATTGCCCATATAGCACGAGACCAACCAACATCTGGGACCTAGCCTTAGTCGTACAGAAGAGAAGAGAGACCGTCCGACAATTCTGGACACGTTTTCTGTTAAAGAAAATTGAAATTCCAGACTGTATAGACAAAGAAGCCCTAGCGGCATTCCGCCTCAACATTTATGATGAAGGGGTCAGTAGGGAGATCAACCGTCATCATCCGAGGACGTTTACCGAACTCTCCGACCTGATGACAAACTATTGCGCCATGGAGGATGATGGTTTAGCCAATCACTGGTGTCGAGCCCTAGCTCGGAATTGCCCGATGCTGAAGGGGAAGATAGGCGCTCCCGCCGCAACTGACGGCCCAAGTGCAACAACGTCGATAGACACAAAGAGAACTTCCACGAAGGAAAAGTCAGGTAGGCAGCAGCAAAGCTAAATCGCTATTAGACACAATACTTGACCAGCCGTGCGCAATCCACTCCACCTCATCGGACAAACCGGTCACCCACAAAGACAGGAACTGTTGCGGTCCTTAGGCAGGTGGCAAACGGAGGCTTGGAGTTCCTCGACAGCCCCCATAGCATAATAAGCCAGGGTATAGCAATCAACCATGATCAACGACAATATCCGCCAGAGGTCAAAAACGTGCTTATGATCTATGAGACGCACTCCTCGTAAAATCAACGAAAGAAAGCTCTTCGAGAGATCTACACCGTTATAAGCGCGACGACATCGGATAATAAGTGGTCGAACGTTCCGATCACTTTCGATCATTAGGATCACCCGATGGGAGTCCATAGTCCATAGCCCAGGAGTTGCGGCTCTCGTCGTCGACCGTGCAATCGACTGTTAACGTCTATTCAAGGTCCTGATGGATGGCGTCAGCAACCTCAACCTCATCTATGAGGATACTTCACAAAAGATCCAGTTCGACGGATTGTGCATCCAGGCGAGAAGGACAATCTTTAAAGGTATCGTCACTGAGAAGAAGCACACTGCACCAGAAAAGTCACGCTCAGTGCAGTGTTTGGTACTCACGATAATTATTGGGTTGAGGCATTAATCTTCGATATAGTCCCATTCCAGAGCGGCTACCACGCGTTGCTCGGTCGATCAGCGTTGCCATGTTCCATGTTGTTCCCCACTATGCATATATGAAACTAAAGATGTCAGGGCCAAATGGCGTGAGTACGATGGATGGCAACCTCGATCGATCATTCATAGTCGAGGACAGGACTGCGACTTTGGCCCTTGAGGCCGAATCCAAGGCCTTAGCAGCCGAGGAGTTATCCGAGCTACAGGCAACGGTCAATAAGGATGATGTTGTTCTCGTCAAACGCTCAAAATCAACATCCTATAAACCAGTTGATGAGATTGTCAAGTTCCAAGTTCATCCCAAGGACCCATCTAAAACGGCCTCTGTGGTAACTCATTTGGACACCATGCTGGACGTGGCACTCGTGACTTTCTTCGCAAAAGCTGGGATATATTCACCTCGCACACATGCCAGGCATCCCACGAGACCTCGCAGAGCACAACCTGAACATAATCGAGGGATTCAAACCAGTCAAACAGGCGATGTGTATGTTCTCCGAGCCAAAGAGGCAAGCAATGGGAGAAGAACTGGCCAAACTGCTAGAGGTCGGATTCATCCAATAAGTTAAACATATGGACTGGTTAGCAAACCTGGTCATTGGGCCCAAGAAGGATAAATACTGGCGCTTGTCTATCGATTTTAAGGATGTCGACAAAGACTGCCCTAAGGACCCCTTCCCATTACCATGCATCGACCAAATTGCCGATGTCGCGGTCGGGCACGCCCTCTTATGCTTTCTGGATGGATACTCAGGTGCCCGTCAAATTAGGATGAAGGAATCTGACCAAGAAGCAACTGCATTCATCACTCCTTATGGTCCGTTCTGCTTCAATACAATGCCCTTTGGGCTTAAAAATGTTAGCACCACTTATCAATGAAAGATACAAACATGTCTACACCCACAGATCGGCAAGACTGCCGAGGCCTATGTAGACGACGTGGTTGTTAAAACCAGGTAGAGCAGCACTCTAATTGATGACTTGCATGAGACGTTTAAAAATCTTCGTGCATATAACATCAAGCTTAACCCGAAAAATGTGTCTTCGGTGTCCCATCTAGCAAGCTCCTCGGTTTTACTGTCTCCCAAAGGGGCATCGAGGTAAACCTGATAAAATTAAGGAACTACACGACTCAAAACGCCCGCTGAGCTCAAAGATATCCAGAGTTTGGCATGATGTGTTGCCACCATGAGCCGATTCATCTCCCGCCTTAGTGAAAAAGCACTCCCAATTTACCGAACACTTACACGGACTGGGTGCTTTAAGTGGACTTCTGAAGCAAACAGGGCTCTGAAAGAAATCAAAACGTTGTTGGCCACTAATTCTATCTTAGTCGCTCCTTACCCTGGTGAACGAATGTTGTTGTATATCTCGGCAACCAACAAGGTGGTAACTATCGTCCTCGTCGTCGAACGTGATATGGAAGGCCACAAACTAAAACTGCAAAAACTGGTTTAATATGTTTCTGAGGTGCTTACTCCATGTAAATGAGGTACCCACATTAAGACAACATCAACAAATTTTATGGCTTCTCGGAAACTTCGGCACTACTTTCAAGAGTGCTCGATAACCGTAGCCACGGATGCACAATTAAATGATATCATCAATAACCAGGATGCCACCACAAGGATCGCGAAATGGGCCATCGAGCTCCTTCCTTTCGAGATCTTGCATCAACCACATGAGGCTATTAAATCACAGGTGTTAGCTGATTTCGTCACCGAATGGACGGAAGCCGAGCTCCCTAAAGAGCGTGCGGCTTACACCAATTGGGTGATGTATTTTTGTGGCTCCAAAATGCTTGTCGGATTAGGGGTCGGGTGGTTCTCATCTTACCTGCCGGTGACACCATGAAGTACGTGCTTTAGATCATGTATACCGACTCCAACAATGCAGCAGAATACGAGGCACTACTTCATGGACTTCAGATAGCCATCTCCATGGGCATTCAGCATCTAGAGATCCGATGTGATTCTAATCTCGCAATTTCCTAGATTAATGGTGAATTCAACACCAAGACCCACAAAAGACATCATATCAAAATGCGGTAATAACCATGTTGGCTCGATTCGAGGGCCTAGAGTTCCACCACATTTAGCGTGACAGCAATCAGGCCACTGATATCCTGTTAAGGATGGGAGCACAATGGGAGCTAGTGCCCCAGAATACCTTCTTTGAGCAGTTGTTCAAACCGTTCGTCAAGTGGCAAGGTGATACCGAGCCAGCCAAGCAAACCTAGGACCCCTTGTTCGATTTGATCACCCCGCCAACCATAGAGCTAGACAAGGAAACAATTGGGGGCTAGGTGCTTGAAGAAACACACATGCCCATGAAAGTATGCCAGTCATTGCGCCATGGACTGGGCCACTCCTTACATACCTGATATGCAATGAATTGCCCGAGGATCAGGCAGATGCACGATGAATCATTCGACGATCGGTCGCCTATACCGTCCACGAGGGAGAGCTCTACAAATGTAGTGTTACCGACGTACTCCAGCGCTGCATCTTCGAGGAGGAAGGGCAACAACTCTAATCAGGGATTCACTCCAGCACCTGTAAGCATCATGCAGCTCCTCGCACCTTGGTAAGCAAGGCATTCCAAGCCGGGTTTTATTGGCCCACGGCAAGAGCCGATGCTCTAGACCTAGTCGATAAGTGTGTCAGATGCCAGATCATTTCTAAAAGAAGCCACCTGCCAGCCACAACCTTAGAAACAATCCCGATGACCTGGCCATTAGCGGTCTGGGGGCTAGACATGGTCGAACCACTCTGTAAAGGTAAATCCGGTGATAACTTCATCTCTAATGTGGTGCGCCATTATGGGATGCCTCACAACATCATCATGGACAATGGATCCAACTTCACGGCCGAGGAGGTAAAAGTGTTGTGCGCCAAGCAAAGCATTAAGCTTGACTATGCCTCCGCCTACCACCCGCAAACAAACGGGCAGGTAGAACGCACTATTGGATTGATTCTAAGTGGCATAAAACCTCGTCTGACTTGATCTCTTGAGGAAGATGACAACAAATGGGTCGAGGAGCTCAACAACTCCATGTTGTGGAGCTGGCGACCTACTCCAAATCGATCCATGAGCTATACACCATTTTTATGGTGTACGGCGCTGAGGCCATTATGCCTAGTGACCCCATACACGATGCACCTCGAGTACATCTGTACCAGAAACGGGAGGCCGACCAGAGTCGACGGGATGATCTAGATGCCCTGGACAGCGAACGAGACGTAGCTAAGGTATGTTCCTCCTTCTACCATTAGCGGGTATGGCACTACCAGCAGTGCGAGGTCTAGGTGAAGTTGTTTAACATCGGCTACCTGGTCTTACGATGCCACCCACATAAAGCCGGTCAACATAAACTATCTACACCGTGGAATGGGTCGTTAATCATCGACAAGGTGATTATTGGAGGAGCATACCGAATCCGAGATGCCAAGGACAACCGCCTGGAGCCAAACCCCTAGAATGCTGCCCTACTGCACCGTTTCTACGGCTAGCCAATTTAAAACTTCTCTTTCATTTTCAATCAGTCATTAGAACTAGATAGGGTTTTTTACAAGCAAAGTTCGACTAAATATTGCATCCTTTATTAAGTTTTCCCCTAGCTTTTGGATCGTTCTTTGCATGTATGATATGGCTCATGGCCACACATCATGCGCCGCAAATTCGGCTGGGGCTGTTACAACACCTCGGTCGCAACATATCAGATCTATAAAAGTATTTGGAACATTCATCGCATGCCACCTACTTAGCCGATGTTGACCCTTCCAATTCGTTTTAAGCCATAATATGCATCAGTTTTGACTTGTGACTTTTTGCCAACCTGGGTTGCCTGGCTCCTATGCCAACCCCTTACGTTCCCGCACGCTTGGCTAATGGTGTAATGGGAGCACATCTACGATTGTTACTTTTGGGGTCATCCTAGTTAAGTACCTCAAGTGGGAGAAGTCGAAAGCTAACAGTCACAACATACGAAACCGGTTAGCACAAGGGAAGTGAAAATTACACCCCCTTGTGGTAATATGTTGGACTTGATCCTACTCGATGAGCTATGAAAAGCTTGTCTGCACTCCTCAGAAAACATACGAGTCGATGGCACAAAAAAATCACAAAGATGACACTTCGGATGAAGGAACCGTTGGAGGGTCTCCCTAGCCGAAACATTGGCCGCATTAAGCGCCTAAATAATTGTTCCCTGTTTGGCTTGCGTTTAGACCAATAGGCTGGATTGCCTTGCACCACGGGAGGTCCCCTAAGTAGAGGGGTTGACACCAGGAGCACTTCTCATTTTCCTCTGGCTTAGGAGGTGGAAGTCGAAGGCCGATTAACACAAGTATTTTAAATTAACAGGTTCGAGCAGCACCGGGGACGTGGCTGATATACAAAAACATTGTTAAGGGAAAAGCCAGTCGAAAAGGGACATTTTTACAGGCCATCGATAAGTCTACAAAGGTGGTTATTTACAACGTCCTTCAACTTAGACCCCTCAAACAGTTCCATTTCAACGACGACAAGTATTGACATGTATGGCCTTATAACACATCTCCAATAGTCTACTCAAGTTCTTTTACCAACACATTCATTAATTAGTCACATCTCACCTCAAATTTTGCGCAAGGAATCCAATTATCAAGTTCAATGATCTGTAAGTTCATGCAAGTTTTTATCTATACCACCACTGAATACCTATCATTTCTAGGACCAACATATAATTCTTGAAAACAACTTGCTATTCAACTCTCTAGAAAGATGATCCATCTGTCCCAAAATAAGTGTCTCAATGTCTCAACACTAATACAACTTTATAATAAAGTTACTACAAAGTTGAGACACTTATTTTGGATGGAGAGAGTATAAGTGAAGCAAGAGAGTCCTATTCTTTTATACAAATGCATGCGTTCTCCGTTGTGCTCTAACCTAGTGCAAGAGCAATTCTATAATTATGTCAACTCAAAATTTGTCTAGATACGTATTTATCTAGACACGTTTTAATGTTAGATATATCATATTTAGAAAAATCCAACACAACTAATTTGGGACGGAGGTAATATTAAATTTAATTAAATTTTGTTCATACTTTGTGTTTAAAATGTTTGAAACGAAGGACATTTTCCGATATTACATTGTTGTTTGGCGTAGAAGAATATTTGAGAGAATTCGTCTCATGATTTCATGGCCTAAGGGCATCTCCAACGCCGACACTCAGACCGCCCGCATATGTTCGGACCGCGGAAGCCATCCACGGCGGGCCTGTATTGGTCCGCTCGGAGGTCCGGACGCACTTTCTCCCGCAAAATGGAGACAAAGTGTGTGTGTGGTGGTGGGGGGGGGGGGGTTGCGGGAGCCCGGACACCAGCCACGTTGGACTCCGACACCCCAGGCCCACTGAATCCGACCTCCCGGTCCCATTTTCTTACACTCCGCCACTTCTCCCGCTTGCTTTGCATCTGTGATACGTCCATTTTGCATCATGTTTTCCTATGGTTATTTATTGTATTTTGGACTGTTATGTCACTTTATGATGCAATTATTATGCCTTTTCTCTCTTATTTTGCAAGTTTCACATGAAGAGGGAGATTGTCGGCGGCTGAATTCTGGATCGAAAAGGGGTACAATAGAGATAGCTATTCTGCACAACTCCAAATGACCTAAAAATTTATGGGGAATTATTTTGGAATATATAAAAAATATTGGCGAAAGAATTACCAAAAGGGGACCCACCAGGTAGCCACAAGCCTGGGGGCGCACCCTACCCCCAGGGCACCCTCCCCCCACCCGAGCTTGTGGGGCCCCTGGTAGGCCTCCGAGGCCCATCTTCTCCTATATGATGCCATTTGCCCTAGAAAAAACCAGAAGAAGACTTTCAGGACTAAACCCCGCCATCTCGAGGCGGAACTTGGGCAGGAGCACTTTTGCTCTCGACAGAGCGATTTCGCCGGGGACACTTCCCTCCAGGAGGGGGAAATCTAAGCCATCAACATCACCAACGATCCTCTCATCGTGGGAGGACTAATCTTCATCAACATCTTCACCAGCACCATCTCATCTCAAACCCCAGTTCATCTCTTGTATTCAATCTTTGTCCCAAAACCTCAGATTGGTACCTGTGGGTTGCTCATAGTGTTGATTACATCTTGTAGTTGATGCTAGTTGGTTTATTTGGTGGAAGATTATATGTTCAGATCCTTGATGATATTCAATACCCCTCTGATCTTGAACATGAATATGATTTGTGAGTAGTTACTTTTGTTCTTGAGGACATGGGAGAAGTCTGGTCATAAGTAATCATGTGAATTTGGTATTCGTTTGATATTTTGATGATATGTATGTTGTTGCTTCCTTTAGTGGTGTCATGTGAATGTCAACTATATGACACTTCACCATACTTGGGCCTAAGGGAAGGCATTGTGGAGTAATAAGTAGATGATGGGTTGCTAGAGTGACAGTAGCTTAAACCCTAGTTTATGCGTTATTCCTTAAGGGGCTGATTTGGATCCATATGTTTCATGCTATGGTTAGATTTATATTAATTATTCTTTCGTAGTTGCGGATGCTTGTGAGAGGGGGTAATCATAAGTGGGAGGCTTGTTCAAGTAAGAACAACACCCAAGCACCGGTCCACCCACATATCAAATTATCAAAGTAGCGAATGCGAATCAAATAAACATGATGAAAGTGACTATATGATAATTCCCATGTGTCCTCGAGAACACTTTGCTTATTATAAGAGACCGTTCCGGCTTGTCCTTTGTTATAAAAAGGATTGGTCCAGCTTGCTGCACCTTTGTTACAATTGCTACTTGTTGCTCGTTACAAATTACCTTGCTACCAAACTACCTGTTACCGATAATTTCAGTGCTTGCAGAGAATACCTTGCTAAAAACCGCTTGTCATTTCCTTCTGCTCCTCATTGGGTTCGACACTCTTACTTATTGAAAGGACTATGATTGATCTCCTATACTGGTGGGTCATCAATCCGCAACCTCCACTGCCGCCGTTGTACCTCTCCAGCCGCCACACAGACATTGCCCAACGTTCGCAACCAGCACCGACGCCCCCGCTCGCCTTTTACGGCGGTGTTGTCCACCCTGGAGCCGTTTGTACCAAGGTACACTCCGCCATACTGTCGATGACCTCAATGGTGGCCGCCATGCCCGGCAGGTGTTCGGTCAAATGCCATTGAGCTGATTTTCGGATGCCATGTCATTTATTCAGAGTAAGAAGGATGGCAGGGTACTCGACCATGGAAGATGAATTGTTGTGCGATGCGT
Source organism: Thinopyrum elongatum (assembly GCA_011799875.1). Lineage (NCBI taxonomy): Eukaryota > Viridiplantae > Streptophyta > Magnoliopsida > Poales > Poaceae > Thinopyrum > Thinopyrum elongatum. The sequence goes on along the minus strand of CM022299.1, from coordinate 323,660,332 downwards.
GGGACGTATCCGTGGATTTCGTATGCAGAACCAAAGGTGGGACATTCTGGCAACAAGTGCATGAATCCTTTCATGCACGAAAGCACATTGCGCCCTACGACATGCACACCATCCATGATCGCGATGTGAGGTCGTTATCGTATCGATGGTACATCATCCAGATCATCGTCACCAAGTTTTGTCACGTGGTTGCTTAGCTAGAGGCAAGGTGGCTATTGCACGCGGCAAATGAGGAGATCGCAAGGTTTGCTTCTTCTTCCTCAACTTGTTGATTGAATCATTCATTCACTCAATGTTGTTGTACACATTGTGTAACCCGTACGCGCTGTCGTGATGTGCAATAGGACAGACGGACGGCTATTTACATACACACTGTTGGATGAAGCTGATGGGGCACTGTGTGTGAGACGACATGACCCGTTGAAAAACTTGTTGGACATCGAATTTCAGATAATAAACTTATTTGCATGCTGTGTATGGATGATTTGTGCTATTTTCCTTTCGAACTTTGATGAATATCAGCCGGTTTGCATGAATTTGTCCGCTAAATCGAAACCCAGCTTGGAATGTATGATGACAGCGTTGGGTGGCGGCCTTCCGCATCTATGTCCGCGGATTGGTCCCCTGTCCGTGGACGGATGCGGGAGGAAATTTACTTGCCGTTCGTCGGATATGCCTAAGGCCAACTCCAACGCACGACCCCAAATGGATGTGTGTTTCGTCCGGATTTCATCCGTTTGGGTCGACAAAACGGATGCCCATGTCCGGTTTGGGCCGCCCGCCGGTCTGTGCACCCAATGCGCGGTCGCCTCCCAAATTTTGTCTGTGTTGGGCCAAAAAAAGCTCCCAAAAAAGGCATCGCAACTTAAAAAACCAAAAAAGGCACTGCAAAATAACTAAAAACATAAAATTAATTAAACGGTCCACGTCGTCGTCATGGCCCACACATAGTACTTAAGTTTGAATTAAAAAATGTAAAAAATGGTAGATATGCCGCCCGCCCACGCCGCCAATGGCGTCGCTGATGCCGTAGCTGTCTTCAGGCGCCACCGTCCTCGCCGTCGTCGTACTTGGTCAGGTCAATTTAGGGAGGCGGCATCTAGAGGTGGGGTAGCGGCCCCCAAAATGGCATGACATCCTGTGCAGTCAACGGGGGTGGAGGCGGTGGTGGTGACCACGGGGCCCATGCCGCCCGCGGTGCTGGTGGTGGCGACGACGGCGAGCTGCATGGCGCTATGGTTGTCCACGACCACGACTGCCTGTATAACCCCTCGTTCCACACCAGGGTGGGCGGGCGGTCCTCCATGGCCTCCTCCATCACCTCCTTCTTGACATCCAGCTCCGACACGTAGACATCCCCGACGGTCGAGAGCACGAGCATCTTCTCCAGACCCACCCACTGCGCATCCTGGCTCCGCTTGTACTCCCTCTCGGAGTCCTCCATGATGACCCGCACCAGCCGCTCCTCCTCCTTAACTGTCATGGTGGAAGTTGGTGGTGGCAGCGCCGACGAGGAGGGAGAGGGTGTCAGCGTGAGGCCGCGCACATGAGTCCGACTGCGCACTCTGGGTGGGCTCGGCGCGCGCGCACGCGACGCGCGGGGCGGGCTACGAGCACGGCTGGCAAAGAAGGTTTGCTGGCGCATGTCGTGCTTGTCCTGGAACCAAGTGTCCCAGAGTGGCGAGTTGACATCGTAACACCGGTCGGCGAGGTACTGGCATGGGATGTGGGCGCGCCGGTGGTTGATCTCCTCCAGGTGGGAGTGGCCGCTCGGCGACACGGGGGGGGGGTGGGGGTTTGTTTGGTGTGGGGGGGGGGGTGGTGTGGATCGGCACCCGATCCGGGCTCAAATGCCACCCATTGGGGTGGTGTGCATTGGACCACGGCGACGGGGTGCATGTCTACTAGTACTGACAGCATACGTCCACCTTGATGTATGCTCGAAAGCAGGTCGAAGCCGCGGGAGGGGAGATCGAGAATGCCGCCGGCGAGGTGGAGTGGGTGGTTGCGCTTCCCGACGAGGTGGACGACGAGCCTGCCTCATGGTCATGCTTGGCCTTCTTGCCCGGCAGCAACTTCCAGAAGCCCATCGCGACAGCCGACGGTGAGCGAGGTGGGCCGATGCGGCTAGAGTTTGGTGTCGGGCATGGAGGGAGCAATGGTGTGGGGACAGTGTGGGGAAGTGGACTTCCGAGTCCATGGCTTCGCCATAAAAAAGGATGTGGCCGGGGGCGGCTGGGTGACTAACCGGTGGGCCCATCCACGCATGTGGATTAAATGGGGTTGGTGGGAGGCAACTACGGCTTACACGCGGGCCCAAGGCGGATGGCGAGAGGACGTGTGCACGTCCGTTCGGTGTCCGTTTGACCGCAAAGACCGATCAAAATTGAGCCCAAGATGGGTCGAGACGGACCAGAAGCAGACATTATTTGCGGATGCGGTCGCGCATGGACCGTGCCATCTTCTGTTTGGGTGTAACGGACACAATCGGACCATATGGGGCCTAAGAGCATCTACAGCCGGGCGCCACAAACCGGCCTCAAACGCCCGGGCGGCTCGCCGGTCACTGACCGATCACGAAAATCTGACGCAAACGAGCACCTTAGACGAGCCACAAACGCCCGGGCTGACCGGCACCCCTCATATCCAACCCAAATATGGGGAGGATATGGGGGCACCCGGACGTGTCCGCCACGTAGGACCGACGATGGGGTCTGATGGCTCATATCCGCATCAGTATTTCCCCGAAGAGGAAGGGATGATGAAATACAGCTTCGGTAGGTATTTCCCTCAGTTATAAAACCAAGGTTATCGAACCAGTAGGAGAACCAAGCAACACTATATAAACAGTACCTGCACACAAAGAACAAATACTTGCAACCCGACGCGTAAGAGGGGTTGTCAATCCCTCTCGGGTAAAAGATAGATTGGTTTGTATAATTTTGGATAAATAAATCTCGCAATAAAACAAAATAAAATAAATAAAGAAAAAGTGCGGCAAGGTATTTTTTGGTTTTTAGGATAATAGATCTGCAAACAAAACCAAATAAAAATAGATCTCACAGCAAATATGATAAAGAATAGACCCGGTGGCCGTAGATTTCACTAGTGGCTTCTCTCGAGAAAAATAGCATACGACGGGTAAACAAATTACTGTTGGGCAATTGATAGAACTTTAAATAATTATGACGATATCCAGGCAATGATCATTATATAGGCATCACGTCCAAGATTAGTAGACTGACTCCTGCCTGCATCTAATACTATTACTCCATACATCGATCGCTATCCAGTATGCATCTAGAGTATTAAGTTCATGGAAAAATGGAGTAATGCAATAAGAACGATGACATGATGTAGACAAGATCTATTCATGTAGGAATAGACCCCATCTTGTTATCCTCAATAGCAACGATCAATACGTGTCTTGCTGCCCCTTCTATGACTTGGAAAGAACACCGCACGACCGAACCCATCACAAAGCACCTCTTCCCATGGCAAGAAAAATCGATCAAGCTGGCCTAACTAAACCAAAGATTCGAAGAAGAAATACGAGGCTATAAGTAATCATGCATATAAGAGATCAAAGAAACTCAAATAATTTTCATGGATAAATAGATCTGATCATAAACTCAAAGTTCATCGGATCCCAACAAACACACCGCAAAAAAGAGTTACATCAAATAGATCTCCAAGAGACCATTGTATTGATAATCAAAAGAGAGAGAGGAAGCCATCTAGCTACAAACTACGGACCCGTAGGTCTACAATGAACTACTCACGCACCATCAGAGAGGCATCAATGAGGATGATGAACCCCTCCGTGATGGTGTCTAGATTGGATCTGGTGGTTCTGGAACTTGCGGCGGCTGGAATTGTGTGTCGTCGAATCTCCTAGGGTTTTTGGATTTTTGGGGTATTTTGTAACGCCCGGATAATTAAGCTACAGTAATCCTCTGCTAATGATGCCACGTCACCACTGTTACTGTTGCTAATCTCGCCTAGGTTCAAAACCGATTCAAATTTAGATTTAAAACAAAGTTAAAATTTAAAATTTTCAAATGTCAAGGCTAAAAAGTACAAATTGTGACAAATATTTCATAGGTAATAATGGTGGTGGACCAACATTTTTATAAATTGTTTAAGTGCACAAAAATAAATAAAACAGTAGCTGAAAACATTTATTAAATGCTTTTAACTAAATAAACAAATGCCAACTATTTAATTAATGTACCAAATTAATTATGGTACTGGCCTATTTACTAAATACTAATTTAGGGGCTGGTGTTATATTTTATAAATCTAAAAATAAAAAGAAACTAAAAAGAAAACCGAAAAGTTTTAAAAAGAAAAACCAAATAGGAAAGAAAAGGGGCCCCCTATTCCCCTGGGCCACTACGCCCAATTGGGAAGGCCAGCCCAACACCCCATCATCCCCTTCCTCGCTGTTGACGCAGCCCTCGTGGACGCAGAGCGTCCGTCCATGGCGCCGATGGCCGCAGGGCGGCCATCCGGCAGCTCCCCGACGCCTACAAGACCTGCCCCGCGGCGCCCCGAACCCTAGATCGCCTCCCCCCCTCGCTCTCGCCCTCTCCCTCTCGATTTTCCTCGCGCCGGAGCTACGCTCACCGCGCTCATCGTCGTCTTTGTCGTCACTGTGTCCACCGGCCACCGTTCGCCGTTCCAAGGTCTCCAGGAGATGCGCCTCCGTTGTCCACTTCACCTGCGAGGGCAAGTTCGAGCTGAAGGCCCCGCTCGTCGCCATCGGACGTCGTCCTCAAGCCCGGCCGCCCCTGTTCGGCGGCGGATTCGTCGCGTCCCGACCTCCCCGGCCTCCTCGACCTCGCCACCGACCCCCGCTGTGAGCCCTGGGCCGATTCCCCTCTTTTTCCCGTGATCCATCGACGTAGCAGCCGCTACCCGAGCTCGCGCTCACCCCCGTCCGCCGCGCCCCTGAACATCCGCGCCCACCCGCATGTGTGCGCCCGCTCCTGCCCAACCCCGTGCTGCTGCTGCTAGCACGGCTGCTGCCGCCTCTAGCGCCGCTGCCGATGCCGCTTGCCGGCGACGCCTGCTACGCTCCGCTGCGACCCTGTGCTACTGCCCACTGCGCTGCTGCCTCTACTTCCGTAGTCGTTATAGCTACTGGCCCGCATCCGCTCGCCACCCCCTCCCCCGCATGTGCTACCGCTGCTCACCGCCATCTGCGCCCGCCAGGTCCGCGCCCTGCTTCCTCCGCGCGCCGGCGCTTGCCTCGCTTGCCTCGCTCGCTGGAACGAGCGCCCAGCCATGGCCCAAGGCCACCGCCACCTGGGTCGACCCCCCCTTTTAATTAGGCTAACCCCAATTAGTATTAATCACCCCCACTAATTAGTCACTGACAGCGGGCCCCGCAACCAGTTAGATTATTTTAAAACAATCTGTTAAAAATATGTGACAATGACAACTGGGCCCCACTGGCACTGTTCATTGGTGGACCAGTCAACCTTTGACTTGGTCAACTGGGCCCCATTGGCCCACTGTCAGCCTCAACAGCCACTTGCTGTGTAGACTTTCGGGTACCTCTAGCTTTTTCCCCATTTAATCTTTTTCGAATTAATAATATGCCTGAAAATCCATACAATGCAATAAACTTTGAAAATTCATATAAATTAATCTGTAACTCGGATGAAAATAATTTATATATGAAAGTTGCTCAGTAAAATATGATGATTCCGAATATGACCTCCGTTCGTCTGTCACATGCCCCTAGCATAGTGAACATGGAACCATCCCCTCTCAGTCATCTGTCTGAAAAATGCAAACTTCGGGAAAACATTCCCAGATGTTTTCCCCCTTCACCTTTATCGTGTAGCACTGCGATAGGTCACTCCTAGCACCGCGTATTGCCATGTTATGCTTTGTGATGCTTTGTTTGCTTTATATTTATTGTTTCTTCACCCTCTTCTCTTCGGTAGACCCCGAGACCGCTGCCGATGCCACTGTGATCGACTATGTCGATGATGACCCTTTCTTCTCAACAGAACTTCCAGGCAAGCAAACCCCCCCTTGATCATTCCGATATCGCCCATTCCATTCTCTCTCATGCTTGCATTAGATTTTGCTACTGTACTTGATTGCTCATATTCTGATGCATAGCCTGCTTTTGTAACCTGCTCTTGTACCTTACCTGCTTATCCTAAACTACTTAGTATAGGTTGGATAGTGATCCATCAGTGACCCATCACCTTGTCCTTGTTGCCCCCGCTAGATTACTAGGTGACTCGATCAACGTGATCGACGTCCAGAGCTCGACACATCACATCACACCCCCCCTTAGTTGTACGACTCTGCAGAGCTACTATCGAGTGCTGAGAGTGATACCTCGTATAGCACTTTTGATGTTAACTCTGTAGTGTAGCTAATCGGTTGTGGTCTTCAAGGGTGATTCCTCCTTCACCACTCCCGAATAACGACTCTGTCATGCAACCCCTCAAGTGTGGACCATCGAGGGTGATTCCTCCAAGTCCACCTTGATGGTTACATCGAGTGGGAATCCATCGAGGGTGATTCCTCGGGTTCTCCCTTGTTGTTTTAGACACACGGTTACTTTGACTTTACCACAGAACCATGTTACTGAAGTCAGGTCGGCCCTGAGGGATACCTGCGAGTTGATGTGTAGTCGGGTTGACCTGGAGGGTACCCAAGAGATTTCTACGTGGCACGACCGGGCATTCCAAGCCCTTGCCGTAAGTCCACGAGATGGGGCGACAGGGTCACATGATCGTGAGTCTCTGCTCGTTACCGCGCGCTACCAAGACACTGACGATTTGGATATTTGATCCGAGTAGGCCTCTGGCCTTTTCGCACTAACCACCACACGGGAATAAGTATGGGCACTCTGCGTCGTATGTATCAGCCGAAAGCTCTTTGGACGTCAGTGACTGAGTGGCGCGCGCCGGGTTGGACTGGAACGCCTGCACTTGTATAAGGGGGCTAGGTCTGCTCACCGGCCGCGTACGCAACATGCAGGAGTGCAAAGGGCGATGGGCCCAAGACCCCTGCGCGCTTAGGATGTAGACCGGCATGCTGGCCTCTCTGTTGATCCTAGGTAGGACAGCGATGTGTTGATCGGCCGAGGCTGGTCATGACCTGATGGTGTGTCCGGCCGGAATTGGTCGAGCGTGTTGGGTAAGTTGGTGCACCCCTGCAGGGAAGTATTATCTATTCGAATAGCCGTGTCCACGGTAATGGACGGTCGGAGTTGTATCCCGATCGATACAACTAGAACTGGATGCTGAGGCATGAAAAGGATATGATGGCTCCGGGATTGCTTTCTCGTAGGGAGTCGAGAAAGGATCTCTGGGCGTTAATGCTAAAACATGCTTGCTAATTATAAAATGCTATTCTGTACTCTTCTAAATGCTGCAAGATGATGGCTTCAAGAAGATGCTAGTCTTCGATAGGCTAGGCTTTCCCCTCTATTCTGGCATTCTGCAGTACAGTCCACATATACAGTCCATTCCCTTTGATAACAGTGCATATGTAGTGTAGATCCTTGCTTGCGAGTACTTTGGATGAGTACTCACGGTTGCTTTGCTACCCCTTTTCTCCCCTACTTTCTTCTTTCCGGTTGCTGCAACCAGATGTCAGATCCTAGGAGCCAGATGCCACCCCCGTCGACTACTACTACCCCGACGAAGCCTACTTCTAGGTGGAGACCACCGACGACCAGGAGTAGTTAGGAGGCTCCCAGGCAGGAGGCCTTGCCTTTTCGATCGTTGTTGCTTTTGTGCTAGCCTTCTTAAGGCAGATCTTGTTTAATTTATGTCTGTACTCAGATATTGTTGCTTCCGCTGACTTGTTTGTACTCAAGCTTTTGTATTCGAGCCCTCGAGGCCCCTGGCTTGTAATATAAAGCTTGTATTATTTTATTTGTGTCTAGAGTTGTGTTGTGATATCTTCCCGTGAGTCCTTGATCTTGACCATACACATTTGCGTATATGATTAGTGTACGATTGAATTGGGGGCGTCACAAGTTGGTATCAGAGCCGACTGCCTGTAGGAACCCCCATTTCCAACTCCTTGGCCGAAGTCGAGTCTAGTATTTGGGAAAAAATTACTGACTTTGTTGTGTGGCTTACGGGCCCACATCATAAATGGGTGGTATTAGAATCTTTTATTCCTCGTCTTTACTCTGGGACTCTGATCTCTCTTCTATTCGGGTTAAATGATCTTGCTAACTCTAACACTAGGTTCTCGTAACTACTTCTCCCCGGAGAGCCCCTTATTCCAGATGATCGCTTGGTGCACCAGAAGATTTCGAAGATACTCTCCGATGTTTTTCCCGAGACCCTTGTGCCCTTCGCCGTTGCAATTCCCTACCACCGATAAATTCCCATGGATAGCTACATACAGTTGCCGTCCATACCTTCATTTCCAATTGCTCTTGTTATCACAAGATACCCTGAAATACTTTCCGATATTCCGAGAATCTATTGTGTCTGCTGCCTTGCAGCTCCTTTTCCGCATGAATACATGTACGGGTAATTCCTCACACTTAATCGGGATTCGTTCATCCCCAGTTGTTCATGTGTTTCACAAAAGCCTTCGAAATACTATTTGATCTTTCGAAAATCCTCAGTAGCCTATTGCTCTTGAGATTCTTGCTTGCTTGCATTATGGTTAATCCCATAAGTCTAGTAATTTTGTTGGCATCCTTTATCACTATCATTTTGAGTTCGTTGATTCAATATGTTGAGGATGCTCGCAATCCTTAGTCGAATCCTAGACTTCATCCTTCCGGCTCAGACGTCATTTTGGACATGAGCTGGTTCTCGACCAATCAACTTGCCACCGTTTGTACCTCTAGGTCTATTCAACTTACTCGAATTTGATCAGAGCATCTGATTCTGATACACCGATCTTGAAATCATAATTTCATTGTATTTAAGCATCGAATTATTCAGACGTTTCTATAATCCGATGCCTTTGCATTCTTTCTTCTTCTGGTTTAGCATCGGTACTCACATCGGATTCTTTGCGGTCTGCCAGACCCATTGCTGGATTATTATCCGATAGTGTCCTTCATATTCAATAACTTTGTGAGTCTTTCCTCGGATACATGATGCCTTTGGTAAATTTGTATCCTCTGTTTTTGTCAACCATGCTCTACCTTCGACATCATTTATTCTTGAAATTCGTGGTATATGTTCCTAAGATGCCCCTATGGGTTGAACCTATGCCTTCCCTAATCCGTGTGAACCCAAGAGTTTCATGAGTCATACTCTTCTGATATTTTGCCAGATAAAATTTCAACACTACAACTTCATCGAACGCGAGAAGTGAATGAAAGGTTGTGCATTGGAGAAGTGGGAGTCGACCTTGAACTTTGTGTTCATGCCCACGGACACGATGTAGATCCTATTATGGAAGCTTCTTGTAATAATAACTATTTCCTTGATATAATATCATCTGGTAACTGTGAATTGATCCTTTGCAATCGTGGTTCCGACCATATTTTCTCCTTGATTCCATTTCTCACACAAGTTAAAGCACTTGTCTTCTACAGATCAATACATCTCCACAACCCCTATTTTGATCTTCCTTCGAGTATTACCCTTCAGTATCTCGAGAATATCAAAGAACTGTGTTGCTTCCTGTGAGTCTTCATCTAGCAATGCTTCTCACCGATTTCAGATTTCCCTCAGATTCCGAGTTATTAGTCACTCGAGAACACCGATAGGTGAATCGATTCCGCACTCCGATTTAACTCTAAGTATTTTTTGTTGCTTACGAGTTTAATAATCCTTAAGTCATTCCTAGCCTGATCGGCTAGATCATTATCGTGCTAAATTTTAACTGTGCTACCTGGTCCTTCTTCCCGGTGCACAATTTTTGACGATGAGCTAAGCTTACATCGATCTTCTCGTCATATCGTTTCGCCTTGAACAACAAGCTTGATTCCAAGTTTGTGTCGTATTTGTGGTTCCGATAAACCTTTACTTCACCATTACTTTTGCTTGATGTCGTCACTGTTTGAATGCATCCTCTTTGAAGCTCTCGACAAAATGTGTCCAATGCTATCACCTTGTTCACTTAATTGTGAAAATCCATGTTTATGGAGATCTCAAAGAATTGTTGCTGAGCCTATTGGCGACATCCTCATCTTTTCCTTGCTAAAATTGTATGACTTATTTATAAGTTGTTTCCGATGGATCCTTTGTGAATCCAAAGTCTGGCCTTTACCTGATGACCATGTCGATGCTATCCCGAAGCATGACTGTGGTACTCCGATCATCAACAGGAACATTCAAAGCACAATGCTAAATGTTTCCTGATCGATTATCCAAACACCATTGTATGGGTAACGCCATGAATTTCCTCGCCCCTTTACCATAGTGGTTAACTACATGCTGTCCTATCATGTATATCCTGCTCCGCTTGTTCTTGTGGAGGATATACTCCTAATACTTGTGTTTAAACACATTTTCCTTTCCATTGTTCTGATTAGACTAATAATCACATTTTTCCTTCCCATTGTTTTGTTTAACTTTTCTTGTAATCTAACTTATCTGAGCAGTTGCAGTCTTCCAGGTCAAAAAAAAACTTATCTGAGCAGTGATAATTCCCTGCTTATGTAAGCACCTCGGTGTACAACCCTGTCAAGTATAACCTTGTTACTATTGTTGATGACATTCCGATAACCATCGATGGACGAGAACTTAGCCTATTGGTCCGCCTCGTTCAATGAGTAGGAAAATGGTTCTCTTCGTCCCTCGCCCTTGGTGCCAATGTTGTTGCCAACATAACTAACTGGCTATCCTCTGACCGGCCTTGCTACCATGACCGCGCAAGAGGTCAGCGTCCTTCCTACCTTTAACCCACATGGTGGGCCCATAACCCACAGTTCCACAGGATCGAAACCCGACTCTCCTGTGCATCCCTGTTTCCAAAACTATTCCTCACACTTGGCTTCGGATGTAAATCATGAGCCACCTTCCTAGAGATGATCTATTCTGATTTTATACGCAATACTTATTCCCGTTACTTTGAACCCCTTTCACACCTTGTTTCAGGCAACAAACGATTGTCTATCCGCTTGAAACTTCTTACTGTACCTTCTTATTTGCTTTCAATGTCTTTCTTGAATTTCAACTCGAGGGATGCCTCTATTCCTCGTTCACTGAGATAGCCCCCAGGTACCTAACATGTGTTGAGCTCCGTCCTTCCCGAGTTTTTCCCCCCTTGTCTTTTCCGTAAGTACGATGGAGACCCTGAAGAAAGGATGATGGCTTCATCATGATGACCTGGAGAAGAGAAATAAATACATCAATGAAAAGGATCAACTACTTCGAGAAGAGCAACCAAGACCGAGAACACTCGCTAGAATTTTGTAACCAGGACCTCCCCCCTTTACTCCACCTCTAAAATCTCAGGACGAGATTTCTTGTAGTGGAGGAGATTTGTAACACCCGGATAATTAAGCTACAGTAATCCTCTGCTAATGATGCCATGTCACCACTGTTACTGTTGCTAATCTCGCTTAGGTTCAAAACTGATTCAAATTCACATTTAAAACAAAGTCCAAATTTAAAATTTTCAAATGTCAATGCTAAAAAGTACAAATTGTGACAAATATTTCATAGGTAATATTGGTGGTGGACCAACATTTTTATAAATTGTTTAAGTGCACAAAAATAAATAAAATAATAGCTGAAAACATTTATTAAATGCTTTTAATTAAATAAACAAATGCCAACTATTTAATTAATGTACCAAATTAATTATGGCAGTGGCCTATTTACTAAATACTAATTTAGGGGCTGGTGTTATATTTTATAAAACTAAAAATAAAAAGAAACTAAAAAGAAAACCAAAAAGTTTTAAAAAGAAAAACCAAATAGAAAAGAAAAGGGGCCCCCTTGTTCCCCTGGGCCACTAGGCCCAATTGGCGAGGCTAGCCCAACACCCCTTCATCCCCTTCCTCCCTGTTGACGCATCCCCCGTGGATGCAGAGCATCTGTCCACGGCGCCGATGGCCACGGGGCGGCCATCCGGCAGCTCCCCGACGCCTACAAGACCTGCCCCGCGGCGCCCCTAACCCTAGATCGCCTCCCCTCCCCGCTCTCGCCCCTCTCCCTCTCAATTTTCCTCGCGCCCGAGCTATTGTCACTGCGCTCATCGTTGTCTTCGTCGTCACTGTGTCCATCGGCCACCGTTCGCCGTTCCAAGGTCTCCAGGAGATGCGCCTCCGTCGTCCACTTCACCTGCGAGGGCAAGTTCGAGCTGAAGGCCCCGCTCGTCGCCATCGGACGTCGTCCTCAAGCCCGGCTGCCCCTGTTCGGCGGTGGATTCGTTGCGTCCCAACCTCCCCCGGCCTCCTCGACCTCGCCACCGACCCCCGCTGTGAGCCCTGGGCCGATTCCCCTCTTTTTCCCATCGACCCATCGCCGAAGCAGCCGCTGCCCGAGCTCGTGCTCACCCCCGTTCGTCGCGCTCCTGAACATCCGCGCCCACCCACATGAGTGCGCCCGCTCCTGCCCAACCCCGCGCGGCTACTGCCGCTGCCGTTGCCGCCTGCCGGCGATGCAGGCTGCGCTCCGCCGCGACCCTGCGCTGATGCCTCTGCTTCCGTAGTCGTTGTAGCTACTGCCCGCATCTGCTCGCCACCCCCTTCCCACGCATGTGCATTGCCGCTGCACTGCTGCACGCTCAGTCGGCCACCGCCCGCCGCCATCCGCGCCCGCCAGGTCCGCGCCCTGCTTCCACCGCGCGCCAGCGCTAGCCTCGCTTGCCTCGCTCGCTGGAACGAGCGCCCAGCCATGGCCCAAGGCCATCGCCACCTGGGTCGACCCCCCCTTTTAATTAGGCTAACCCCAATTAGTATTAACCACCCCCACTAATTAGTCACTGACAGCGGGCCCCGCAACCAGTTAGATTATTTTAAAACAATTTGTTAAAAGTATGTGACAATGACAACCGGGCCCCACTGGCACTGTTCATTGGTGGATTAGTCAACCTTTGACTTGATCAATTGGGCCCCATTGGCCCATTGTCGGCCTCAACAGCCACTTGCTGGGTAGACTTTCGGGTACCTCTAGCTTTTTCCCCATTTAATCTTTTTTGAATTAATAATATGCCTAAAAATCCATACAATGCAATAAACTTTGAAAATTCATATAAATTAATCTGTAACTCGGATGAAAATAATTTATATATGAAAGTTGCTCAAAAAAATATGATGATTCCGAATATGACCTCCGTTCGTCTGTCACATGCCCCTAGCATAGTGAGCATGGAACCGTCCCCTCTCAGTCGTCTGTCCGAAAAATGCAAACTTCGGGAAAACATTCCCGGATGTTTTCCCCCTTCACCTTTATTGTGTAGCACTGCGATAGGTCACTCCTAGCACTGTGTATTGCCATGCTATGCTTTGTGATGCTTTGTTTGCTTTATATTTATTGTTTCTTCACCCTCTTCTCTTCGGTAGACCCCGAGACCGCTGCCGATGCCACTGTGATCGACTACGTCGACGACGACCCTGTCTTCTCAGCAGAGCTTCCAGGCAAGCAAACCCACCCCCCTTGATCATTCCGATATCGCCCATTCCATTCTCTCTCATGCTTGCATTAGATTTTGCTACTGTACTTGATTGCTCCTATTCTGATGCATAGCCTGCTTTTGTAACCTGCTCTTTTACCTTACTGATACGTCTCCAACATATCTATAATTTTTTATTGTTCCATGCTGTTATATTATCATTCTTGGATGTTTTACAATCATTTTATAGCAACTTTATATCATTTTTTGGGACTAACCTATTGACATAGTGCCCAGTGCCAGTTGCTGTTTTTTGCTTGTTTTTTACTTCGCAAAAAATCAATACCAAACGGAGTCCAAACACAGCGAAACTTTTTGGAGAATTTTTTTGGACCAGAAGACACACGATGGGCCAAGCATGTACCAAAGGGGGGCTCCGAGGGGAGCACCACCCACCTGGGCGCGCTTGGGGGCCTAGGCCCAGGCGCGCCCTGGTGGGTTGTGCCCACCTCGACCGCCTCCCGCACCACCTCTTTGCTCTATAAATATCCCAAAAATCCAAAAACCCAAGGGGAGTCGACGAAACACAATTCCAGCCGCCGCAAGTTCCAGAAACCACAGATCCAATCTAGACACCATCACGGAGGGGTTCAACATCCTCATTGGTGCCACTCCGATGATGCGTGAGTAGTTCATTGTAGACCTACGGGTCCGTAGTTAGTAGCTAGATGGCTTCCTCTCTCTCTCTTTTGATTCTCAATACAATGGTCTCTTGGAGACCTATTTGATGTAACTCTTTTTACGGTGTGTTTGTTGGGATCCGATGAACTTTGAGTTTATGATCAGATCTATATTTTTATCAATGAAAGTTATTTGAGTTTCTTTGATCTCTTATATGCATCATTACTTATAGCCTCGTATTTCTTCTTCGAATCTTTGGTTTAGTTAGGCCGACTAGATCGATTTTTCTTGCCATGGGAAGAGGTGATGTGATGGGTTCGATCTTACGGTGCCCAATCCCCGTGACAGAAGGGGACATGACACGTATGTATTGTTGCTATTAAGGATAACAAGATGGGGTCTATTCCTACATGAATAGATCTTCTCTACATCATGTCATCGTTCTTATTGCATTACTCCATTTCTCCATGAACTTAATACACTAGATGCATGCTGGATAGCGGTCGATGTGTGGAGTAATAGTAGTAGATGCAGGCAGGAGTCGGTCTACTAATCTTGGACATGATGCCTATATAATGATCATTGCCTTGATATCGTCATAATTATTTGAAGTTCTATCAATTGCCCAAGAGTAATTTGTTTACCCGCCGTATGCTATTTTTCTCGAGAGAAGCCACTAGTGAAATCTACGCCCCCCGGGTCTCTTCCTTATCATATTTACCTTCGAGATCTATTTTTATTTGCTTTTATTTTCAGATCTATTATTCCAAAAACCCAGAAATACCTTGCTGCACTTTTTATTTACTTCTTTTATTTCGCGTTTATTCGAGATCTATTTATCCAACCTATCATAATTTTTCTCCCGTCAACTCAACAATTTCTGGCACCGTTACCCGAAAGGGATTGACAACCCATTTAACACGTCGGGTTGCAAGTATTTGTTCTTTGTGTGCAGGTACCGTTTACATAGTGTTGCTTGGTTCTCCGACTGGATTGATACCTTGGTTTCATAACTGAGGGAAATACCTACCGTAGTTGTGCTGCATCATCCCTTCCTCTTTGGGGAAATACCGACGTATTTCAAGCGACAACAAAAGGAATTTCTGGCGTCGTTGCAGGGGAGGATCAAGTCAAGATAGTCTCCTAGCCACGTGCAAATTTCTGGCGCCGTTGCCGGGGAGACATCATCAACATCTATCAGGTTCCTAATCACAAATCTCATCTGCTTGCAATTTACATTATTTGCCATTTGCCTCTCGTTTTCTTCTCCCCCACTTAACAAAAATTTGCCGATTTGTTCGCCCTCTTTTTCGTTCGCCGTTTTCTCATCAGATATATCTTTTTGCTTGCAATCATGAGTGATTTTGGTATGGCAGAAACAGATGATGGCCTAACTCCTAAAATTGGATGCTCTGGCAATCTGGATGCTAAAACTATTGTTTTGGGGCAAGGGAATGTTATGGGAAAAGAACATATCCAAGAATTTTTCAATTGTGTTGGAAATTTAAGTCTTGACGATGCTCCTATACTTAAAAGGACTAAAACTTATGCGGAGGCTATTTCAGCACTAGTTTCGAAACTTGAAAATAAATTTATCCATACCCATCCTACCTTGCAAAGATTGTTTTATGAGCTACCCGTTATAAAGAATTCCAAAGCTAAAAAGTTGGCCACCCTTGTTCTTATGAATGAATTTGATTACATAATACGGGAAGCTAGGGAAATTTTTGACTTGTATGGTGTGAATCGTGAAAAAACGGTTATAGATGAGATTCCTTATAATAGTGATTATGTGTTAAGACATTTGCTTGGGGATAATCAAATCTTTGATGAGAATCTTAAAAAGGAAATCCCTGTTTTAGATATAATCCAACAAGTTTTCAATGATGTTAATCAACACTATTCTTGGATTGTTGCCGGAAATCAAAGAGGATATGATGATAGGCAACTTGATAGTGCTAAAGTTTCTATGGATAATGTGTTCTATGTTGTTTTTGCAAAACCTCCTGACAAAAACACTTCTAAGGAAAGTGAAACTAAAGACAACAACACTTAGATCTATGCATTATGCCTAGCTAGGGGCGTAAAACGATAGCGCTTGTTGGGAGGCAACCCAATGAATACAATTTATTTTTGCCTTTTTCTTTCTGTTCTTGAGTGTTTGCATAATTATGCTACTGTTATAATTGTGTTTTTTTAGGTTTTAATTAGTGTTTGTTCCAAGTAAAGCCTTTGGGATAGCTTTGATGATAATTGATTTGATCTTGTTGGAAAACAGAAACTTTTGTGCCCAGTAAAATAATTGTCAAAAATAACAGAAGCGACGAAAAATTCTGAATTTTTTACACCAGATTTATATACAAATTGCCTATTCTGTACTAATTTTTCAGAATATTTGGAATTACAGAAGTATAAGAACAATTCGTATCTTTACAGACTGTTCTGTTTTTGACAGATTATGTTTTCTTTGCATTGTGTTCTTATTTTGATGAATCTATGGTTTGTATCGGGGGGTATAAGCCATGGTAAAGTTAGAATACAGTAGATATAATGCAATAAATAAATTTGAATGGGTTTTCTACAGTACTTAAAGTAAAGATTAGTTTTCTTATACTAATAGATCTCACGAAGGTTTGTTAAGTTTTGTGTGATTGAAGTTTTCAAGTTTTGGGTGAGATCACGATGGATGAAGGAATAAGGAGTAAGAAGAGCCTAAGCTTGGGGATGCCCCATGGCATCCCAAACCACTATCCAAAGAGAAACAAGCAACTAAGCTTGGGGATGCCCCCGAGTGGCATCCCCTCTTTCTTCTAACAACCATCGGTATTTTACTTGGAGCTATATTTTTATTCGTCACATATCATGAGTTTTGCTTGGAGCGTTTTGTATTATATGAGTCTTTGCTTGTTTTGCCTTTTATTTTGTGTCATCTATCCTTGCTGGACACACCTATTTGGGAGAGCCAAAATTATAATATGATTTGTTAGAATTGCTCTATGTGCTTCACTTAAATTCTTTGAGCTATGGAATTGCTCTAGTGCTTCACTTATATCTTTTTGAGCATGGTGTGCTTTAGTATTTTTTAAGAAATGCTCTCTTGATTCACTTAGATTTATATGAGAGTTAGTATTTTTTTAAGAGATTCTCTCATGCTTCACTTAAATTATTCTATGAGAAGAATTTTTTTTATGCTCATGTTCTTCACTTAGATTTGTTTGAGCTATCAAAAGCAACATATGAAATTAGTCCCAAAGTGATAGATAGTCAAGAGGGATATAATAAAAACTTTCATGAAGATCATTGGACAAAATAAACTTGATTCTTTGTAATAGTTTTGCGGTATGATGATATAATATGTGAGTCATGTTGATGAGTAATTGTGCTTTAGCAAGAATATTGGTGTTAAGGTTTGTGATTCCCTATGCAAGCACGAAAGTCAATAGTTATGCAATGAAATTAGATCCTACTTGTGGTGCATTATTCGGTGTTAGTTATGCTTAATGCTTGCTTATGAGATTTTTCGTTTCTTGGTTGGATGCTTCTCAATCTTTCTGCTAGCCTTCACTTGTACTAAGTAGGAATACTACTTGTGCATCCAATATCCTTAAACCCAGTTGTGCCACATGAGTCCACTATACCTACCTATATGCGGTATTTCCGTGCCGTTCTAAGCAAATTTGTATGTGCCATCTTGATGACCCACAAGTATAGGGGATCTATCGTAGTCCTTTCGATAAGTAAGAGTGTCGAACCCAACGAGGAGCAGAAGGAAATGACAAGTGGTTTTCAGCAAAGTATTCTCTGCAAGCACTGAAATTATCGGTAACAGATAGTTTTGTGATAAAATAAGTCGTAACGGGTAATGAGTAACAAGTGTAACTAAAGTGCAGCAAGGCGGCCCAATCCTTTTTATAGCAAAGGACAAGCCTGGACGAACTCTTATATAAAGCAAAGCGCTCCCGAGGACACATGGGAATTACTGTCAAGCAAGTTTTCATCATGCTCATATGATTCGCGTTCGTTACTTTGATAATTTGATATGTGGGTGGACCGGTGCTTGGGTGCTGTCCTTACTTGGACAAGCCTCCCACTTATGATTAACCCCTCTCGCAAGCATCCGCAACTACGAAAGAAGAATTAAGATAAATCTAACCATAGCATGAAACATATGGATCAAAATCAGCCCCTTACGAAGCAACACATAAACTAGGGTTTAAGCTTCTGTCACTCTAGCAACCCATCATCTACTTATTACTTCCCAATGCCTTCCCCTAGGCCCAAATTATGGTGAAGTGTCATGTAGTCGACGTTCACATAACACCACTAGAGGAAAGACAACATACATCTCATCAAAGTATTGAACAAATACCAAATTCACATGATTACTTATAACAAGACTTCTCCCATGTCCTCAGGAACAAACGTAACTACTCACAAAACATATTCATGTTCATAATCAGAGGAGTATTAATTATCATTAAGGATCTGAACATATGATCTTCCACCGAATAAACCAACTAGCATCAACTACAAGGAGTAATCAACACTACTAGCAACCCACAAGTACCAATCTGAGGTTTTGAGGCAAAGATCGGATACAAGAGATGAACTAGGGTTTGGAGAGGAGATGGTGTTAGTGAATATGTTGATGGAGATTGACCCCCTCTCGATGAGAGGATCGTTGGTGATGACGATGGCTTCGATTTCCCCCTCCCGGAGGGAAGTTTCCCCGGTAGAACAGCTTCGCCGGAGCCCTAGATTGGTTCTACCCAAGTTCCGCCTCGAGACGGCGCTTCGTCCCGAAAGCTTCCTTCTAATTTTTTCCAGGTCAAAAGACATCATATAGCAGAAGATGGGCACCGGGGGCCTGACAGGTGGCCCACAAGCCAGGGAGGCGCCCCCCCCACCCTTTGTGGTCACCTGGTGGGTCCCCTCTGGTATTTTCTTCGCCCAATATTTTTTATATATTCCAAAATAATTCTTCGTAAATTTTCAGGACTTTTGGAGTTGTGCAGAATAGGTCTCTCAAATTTGCACCCTTTCCGGTCCAGAATTCCAGCTATCGGCATTCTCCCTCTTCATGTAAACCTTGTAAAATAAGAGAGAAAAGGCATAAGTATTGTACTATAATGTGTAATAACAGCCCATAATGCAATAAATATCAATATAAAAGCATGATGCAAAATGGACGTATCAACTCCCCCAAGCTTAGACCTCGCTTGTCCTCAAGCGAAAGCCGAAATCGATAAATATGTCCACATGTTTAGAGATAGAGGTGTCGATAAAATAAAATACGGACATGAGGGCATCATGATCATCTTTAAAACTGCAATATATATTGACATATATAATTTCTCATGCTAAAGTGACAGTTCATTCACAAGGTAAAGTATGAATCAGAAACTTTATTGAAAACTAACAAACTATGATCTCAGTCATTGAAGCAATTGCAATTTATCATAACATCGGAAAGAGTCAATGTAAGAGCTTTTGTATAGCAAGTCCACATACTCAACCATCTCTTAGTCTTCCGTAATTGCTAACACTCACGCGACACTTATGAGTTCAAAGCCTCAGTAGGACACAGAGAAAGATAGGGGCTTATAGTTTCGCCTCCCAACCTTTTACCTCAAGGGTAATGTCAACAATAATAGCTTATGAATATCTCCATCCGAGTGGATATATATATATATATATATATATATATTTGGATCTCCTCCCAACATAAAGTGCTTGCCAAAAGGAAAAAGTGTAAAAAGGAATAGGTGGAGATCACCATGACTCGTGTATAAGGGTAGAAGGTAAAAGTAAAAGATAGGCTCTTCGCAGAGGGAAGCATAGGTTGTCATGCGATTTGGTTGGATGCACAAAATCTTAACGCAAAAGAACGTCACTTTATATTGCCGCTTGTGATAAAGAACTTTATTATGCAGTCCATCGCTTTTATTTCTTCCATATCACAAGTTCGTATGAAGCTTATTTTCTTCACACTAAAAGATCATACATATTTAGAGAGCAATTTTTATTGCTTGCACCGATGACAACTTACTTGAAGGATCTTACTCAATCCATAGGTAGGTATGGTGGACTCTCATGGCAAAACTGGGTTAAGGGATGTTTGGATGCACAAGTAGTATCTCTACGTGGTGCAAAAGATTTGGCTAGCAAGGGGTGAGAAGCAAGCTCAACATGTTGGAGGATCCATAATAATATAACTTCTATTCGGATATAAAGAAACATAACCCATTACGCTGTCTTTCTTATCCAACATCAACTCTTTAGCATATAATATTTTAATGAGTGCTCACAATCACAAAATATGTCCAAGATAGTATATTTATGTGTGAGACCTCTCTTTCTTTATTACTTCCTATTAATTGCAACAATGACCAAAACTATGTTTGTCAACTAACAACAAGTTTTATTCATCATACTCTTTATGTGTGAAGTCATCACTATCCATAAGATCATTATATAGTCTTTTTACTTCTTTTATTTTATTTTTTTCTCAAGATCATAGCAAGAAAGCGAAGCCCTCAACTCAAAACTACTATTTATTATATAACTCTCGGACTCGATTACATAGAGGGAACATAAAGCAAAACTCAAGGCTAGATCATAGTAAAAACTTTGTTCTACTAAACTAGGATATAACCAAAAGGATCGAACTAAGAAAAACGATAAAGGTAAAGATGTGATGGTGATACGATACCGGGGCACCTCCCCCAAGCTTGGCACAAGCCAAGGGGAGTGCCCATACCCATGTATTTAGATCTCTTTCTTCGGAGGTGTTGATGTGATATTCTTGGTGATGATGCCCCTTAGGATGCGATTCTCCTCCTCGAGCTTATTATTTTGCTTCTTAAGATCCATTATTTCCTTGCGAAGTTTACCCGTGACGCTAGAGCTCCAATCACCCATGGATGTTTCCTAGCTGCGGGGAAAAAGCAACACTCTTTTTCATATTTTCATAAGAGAGAAATCTAGCATCGGGAGGAATGACCGAATTCGGTATTGCTGAGCTCTGAAGTTCCTCCAGCATGGCTCCAGGTTGAAGGCGAGAGGTAGCTTCTTGGTCCTCCTCCATGGCATCCACCCTTTCAAGTCAGCCTCCATTTCTTCCTCCGTTGACTGCCCGAAGTGGTCAGCTTCGCTGTATGCTCTTGGGCCCGATGTCGGATGAGAGACACGACTCTCCCCGACCGACTCTTGCGAAGACATCTTGCTCTAAATCTGCTGCAGAAACAGCTCAAAACAAAAATAGGAGATATTGTCGTGGTACGATGGTCAAAACCTTCGAGAGATTATATAATGAATTTTTACCGACCAAAAGGAGTATACCACAAGAAAATGAAGTCCGGAGGGCACACGAGGTGGCCACAAGGTAGGGAGGCGCGCCCCTGGCCTTGCCGCCTCCGCGTGCACTTTTTGGACTACTTTTAATTTTCCTAATTTTTTAAATATTCCAAAACGGAGTAAAATTGCTATTGGAAAAGTTTTGGAGTCGGTTTACTTACCGTACCACATACCTATTCCTTTTCGAAGTCTGAAACGTTCTGGTAGGTCTCCCTTATGTACTCCTCCGGGGTTATGATATTAATAATATTGGTTTCAACATTTATGGGAGTACCTAAGATATAATGTTTGATTCTTTGCCCGTTTACCACCTTCAGATTATTGCCTTCGGTGTTGTTGATTTTTATGGCACCGGAACGATAAACTTCCTCAACAATGTAAGGCCCTTCCCATTTAGAGAGAAGCTTTCCTGCAAAAAATCTTAAACGAGAATTGTATAGCAAGACATGGTCACCTACATTAAATTCACGCCTTTGTATTCTTTTGTCATGCCATCTTTTAACTTTTTCTTTAAACAACTTGGCGTTCTCATAGGCTTGGGTTCTCCATTCATCAAGTGAGCTAATGTCAAATAACCTCTTCTCACCAGCAAGTTTGAAATCATAGTTGAGCTCTTTAATTGCCCAATAAGCTTTATGTTCTAGTTCTAGAGGTAAGTGACATGCTTTTCCATAAACCATTTTATACGGAGACATACCCATAGGGTTTTTATAAGCAGTTCTATAAGCCCATAATGCATCATCAAGTTTCGTAGACCAATTTTTCTAGATCTATTAATAGTCTTTTGCAAGATCAATTTAATTTCTCCATTGCTCAATTCTACTTGACCACTAGACTGAGGATGATACGGAGATGCAATTCTATGGTTGAAATCATATTTAGCAAGCAATTTACGGAAAGCACCATGAATAAAGTGTGAACCACCATCGGTCATTAAATATCTAGGGACTCCAAACCTCGGGAAAATAACTTCTTTAAGCATTTTAATAGAAGTGTTATGATCAGCACTACTAGTTCGAATAGCTTCTACCCACTTAGTAACATAATCAACAGCAACTAAAATATGTGTATACTCATTAGAGGAAGGAAAAGGTCCCATATAATCAAAACCCCAAACATCAAATGGTTCAATAACAAGTGAATAATTCATAGGCATTTCCTGGCGTCTACTAATATTACCAATTCTTTGACATTCATCACAAGACAAAACAAACTTACGAGCATCCTTGAAGAGAGTAGGCCAATAAAAACCATATTGTAATACCTTGTGTGCAGTTCTATCTCCAGCATGGTGTCCTCCGTAGGCCTCAGAGTGACACTTGCGTAGGATCTGTTCATGTTCATGCTCAGGTACACAACATCTAACAACGCCATCTACTCCTTCTTTATAGAGATGTGGGTCATCCCAGAAGTAATGTCTTAAATCATAGAAAAACTTTTTCTTTTGTTGGTATGTGAAGCTAGGTGGTATAAATTTAGCAACAATGTAATTAGCATAATCAGCATACCATGGAGCATTACGTGAAGCATTTATGACAGCTAGTTGTTCATCAGGAAAGCTATCATCAATAGGTAGCGGGTCATCAAGAACATTCTCTAACCTAGACAAGTTATCTGCTACGGGGTTCTCAGCACCCTTTCTACCAATAATATGCAAATCAAATTTTTCTAGCAAGAGAACCCATCTAATAAGTCTAGGTTTAGCATCTTTCTTTTCCATAAGGTATTTGATAGCAGCATGATCAGTGTGAACAGTAACTTTGGAATCAACAATATAAGATCTGAACTTATCACAAGCAAACACGACTGCTAAAAATTCTTTTTCAGTAGTAGCATAATTTCTCTGAGCACTGTCTAGAGTTTTACTAGCATAATGGATAGCATTTAATTTCTTATCAACTCTTTGTCCTAGAACAGCACCAACAACATAATCACTAGCATCACACATAATTTCAAAGGGTAGGTTCCAATCAGGTGGTTGAACAATAGGTGCAGAAATCAAGGCTTTCTTAAGTATTTCAAATGCTTCTACACAATCATCATAAAAAAAATGGGACATCTTTTTACAAGAGATTAGTGAGAGGCCTAGAAATTTTAGAGAAGTCTTTAATAAATCTCCTATAGAAACCATCATGACCAAGGAAACTTCTTATACCTTTGATATCTGTAGGACACGGCATTTTTTCAATAGCATCAACTTTAGCTTTATCAATTTCAATACCTCTTTCGGAGATTTTATGCCCCAAGACAATACCTTCATTAACCATACAGTGGCACTTCTCCCAATTCAAGACAAAATTAGTTTCTTCGCATCTCTGCAAAACTCGATCAAGGTTGCTTAAGCAATCATCAAAAGAAGTTCCGTAAACGGTGAAATCATCCATGAAAACCTCAGCAATCTTTTCACAAAAGTCAGAGAATATAGCAGACATGCATCTTTGAAAGGTAGCAGGTGCATCACATAAACCAAAAGTCATACATCTATAAGCAAAGGTACCAAAAGGGCATGTAAAAGTAGTTTTTTCTTGATCCTCTTGTGACACAGGTATTTGAGAAAAACCAAAATAACCATCTAGAAAGCAAAAGTGTGTATGTTTGGATAGTCTTTCTAGCATTTGATCAATAAAAGGTAGAGGGTAATGGTCTTTCCTAGTAGCTTTGTTTAATTTTCTAAAATCAATTACCATTCTATAACCTATAACAATTCTTTGTGGGATCAATTCATTTTTATCATTAGGAACAACGGTAATACCTCCCTTCTTAGGGACACAATGAACAGGACTTACCCATCTACTGTCAGCAATAGGATAAATTATACCAGCTTCCAGAAGCTTTAATATTTCATTTCTTACCACTTCTTTCATCTTAGGATTTAACCATCGTTGGTGATCAACAACAGGTTTAGCATCAGGCTCCATATTAATTTTGTGCTGACATAGAGTGGGACTAATGCCCTTAAGATCATCAAGAGTATATCCAATAGCGGCATGATGCTTCCTCAGAGTTTTCAATAATTTCTTTTCTTCATGCTCTGAAAGGTTAGCACTAATAATAACATGATATATCTTCTTTTCATCAAGATAAGCATATTTCAGAGTATCAGGTAATTGTTTAAGCTCGAACACGGGATCACCCTTGGGTGGAGGAGGATCCCTAAGAATCTCAACAGGCAAGTTGTGTGTTCAAAACCGGCGTCTGTTTAAAGAATATTTCATCTATTTCCCTTCTTTCATTCATAAACATATCATTTTCATTGTCTAGTAAATATTGCTCTAAAGGATCAGTAGGAGGCACAGCAATAGAAGCAAGACCAATGATTTCATCTTTACTAGGTAATTCTTTTTCATGGGGGTGTCTACCAAATTTGGAGAAATTAAACTCATGAGACACATCCCCAAAACTTACAGTAACTGTTTCTTTCTCGCAATCTATCTTAGCATTAACAGTGTTCAAGAAAGGTCTACCAAATATAATGGGACAAAAATCATCTTGTGGGGAACCAAGAACAAGAAAATCAGTAGGGTATTTTATTTTTTCACACAAGACTTCAACATCTCTAACAATCCCAATCGGTGATATAGTATCTCTAGTAGCAAGCTTAATAGTAACATCAATTTCTTCTATTTCAGCAGGTGCAATATCATTCATAATTTCTTGATATAGGGTAAAGGGAATTGCACTCACACTAGCACCCAAATCACATAAGCCATGATAACAATGATCTCCTATTTTAATAGAAACAACAGGCATGACGACAACAGGTCTATGTTTGTCTTTATCATCAGGTCTAGCAATTCTAGCAGCTTCATCACAGAAGTAAATAACATGCCCATCAATATTATCGACCAAGAGATCTTTAACCATAGCAATACTAGGTTCAACTTTAATTTGTTCAGGGGGTTTAGGTGTTCTAGTATAACTCTTACGAACCACAGTTGAAGCTTTAGCATGATCCTTTATTCTAACAGGGAAAGGTGGTTTCTCGATGTAAGAAGTAGGAACAACAGGATCAACATCATAAGTAATAGTTTCTTCTTCAACTTTAATAGGTTCTACTACTTTCACTTCAATGGGAGGATGATATTTAAACCACTTCTCCTTAGGGAGATCAACATGAGTAGCAAATGATTCACAGAAAGAAGCTACTATCTCAGAGTCAAGTCCATATTTAGTGCTAAATTCATGAAAAGCATCGGTATCCATAAAAGATTTAACACAATCAAACTTAAGGTTTATACCTGACTCCTTACCTTCGTCGAGTTCCCAATCTTCAGAGTTGCGTTTAATTCTTTCCAATAAATCCCATTTGAATTCAATAGTATTCTTCATAAAAGAACCAGTACAAGAAATATCGAGCATGGATTGATCATTACGAGAAAGCCGAGCATAAAAATTCTGAATAATAATTTCTCTTGAGAGCTCATGATTGGGGCATGAATATAACATTGACTTAAGCCTCCCCCAAGCTTGAGCGATACTTTCTCCTTCACGAGGCCAAAAATTATAAATATAATTCCGACCACGATGAACCAGATGCATAGGATAAAACTTCTGATGAAATTCCAATTTCAATCGGTTGTAGTCCCATGATCCAAAATCGTCACATAGCCTATACCATGTCAATGCCTTCTCCTTCAAAGATAAAGGGAAGACCTTCTTCTTGACCTCATCCTCGGGCAAACCTGCAAGCTTAAATAATCCACAAACTTCATCCACATAGATTAGATGCATATCAGGATGTAGTGTTCCATCTCCTGCATAAGGATTAGCCAGTAGTTTCTCTATCATACCCAATGGAATTTCATAATAAATATTTTCAGTAGGTTGAGGAGTAACTCTTTGTTCTTCCGGTCGGGGTGAAGATACCCCGAACAAACCCCTCAAAGGATTATTTTCCATAGTGACAAGTGACAGTAAATTTCAGCACACTATATACATTTTTCCTTACCAAATTCCACTTACCAAAGGCGCTTCACTCCCCAGTAACGGCGCCAGAAAAGAGTCTTGATGACCCACAAGTATAGGGGATCTATCGTAGTCCTTTCGATAAGTAAGAGTGTCGAACCCAACGAGCAGAAGGAAATGACAAGCGGTTTTCGGCAAGGTATTCTCTGCAAGCACTGAAATTATCGGTAACAGATAGTTTTGTGATAAAATAATTCATAACGGGTAGCGAGTAACAAGTGTAACTAAAAGTTTAGCAAGGTAGCCCAATCCTTTTTATAGCAAAGGGCAAGCCTGGACGAACTCTTATATAAAGCAAAGCGCTCCCGAGGACACATGGGAATTACTGTCAAGCTAGTTTTCATCATGCTCATATGATTCGTGTTCGTTACTTTGATAATTTGATATGTGGGTGGACCAGTGCTTGGGTGCTGTCCTTACTTGGACAAGCCTCCAACTTATGATTAACCCCTCTCGCAAGCATCCGCAACTACGAAAGAAGAATTAAGATAAATCTAACCATAGCATGAAATATATGGATCCAAATCAGGCCCTTACGAAGCAACGCATAAACTAGGGTTTAAGCTTCTGTCACTCTAGCAACCCATCATCTACTTATTACTTCCCAATGCCTTCCCCTAGGCCCAAATCATGGTGAAGTGTCATGTAGTCGACATTCACATAACACCACTAGAGGAAAGACAATATACATCTCATCAAAATATCGAACGAATACCAAATTCACATGATTACTTATAACAAGACTTCTCCCATGTCCTCAGGAACAAACGTAACTACTCACAAAACATATTCATGTTCATAATCAGAGGAGTATTAATTATCATTAAGGATCTGAACATATGATCTTCCATCGAATAAACCAACTAGCAACAACTACAAGGAGTAATCAACACTACTAGCAACCCACATGTACCAATCTGAGGTTTTGAGGCAAAGATCGGATACAAGAGATGAACTAGGGTTTGGAGAGGAGATGATGCTGGTGAAGATGTTGATGGAGATTGACCCCCTCTCGATGAGAGGATCGTTGGTGATGATGATGGCTTCGATTTCCCCCTCCCGGAGGAAAGTTTCCCCGGCAGAACAGCTCCGCCAAAGCCCTAGATTGGTTCTACCCAAGTTTCGCCTCGAGACGGCGGTGCTTCGTCCCGAAAGCTTCCTTCTGATTTTTTCCAGGTCAAAAGACATCATATAGCAGAAAATGGGCACCGGGTGCCTGACAGGTGGCCCACAAGCCAGGGAGGCGCGCCCAGGGGGGTAGGGCGCGCCCCCACCCTTGTGGTACCCTGGTGGGTCCCCTCTGGTATTTTATTCACCTAATATTTTTTATATATTCCAAAATAATTCTCCGTAAATTTTCAGGACTTTTGGAGCTGTGCAGAATAGGTCTCTCAGATTTGCACCCTTTCCGGTCCAGAATTCCAGCTGCCGGCATTCTCCCTCTTCATGTAAACCTTGTAAAATAAGAGAGAAAAGGCATAAGTATTGTACTATAATGTGTAATAATAGCCCATAATGCAATAAATATCAATATAAAAGCATGATGCAAAATGGACGTATCACATCTCTAATCTTCAAAATAAAATTCCTTTTTTGTGTGCTCGTACCGCTCATGAAACGGTTGGGGGTGGCTGATATTTTTCCATGCTAGATATGTTATTCTCAAGATGAGTGTTTATTCACTTGTCATTGCACGAGAGTACGGCAAAGGTATTAGGGATGCCCAGTCCCGAAATGAAAAATGAATTTACTTTATGTTGTCAAATAATAAATTCCTTGGAAAGTGTTGGTATGGACGGTACCCGTGGATACGGCTAGCCGTGGAATGTGAAAGTATGGTGGAAAAAATAATAAACTTTATTTTCTGTTTGGGAACCGCCTATGATATATCTAGCATGGAAAGTATTGGGAACTACTCGATCGTTTTCGTTGGGAAAGGCATGCCGCCCAAAATGTTTTATCTCTATCTTTTTCCGCTTTGAGCTCTGGCACCTCTACAAATCCCTACTTCCCTCTGCGAAGGGCCTTTCTATTTACTTTATGCAATTTTTATTTTTACTTGAGTCTCCATCCTCTCTTATAAAGCACCAATTAAGGGGCACTATGATCGTACTTGAGCATTGGGTGTAGCTAATATGCGAGTGTGTTTCATGAATAGATCAATGATTGAGCATAATGGGCTAGGGATAACTTGCTTTAGTGTTGATATTTTGAAAGACATGGTTGCTTGTTGATATGCTTGAGTATTGAAATCTTCATGTCAAAACTAGACTATTGCTTTGAATCATTTAAAAGTCCAAGTGTCCATGCTACAAAAGAAAAGAATATGTGATGAACATGTTAGGCAGCATTCCACATCAAAAATTCTATTTTTATCATTTACCTACTCGAGGACGAGCAGGAATTAAGCTTGGGGATGCTGATACGTCTCCAATGTATCTATAATTTTTTATTGTTCCATGTTGTTATATATCATTCTTGGATGTTTTACAATCATTTTATAGCAATTTTATATCATTTTTTGGGACTAACCTATTGACATAGTGCCCAGTGCCAGTTGCTATTTTTTGCTTGTTTTTTACTTCGCAGAAAATCAATACCAAACGGAGTCCAAACGCAGCGAAACTTTTTGGAGAATTTTTTTGGACCAGAAGACACACGATGGGCCAAGGAAGTACCAAAGGGGGGCTCCGAGGGGAGCACAACCCACCTGGGCGCGCCTGAGGGCCCAGGCCCAGGCGCGCCCTGGTGGGTTGTGCCCACCTCGGCCGCCTCCCGCACCGCCTCTTTACTCTATAAATACCCCAAAAATCAAAAAACCCTAGGGGAGTCGACGAAACACAATTCCAGCCACCGCAAGTTCCAGAAACCACAGATCCAATCTAGACACCATCACGGAGGGGTTCATCATCCTCATTTGTGCCTCTCCGATGATGCGTGAGTAGTTCATTGTAGACCTACGGGTCCGTAGTTAGTAGCTAGATGGCTTCCTCTCTCTCTTTTGATTCTCAATACAATGGTCTCTTGGCGATCTATTTGATGTAACTCTTTTTGCGGTGTGCTTGTTGGGATCCGATGAACTTTGAGTTAATGATCAGATCTATATTTTTATCCATGAAAGTTATTTGAGTTTATTTGATCTCTTATATGCATGATTACTTATAGCCTCGTATTTCTTCTTCGAATCTTTGGTTTAGTTAGGCCGACTAGATCGATTTTTCTTGCCATGGGAAGAGGTGCTTTGTGATGGGTTTTATCTTACGGTGCTCAATCCCAGTTACAGAAGGGGACATGACACGTATGTATCATTGCTTTAAGGATAACAAGATGGGGTCTATTCCTACATGAATAGATCTTGTCTACATCATGTCATCGTTCTTATTGCATTACTCTGTTTCTCCATGAACTTAATACACTAGATGCATGCTGGATAGCGGTCGATGTGTGGAGTAATAGTAGTAGATGCAGGCAGGAGTCGGTCTACTAATCTTGGACGTGATGCCTATATAATGATCATTGCCTGGATATCGTCATAAATATTTGAAGTTCTATCAATTGCCCAACAGTAATTTGTTTACCCGCCGTATGCTATTTTTCTCGAGAGAAGCCACTAGTGAAATCTACGGCCCCGGGTCTCTTCCTTATCATATTTGCCTTCAAGATCTATTTTTATTTGATTTTATTTCCAGATCTATTATTCCAAAAACCCAAAAATACCTTGCTGCACTTTTTATTTACTTCTTTTTATTTCGCGTTTATTCGAGATCTATTTATCCAATCTATCATAATTTTTCTCCCGTCAACTCGACAATTTCTGGCACCGTTACCCGAAAGGGATTGACAACCACTTTAACACGTCAGGTTGCAAGTGTTTGTTCTTTGTGTGCAGGTACCGTTTACATAGTGTTGCTTGGTTCTCCTACTGGATTGATACCTTGGTTGCAAAAAATTTCAACATTTTATCACATTCTGACTTTTCTGGAGAATTTTTTGCAACAGCGATAAACTTTCTGTTTTGAAACAGCAACTCATATACTTGCAAAATAAGCATGGTGAAGGCTATCCATGCCACTTTTATTGAAGTAAGAGATGCAAAATATTATTGTAAATAACAGCAAGAAAATCCTAATAAAATAATATGATGCTCCAAGCAAAACACATATCATGTGACGAATGAAAATGTAGCTCCAAGTGAGGTTACCGATAATGTTGGAGACGAAAGAGGGGATGCCTTCCGGGGCATCCCCAAGCTTAGTTGCTTGGATATTCCTTGAATATTACCTTGGGATTCCTTGGGCATCCACAAGCTTAGGGTCTTGTCACTCCTTATTCTCCTCATATCGATATCTCACCCAAAAGTTGAAAACTTCAATCACACAAAACTTAACGGAACTTCGTGAGATGGGTTAGTATGGTAAAGACAAATCATTCACTTTGGTACTGTCAAGATAAGATTCATAATTGTTCTCACACAATTCCTACTGTACTCTACAATTTCCACAATTTATATTAAGCAATATAAGCGATAGAAACCATAAAACAAACAAACTATGCATTGAAAACAGAATCTGTCAAAAACAGAACAACACATAAAGATCTGAATTAAGGGCATACTTCTGTAACTCCAAAAATTCTGAAAATTTGCGAAAACGTAGTAAATTTGTAAGCCCATCAACTGTACAAAATTCAGAATTTTTATACGCTCTAGTGAATTTAAAAAATTCTGTTACTGGGCGCAAAAGTTTCTGTTTTTGCACAGAATCAAGTCAACTATCATCCACACCATCCCAAAGGCTTTACTTGGCACTTTATTGAAATAAAAGTTATAAAACATGATTACTACAGTATCCTAATCATGTGAACACACAAAAACAGTAGGTAAAAGTATTGGGTTGTCTCCCAACAAGCGCTTTTCTTTAATGCCTTTTTAGCTAGGCATGATGATTTCAATGATGCTCATATAAAAGATAAGAATTGAAACACAAAAAGAGCATCATGAAGCATATGACTAGCACATTTAAGTCTAACCCACTTCCTATGCATAGGGATTTTGTAAGAAAATAACTTATGGGAACAAGAATCAACTAACATAGGAAGGCAAAACAAGCAAAACTTCAAGATTTTTAACACATAGAGAGGAAACATGATATTATTGCAATTCCTACAAGCATATGCTCCTCCCTCATAATAATTTTCAGTAGAATCATGAATGAATTCAACAATATAACTTTCACATAAAGCATTATTTTCATGATCCACAAGCATATAATTTTTATTACTCTCCACATATGCAAATTTATTCTCATGAATAGTAGTGGGAGCAAACTCAACAAAATAACTATCATGTGATTCTTGATTGGCATAATCATATTGAGCATTAAAATCATGATGACAAGTTTCATGGATATCATTACTCTTTATAGCATACATGTCATCACCATAATCATCATAAATAGGAGGCATGCTTTCATCATAGTAAATATTCTCATCAAAACTTGGGGAACTAAAAATATCATCTTCATTAAATATAGCATCCCCAAGCTTATGATTATGCATATCATTAGCATCATGGGTATTCAAAGAGTTCATACCAACAACATTGCAATCATGCTCATCATTCAAAGATTTTTTGTCAAACATTTGATAAAATTCTTCTTCTATAAATTGAGCACAATTTTCCTTTCCATCATTTTCACGAAAGACATTATAAAGATGAACAATATGATGCAACCTCAATTCCATTTTTTTTAGTTTTTTTATAAACCAAACTAGTGATAAAACAAGAAACTAAAAGATACAATTGCAAGATCTAAAGATATACCTTCAAGCACTCACCTCCCCGGCAACGGCGCCAGAAAAGAGCTTGATGTCTACTACACAACTTGTTCTTGTAGACTCGTGGTGGGCCTTCAAGCGTAGAGTTTTGTAGGACAGTAGCAAATTTCCCTCAAGTGGATGACCTAAGGTTTATCAATCTGTGGGAGGTGTAGGATGAACATGGTCTCTCTCAAACAACCCTGCAACCAAATAATAAAAAGTCTCTTGTGTCCCCAACACACCAAATACAATGGTAAATTGTATAGGTGCACTAGTTCAGCGAAGAGATGGTGATACAAGTGTAGTAATGATAGTAGATATTGATTTTTGTAATAGGAACAATAAAAAAATAGCAGGGTAACAAGTATCAAAAGTGAGCACAAACAGTATTGCAATGCTTGAAAATGAGGCCTAGGGTCCGTAGTTTTGCTAGTGCAATCTCTCAACAATGCTAATATAATTGGATCATATAACCATCCCTCAAAGTGCGATGAAGAATCACTCCAAAGTTCTTATCTAGCGGAGAACATAAGAAGAAATTGTTTGTAGGGTACGAAACCACCTCAAAGCTATTCTTTCCGGTCAATCTATCCTAGAGTTTGTACTAAAATAACACCAAGCTATTCTTTCTGATCGATCTAACCAAGATTTCGTACTAAAATAACACCATATGATACACATCAACCAACTCTGATGTCACCTAGATACTCCAATGTCACCGCGAGTATCCGTGAGTTGATTATACGACATGCATCAAACAATTTCAGATTCATAATACTCAATCCAACACAAAGAACCTCAAAGAGTGCCCCAAGATTTCTACCGGAGAAACAAAGACGAGAACATGCATCAACCCCTATGCATAGATTACCCCAATGTCACCTCGGGAATCCGCGAGTTGAGTGCCAAAACACATATCAAGTGAATCAATATGATACCCCATTGTCACCATGGGTATTCATAGTAAGACATACATCAAGTGTTCTCAAATCCATAAAAGTGTTCAATCCGATAAAATGAAATCTCAAAGGGAAAACTCAATTCACAACAAGATAGAGAGGGGAAAACACCATATGATCCAACTATATTAACAAAGCCCGCGATACATCAAGATCATGACATCTCAAGAACACGAGAGAGAGAGAGAGAGAGAGAGATTAAACACATAGCTACTGGTACAAACCCTCAGCCCCGAGGGTGGACTACTCCCTCCTCATCATTGTGGCCGCCGGGATGATGAAGATGGCCACCGGTGATGATTTCCCCCTCCGGCAGGGTGCCGGAACGGGGTATAGATTGGTTTTTCGTGGCTACAAAGGCTTGCGGTGACGGAACTTCTGATCTAGGGTTATCTTGAGGGTTTTTGGAATATTTGGCAATTTATAGGGCGAAGAGGCGGTGCCCTGGTGGGTTGTGCTCCCCTCGGAGATCCCCTCTGGTACTTCTTTGGCGCACCGGGTGTCTTCTGGTCCAGAAAAAATCTCCAAAAAGTTTCGCTGCGTTTGGACTCCGTTTGGTATTGATTTTCTGCGATGTAAAAAACAAGCAAAAAACAGCAACTGGCACTGGGCACTATGTCAATAGGTTACTCCCAAAAAATGATATAAAGTTGCTATAAAATGATGGTAAAACATCCAAGAATGATAATATAACAGCATGAATACTTCATAAATTATAGATACGTTGGAGACGTATCACTAGCCGTATCCACGGGTGTCGTCCATACCAACACTTTCCAAGGAATTTATTATTTGACAACATAAAGTAAATTCATTTTTCATTTCGGGACTAGGCATCCCTAACCTTTGCCATACTCTCATGCAATGACAAGTGAATGAACACTCATCTTGAGAATAACACATCTAGCATGGAAAAATATTAGCCACCCCCTACCATTTCATGAGCGGTACGAGCACACAAAAAGGAAAAATATTTTAAAAATTAGAGATGGCACATACAAATTTGCTTAGAACGGCATGGAAATACTGCATATAGGTAGGTATAGTGGACTCATGTGGCACAACTGGGTTTAAGAATTTTGGATGCACAAGTAGTATTCCTACTTAGTACAAGTGAAGGCTAGCAAAAAGATTGAGAAGCATCCAACCAAGAAATGAAAAATCACATAAGCGAGCATTAAGCATAACTAACACCGAATAATGCACCACAAGTAGGATGTAATTTCATTCCATAACTATTGACTTTCATACTTGCATAGGGAATCACAAACCTTAACACCAATATTCTTACTAAAGCATAATTACTTACCGACATGACTCACATATCATTATCATCATATCGCAAAACTATTACAAAGAATCAAGTTTATTTTGTCCAATGATCTTCATGAAAGTTTTTATTATATCCCTCTTGAATATCTATCACTTTGGGACTAGTTTCATATGTTGCTTTTGATAGCTCAAACAAATCTAAGCGAAGAACATGAGCATAATTTTTTTTCGTCTCTCAAAATAATATAAGTGAAGCATGAGAGAATTTCTTCAAAATTACTAACTCTCAAATAAATCTAAGTGAAGCATGAGAGCATTTCTTCAAAAATATTAAAGCACACCGTGCTCAAAAAGATATAAGTGAAGCACTAGAGCAATTCCATAGCTCAAAGAATTTAAGTGAAGCACATAGAGCAATTATAACAAATCATAGCATAATTTTGGCTCTCTCAAATAGGTGTGCCCAGAAAGGATACTTGTGACAAACTAAAAAGCAAAACAAGCAAAGACTCATATAATACAAGACGCTCCAAGCAAAACTCATGATATGTGACGAATAAAAATATAGTTTCAAGTAAAATATCGATGGTCGTTAGAAGAAAGAGGGGATGCCACTCGGGGCATCCCCAGGCTTAGTTGTTTGTTTCTCCTTGAATATTGCGTTGGGGTGCCATGGGGCATCCCCAAGATTAGGCTCTTCTTACTCCTTATTCCTTCATCCATCGTGATCTCACCCAAAACTTGAAAACTTCAATCACACAAAACTTAACAAAAACCTTCGTGAGATCCGTTAGTATAACAAAGCAAATCATCACTCTAAGTATTGTTGCAAACCCATTCATATTTTATTATTGCATTATATCTACTGTAATCCAACTTTGCTATGGCTCATACCCCCCGATACAACCCATAGATTCATCAAAATAAGCACACAATGCAACGAAAACAGAATCTGTCAAAAACAGAAGAGTCTGTAGAAATCTGAAAACTTCGTATACTTCTGTAACTCCAAAAATTCTGAATTATTATAAAATGTAGGCAATTTGTATATCAATCGTGTGTAAAAAATTCAGAATTTTTCGTCGCTTCTGAGATTTTTCAAAATTGTTTTACTGGACGCAAAAGTTTCTGTTTTTTAACAAGATCAAATCAACTATCACCCAACATGATCCCAAAGGCTTTGCTTGGCCCAAACACTAATTAAAACATAAAAAAATACAATCATAACAGAGGCATAATTGTGCAAACACTCAAGAAAAAAAAGAAAAAAAATAATACTTAGAATTGTCATCTTTAGTTCCCAACTCCTCAATCAAACACTTAGAATTCTTCAAAGATTTAGCATACAAATTTTCAATAACAATACTTCTAGGAACAAGTTTGAAAAATTCGTTCTTGCAAGTAGGGCCTTTTATCACTTCAACAAAATCTGGGTGAATACTAATCATCTTAAGATCTTCTTTGTTACTATTAGAAGTTGCACCCTTGTTTTTAGTGACTTGAGTAATCTTGCCAATTTTTACTGGAGTTTTTTCAATGGTTTTAGCGAAAGAGA
This sequence comes from Thinopyrum elongatum, assembly GCA_011799875.1. Lineage (NCBI taxonomy): Eukaryota > Viridiplantae > Streptophyta > Magnoliopsida > Poales > Poaceae > Thinopyrum > Thinopyrum elongatum. Next base: position 323,624,206 of record CM022299.1, on the reverse strand, counting down.
AAGCCGTGCTTAGATTACTAAAAATTTCTTCCAACTTATCAATTCTAGCGGGGCTCTCCTCTATTCTCTCGTTGAATGCGGGTTCTTTTTCTTTTAGTACTTTAAGAGCGTCTCCCGCTTTTGAACCAATTCTATTAGCAAGATTGTGCATTCTTTTATCTAATTTTCAATGTTTTCTTCAGTGAGCATTTTCTTTTCAATGGCATCTAGCCTTTCCATAACATGCTCAAGAGTTAAAGTTGTTTCATTAATCATAAGAGGTGGTGAACCCACTAGATTTCCCATAGCATTAAAAGCATCTAGAGAAGGACACATCAAGGAATTCCCACCGGTAATCGTATCAAGGACGAATCTATACCAAGTAGTGATGCCCACATAAAAACAACAAAGAAGAACAACGGTAGATTGCTTATGAATAGATCTATTATGAGCATTGTAAATCCTATACCAAGCATCTTTTAAATTCTCCCCTCCCCTTTGTTTGAAATTAAGCACCTCGTTCTCGGGGGTGCACGCAATAGAGGAAGAACTATCCATAGCGACAAAAAGTGGCAAAAAAATTTGCACACAAAACAGATCTGACGAGAAAACGGCGAACGAGAAAGAGGGCGAATAAAACGTCAAATTTTTGTGAAGTGGGGGAGATGAAAACGAGAGGCAAATGGCAAATAATGTAAATTGCAAGGAGATAAGATTTGTGATTAGTAACCTGGTAGATGTTGATGATGTCTCCCCTGCAGCGGCGCCAGAAATCCTTTCTTGATGGCTCGTATCCGCGTCAGTATTTCCCCGAAGAGGAAGGGATGATGCAGTACAGCTTCGGTAGGTATTTCCCTCAGTTATGAAACCAAGGTTGTTGAACCAGTAGGAGAACCAAGCAACACTATGTAAACGGTACTTGCACACAAAGAACAAATACTTGCAACCCGACGCGTAAGAGGGGTTGTCAACCCCTCTCGAGTAAAAGATAGATTGGTTTGTATAATTTTGGATAAATAGATCTCACAATAAAGCAAAATAAAATAAAGAAAGAAAAAATGCAGCAAGGTATTTTTGGGTTTTTAGGATAATAGATCTGAAAACAAAAGCAAATAAAAATAGATCTCAAAGCAAATATGATAAAGAATAGACCCGGGGGCCGTAGATTTCACTAGTGGCTTCTCTCGAGAAAAATAGCATATGGCGGGTAAACAAATTACTGTTGGGTAATTGATAGAACTTCAAATAATTATGACAATATCCAGGCAATGATCATTATATAGGCATCACGTCCAAGATTAGTAGACCGACTCCTGCCTGCATCTACTACTATTACTCCACACATCGACCGCTATCCAGCATGCATCTAATGTATTAAGTTCATGGAAAAACGGAGTAATGCAATAAGAACGATGACATGATGTAGACAAAATCTATTCATGTAGGAATAGACCCCATCTTGTTATCCTTAATAGCAACAATCAATACGTGTCTTGCTGCTCCTTCTGTCACTAGGAAAGAACACCGCACGACCGAACCCATCACAAAGCACCTCTTCCCGTGGCAAGAAAAATCGATCTAGTTGGCCTAACTAAACCAAAGATTCGAAGAAGAAATACAAGGCTATAAGTAATCATGCATATAAGAGATCAAAGAAACTCAAATAACTTTCATGGATAAATAGATCTGATCATAAACTCAAAGTTCATCGGATCCCAACAAACACACCGCAAAAAAGAGTTACATCAAATAGATCTCCAAGAGACCTTTGTATTGAGAATCAAAAGAGAGAGAGGAAGTCATCTAGCTACTAACTACGGATCCGTAGGTCTACAATGAACTACTCACGCATCATCGGAGAGGCATCAATGAGGATGATGAACACCTCCGTGATGGTGTCTAGATTGGATCTCGTGGTTCTGGAACTTGCGGCTGATGGAATTGTGTTTCATCGACTCTCCTAGGGTTTTTGGATTTTTGGGGTATTTATAGAGCAAAGAGGCGGTGCGGGAGGCGGCCCAGGTGGGTTGTGCTCCCCTCGGAGGCCCCCTCTGGAACTTCTTTGGCCCAACAGGTGTCTTCTGGTCCAGAAAAAATCTCCAAAAAGTTTCGCTGCGTTTGGACTCCGTTTGGTATTAATTTTCTGTGAAGTAAAAAACAAGCAAAAAATAGCAACTGGCACTGGACACTATGTCAATAGGTTAGCCCCAAAAAATGATATAAAGTTGCTATAAAATGATTGTAAAACATCCAAGAATGATAATATAACAGCATGGAACAAGCAAAAATTATAGATACGTTGGAGACGTATCAGGGTCCCAAACGGAATCGCCTGGAAACCCAGCGGTCTGACGGACGCCTCCTCCGTCGCCGCGTGGCACCGCTCTGGGTCGCCGCACGAGGCCAATCCGGCTATTTGAGCCGGCCGACGTCCCCCAACCCTAGCCCATCCACCTCCTCCCTCTATGCGCCGCAACATGAGCCCATCCGCCTCCTCTCCCCCGCTCTCCCCCGCTCTCCGGCATCTCCATGGCCCGAAAAAAGATCACCACGTACGCTATGCTCACGCCAGAGCGTCGGAGGCAATCGCGGAGGAGATCTAGGCTAGGCGCGCCGCCCGCATCGCTGTCGGCTGCCTTCGAACTCGCCGGAGCTGGAGGAGGAGGGAGAGTAGCTGCCGGAGCCGATGGAGGTGGAGGATCCGAAGGAGGACAAGGCGGAGCAGCCTGCTCTGGGGTTCAACATGAAGGAGGTGAAGGCAGAGGCGGAGTTCGTCGTCGCCCAAGCCGCGAAGATGGCGGAGCAGCAGGCCATCCTGAACTCCATCCAGAATGAGGCCTATGTCGAGGCCAACTGGCAGTTCCTCTGGCAGGAGGGGACGGCGACCAACGCGCTCGTCGCCGAACTCGACGTGAAGATAGAGGAGGAGGAGGAGGCCGGAGTGGAGAAATAGGAGGTGCCGGAGCTGTAGCTGCCACCCATGTACCCGGAGCCGGGCACGGAGATAGTCGACATCTCCGACCAGGAATAGCTAGGTGATCTATGTAGTACGTAGGTTGTTTCCTTTGCATGCTTTTACATGAATTTAAAATTTTAGTATAAGATATCTGGATGCAGCTGTGTTAATTTGAGGTGTGACTGGTCATTGGCGTTTGTGGGGTCATATTTGTCAAGTCAGCTGTAGATGCTCTAAGAGCAACTTCAACGCGCTGACCCATTTCGTCCGTGCGTGTTCGTTTGGGTCGCGGCAGACAGAAAAGTCGGCCCAACGCGCCGACCCAAACGGACGTGCGTACGCTTTTCGTCCGCCTGCCGACCCATTCGCGGCCCAATTTTGAGCCTGATTTGCGTACGTGCGGACACGAGACAGACGCGTGCCGCGCGCGCCAACTACTCCTCCTAGCCTGCCAGTCGGTGGCAAAGCGTCCACCATTTCCCTCCACTTTCCCAAACGCTCCCGCCCGCTCGTGCTCCCGGCCGCTCGCCATGGACGACGCCCTTGATGCCGCCATCGGCCTCGCCTCCTTCGCCTTGTCCGGCCTCGCCTCCCTCGCCTTGTCCGGCATCACCTCCGCCCCCTCTAGGCAAGTCCCACGCCCCCCGCAAGACCGCCATGCCGCCCAAGAACAAGAAGCAGCTGACACCCGAGGAACGGGCCATGCAGTCGGCCAAGAGGAAGGGCCGGAGGCACGCGACAGATGCAAGGGACGAATCAGCGGCCATCGCCGCCCTCACCGCCGCCGCACAACAGGAGGAAACCAACGCCCGATTCGTTGCGGCAACGTGGGAGGCCCTGATCTACCTAGGGTTAAACCCCGGCCAGCACGGGCTCGTCAACGGCGCCGTGGCCGTGGCCAGCACGGGCTCGTTCGCGTTTCCTCGAATGGTGCTGCCAGAGTCGCCGCGCGCATCTGCCACGCACCCGATCGCCAGCTTCCACGTCTATCCGCAAGCCTCCCGACTCTCCGGGGAATGCTCGCCGGAGGTGAGCATGGTGGCGCCTTCCACGCCCGCGCCTGTGCCCATCGACCTCAATGCCACGCCGGTGGCCGGTGCCTCATCATCCGGAGGGGCGAGAAAATGCTAGCGGGAGATGCCAGCCGATGTGCTCCCCGGCGCCCGCAACCTGTTCAACAGAATGGCAGCGGCCGGCGACGAGGACACTGTTGGAAATATGCCCTAGAGGCAATAATAAAATGGTTATTATTATATTTCCTTGTTCATGATAATTGTCTATTGTTCATGCTAAAATTGTATTAACCGGAAACCGTAATACATGTGTGAATACATAGACCACAGCATGTCCCTAGTGAGCCTCTAGTTGACTAGCTCGTTGATCAATAGATGGTTGTGGTTTCCTGACCATGGACATTGGATGTCGTTGATAATGGGATCACATCATTAGGAGAATGATGTGATGGGAAAGACCCAATCCTAAGCATAGCACAAGATCGTGTAGTTCGTTTGCTAGAGCTTTTCTAGTGTCAAGTATCATTTCCTAAGACCATGAGATTGTGCAACTCCCGGATACCGTAGGAATGCTTTGGGTGTATCAAACGTCACAACGTAACTGGGTGACCATAAAGGTGCACTACAGGTATCTCCGAAAGTGTCTGTTGGGTTGGCACAAATCGAGACTGGGATTTGTCACTCCGTATGACGGAGAGATATCTCTGGGCCCACTCGGTAATGCATCATCATAACGAGCTCAATGTGACTAAGGAGTTAGCCACGGGATCATGCGTTACGGAACGAGTAAAGAGACTTGCCGGTAACGAGATTGAACAAGGTATAGGGATACCGACGATCGAATCTCGGGCAAGTAACATACCGATGGACAAAGGGAATTGTATACGGGATTGATTGAATCCCCGACATCGTGGTTCATCCGATGAGATCATCGTGGAACATGTGGGAGCAAATATGGGTATCCAGATCCCGCTATTGGTTATTGGCCGGAGAGGTGTCTCGGTCATGTCTGCATGGTTCCCGAACCCGTAGGGTCTACACACTTAAGGTTCCGTGACGCTAGAGTTGTTATGGGAAATTGTATGTGGTTACCGAAAGTTGTTCGGAGTCTCTGATGAGATCCCGGACGTCACGAGGAGTTCCGAAATGGTCCGGAGGTAAAGATTTATATATGGGAAGTCCTATTTTGGCCACCGAAAAATGTTCGGGATTTTTTGGTATTGTACCGAGAAGGTTCTAGAAGGTTCCGGAGTGGGGCCCACCTGCATGGGGGGACCCACATGAACATGGGTAGTGGGGGCAAGGCCCCAAACCCCTGGTCAAGGCGCACCAAGATCCCCCTTAGAAGGAATAAGATCATATCCCGAAGGGATAAGATCAAGATCCCTAAAAAGGGGGGATAACAATCGGTGGGGAAGGGAAAGGATGGGATTTCTTTCCTCCCACCTTTGCCAACTCCCCAATGGACTTGGAGGGCAAGAAACCAGCCCCCTCCACCCCTATATATAGTGGGGAGGTGCATGGGAGCTGCAACCCTTCCCCTGGCGCATCCCTTTCCCCCTCCAACTCCTCCTCCTCCTCCGTAGTGCTTGGCGAAGCCCTGCCGGAGAACCGCAAGCTCCACCACCACGCCGTCGTGCTGTCGGAGTTCTCCCTCAACTTCTCCTCTCCCCTTGCTGGATCAAGAAGGAGGAGACGTCCCCGGGCTGTACGTGTGTTGAACGCGGAGGCGCCGTCCGTTCGGCGCTTGGATCGGATCTTCCGCGATTTGAATCGCCGCGAGTACGACTCCATCAACCGCGTTCTTGTAACGCTTCCGCTTAGCAATCTTCAAGGGTATGAAGATGCACTCCCTCTTACTTGTTGCTAGCATCTCCTAGATTGATCTTGGTGACACGTAGGAAAAATTTGAATTATTACTACGTTCCCCAACAGTGGCATCATGAGCTAGGTCTATGCGTAGATTCTATGCACGAGTAGAACACAAGTAGTTGTGGGCGATGATTTGTTCAATTTGCTTACCGTTACTAGTCCTATCTTGATTCGGCGGCATTGTGGGATGAAGCGGCCCGGACCGACCTTACACGTACGCTTACGTGAGACAGGTTCCACTGACTGACATGCACTTGTTGCATAAGGTGGCTAGCGGGTGTCTACCTCTCCCACTTTAGTCGGATCGGATTCGATGAAGAGTGTCCTTATGAAGGGTAAATAGCAATTGGCATATCACCATTGTGGCTTTTGCGTAGGTAAGAAACGTTCTTGCTAGAAGCCCATAGCAGCCACGTAAAACATGCAACAACAATTAGAGGACGTCTAACTTGTTTTTGCAGGGTATGCTATGTGATGTGATATGGCCAAAAAGGATGTGATGAATTATATATGTGATGTATGAGATTGATCATGTTCTTGTAATAGGAATCACGACTTGCATGTCGATGAATATGACAACCGGCAGGAGCCATAGGAGTTGTCTCAATTTATTGTATGACCTGCGAGTCAATGTAAAAGGCCATGTAATTACTTTACTTTATTGCTAACCGTTAGCCATAGTAGTAGAAGTAATAGTTGGCGAGACAACTTCATGAAGACACGATGATGGAGATCATGATGTTGGAGATCATGGTGTCATGCCGGTGACGATGGTGACCATGCCGCGCCTCGAAGATGGAGATCAAAAGCGCAAGATGATATTGGCCATATCATGTCACTTTATGATTTGCATGTGATGTTTATCATGTTTACATCTTATTTGCTTAGAACGACGGTAGCATAAATAAGATGATCCCTCACTAAAATTTCAAGAAATGTGTTCCTCCTAACTGTGCACCATTGCGAAGGTTCGTTGTTTCGAAGCACCACGTGATGATCGGGTGTGATAGATTCTAACGTTCGCATACAACGGGTGTAAGCCAGATTTACACATGCGAAACACTTAGGTTTACTTGACGAGCCTAGCATGTACAGACATGGCCTCGGAACACGAGAGACCGAAAGGTCGAACATGAGTCGTATAGTAGATGCGATCAACATGGAGATGTTCACCGTTGATGACTAGTCCATCTCACATGATGATCGGACACGGCCTAGTCGATTCGGATCATGTATCACTTAGATAACTAGAGGGATGTCTATCTGAGTGGGAGTTCATCAGATGAACTTCATTATCATGAACATAGTCAAAGTGTCTTTGCAAATTATGTTGTAGATAGCTCGCGCTGTAGCTCCCCTGTTTTATTGATACGTTCCTAGAGAAAAGTAAGTTGAAAGATGATGGTAGCAATAATGCGGACTGGGTCCGTGATCTGAGGATTGTACTCATTACTGCATAGAAGGCTTATGTCCTTAATGCACCGCTCGATGCGCCACCCCCTCAAGCGTCGTCTGTAGATGTTTTGAACATCTGACAAGCACGTTCTGATGACTACTTGATAGTTCAGTGCGTCATGCATTACGGCTTAGAATGGAGGCTCCAAAACGTTTTGAACGTCACAGAACATATGAGATGTTCTAAGAGCTGAAATTGGGATTTCAGGCTCATGCCCGCGTTGAGAGGTATGAGACCTCCAACAAGATTCTTTGCCTGCAAGATGAAGGAGAATAGCTCAATCAGTGAGCATGTGCTCAGATTGTCTGGGTACTACGATCACTTGAATCGAGTGGGAGTTAATCTTCCAGATAAGATAGTGATTAATATAATTCTCCAAGTCACTGCCACCTAGCTACTAGAGCTTCGTGATGAACTATAACATGCCAGGGATGGATAAGATGATCCCTGAGCTGTTCGTGATGTTTAACACCACGAAGGTAGAAATCAAGAAGGAGCATCAAGTGTTGATGGTTAGTAAAACCACTAGTTTCACAAAGGGCAAGGGCAAGAAGGGAAACTTCATGGATGGCAAGTCAGTTGCTGCTCCAGTGAAGAAACCCAAGGTTGAACCCAAACCTGAGACTAGGTGCTTCTGTTATGAGGAGAACGGTCGCTGAAGTGGAACAACCCTAGGTACTTGGTAGATAAGAAAGCTGGCAACGTCGACAGAAGTATATTTGATATACGTGTTATTGATGTGTACCTTGCTAGTACTCCTAGTAGCACCTGGGTATTGGATACCGGTTCGGTTGCTGAATTTTAGTAACTCGAAATAAAAGCTATGGAATAAACGGAGGCTAGCTAAGGGTGAGGTGACGATGTGTGTTGGAAGTGTTTCCAAGGTTGATGTGATCACCATCGCACACTCTCTCGGGATTAGGGATGAACCTAAATAAATGTTATTTGGTGTTTGTGTTGAGCATGAACGTGATTATATCGTGTTTATTGCAATACGGTTATTCATTTAAGTTAGAGAATAATGGTTATTCTGTTTACATGAATAATACCTTCAATGGTCATGCACCCAATGTGAATGGTTTATTGAATCTCGATCGTAGTAATACACATGTTCATAAAAGATGCAAAATTAATAATGATAGTACCACATACTTGGGGCACTGCCGCTAAAGGTCATATTGGTGTAAAGCGCATGAAGAAACTCCATGCTGATGGATCTTTGGACTCACTCGATTTCGAATCGGTTGCGACATGCGTACCATGCCTCTTAGGCAAGATGACTGAGACCCCGTTTCCGGTATGATGGAGCGGGCTAGTAACTTATTGGAGATAATACATGTTGATGTATGCGGTCCAATGAGTGTTGTAGCATGCAGTGGATATCATTATTTTCTCACCCTCACTGATGATTTGAGTGGATATGAGTATATTTACTTAATGAAACACAAGTCTAAAACGTTTGAAAAGTTCAAACAAATTCAGAGTGAAGTCTAAGATCATCGTGACAAGAAGATAAAAATGTCTACGATTTGATCGTGGAGGTGAATATCTGAGTTACAAGTTTTGTATACAACTTAAGACAATGTGAAAGTTGTTTCACAACTCACGCCACCTGGAACACCATAGTGTGATGGTGTGTCCGAACGTCGTAGTCGTACTCTATTGGATATGGTGCGTACTATGATGTCTCTTATCGATTTGCCACTATCGTTTTGGGGTTAAGCATTAGAGACAACTATATTCACTTTAAATAAGGCACCATCTAATTCCGTTGAGATGACACCGTATGGTTTGGCAGAAACCTAAGCTGTCATTTCTCAGAGTTTGGGAATACGACTCTTATGTCTGATAAGCTCGAACCCAAAGCGGAAATGTGCATCTTCATAGAATACCCTAAGGAAACATTTTGGTATGCCTTCTATCTCAGATCCGAGGGCAAAGTATTTGTTGCTAAAAACGGGTCCTTTCTCGAGAAAAGGTTTCTCTCGAAAGAATTGAGTGGGAGGAAGATAGAACTTGATGAGGTTGTTGAACCTTTGTTTCAACTAAAGAGTAACGCATCACAGAAAGATGTTTCTGTGGAGCCTACGTCAGTTGAAGAGGAAGTTAATGGTGATGATCATGAAGCTTCGGATCAAGTTATTATCGAACTTTGTAGGTCGACAAAGACGCGTACTGCTCCTGAGTGGTACAGCAACCCTGTCTTGGAGGTCATGTTGTTGGACAACAATGAACCTACAAACTATGGAGAAGCGATGATGGGCCCAGATTCCAACAAATGGTTAGAGGCCATGAGATCCGAGAAAGGATCCATGTATGAAAACCAAGTATGGACTTTGGTAGACTTGCCCGTTGAATGGCAGGTCGTTGAGTACAAATGGACCTTTAAGAAGAAGACAGACACTGATGGTAAATGTTACCATTTATAAAGCTCGACTTGCCGCAAACAAGTTTCTGACAAGTTCAAGGAGTTGACTACGATGAGACTTTCTCACTCGTAGCGATGCTAAAGTCTGTTGGAATTATGTTAGCAGTTGCTGCATTTTTCGATTATGAAATCTGGCAGATGGATTTCAAAACAACTTTCCCTTGAGGAAAGGTTGTATGTGATACAACCAGAAGGTTTTGTCGATCCTAAGGATGCTAAAAAGTATGCAAGCTCCAGCAATCCTTCGATGGACAGGAGCAAGCATCTCAGAGTTGGAATATACGCTTTCATGAGGTGATCAAAGTTTTTGAGTTTATACAAAGTTTATGAGAAACTCGTATTTACAAGAAAGTGAGTGGGAGCACTATAGAATTTCTGATGAGTATATGTGGATGACATATTGTTGATTGGAAATGATGTAGAATTTCTGGAAAGCATAAACGGTTGTTTGAAAAGAGTTTTTCAAAGGAAGACCTGGATAAAGCTACCTAATTGTTGGGCATCAAGATCTATAGAGATAGATCAAGATGCTTGATAAGACTTTCAAATGAGTACATACCTAGACAAGATTTTGAAAGAGTTCAAAATTGATCAGTCAAAGAAGGAGTTCTTACCTGATTTGTAAGGTGTGGAGTTGAGTGAGACTCAAAGCTCGACCGCGGTGGATCAAAGAGATAGGACGAAGGTCGTCCCCTATGCTTTATCCATAGGCTCTGTATAATATGCCATGAGTCTGTCAAGGGGTACGAGAGTGATCCAGGAATGGATCACTGGACAGCGGTCAAGATTATCCTTAGTAACTAGAGGACTAAGGAAATATTTCTCGGTTATGGAGGTGATAAAGAGTTCGTCGTAAAGGGTTACGTCGATGCAAGCTTTAACACCAATCCGGATGACTCTGAGTAGCAATCCGGATATGTATAGTGGAGTAGCCATTTGGAATAGCTCCAAGTGGAGTGTGGTAGCAGTGTCTACAGTATGACATAGAGATTTGCAAAGTACACACGGATCTGAATGTCGCAGACCCGTTGACTAAAGACCTCTCTCACATGCAAAGCATGATCGAACCCCAGAACTCACTGGGTGTTAGATTCATAACAATGTAAATCACATGGTGATGTGAACTAGATTATTGACTCTAGTGCAAGTGGGAGACTGTTGGAAATATGCCCTAGAGGCAATAATAAAATGGTTATTATTATATTTCCTTGTTCATGATAATTGTCTATTGTTCATGCTAAAATTGTATTAACCGGAAACCGTAATACATGTGTGAATACATAGACCACAGCATGTCCCTAGTGAGCCTCTAGTTGACTAGCTCGTTGATCAATAGATGGTTGTGGTTTCCTGACCATGGACATTGGATGTCGTTGAAAACGGGATCACATCATTAGGAGAATTATGTGATGGGCAAGACCCAATCCTAAGCATAGCACAAGATCGTGTAGTTCGTTTGCTAGAGCTTTTCTAATGTCAAGTATCATTTCCTAAGACCATGAGATTGTGCAACTCCCGGATACCGTAGGAATGCTTTGGGTGTATCAAACGTCACAACGTAACTGGGTGACCATAAAGGTGCACTACAGGTATCTCCGAAAGTGTCTGTTGGGTTGGCACAAATCGAGACTGGGATTTGTCACTCCGTATGACGGAGAGGTATCTCTAGGCCCACTCGGTAATGCATCATCATAATGAGCTCAATGTGACTAAGGAGTTAGCCACGGGATCATGCGTTACGGAATGAGTAAAGAGACTTGCTGGTAACGAGATTGAACAAGGTATAGGGATACCGACGATCGAATCTCGGGCAAGTAACATACCGATGGACAAAGGGAATTGTATACGGGATTGATTGAATCCCCGACATCGTGGTTCATCCGATGAGATCATCGTGGAACATGTGGGAGCCAATATGGGTATCCAGATCCCGCTATTGGTTATTGGCCGGAGAGGTGTCTCGGTCATGTCTGCATGGTTCCCGAACCCGTAGGGTATACACACTTAAGGTTCCGTGACGCTAGAGTTGTTATGGGAAATTGTATGTGGTTACCGAAAGTTGTTCGGAGTCTCGGATGAGATCCCGGACGTCACGAGGAGTTCCGGAATGGTCCGGAGGTAAAGATTTATATATGGGAAGTCCTATTTTGGCCACCAGAAAATGTTCGGGATTTTTTGGTATTGTACCGAGAAGGTTCTAGAAGGTTCCGGAGTGGGGCCCACCTGCATGGGGGGACCCACATGAACGTGGGTAGTGGGGGCAAGGCCCCACACCCCTGGTCAAGGCGCACCAAGATCCCCCTTAGAAGGAATAAGATCATATCCCGAAGGGATAAGATCAAGATCCCTAAAAAGGGGGGATAACAATCGGTGGGGAAGGGAAAGGATGGGATTTCTTTCCTTCCACCTTTGCCAACGCCCCAATGGACTTGGAGGGCAAGAAACCAGCCCCCTCCACCCCTATATATAGTGGGGAGGTGCATGGGAGCTGCAACCCTTCCCCTGGCGCAGCCCTTTCCCCCTCCAACTCCTCCTCCTCCTCTGTAGTGCTTGGCGAAGCCCTGCCGGAGAACCGCAAGCTCCACCACCACGCCGTCGTGCTGTCGGAGTTCTCCCTCAACTTCTCCTCTCCCCTTGCTAGATCAAGAAGGAGGAGACATCCCCGGGCTGTACGTGTGTTGAACGCGGAGGCGCCGTCCGTTCGGCGCTTGGATCGGATCTTCTGCGATTTGAATCGCCGCGAGTACGACTCCATCAACCGCGTTCTTGTAACGCTTCCGCTTAGCGATCTTCAAGGGTATGAAGATGCACTCCCTCTTACTTGTTGCTAGCATCTCCTAGATTGATCTTGGTGACACATAGGAAAATTTTGAATTATTACTACGTTCCCCAACAGAAACGACCAACCATTTCATGGAGAGCCTCATCTTCGAGGGAGGTGCGCCGGCCGCTAGCGGTGCCGCTGCGGCTGGCTACGATCCCGACAAGACCCAAAGCCAAGACGGCCGAGGGCCGTTCACGCCAGCGACCTATGATCAAGCTGGTAAGCATGCGGCCCTCTTCGTTTCCATTCCCTTTATGCTTCCATATCCATTTGCCCATATGCTTGCATGCTATTCATTTGTAGGCATTTAAGGTCCAACATGAAGGCAAGTCCTTCAATCTCTCCCATTGTTGGATGGTCATCAACAGGGAGGAGAAGTTCAAGGCGCAATATGCCGCCCTCATGGTGCGTGGGGGGAAGAAAGTCGTGGAGGAGGTTGGGGAGGGCGAGAAGCCACGGCTGCGGGGGAAGACCAACTCCAAGAAGGAGGACAAGCTGGATGCGGCGTCGATCGCCTTGATCGCAACCGTGGAGGGCATGATGACCAAGAAGGACTCAAGGGAGGAGAAGCGCCGACAAGACAAGGAAGAGCAAATGAACACCTTCATGGAGATTCAAAGGAGGAGGCTTGAGCTGAAGGTGGAGAAGCAAGCGAGGATGCTTGAGATGGAGGCGGAGAAGCAAGCCAAGATGCTAGAGATCGAGGCCGCCAATGCCAAGACCAAGGCGAAAGAAGTGGCTCTCGCTAGCATGATGACGGGGGTGGAGATCATGAAGGTGGACCTCAACACCGCGTCGCCGAGGAAGAGGCCGTGGTTCGAGAAGATGCAGGCCGACATGCTCAAGTTCGATGACGAGTGATCTATGGCGGCATGCGCCATCCTTTTTTGCATGCCGACAAGTGTGTTGGCATGACCACAGCCGAGATGGCGTGGTCGAACTCCCGCCCCTTTTTTGTGTGCTGGCATGTGTGCCAGTCGCTGGCAAGTGCGCCAACAAGAACTATGTGATGGTCTTTTTGGAGGCTGGCATGATGCCGACATGAACTTTGAGCGTTAGCATGGTCGTTCGCATGCTCTATGGCCGCGGGCCTTTTAAAATTTATGCGTGGACATGAAATAAGACGCTTGTGTTTGGCGCACGGCAGACCCAAATGAAAAATAAGACGGACGCCGAGCGGGCGGCTGACCCAAACGAACGAAAAACGGACAAAGTCACTGTCCGTTTGGGTCGACGCGTTGGAGTTGCTCTAACCTATAACGAAACGACGGACCCCTAGCAACGTCAACGAATACTCAAAGCAACACGTTGGAGGGTGGACTTGAAGTTTGAAACAAAGCCGCCGCCCAAGATCTGCTGACTTGAGACGGGAGGTGTTTTCAGCGCACAGCACAGCAGAGCGCAGAGACAGAAGCATGCAGCTATACTTGACAATCACAGGCAAACCCACATGCGGCACCAGTGCGTCTGCTAAAAATTTGGTTGGACCTCAGCGCCCGTTTCCTTTCCCACGGCCCGTGTTGGGGTTAGGTTCCTGCTTACTGCTACCACCAGTTGATTTGTCGTTTCGCCAGCGGAGAAAAGCAGATCAAACCCGAGTAGATGGCCCAGGCTAATCTGCAACGGAAATGGAGCACACGTCGGCCCTCCCATAAGAATGTCTAGGTGAGCACGTAGTAGTAGGGGAGCAGAGCATCTACCATCAGGTAAGTATTGACTCCGCTAGACCGTCCGAAAAAGACAGCGAGGGAGAATACCATACCATCATCACCTACTTTATCTGTTTTTTTAGGGGAACTTGCATCTTTATTAAAAACTTAATCAAAGTTCGGGATCTCGTCCGCTACAACCTGAATAATACAATCCGGAGGAAAATCATAAAAACTAGAAGTCTCGTTGCAAACCCCCACTCTAGCTAAACCATGCGCTGCTGCATTTGCCGAGCGCCGAACCCATGCGACTCTGAACTCTTGACGAGTCCTCAACATCTTCTTTATCTCCTCCACGACCGGACCAAAAGTGGATAGATTCCTGCGTTCTTCATTGAGCATTGCCACCACCTCTTGATTATCCAGTTCCACACGAAGGCGCTGAACGTCCGTATCAATTGCCAACTGCACTGCACTCCTTGCCGCGAAGATCTCCGAGAGTAAGGGATTAGTGATGCTCTGGAAGAAGACAGATGGCCCTCCCCTAAAAGCACCGTGGTGATCCCTAAGGACCACTCCTCCTTCCCCCCTGTCTTGCGCCCTAGCCAAAGTTCATCGGCTCCTTCGCATGAACCTGGCGCCACTCCTGTATGTGTGCGTGCACTCTCTCGGCCAGCTCGCGGGCTTCTTGGATCCGCTTCCCATCTCTTGTTTCATTTCTTGCACACCATAGACCATACAGCGCGTGAATCATCGTCTCGCGTTCTGCCGCTCCCGCGTCGGCAAACCAGGACTTGAGCCAGGCAACGAGGCTGTTCAGTGAGCCGTCCATCAGCGGCGGCTGCACCACCGGTTCTCCCTTGTCTTCGAACAGGTGTTTCCAAAACATCACTGAATGAGGGCACGCCCAAAAGCGGTGGTACGTGGTCTCCTCGCGACCATAGGCGCAACAGAACACTCCCGGCTTGATCCGACGCCTATGCAGCTCCGTGCCAACAGCCAGCCCGTTCTTCAGCAGTCGCCATGCATGAATCTTCGCCTTCCCCGGAGCATTAGTGTCCCAAAGAGACAGCCACGATTTATGCTCCCTGCTTGGCATCGAAGAACCCGGCTGTCCGGTCTTGACGCCATTTAAACTCATACATAGGTGATATGCCGACTTGACTATAAATTGTCCGTTGTTGGTGAAGTTCCATGCCATGTAGTCCCTCATGTTCGGTCCGCCAATCACAATCTGCTTTATATCCTCAGCATCCCCAGGAGTAAACATCCTCTCCACTTTGCTCATGTCCCATGCAACACCTGATTCATCCAGGAGGTGACGCACATGAGTAATACCTGCAATGTACTGTTGCCCAAGTGGCTTGAGGCTGCCCTGGCGCGGAAGCCAGTTGTCATGGTGGATTTTTATGGATGTGCCATCCCCAATCCTCCACACTACTCCTTCCCGCAGTAGCTCTCGGCCATGTATAATACTTCTGAAAGTGAACGAGCCACCAGTAGGGCATGTGGCATTCAAAATCGATCCCTGGGGGAAATACCTTGCCTTGAGCACCCTAGCACATAATGAATTTGGGCACTGCAGCACTCGCCAAGCTTGTTTGGCCAGCAAGGCTTGGTTGAACGCCTCTGGATCCCGAAAGCCCATTCCTCCTTCTCGCTTTGCCCTACACATCTTTTTCCATGCAAGCCGGTGCACCTTCCTCTCCCCATTTGCTTCTCCCCACCAAAAGTTAGACGAAATAGAAGTCAGGTTCCGGCACATTTTCTTGGTGAGTTGGAAGCAGCTCATGGTGAGAGTTGGCATAGCTTGGAGTCCCAACTTGACGAGGACCTCTCGTGCCGCCTTTGACAGCCCTTGACCCTTCCATCCTGTAACTTTTCCAGCTGAACTCTCTTTGACATATTTGAATGTCCCCTCTTTGGACCTACCGACCAGTGTCAGCAGTCCTAAGTACCTTTCACTCAAAGCTTCGGAGTTGATCCCAATCACTCCAAGTAATTCAGCCTTACTCGCATCTCTACATCCTTTCCCAAAGAAAACTGATGACTTTTGCAAGTTAACCTTCTGTCCTGAGGCTTCCTCATAAACCCGAAGTATGTCCCTTAGTGCCTCAAAACTGCCACGGTTCCCCTCCAGGAAGACAATGCTATCGTCTGCAAAGAGAAGATGAGTGACGTGGGGGCCAGTGCTCCCAAATGACACCCCCTTGAGTTTATTATCATGTTGAGCAGCTCTTAGTAACGCAGAAAAACCTTCAACACAAAACAAGAAAAGGTATGGAGAGAGCGGATCTCCCTGGCGTAGACCCCTGGAGGGAAGGAATGATCTCGAGAAGCCACCATTTAGTTTGACAGAAAAACGTGCTGAGGTGACACATCGCATAATCATCTGGATCCACCTATGATCAAAACCAAATCTAGCTAGCATCTGTTCTAGGAAAATCCATTCGACGCGATCATACGCCTTCATCATATCTAGCTTCACTGCACACAACGGTGTCTTCCTCTTCCTCGTCCTAATAGCATGAGTACATTCATAGGCCACTAATACATTATCTGTCATGAGCCTCCCTGGTACAAACGCGCTCTGCTCCTCAGAAATCAACACAGGTAAGATCACCTTGAGCCTGTTAGCCAAAACTTTAGTAGCAATCTTATAGAGCACATTACACAGGCTTATTGGCCTAAACTGAGACATCAGCTCCGGTGAGCTAACTTTAGGTATCATCACAATTACAGTGTCATTGAACGAATCCAGAGTAGCCTCCCCCGACAGAAAGCCCCTAACCGCCACACACACATCCTCTTTTAACAGTGACCAGTATCTCTGATAAAACAAGGCGGGCAGGCCATCCGAGCCGGGAGCTTTCGTAGGCCCCATCCGAAGCAGAGCTCGCTCGATCTCCCCATCCGAGATAGGAGACGTCAACCTGGCATTCATATCCTCAGAAATAACAGGGTCGAAAAGATCTAGGAGTCTCTCTGCCTGGACAGATCCCTCCGACGCAAACAACTTCTCATAGAACGTAGCCGCCAACTCCCGCATGCCCTCGTCATCCGTACATCTCATACCATTCTCCCGCCTCAACACCTTCACCGTGTTCTTCCTCTTCCGATGGGAGGCCCGGTTCTGAAAATACTGAGTGTTCCGGTCCCCCGCCTTGAGCCAGTCCACACGAGAACGTTGTTTTTGCATAATCTCCTCTCTCTCATAAACTTCACTGAGCTGACTCTCTATATCACGCACTTCCGACGTTAATCTAGTGACTCGCGCTCTTTGGCATCCAACAAATCTTTTTTCAGCCTTTGAATCTGTCGCCGAACTGACCCAAACACCGTGCGTCCCCATCCTCGCAGCGTCTTCGTTATTTCATGTAGCCTGTCGCATACTGCTCTGGGGGACTTGTTCTGCCCCTGCACTTGCTCCCAAGCATGCTGCATCATCGCCTCATAGCCCTCATGCCGCAGCCACATCTCCTCGGATCGAAAGGGGCGGTCCCCCCTCGGCTGCATTGTCTCCATGTCTCGAACACGCACCAGGACTGCCATATGATCCGATTCCTTTGTAACAATGTTCTCCACAGCCGTACCTGGAAACAAACCCATAAATTCACCGGTGCATGTTGCTTTGTCTAGCCTCACTTGTACGTTGTCCTGGTTTGCTTGCTTGTTGTCCCATGTATATTGGTAGCCCGAGAAACCCAAGTCCGCCAAACCGCAGTCAGTTAGGCAATCATGAAAAGCTTGCATTTGGGAGAAGCTCCTCGGGTTGCCACCACTTTGTTCTGATCTCACAAGAATTTCATTGAAGTCCCCTACACATAGCCATGGCAGCTCATCTTGGGCCCTTAGATACCTTATCGCATCCCAAGTCTTCTTTCTCAACTCTGTTCTGGGCTCCCCGTAGATTCCAGTGAATCTCCAAGTATGCCCATCTGAAATAATCTCTGCATCAATAAAATACTGGCACCATGGTCTAACAGTAACCTGTATGTGCTCTCTCCACCATAGTGCAAGACCTCCACTTCTCCCATTGCAATCCACAGCCACACCGCTTCTGAAACCAAGTCTCCACTTCATCCTCTCCATTGCCTTTGCACTCTTTTTTGTTTCTGACAGAAAAACCACCGCTGGGTTGTGTGACCGTATGAGGTCCCGAAGTTCGCCTACTGTCGAGTCCAACCCCAGTCCTCGACAGTTCCAGGCCAAGCAATTCATTGGTCCCGGCGGCCCCGCCCTGCGAGGTCCGCCGATGCATTAGTGTCCTCTATACGATCAAAAACAGAAGTTGTCTTCTGCGTCGTCTCGTGAATGAACGTATCGTGATGTACTTGTCTGTCAGGGTCACCTTTAGCTACCCACACCTGCTTTGGGGGCCTCTTTTTTCCGGACTCCTTCTCTCTATAAATCTGGTACGAGCCCCTCTCCATTTCACCTTGGTACCTTGGCCTCCGAATATACCTGCCCTTTGTTCGATCCCGCTGGCCTGGTGCAGCATGACTGAAGAAATCTCTCCGGCCAGACCGGTCATTCCACTCATCATAGTGGGAAGCCGAACGGTGCCTCTCCTCTACCCCATGATCTGCATGGCGATCGGCCTCGCGATGCGCGCCTGCATGGCGCCAACACCCGTCCGGAGCAGAGGCGTGTTGCCGCGGGTCGGGTTTAGATGTTGCATGGCACTGTTCCCGACGTGGAGAACCACTCCTCCCCGCTTCTTGTCTCTTAGTCAGCTCAGCCCTTAGTTCCTGTTCCTTTTTCTGCTCCAACTTCCTCCTCAGGTCACTACTGTGCATGTCATCCATATTAGCTGCACTCTTCGTTGGGCTGTTAACCTCCCTCTGCTCATTCAACGACACTCCGCCAGTGCGAGAGTTAGCCGTATGTGAAAAAGTCTTGTTCAGATTCCTCTTAACTGGCTGTTCCCGTACCGAAGCATGACTGTACTGTGATTTTTCCTTGTCCTCCGAACATGAGCCCCCACCACTAAATGAGCTGGACGCCCCCACATGAGAGTTCTCCTTTAGAGATGAAGAACCTCTCCCTGGTGAAGCCCTAAGCCAGAGGCCCCATTGACTTGATCGATCCACCGGTGGCTCACACACGCCCTTGCCATGCACAAGTCTACCGCAATCGAAGCAAAAATGCGGGATCTTTTCGTAGGTAAAATCATACCAAGTCCCCTTCAAGTCCTCCAGTGAGGTCCTTAGACGAGCTCGACAAATCAAGGGTTCAAAAATTGAAATCTTGGCCCGCACTCTAAGATACTTCCCTTTAGCAAAACCATCTTTCTCAACATCTACTTTGACCACTTCTCCCAATCAATCCCCCAATGCTTTGCCAAAAGATTCTGTCCTCATATCTAAAGGCAGATCCGGGGCTCTCACCCACATCTCCACCGTATCAAAGACCATCTCGGAAGGACGAACATCTCCCACATAATCCTTCAACACGAGCACATGGAAATCAAACTGCCACGGGCCATTGTTAAGAGCATGTCGCCAATCACCTTCACTGCCAAACCTCACCTCAAAAATATTGTTGCCAATATCCTTGAATTTTGCCTCCTTGTGAAGTCCCCACGCTCGTGGCATCGCCCTTTCCAGTGCAGTTTTGTTTAGAGGCCTCGGCGAGAAGACTTTCCCCACCGCCGACCACTTCACCGTCTTCGCTTGGATCCCTGGATCTGAGAAGATGAAACCTTGCCGCTCCTTGTCCATCAGAACCAGCCCTCCAAAGCTCTCTGAGAGGCTGGCGGCCTCCGCCGTAGTCTTGCCATCAGCCGGGGACGCCGAAGCACCCCGGACCGTTGATCCCCCCGCTGCAGCCGACGCGGAGGCCGGCGCCGCATCCTTCCGGGGAGTGGCCCCCCGACTTGCCGTTGCCGCCCCTCTGACTGCGTTCGCCGCCATGGAAACACCACGCGAGCGCTCCTTCAAACCTTCGCCGATCAACTGCGGGAACAGCGCCGTCGCCGCTCGAGCAGTCACCGGAGATCCAATCTCACCCCTGTGCAAAAAAACCTAACCCTAGCGGCGGCCTAGCAATCGCCTCGCGATCGCCTTCCCCGTCGCCCTTAGGTGTTCCTGTCGTGGTGGACCCGCTGGTTCACATTTCGTTGCCACGTAGATAAAAATGTTGCTCATAGAGTTTCCATGCTTCACCTACTTTATCTGTTACTCGTCTGTGCAGCGATGCGGTGCGTGTGCATGCTGTGCTCGACGTTTCCGCCTTTCGGTAGAGGACCGAAAGCCGCGTGTTGGTGTGTGACATCTGGACTGGAGACCTTTCTTTTCTTCCTTGCCTACCAAGGGAGGATTTGGATGGGCCTTCGCTCGCTTGATCACATGTCACGTGACCTTCTCTGGGTCGGCAGGTTCTATACCGAGATTCTGTAGAAATTACCACTACCCCTACACTTGTTTTTACTTACTTTGCGGCATAAATCTCGTGACGTCGGGCCAGGCCAGGCCAGGCCAGATCAAAATGCAGTAGCAGCCATAGGTTTCTTTTCCATGTTTCCTACTCGTATCTTTAAAGACGCTTTCACCAATTCGGGGAAACTTGTGGTGCTCGCTCGAAGCGTTCGGACAAAATGTTTCAACAAAGTAGTCTTCCTTTTACGCGGAGTCGACTCTGTACTACTCTACTATTCTTGCTTTGCTTGCTTCTCCATTTTCTTGTCTTGCCGATTGTTCCTGTCCCGAAAGCTACACGGCTGCTGCTTTGGAGTGCGTGGATCCAATCACGGCCGCAGCATCTCACATCGAAGGCAACACGGGAAATTTCCGGTCCCCAGATGATTTGGTTAGCCGAGACCCGAGAGAGAGGATGACAGCTTGAATGAAGATCAAACTTCTAGAAGCAACGGCACGTAAAAAGGGCAATGATAAGAAAGAGTAGAGTGTCCTAGGCGTACGCATGTGTTTTATAAGATGAGTAGTACTAGTATACCCTTTGCTTTTGGCAAATTTTGGATAAATTGTGGAACGTATGTTCCGTTGGCAAAAAAATGTACTATTATTCTGATAAAAAAAGTATTATCATTTTGTCCAGTGTTTGGAGTATTACGAAAAAGACCATTAGTACTACTAGTAATAATAACTGGATTAGTACTAGTACACGACGAGCACGTGATTAATTACTTGGTTAAGCAGCATCTAGTGCTGGCCACAAGACGAGGGAAAATGCTTTTTTTAGAAAGGGTAGGCCACACCCACACGCCCGGTTCCTACCAGCTGTACCCACCCAGGCCGCTCGCCGCCACGTGGGCCCAGCTTCTTGACCCCCTGCGTCAGCGGCGCAGCCAGAAGGACCGCATCTATACGCTACCCCACCTCCCACCGCGCTCGAGCCCCCCGAGGAATCTCGATATCGCAAAACGGTCCCGCCGGACACCTCCGGAGCCCGCTCAAATATAACCAACCACCACTCCTCTTTTCCCTTGTCGTCTCCGTTACCGCTCGCACTTGCCACTCGTACCGCCCCCATTCTCTCTCATGGCGGACTCCTCGTGCTGCCCAGCCAAACCCTAATGTCGGACCGGCGGCGCCGCCACGCCCCCCGCGCCGTAGCCTCGCCGCCACGAGCTCTCTTCGAAGGTAATCGCCAGCCCGCCTCCCGACACACCGAACCCGCAGCGGATCTTACTCACCCATTTCCCACCGCTCGTCGGATCCGCCGCGCTGATCTGTTATTCCTCCACTGCTCTAATCCCTTCCCGCAGGTTGGAAGCTCTCGGCCCGGCGAGGAAACTAGGAGACGTATCACCTCCGGGAGGCCGCCATGGGCGATCTGAAGGAGATGAAGTACAGGCGGAGGATTGGGCTCCAGGAGCGCGCGCAATGCAGCGACCAGAGGGCCGTCGACTGGGGCGTGCTCAAGCAGGACCCCGTGGAGCTGCTGCGCAAGCTGGACGAGCTGAGGGACCAAATCACGCGGTCCTGCCAGGGCGCCGAGCAGCCACGGGAGCACCGTCGGGCGGGCCGCCGACCGCCCTCCTTGCTCCCTGACCTTCCCGAGCCGGTACCTCTGCCCGGGTATCACCGCCCACGCTATGGTGCCCGGTATGGGCATGGCCTGCCGCTGAGCCCATGCGAGCAGCAGCACTCTGATCACGGGGAGAGGTATGCAAGGCAATCAAGTGGGCGGTATCGCCAGTACCCAGGGAGGCAGTGGGAGAACGGTGGGATTGGACATGGGAATCACCATCAGTATGCGTGTGCTAGTCCGCATTATCTGCTTGGGCAGAGGGCTGCGCTACAAGAAGAGCACATACCGATGGCGAGATACTTCGCTGGGCAGTATGAGTGCTACCGATTTGAAAGGTCGCCATCTATTTCATCAGATTATGACCAAAGGTCTGTGGCATCATCGCTTTACTCGCATCGCTCGGTGTCAAAGAAAAGGGCTGAGTATTTTAGGAAGAAGGCAGAACATCTCTGCCGGCCAATGCATGGCGCTGCGCCATTTGTTGTTTGCAGTTCTTGTTATAATCTCTTGCAGGTGCCAATGGAAAAATGCATGGGCTGGAAACAAAACCGGCTACAGTGTGGTTCTTGCTCTGAGATAATCAGTGTGAAGCGCATGAAAGGAAAGGCTATTCCCTACACATCCTCACCGTCCTTCAGTTTGTCCAAAACTGAGCAAAGCTCACATGATCGAATGAGACGAGATTTTGAGCATCAGCATCATGATGATGTCACTTCTGCATTTTATAATTTGAATGAGCACAGCAGCATGCAAATCAACATAGATTTTGGTGATGATAATTCAGTTTCTTCCACCATTAGTCATGAAAGGACTGACAAAGAATGTGGCTCAAACAGGAGCATTCAGTCGAAAGCAGATGGTATCTCTCTGTCTCCAGGCAGGTCTGGAGATATTGAAAGCCCAAAGGATATATTATGTGAAAGAGATGCAGATTTTCAGGAGGAACATTTAGCAGATGGTCCAGTCAGCCCATGTTCCCCAATTTTAGAGGACAAACTTGTTGACCCACTGTGTAGCCAAGAAAAACACAATGATTCAGAGGACCTATGTATGGATAATAGATCTGACCTAAATTGCAAAGGAGAATACAATGTTAATGATGATGAGAGTGTCATCATGGGAAATGAACAAAGGGTCAATGAAGCTGAACTTGTAGAGGAAAGCATGTGCAGAAAGCATGATCAAAAGAACAACGAAGATCACTGTTCTATCCTTGAAGATGTTAGCAAAATGCATGGGCAGAATAGTACAAAAGGTGACCCTGATAGTCTTGAGAATGGAAATGTAAAGCATGAGTGGGCAAGCAAAAACGATGTCACAAGCAGTCCTGAAAGTGAAAGTACATGCAAGAAATTTGACCACAACAGCAAACAAGTTGAAACAAGTGGTCTGAAAGTTGAGAACATAAGCAATGAGTTTGACAAGAACAACACAGCGGACAGCAACAGTGCCCTTGAACATGCCAACACTGCCATTGAAGGTACTAGCACAAGTGAGAGATATGAAGAAAACCTAATGGAACAAGATAATGGAAAATTGCATGAGCCATGTGCTGAGCATGTCAATGCCCTAACGGAGAGTGGGTCATCAGTTAATGGGCGCACAAATTCTGGTTTTTCTCGTGGTTCTTCTGAGGCTGGGTTAGATGAAGATCAATCCTCAACTGGTAAGAGCGGGGATTCATCATTTTTTGCTGGTTTCTTAAAGAAGGGGTTCAAGGACCTTTCTTTATTTAACCAGTCCATGGATAGTTTTAAGGTTTCAATCAATGGCCATCCAATCTCTGAAAGAGCTCTTAAGAAGGCAGAAAAGAAAGCTGGTCCTGTTGAGCCTGGTTCATATTGGTAAGTATTTGCTGTAGTGCTAGCAGCAATTGAATTGTTGAATGGTCTGCTGCACTTTTATTAGTTTGCATTGCGTGAACTGGTTTACTTTGTTCATTGTTAACTTTGATAAGGACACACAAATACTTGTCTCATAGTCTTGTAGCAGTAACCTGGTTTAGTGAAATTATGATAGGCAAGACATAATTATTTTTCAGAATCTCTAGATGCTAGAGCAGAAAATGCTCTGGTGATCTATTTGGAATTCTCTTCGATGTATTTGACTAGTATTTTTGGTTTTAGCTCTGTGTGCAGATGCGCCTTTGTGCCCCATCTTTTCTCTACATAATGAACTATTTTCAGCATTTCATATCTGATAGCTAGAAGCCAAATTCGTGGTCGTGCTTTTGGCTCAACATATACTCCCTCCGTTCCAAAACACTTGTCGTGGTTTTAGTTGAAATGCTTGTGGTTTTAGTTGAGTACATCATAAATCGCACTTCACACCTATTCTGTAACCCACTATTGATTTTGATGAATAAGAAACTGAAGGCCTTGCAATGTCATATCAGTGATGCAAAAAAGCGTTCCTCTTAAGTTTTAATCAAGCATGTATTTTTTTTAAAACAGTGCTTGATGTCACATGCAATCATTCACAATAACACCTTTAGCGTAATGAAGGTTAAAGTATTTTTACTTGTACCTCTTCACCATGCTAGTGATGGCTTGTTCCATCATCTGTTATTTTCTTCATAAGAAACTTAAGTAATGGAAGGCTGGTGGTCCACTGTTTTCCCCTTGCCCCTCTTCCTCTTTTCCTTTCTTTGCTCAGTTTCTTGTTTTGTACCTGCCTGCTTGGGCATGTAAATAACTTGGTTCCTGCCTTTCAATACAACGAGACGCAAAGCTTTTGCGCTTAAAAAAATGAAGTAATGGCTACTAAGCTTAAATGTTTCATTTTTTAGTTAGGTAATCATGGTGATAACTACTATGTTTTTTGCACTCGTATGAAACAGGAGTCATAATGCTACTGTTATGATTATCATCATGCCAATTGCTGAGCTTCTTACCTTTCAACGTGCATGAACATAAATTATGTTTACTGTTGGATTTGTGGTGGAGTTTTACCTCCAATTTTCCCTCAGATTATTCACTGTTCACTTGGCTTGGGGCTTTTGTTTTTCAACGGATATTAGTGAGGCATGTATTATCTAACTTATTAGTTGCTTTGTTGTTAAATCATGATGCATGCTGTTCTATGATTGAACTTTTATTGGTTCGGAGGAATTTCTTTTAAGCCAGCATTAACAGTTCTGTTTGTTGTGTTCGTGGTACAGGTATGACTGCCGTGCTGGATTTTGGGGTATCATGGGTAGAGAATGTATTGGCATTATTCCTGTAAGATCTAGATCCTGTTCTTCTTTCTAACTAAGGATGCTTTTATAAAATTGTGTTCTCATGGTATCCACTTTGCAGCCATATATAAGAGAATTCAATTATCCAATGGCCAGAAATTGTGCTGGTGGGGACACTGATGTCATTGTCAATGGCAGAGAACTTCATCAGAGAGATTTAGATTTGCTTGTAGGAAGAGGGCTTCCACGTATCTCTGGCAAATCATATTCCATTGAGATTTCTGGAAATATTACCGATGAAGCAAATGGGAAGAAGCTACGCAGTCTTGGCAAACTTGCTCCGACGTAAGTTACTTTACATTCTGTCCCTCCACACTCTACCACACTTTTGTGCTCACACCACAAGTTTTTGTGGCCGTCAAATTGGTCTCCATGCTCGTGGTAAAAGTTGCTAGCGAGTCTGACATGTGTAGTAAGAGGCTAAGAAAGCGTAGGGCACCGTAAATCATGATATTATTTGTTGAACAAATTAGTTAAAAAGATATGTGAATATACAAACCAGAGATGTGTTGAAAACTTGAAATATATTGCCCACCCTTCTCCATCAGTTCAGACTTTTGTATGAACCGGCCGGAGCATTAGTTCAATATGGTATCAGGGCCAATACCAATAAAAAAATATATTTTTATTGCGCCCTATATCGATCCTGTGTCTAAGGCCTGGAGGAGCCTAGATGTAAGAGGGAGTGTTGAAATATATTGCCCACCCTTCTCCATCAGTTTGGATTTTGGGATGAACATAGAGCATCATCAGTCAAAGCCCCACAAGCTTCATTTGTGCTCCATCATATTATTACCGAGTCCAGGGTACTATGTTTTTTTGATAAAAAACACCAGTAGTCAAGTTAATAGCAAATTTGGTAAATAACTTCACCGGGGTCAGGAGGTAGTTTGTTTTGAAAACAAGCAGCGTTTGTGGTTTCTAGTGTCCATAAAATTGCAGCCAAACACAGTTTAGCTGTAACACTTTCCCACCCTGCTTTCTTTAAGCCATTCCCCTACCTACCCAACTCCGCTGGGACGTGTAGGTGAAGAAAAAGCACATTGAACAATGATCCATACAAATGTGGCCAGGGCAACTGAAGAGGAGATGGTCAATGCTTCCATCTATTGCGCAAAAAGAGCAGAGCAATGATATCACCGATCCATCCCCTCTTCCTAAGGGGTTGTCTCTAGTTAAAATTCTCCACCGCGTAACTAACCATAAGAAGATTTTAATTTTCAAAGGGAGTTTCAAGCACCACAATTGAATAAAAACTTTCTCATGGCAAACATCCTTTAGGAAGTGTACATAGATTTAACACTGAACCCCTTTTTTCCCTAGCATCCACACCTTCATCAGTCAATGTTGTGGAGTGGCAAACATCCAGTAGATCTTGCCATTGCACAGCCAATTCCCCTCTCAAGCATCTATGAGATTGGAGACATGTCCCTCGAGAGTGAACAACTTGTAAACAATTGACATTTTTGCCAAATGTAAGGTTATATAGACTTTTAAATCTGGAAGCAAGAGATGGTATCCATCATGGTTTTCGAGCCAATGAGTCGATGAGTCGTTTTGGGGTAGCTACTCGGAAAAAGTCGAGCCTGCAGTTGCGACTAGTCGCGGCTCGAGTCATGAGTCGACATTTTTTTGCAACTCATCGACTAGTCGCGCGACTCGAAAACCATGGATCCATGTGATTGGCAATTAAAACAATTTTCGCTTGGATTTGAGTCCTTGTGTTCTCGGTGGTATGAGCTCATGCTGCATTTTGAGATTGTGTATGTAAGAGCCATGTCTTTTGACTGTTTGTAGGAGGAACTGGGTAGAGCCATGGATAGCTTAAGGTGGAGAAACAAGTGAACATCCTAGGATTTAAACAATCACATACCAGCTAAGTGAACGCAATGGAAGATAAATTCCACACAGTTTGTTATGGATTTTGAGTCATGTCCTAAGCCATGGATACTCTATATGCCCCCTGGCTTTCTGTTTGTTGGGCCTTATATATTTGGTTTCTGGAAAGTGCCGAGTTAGAAAAAAACTGTGCTAAGTGCTAACCTAGCATATATTACCAGCCATCCTCATTAAGTGAATTGCCATTTGGAACACAACTTTGAGCCATAACACACTTTTACCTATGACAGTGACTCATTTCTCCTAGTCACAGTTCTCCAATCTTTAGCATGAACTCACCTTATTAGATACTCAACTTTAACTGTACTTCCAAGTTTCTGAACTTTATTCGAGAAGTTTACTCTCTCCAATCCAAAATGTAGGTTTTTTTTAGAGTTGGGCACAAGATCAATGGTGTAGGTAGCAAAGTTACCATTTATTTATTTCTACTTACAATAAATGCGAGTGCTAGAGTTTTTTTGGCAGTACAATCAATACTAGAGTTATTGCTCAATACTTGATGAAATTAATGAGGCGCTAAATAGGAACACCATGAGCAGAAATGTGATGTACTAGACCTTATATCAGTTGAAAAGGCTAAACTACAATTTTCCGTATTTGCCAGTCATTGCTGCTAAATCTCATTGGACTAAATTATCAATTCCTCTATATGTGCAACTCCAGCCTTCAAGTTCCAAACCTTATCTAATGTACTGCTCATCTAGTCTAGATTAAATAAATATCACACGTCACAAAGTAAAGCGAAGCAATCGGTCTTTCCTTTATGCTTTCTATTCGAACAGTCTATTTCTATCTGTGTTCCTGTAGTATTCAGCTGCCACGTTTTGGTTCTTTAATCGTTAACAAGTCCAAGTTTATGCAGCCATTTTGATAGCATTTGGATTTAGCAATTTCAGTTATTACGTACACGAGTCTTTCTTGATTATATTGCTTCCAATATGGTTATCGCATCTACTCACAGTCATCTCCCTTTTGCTGAATAGAATTGAGAAGCTGAAGCGTGGTTTTGGTATGCACGTCCCTGAAGAGTTTAGGTAGCTGGTTATAATGCCGGGTTCCTGCATTTTCTAATAATCAGTTTAATCACCTCCCTCGGAGCTACCTGTTGGAGGGCAAGTTTGTGATTTCTACTGCACTTGACATGGAGGCTTTTTAAGTAGTACTTGGAGTATATTTATATATGTAAATATGTTACTCTTTGATCACCTCTTCCTAGTATCATATGGCGCTCTGCTCCCGTGAGCTTGTGTATTAGAAGTTGTTGAATATTCATGTCTGGCACGCTTGTTATCTGTAACCAAGAACCAAATCCTGACTGAGCTTGTTAGTAGCTGCACAGGTTTGACAGTGCTTGTGCACTCGGGTCCATATTTGGCGCTCCATACTACTGTAACTACGTCAGTGGTTTCTGTAACCTTGCGTTATGCATACCTGAGGGGGTCGGCTCCTCCAACTTAGCTCTTGCTGGTTGTGTTTGGTTCAACTTTAGCTGCCAAATTTTCGGTCCAAAAGTTAAGCTGAACAAAAGAGGGTGGGAGTTTCCAGCAAACCAACTTCATAAGAGCATCTCCACTCGTTCGCCCCCCAGGGGCTAGAAATAGCGCCGCCCTGGGGGCGCGCCGGCGGAAATTTCGCCTTGGGGGCAATCAGGTTCCTAGCCGCCGCCCCCAGGTTGCCCCCAGGCGCCGATTTCGGCCCACTTTCGGCGCAAATTGACCCACTTTCCAGTCCACTATCGGCGCAAAATGGCCTACTATCGGCGCAAATTGACCAATTTCGGCTCGTATTCGGCGTGCTTCGACATAAATTCAACAGAAACTATTTTTTATCACATAGTTCATCACAGAAAATCTATAGAAATCAAATAGTTCAATACAAATTATATAGTTCAACAAATAGTTTAACAAATAAAAACTCATATTTCATCACACGTCGAGCTAGGCGTTGCCCTTGAGCCTCCATAGGTGCTCCACCAGATCCTGCTGCAGTTGTTGATGCACCTGTGGGTCTCGGATCTCCTGACGCATATTGAGGAAGGCAGTCCAGGTTGCCGGTAGCTGGTGATCAACTTGGGCAAGAAGACTCTGCCTGTAATATGGTTCAGTGTCAAACACTGGCTCTTCCTGCTCGCTCTCAATGATCATGTTGTGCAAGATGACACAACAAGTCATGATCTACCACATTTGATCTTTCGACCAGGTCTGAGCGGGGTACCGGACAACAGCAAATCGAGATTGGAGCACACCAAATGCCCGCTCGACATCCTTCCTGCAAGCCTCCTGAACCTTCGCAAAATGGGAGTTCTTGCCTCCTGGCACAGGGCTTGAGATAGTCTTCACAAATGTGGACCATCTCGGATAGATGCCATCTGCTAGGTAGTATCTCTTGTTGTTGCCGCCCATTGACCTCGAAGTTCACCGGAGGAGAATGACCTTCAACAAGCTTGGCGAAGATAGGGGAGCACTGCAGTACGTTGATGTCATTGTGAGTTCCCGGCATACCAAAGAAGGAGTGCCAAATCCAGAGGTCCTGTGTGGCCACTGCATCAAGTACCATACTGCAACCGTCTTTGGCGCCTTTGTACATCCCCTGCCAAGCAAATGGACAATTTTTCCATTTCCAATGCATGCAGTCGATGCTTCCAAGCATCCCAGGAAATCCTCTTGCTGTATTCTGTGCTAGGATCCGAGCAGTGTCTTCAGCATTGGGTGATCGCAAGTATTGCGGTCCAAACACCGCCACCACTGCCCTGCAGAACTTGTAGAAACAATCAATGGTCGTGGACTCGGCCATGCGCCCATAGTCGTCGAGTGAATCACCGGTAGCTCCGTATGCAAGCATCCTCATAGCTGCCGGTGCAATCCTTCTTGCACTTGAAGTAGCTGTCGAACTCTCGGATGGAATTCACAATCCTGTGGAAAAGCTTTCGGCTCATCCGATAACGGCGCCGAAATACTTTGTCGCCGTGCAGTGGAGCGTCGGCGAAGTAGTCGGAGTAGATCATGCAATAGCCTTCCAGTCGATGCCGGTTCTTTGCTTTCAGCCGCCCCGACACCGAGCCACCTCCCCGCGGCTTTGCATTGCTCGCGAGCAGGCCGGCCAGGGCGGCGAGGACCATGAGATGCTCTTCGTCCTGGACATCGGCATCGGCTTCCTCCTCCAGCAGCGCCGCGAGCGCCTCCTTGTCGTCCGAGTCCATCGCCGAGCAGACAAATCGCCGAACACCTGGCGGGCGTGGTGGGCGCACAGCCACCGGTATCCCACCCTGCGCGGCCGGAACGCCGGAAAACTCGCCCAGGAAGGTGGTGGAGAGGTTGCCACGGCGAAACCCTCTCTCTTTTCCAGCGGGGAATGGCCTATCTAGCGGTGGTGGGGGGTGGGCGGCGCCGGGATCGGCAAGGCGGCGGAGGGCGTGCGCGCGCGGGGGGGGGGGGGGGGGTCGAATCTGGACATGCAAGATGGCTTTTCGCCTGACAGTGTGGCCCCAACGCGGTTTTCCCTTCCGCCGGAGCCCCCAAGCGCCCCCCAATGCGCTGGGTTCGGCCTGGGATCGCCGGGCCCAAAAACGGGCCGAGCCGGCGGATTTCGGCGTCTTGGGGGCGCGATTGGGGGGTTTTTTTCGGCGCCGGCAGGGAAAAAGTCGCCCTGGGGGGCCTGTTGGGGGCACGGCTGGAGATGCTCTAAGAAGCTGATACTTCTTCTAGTGCAATTTCCACAGCCGACATATCCTAACTTTTGTGATCCGAGGCTAGCTCAGATGGCTAGGTTCTTTGTGGGAACCAGCCCATGAAAGTTCTAAGTCTTAGACTTGCACCAGTGTTCGCATTTACCTAGATTTATTCCAGGTTTCCTGACGATATTCATTCAGTGAGAGAAAACATACCCGTCGACTATAGAGGTGTCTGTGATGACTTCGTCAATCTCAAGATGATGTGTCGACTCAGCTCTTGAAGGTGCCTATATGGGTAGAATGTGCGTGCGTCCGTTCATAGAGTGAGTGTATGTGTGTGTATATATATGAGAGTTTGCATTTGCACTGTGTCTAAAATAAAAAAAACCTACCTCAACTTTTTGAGCTTCATTGAAGAGTATTTACCCACCTATGCCACCCATAAGTAAAATTCACTTCACTCTATTCCTCGAGCGAGTGAATCAGAGAGCCCTCCGAATGAAACGAGCGGCCAGGAGAGCCTTCCATTCCGAAAATCCCCTTGTCCCAGTTAGGGTTCCTAGCGTTTCGAAATGAGTGGCGAGGAGAGCCTTCCGTCCCTAGAAATCCCCTTGTCCCAGTTAGGGTTTCTAGCGTTGCGCACATCGGGGCCAGATAAGGAGAAGAAAACCCTTCGACAAGAGGAGGTGCTCATCCACCAAATCACCTCTTCACAACCGCCGCCACTCTCATTTACAGGAGCCATCTCCATCTCTATAGCCATCCCTCCTCCGTATTCTTCATCCCCATAGCCATAAATTATAATCAAGAGTACTTCACATACAACGATCTACTCCCGCAGGAGTTGTTGGATTTCCCGAAGAGGAATGATGGTTGTTTTGAGGAAGATGTAATGAGGCTTACTTGTGAGAGAGTGCATCATCTCATGCAGGGGCAGAGACAGGGGGACGATTGGGGGCCGGCCCTCCCCCCAACAATCGGCTAGCCCCAACTAATTTATGCTAACTGTGTCCAAGATTTAGGCTATCGTACTCTTTTTACGACCATCAGTCCCCCCCTCCCCAATGATCGGCCCTCCCAACTATTACGTAGAGGCCAATATAGTCATTAGATTAAAGTCGTACTACAACGTGGCCCAAGCCCAACAGACAGAGGCTAATCGTTGCACGATCCTGATCGTCTTCACCTGTACGGTTGTGTGAAGCCTAGAGCCCTAGAGGATTCGAACCTAATTCTCCGCCGCCGCTTCGTTGTTGCAATCAGTCCGCGCTCCAAAGTGGCTACCGCCGGCGAAAGTTGCATCTCCTCCAGAGTCAAAACAAGGGCAAACCATGATGCCATGATGGCTGCCAAAAATTGCATCTCCTTCTCCAGAGTCAAAACAAGGGCAAACCATGATGCCATGATGGCTGCCGCTGTCACCTTTGATGGCTCACCAGAAGCGTGTGCCATGCTCAAGGAACTTACCACTAGATCGTTTTGAAAGGTATGTGTCTATACCTAATTCATTATCTGCTGCTCTGATCTGATAGAGTAGTATCTAATCCATTAGTTAGTAGCAGTAGTAGTCACATTTCTTTACTAGATGATAGAAATCTAATTAACACATTTTGTTAGAGTTTACCTATACTTCTACAGATAAAAATAGGAACAAAAACTATCATATTCCTTTTTCGAAGTCACTTGCTTCAAGCTCGAGTTCTTTGGATAAATCGTATATATGATCGTGTAGGTAATCGTAGAGCTAAGATAAAAAAGTTTTGTTAAACATGTGTTGTTTTGTCACACACAAATTAATGTAAAACTATTACAGAAGATACACAACGATGGGATTTTATCTGAGACTCTGTACACATTTCGTGCGCGATAGTTTTCGCCCGCCTATGCTCAAATCCTGGCTCCGCCCCTGACCTCATGGAGTTGGATGCACCAGCGAAGTTTGCACCATGTCTTGAGGTAAGAGTGGACAATGCACGGTACCGAAGATGCTAGAAAAATATGGATAGGTGGAAATGCTTATAGTCCAAAAACTCACATTAAACATAAAGTACTCAAGTACTTGTTGTAAAAAAAATAGTAGACCTCGTAGCAAAGCATAACTCGCATGCTCCTAGGGAGGAGATTGGCAGGAGTTAATCATCGCGCGCCCCCGATCCAGACACACAAAGGTTTATTCAATCAAAGATAAATCACACTCTGACTTCCTCGCTAATGCCAGCGGCCACCACTTTCATGCATACAGACTCACAAACCTTAACACCAATATTAGTACTTAACTTTAATTACTTAGTAACATATTCACATATTAGTACCTCAATATCACAAAACTATTGCAAGGAATCAAACTTAATATATTCAATGATCTACAAGTCCATGCTAGTTTTTATTACACCACTTCTATATACCTACCATTTTTAGACCAACAATGTAAGTCATGCAAATTACCAATTCCTATTCAACTCTCAAAAGGATTTAAGTGAAGCAAGAGAGTGCAAGTAATTTCTATAAAACATATCACCATGCTCAAACAAATATAAGTGAAGTACAAGAGCAATTGCCTCAACTCAAAAAGATATAAGTGAAGTACGGATGAACAGTCTATAAATATAGAATGAATGTATGTCTCTCATAATAGATGTAACCAGGAAACGATGATTGCATAGACCAGCAAGCAAAACAAAAATAAAAACAAATGACGCTCCAAGCAAAACAAATATCATGCAAAGAATAAAAATATAGCTCCAAGTAAGATGTACCGATAGTTTTGAAGATGAAAGATGGCATCCCCAAGCTTAGATGCTTGAGTCTTCCTTGATTATTTCCTTGGTGGGCATCCCCAAGCTTATGTTCTTGCCATTACTCATTCTTCTCATAGCGCTATCTCACCAAAACTGAAAACTTCATGCACACAAAACTTAACGGAACTTTGTGAGATATGTTAGTATAATAAAATAAATCTTCACTTAGATACTGTCAACACAAGATTCATAATTATTCCCAATTCATGTCTACTATATTCTATCATTTCCATAATTTATATCCCCAATATAAGCCATAGAAACTTTAAAACAAGCAAACAAAGAAAACAAAACAGAATCTGTCAAAAACAGAACAATACGTAAAGACCTATTTTTTTCATAATTGTATAACTCTTAAAATTCTTAAAAATTAGTTCACTACAGATAAGTTTTACTTCAGTACTGTGTAAAAGTTTCAGCAATTGATCACGTTCCGGTACAAATGAAAATCAAACACTGGACGCAAAAGTTTCTGTTTCTGCACAGAACCTAATAAACAAGCAATTTGCAACATCCCAAAGGTTTAACTTGGCACAAAAATAAAAGAAAATATACAAACATAATAACTATAGTAGCAATAATCACGTTGAAACACTGAAAACAAAATAAAATAAAGGATAACTATTTGGTTGCCTCCCAACATGCTCTTTCTTTATAGCCATTTAAGATAGGCTTGAGATTTTAATAATGCTCACATGAAAATCAAGAATTGAAACACAAAAGAAAGCATCATAAAGCATGTAACAAACACATTTATGTCTAACCCACTTCCTATGCATAGCCATTTTATAAGTAAACAATTTGTCATGGCAAGCAATACATAGCATATGCAAGAAGGAAGAACGAAATATTAATAATTTCAACATAAAGGGAGGTAACTTAGTAATATAAAGATTTATATAATCATGTTTGGCTCGCTCAAAACAATTAACTGTAAGATCATAATCAAATTCATCAATATAGCTATCATATAAAATATTATTTCAATGATCCACATGCATAATTTTTTTATAATCTTATAAGATAGCAAGATTAACATCAACTAAAGTTATGACCTCTCCAAACCCACTTTTATCAAAAAATTCATAAGATTGAATATTCTCCAAAATAGTGAGATTCTTTTTACCTAAAGTTGACACTGTTCCAAACCCGCTTTCGATAGTATTTCAAATTTTATTATGAATAATAGATTCATTATGAGGCTCAAATAAATTTTCAATATCACAAGAAGTATCATAATTATCACCCCAATCATGATCATCATAATAATAAATAGGCATAACAAAATCATCATCCATAGTGCCTACGGACATATTGTCGCCATAAAAGTAATATCAAGTGTGTCGTATTCATCACTTGAATCATAAAGATTATCATAATTTTCTTTTATGACTTCTTCATTAGTAGGGGACTAAAAATATCATGCTGATCAAACTCATCACCCCCAAGCTTATAGATTTGCATATCATTAGCACAATTGATATTCATAGAATTCATATTGTTATCATTGCAATCATTCTTTTCATTCAAGGAATTCTTACCAATCACTTCATAGAATTCTTCTTTTAACAATTCATAACAATTTTCAGATTAACAATTTTCATGAAAAACTTCATAAAGATAAATAAGCGCACTCGATTCCATTTTTTCCTTCAAAGAACTTATAGCAATAGCATCATCACTAGCAATTGGTTGATCATAATTAGATTTTTTGAGAAGTCTAGCTAGTGGAGAAGGATCCATATTGTTTTAGCAAGCGAAGATGCAAGGAAAAGAAGGCAAATGACAACTAGGCAAGAAAATAAAAACAAGCAAAAGTAAAGCTTGTGCAAATGCACCTGATTTGGTAGACGATGACTCCCCGGCAACGGCGCCAGAAATTCTTATGCTACTCCCGCAAGAGTTGTTGGATTTCCCCGAAGAGGAAGGTTGATGTTGCACGGTAGCATATAATATTATCGAACTAGTAGGGGTCACTAAGCTAACAACTTTAGCAGTACGTGCACACAAACAAATAATGTGCTTGCACCCAAGAAAGGCAAGGGGGTTGTCACTCCCCTTGTTCTTGCTAGTTACATGATTAAAAGCAAATTGTGATGGGGCATGGTTGACAAATTACTGTTGGGCAATTGATAGAATAGCGCAAATTATAACTATGATCATTCATGGCATAATCTAACATAGGTATTACGCCGGTGACAAGTAGACCGTTAATCCGACTGCATCTACTACGATTAATCTACCCCAAGACCACTAGCCAGCATGGATCTCAAAGTACTAAGTTCATAATAAACAGAGTAACACAATAAGAAAGATGACATAATGTAGACAGGAAGAGATCGATCAATATGACCAAACCCTGTCTTTTATCCTTAGGGGCAACAGTACAATACGTGCCTTTGTCCCTTTTGTCACTGGACAAGATCACCGCAAGATTGAACCCACTACTATGCACCACTCCCTCTGAAGATCTACTAATCTATCTTGGACAAAGAAAACTCATAGATCGGAAAGCATACATAGCTATAAAATTACACAAGAGAGAAACTTCAAAAGATTCATATAAATTGAATGAACAATCTGATAATAAACCGACAATTCATCGGATCCCAATAAACATGCCACAAGAATTACATCGAATAGATTTCTGAATAGATCCTTGTATTGAAGATCGAGAGAGAGAGAGAGCCATCTAGCTACTACTATGGACCCATAGGTCATGAAAGAACTACTCACACATCATCATGGAGGCAACAAGGTTAATGAAGATGATCTCCCCAATGATCCCCCTCCAGCAGAGTGCCCGAATAGGGCTCCAAATGGGATCGTATTGGAACAAAGGATTGCGAGTGTGATACAATTGTTTTGGGTCTTGCTTTGAGGATTTCACAATATGTGAGAACTTATAGGCCAAGAATTAGGGAAAACGGAGCTACAAGGGGCCCACAAGCCAGGGTGGCGCCTCGTGCCTTGTGCGGCCCTTGTGGGTCTTCTGGCTCTTCCTCGAAGCTTCTAGGGTCTCTTATGTCGAGAAAAAATGTCATAAAGTTTTGTCGTGTTTGGACTTCTGTAGGTATGGATTTTTTGAAAAACCAAAAACATGGGAAAAACATGTTGGGCAACGTTGCATGGAAAACAAATTTTTTTCTACACACACGCAAGATCTATCAAGGAGATGCATAGCAATGAGAGGGGAGAGTGTGTCTACGTACCCTCATAGACCGTAAGCGGAAGCGTTTGACAACGCGGTTGATGTAGTCGAACTTCTTCGCGTTCCAACCGATCGAGCACCGAACGTACGACACCTCCGCGTTCAGCACACGTTTAGCTCGATGACGTCCTCCGCCTTCTTGATCCAGCAAGATGAAGAGGTAGTGGATGAGTTCCGGCAGCACGATGGCGTGGTGACGGTGATGGTGAAGCTATCTTCGCAGGGCTTCGCCTAAGCACTACGAAAATATGACCGGGGGTGTAAACGGTGGAGGGGGGCGCCGCACACGGCTAAGGGATTGTTGTGCTTGTGCTAGGAGCCCCCCTCCCACATATATATAGGTGGGGGGAGGAGGGCGCCCCAAGTAGGCCGAATCCTACTTGGGGTCCTCCCCAAGTGGCGCCCCCCCTTTCCTTATTTGCCGGAGAAGAAAGGAAAGGAGGGAAGAGAGAAGGAAGGGGAGTCCGAATCCTCCCCCCTTTCCTTTCCCCACTTGGGCGGCTGCCATGGGGGGCGCGCCAACCCCTTGTGGGCTGGTGTGCTCCCCTCTTATGGCCCAATAGTCCCAATACCCTCCCGGGGGTGACCGTACCCCCTCCGGTACTCCGATGACTATCCGGTTTTCTCCGAAACACTTCCGGTGTCCGAATACCATCGTCCTATATATCAATCTTTACATCTCGACCATTTCGAGACTTCTCGTCATGTCCGTGGTCTCATTCGGGACTCCGAGCAACATTCGGTCACCAAATCATATAACTCATATAACACTATATCGTCAACGAACGTTAAGCGTGCGGACCCTACGGGTTCGAGAACTATGTAGACATGACCGAGACACCTCTCCGGTCAATAACCAATAGTGGAACCTGGATGCCCATATTGGCTCCTACATATTCTACGAAGATCTTTATCGGTCGAACCATTATGACAACATACGTAATTCCCTTTGTCCATCGGTATGTTACTTGCCCGAGATTCGATCGTCGGTATCTCCATACCTAGTTCAATCTCGTTACCGGCAAGTCTCTTTACTCGTTCTGTAATACATCATCCTGTAACTAACGCATTAGTCACTTTGCTTGCAAGGCTTCTTATGATGTGTATTACCGAGAGGGCCCAGAGATACCTCTCCGATACTCGGAGTGACAAATCCTAATCTTGATCTATGCCAACTCAACAAACACCTTCGGAGATACCTATAGAGCATCTTTATGATCACCCAGTTTTGTTGTGACGTTTGATAGCACACAAGGTATTCCTCCGGTATCCGGGAGTTGCATAATCTCATAGTCGAATGAATATGTATTTGACATGAAGAAAGCAATAGCAATAAACTGAACGATCATTATGCTAAGCTAACGGACGGGTCTTGTCCATCACATCATTCTTCTAATGATGTGATCCCGTTATCAAATGACAACACATGTCTATGGTTAGGAAACCTTAACCATCTTTGATCAACGAGCTAGTTTAGTAGAGGCTTACTAGGGACACAGTATTTGTTTATGTATTCACACATGTATTTAAGTTTCCGATCAATACAATTCTAGCATGAATAATAAACCTTTATCATGAATAAGGAAATATAAAATAAAAACTTTATTATTGCCTCTAGGGCATATTTCCTTCAATCTCCCACTTGCACTAGAGTCAATAATCTAGATTACATAGTAATGAATCTAACACCCATGGAGTCTTGGTGCTGGTCATGTTTTGCTCGCGGAAGAGGCTTAGTCAATGGGTCTGCCACATTCAGATCCGTATGTATTTTGCAAATCTCTATGTCTCCATCCTTGACCTTTTCACGAATGGAGTTGAAGCGTCTCTTGATGTGTTTGGTTCTCTTGTGAAACCTGGATTCCTTCGCCAAGGCAATTGCTCCAATGTTGTCACAAAACATTTTCATTGGACCCGATGCACTAGGTATTACACCTAGATCGGATATGAACTCTTTCATCTAGACTCCTTCATGAGCTGCTTCCGAAGCAGCTATGTACTCCGCTTCAGACGTAGATCCCACCACGACGCTCTGCTTGGAACTGCACCAACTGACAGCTCCATCATTCAATATAAATACATATCCAGTTTGTGACTTAGAGTCATCCGGATTAGTGTCAAAGCTAGCATCGACGTAACCATTTACGACGAGATCTTCGTCACCTCCATAAACGAGAAACATATCCTTGGTCCATTTCAGGTACTTCAGGATGTTCTTGACCGCTGTCCAGTGATCCACTCCTGGATTACTTTGGTACCTCCTTGCCAGACTTATGGCAAGGCACACATCAGGTCTGGTACACAACATAGCATACATGATAGAACCTATGGCTGAGGCATAGGGAATGACTTTCATTTTCTCTCTATCTTCTGAAGTGGTCAGGCTTTGAGTCTGACTCAACTTCACACCTTGTAATATAGGCAAGAACCCTTTCTTTGACTGATCCATTTTGAACTTCTTCAAAACTTTATCAAGGTATGTGCTTTGTGAAAGTCCTATTAAGCATCTCGATCTATCTCTATAGATCTTGATGCCCAATATATAAGCAGCTTCACCGAGGTCTTTCATTGAAAAATTCTTATTCAAGTATCCTTTTATGCTATCCAGAAATTCTATATCATTTCCAATCAACAATATGTCATCCACATATAATATCAGAAATGCTATAGAGCTCCCACTCACTTTCTTGTAAATGCAGGCTTCACCGTAAATCTGTATAAAACCATATGCTTTGATCACCTCATCAAAGCGTATATTCCAACTCCGAGATGCTTGCACCAGTCCATAGATGGATCGCTGGAGCTTGCATACTTTGTTAGCACCTTTAGGATCGACAAAATCTTCTGGTTGGATCATATACAAGTCTTCTTTAAGATATCCATTAAGGAATGCAATTTTGACATCCATTTGCCAGATTTCATAATTATAAAATGCGGCAATTGCTAACATGATTCGGACAGACTTAAGAATCACTACGGGTGAGAAAGTCTCATCGTAGTCAACTCCTTGAACTTGTCGAAACCTTTCGCGACAAGTCGAGCTTTGTAGACAGTAACATTACCATCAGCGTCAGTCTTCTTCTTGAAGATCCATTTATTTTCTATGGCTTGCCGATCATCGGGCAAGTCCACCAAAGTCCACACTTTGTTCTCATACATGGATCTTATCTCAGATTTCATGGCCTCAAGCCATCTGTCGGAATCTAGGCTCATCATAGCTTCTTCATAGTTCGTAGGTTCACCTTGGTCTAGTAACATGACTTCTAGAACAGGATTACCGTACCACTTGGTGCGGATCATGCTCTGGTCGACCTACGAGGTTCAGTAGCAACTTGATCTGAAGTTTCATGATCATTATCATTTGCTTCCTCTCTAGTTGGTGTAGGCATCACGGGAACGGTTTTCTGTGATGTGCTACTTTCCAATTCGAGAGAAGGTACAATTACCTCATCAAGTTCTACTTTCCTCCCACTCACTTCTTTCGAGAGAAACTCCTTCTCTATAAAGGTTCCATTCTTGGCAACAAAGATCTTGCCTTCGGATCTGTGGTAGAAGGTGTACCCAATTGTTTCCTTAGGGTATCCTATGAAGATGCACTTCTCCGATTTGGGTTCGAGCTTATCAGGCTGAAGCCTTTTGACATAAGTGTCATAACCCCAAACTTTAAGAAACGGCAGCTTAGGTTTCTTGCCAAACCACAGTTCATACGGTGTCGTCTCAATGGATTTAGACGGTGCCCTATTTAACGTGAATGCGGCTGTCTCTAATGCATAACCCCAAAACGATAGTGGTAAATCGGTAAGAGACATCATAGATCGCACCATATCTAATAAAGTACGGTTACGACGTTCGGACACACCATTACACTGTGGTGTTCCAGGTGGCGTGAGTTGTGAAACTATTCCACATTGTTTTAAATGAAGGCCAAACTCGTAACTCAAATATTCGCCTCCGTGATCAGATCGTAGAAACTTTATTTTCTTGTTACGATGATTCTCCACTTCACTCTGAAATTCTTTGAACTTTTCAAATGTTTCAAACTTGTGTTTTATTAAGTAGATATACCCATATCTACTCAAATTATCTGTGAAGGTCAGAAAATAATGATACCTGCCGCGTGCCTCAACACTCATCGGACCGCATACATCGGTATGTATTATTTCCAATAAGTCATTAGATCGCTCCATTGTTCCAGAGAACGGAGTTTTAGTCATCTTGACCATGAGGCATGGTTCGCAAGTATCAAATGATTCATAATCAAGTGATTCCAAAAGTCCATCTGCATGGAGTTTCTTCATGCGCTTTACACCAATATGACCTAAACGGCAGTGCCACAAGTATGTTGCACTATCATTATCAACTTTGCATCTTTTGGCATCAATATTATGAATATGTGTATTACTATCGAGATTCAACAAGAATCGACCACTCATCAAGGGTGCATGACCATAAAAGATATTACTCATATAAATAGAACAACCATTATTCTCCGATTTAAATGAATAACCGTCTCACAATAAACAAGATCCAGATATAATGTTCATGCTCAACGCGGGCACCAAATAACAATTATTCAGGTCTAAAACTAATCCCGAAGGTAGATGTAGAGGTAGCGTGCCGACGGCGATCACATCAACCTTGGAATCATTTCTGACGCGCATCGTCACCTCGTCCTTAGCCAATCTTCGTTTATTCCGCAGCTCCTGTTTCGAGTTACAAATATGAGCAACCAAACCAGTATCAAATACCCAGGCGCTGCTACGAGAATTAGTAAGGTACACATCAATAACATGTATACCAAATATACCTTTGTTCACTTTGCCATCCTTCTTATCCGCCAAGTATTTGGGGCAGTTCCGCTTCCAGTGACCAGTCCCTTTGCAGTAGAAGCATTCAGTTTCAGGCTTGGGTCTAGCTTTGGGCTTCTTCCCGGGAGTGGCAACTTGCTTGCCATTCTTCTTGAAGTTCCCTTTCTTTCCCTTGCCCTTTTTCTTGAAACTAGTGGTCTTGTTAACCATCAACACTTGATGCTCCTTCTAGATTTCTACCTCCGCGGCCTTAAGCATTACGAAGAGCTCAGGAATCATTTTATTCATCCCTTGCATATTATAGTTCATCACGAAGCCTTTGTAGCTTGGTGGCAGTGATTGAAGAGCTCTGTCAATAACACTCTCAACTGGAAGATCAACTCCGAGCTGAGTCAAGTGGTTATGATACCCAGACATTTTGAGTATGTGTTCACTAACAGAACTATTCTCCTCCATCTTGCAGCTATAGAACTTGTTGGAGACTTCATATCTCTCAACCCGGGCATTTGCTTGAAATATTAACTTCAACTCTTGGAATATCTCATATGCTCCATGACGTTCGAAACATCTTTGAAGTCCCGGTTCTAGGCCATAAAGCATGGCACACTGAACTATTGAGTAGTCATCAGATCGAGCTTGCCAGACGTTCATAACATCAGCTTCAGCTCCTGCAGCAGGCCTTTCACCTAGCGGTGCATCAAGGACATAATTCTTCTGTGCAACAATGAGGATAATCCTCAAGTTACGGACCCAATCCATGTAGTTGCTACCATCATCTTTCAACTTAGCTTTCT
Organism: Thinopyrum elongatum; assembly: GCA_011799875.1. Taxonomy (NCBI): domain Eukaryota; kingdom Viridiplantae; phylum Streptophyta; class Magnoliopsida; order Poales; family Poaceae; genus Thinopyrum; species Thinopyrum elongatum. The sequence goes on along the minus strand of CM022299.1, from coordinate 323,581,616 downwards.
CTAGGAACGCATTAAAATTCAGGGGAATGGTAGCTCGGGCCATTGATCTACAACATAGACATGCAAAACTATAAGACTAAGTTCATGATAAATTAAGTTCAATTAATCAAATTACTAATGAACTCCCACTTAAATAAGCATCCCTCAATTTATCTAAGTGATACATGATCCAAATCAACTAACCCATGTCCGATCATCACGTGAGATGGGGTAGTCATCAATGGTGAACATCTCTATGTTGATCATATCTACTATATGATTCACGTTCGACCTTTCGGTCTCCAGTGTTCCGAGACCATGTCTGTACATGCTAGGCTCGTCAAGTTTAACCCAAGTATTCTGCATGTGCAAAACTGTCTTACACCCATTGTATGTGAATGTAGAGTCTATCACACCCGATCATCACATGGTGCTTCGAAACGATGAACTTTGGCAACGGTGCATACTTGGGGAGAATACTTTTATCTTGAAATTTAGTGAAGGGATCATCTTATAATGCTACCGCCGTTCTAAGCAAAATAAGATGCATAAAGGATAAACATCACATGCAATCAAAATATGTGACATGATATGGCCATCATCATCTTGTGCTTTTGATCTCCATCTCCAAAGCATCGTCATGATCTCCATCGTCACCGGCTCGACACCTTAATCTCCATCGTTGCGTCGGGGTCGTCTCGCCAACTATTGCTTCTACAACTATCGCTAACGCATAGTGATAAAGTAAAGCAATTACATGGCGCTTGCACTTCATACAATAAAGAGACAACCCTAAGGCTTCTGCCGTTTGTCGATATTACAAAACATGATCATCTCATACATCAACATATATCACATCATATCTTGACCATATCACATCACAACATGCCCTGCAAAAATAAGTTAGACGTCCTCTACTTTGTTGTTGCAAGCTTTACGTGGCTGCTACGGGCTTCTAGCAAGAACCGTTCTTACCTACGGCAAAAACCACAACGGTGTTTCACCAAGTTTGCTGTTTTAAACTTCTTCAAGGACCGGCCATAGTCAAATTCGGTTCAAGTAAAGTAGGAGAAACAGACACCCGCCAGCCACCTTTATGCAAAACTAGTTGCATGTCTGTCGGTGGAATCGGTCTCATGTGCGTGGACATGTAAGGTTGGTCTGGGCCGCTTCATCCCACAATACCGCCGAATCAAAATAAGACGTTGGTGGTAAGCAGTATGACTATCACCGCCCACAACTCTTTGTGTTCTTCTCGTGCATATCATCTACGCATAGACCTGGCTCGGATGACACTGTTGGGAAATGTTGCATGGAAAACAAAAAAAATTCTACGCACACGCAAGATCTATCAAGGAGATGCATAGCAACGAGAGGGGAGAGTGTGTCTACGTACCCTCGTAGACCGTAAGTGGAAGCGTTTGACAACGCGGTTGATGTAGTCGAACTTCTTCGTGTTCCAACCGACCGAGCACCAAACATACGACACCTCCGCGTTCAGCACACGTTCTGCTCGATGACGTCCTCCGCCTTCTTGATCCAGCAAGACGGTGAGGTAGTGGATGAGTTTCGGCAGCACGATGGTGTGGTGACGGTGATGGTGAAGCTATCTTTGCAGGGCTTCGCCTAAGCACTACGAAAATATGACCGGGGGTGTAAACGGTGGAGGGGGGCGCCGCACACGGCTAAGGGATTGTTGTGCTTGTGCTAGGCGCCCCCCTCCCACATATATATATATATATATAGGTGGGCGGAGGAGGGAGCAGCCAGGAGGGCGCCCCAAGTAGGCCGAATCCTACTTGGGGTCCTCCCCAAGTGGCGCCCCCCTTTCCTTATTTGCCGGAGAAGAAAGGAAAGCGGGGAAGAGAGAAGGAAGGAGAGGCCGAATCCTCCCCCCTTTCCTTTCCCCACTTGGGCGGCTGCCATGGGGGGCACGCCAGCCCCTTGTGGGCTGGTCTGCTCCCCTCTTATGGCCCAATACCCTCCCGGGGGTGACCGGTACCCCCTCCGGTACTCTGATGACTATCCGGTTTTCTCTGAAACACTTCCGGTGTCCGAATACCATCGTACTATATATCAATCTTTACCTCTCGACCATTTCGAGACTCCTCGTCATGTCCATGATCTCATCCAGGACTCCGAACAACATTCGGTCACCAAATCATATAACTCATATAACACTATATCGTCAATGAACGTTAAGCGTGCGGACCCTATGGGTTCGAGAACTATGTAGACATGATCAAGACACCTCTCCGGTCAATAACCAATAGCGGAACCTAGATGCCCATATTGGCTCCTACATATTCTATGAAGATCTTTATCGGTCGAACCGTTATGACAAATACGTAATTCCCTTTGTCCATCGGTATGTTACTTACCCGAGATTCGATCATCGGTATCTCCATACCTAGTTCAATCTCGTTACCGGCAAGTCTCTTTACTCGTTCCATAATACATCATCCTGTAACTAACTCATTAGTCACTTTGCTTGCAAGGCTTTTTATGATGTGTATTACCAAAAGGGCCCAGAGATACCTCTCCGATACGCGGAGTGACAAATCCTAATCTCGATCTATGCCAACTCAACAAACACCTTCAGAGATACCTGTAGAGCATCTTTATGATCACCCAGTTACATTGTGACATTTGATAGCACACAAGGTATTCCTCCGGTATCCGGGAGTTGCATAATCTCATAGTCGAAGGAATATGTATTTGACATGAAGAAAGCAATAGCAATAAACTGAACGATCATTATGCTAAGCTAATGGATGGGTCTTTTCCATCACGTCATTCTCCTAATGATGTGATCTCGTTATCAAATGACAACACATGTCTATGGTTAGGAAACCTTAACCATCTTTGATCAACGAGCTAGTCTAGTAGAGGCTTCCTAGGGACACGGTATTTGTTTATGTATTCACACATGTATTTAAGTTTTCGATCAATACAATTCTAGCATGAATAATAAAACTTTATCATGAATAAGGAAATATAAAATAACAACTTTATTATTACCTCTAGGGCATATTTCCTTCAAAACAGGAACTGGCACTGGGCACTAAATTAATAGGTTAGTCAAGAAAAATAATATAAAAGATATATAAAGCATAAAAAACTGATAATATAATAGCATTTAACAATAAAAAATTATAGATAGGTTTCAGATGTATCAAGCGACATTGTAAGAGTATTTTCAATCATTCATCTTGAAGTACCATCTAAAATGTTTTGTGTGTGTGATTTATTTGCGATGTATGAGTAGTTCCTCGGGTTAAGGGCCGAGGCATATCCTCGCAACCGATGTATTCGCGCATCGGGATTGTTTGTTTACTTTAAAGTAACATTGTTTCTTTGTTTTATGCAACTGATTTGTGTCTTGTCTCTACCTTGTTATAAGAACCTGCAGGTACCCGGGATACCAAGGCTTGATTAAGGAGAGGTTATGTGCAAAGAGGAGCGGAAGGCTATGCCGAACATCGGTGATAGTTAAATTAGTCTGGTAGCCGAAAACTATTCTCTGGGGTATAAACAATGCAATCATTTAAAGTCCAATGTTTTGGTCCAGTTTAATCCTTAATTATCAAGGTAACCCCGCGAGACGGTAAGGGACTTGGATGTACAATACAACCATGGTGCAACTACATGTCGGTGGTGGAAATATTTGGATGCATCTCCCACACACAACATGTTGACTACTCGTATGTAACGGTGTCTATCTGAGCCTGCATAGATAGGGTCCCAAGCGCAAGTATATGATTGCAGGTAAAACCTTAATCCCTAACCTAATTTTCTTATTATTGTTTCTTCCTTTAAATTATGTGTTTTTTGTCTGAGAAGCTGGAACTATTCTATTAACATGTGCTTGCAAAAATCACCTTTTCTTTAGCAAACCTTTCCATGGGTTCGATAACCTAGGGTCACCTCTAGGGAAAAAGGAAACTATCCGAAACTGAATCAAGTAGCTCGACCTTGTTGTACATAGATTTCTCAAATGTGTGCGTGTGTTGCATCCTCCTTCTTAGTTAATATTCGATGGTTCATCATGTGAGGACCATGGGTTTATGCTTAGCGTCAAAATGAGCCTTAGGTCATTGAAAACAGAGTATGTATTTGCATGTTATGGCGTCTTCAGTGCATATGTTGTGCTAATTCGCGGGGCCGGACATTTCAGGCTGTTTTCAACCTTGAGCCTTTTCAGTTGGGGCCGGAGTCTTCAGGCCATTAGGCCAGACACTTCGGAAGTGCCTGAAAAACTACCCAATGGGCATATTTGGGTTGACCATGTTTATAGGACTCATCTTACCCATGGTGCTAGAGCTTTTGAATATAATATTTTTCCCATTCTTGTGAGCTTCTCCCACCTCCCTCAAATCCCTAATATTCCCTATAAGTGAGGGACGTTGGTGGTGGATCTAGGAGTCATTTGTTGACCTCCACCATTATTCCTCTCCTCTCCCATCCATTCATAGCATAAGTTGCTTTGGGTGAGGTTTGTAAGAGGGGTTGTTCGAGTGAGTATTTGTGAGCTTGTTACTCTTACAGGCCATCGCCTCCTAGATGGTTTGGTAGATTTGGCTCAGTGACATCTTCGTGGAGTTTGGGAAGAGGAATGAGTTGCTCCTTTGAGATTGTGAAGTGGTTTTAGAGCTTGTTATCTCTAGAGTGGTGAAGAATCTAGCCATAGTAAATGGGATCTCATACTTGGTTTGTTGAGGCTCTCAATTGGTCTTTGAGGGTTGTTTGGTGGTCCTCCACCTCTCCAAAAATGATTGGAGTAGGGGTGGATACTTGTATAGGGGAACGTGCTATGCCATAAAAATTGTATGCTACACGATCACACCCAGGAACACTATGAAGATGGCGGGTAACAATCAAACTCACAAGCTAGAAGACTAGTAGAAGAAGTGAAGAAGTTGGTGTAGCACGATGATTTTCACATCTAGGTTATACCTCCCAGCCGCGAGAATTTCTCCAAGAGGATTCATCGATCTAGAGGCAAAGTCGATGACCCCTTCGAGGTATCCACACATTCCAAAGTGGTAATCCGTCAGCACTCCGACGTCTAGGAAGAAGCGCTCCGAGAAAACTAGAGTGAAAGAGCCTAGCGGCATTCCAGTATAATTAAGAGTCTAATCTAATTAGGCCAGCTAGACTAGGATTAGAATCTATCTAATTAGAAATATAATCTGTTAGACCAATTAGACCGGTTGATCTTGGAGCTATGTGGGAGAGATCCCCTTAGGATTGTGTCAGGGATACTACCTGCAGAGGATAACCCGACATTTAGTCCCAGGGCCAAGACCCGCCGATGATCCCGAAGGACCAAGGCTGACTTACCCTTGGGCTTACCAAAGACGGACTACGGGCCCAGAAGGAGACCCGACCGAGAGTGGCAAAGGCCGGCTTAGGAGAAGATCGGGCTCGGTGAGGTTTCGCTTAACTTGGAAGATACGGAAGACCTACCAAGCTTAGAGTAGGACTCCAGCTACGGGTAGAACCCGAACATTGTTGCAAACCAGGGACCCGACCAATTATATAAAGGGGGTTCCTAGGTCGTCTAGAGGACGGGTTACAATCTCTCGAAATCTAGGTAGCGAAACAACACCCTTGTAATCGAGATCATCATCATCAATAGCAATCAAGCAGGAGTAGGATTTTACCTCCACCGTGAGGGGCTGAACCTGGGTAAACTCGTGTCTCTCAATTCCAATCATCCCCGTTCAAGCTTTCACCAAGTAGCAATGGCCTCACAACGTAGTTCTCCTATGAGGACATCTGCCGTGACAAAACCACGATAGTTGGCACCCACCATGGGGCCAGCATGCGGTGGTGTTGTGTTCTTGGAGGGAGCTCTTCCTGAAGTAAATATGCCCTAGAGGCAATAATAAAGTTGTTATTTTATATTTCCTTATTCATGATAAAGGTTTATTATTCATGCTAGAATTGTATTGATCGGAAACTTAAATACATGTGTGAATACATAAACAAATACCGTGTCCCTAGTAAGCCTCTACTAGACTAGCTCCTTGACCAAAGATGGTTATAGTTTCCTAACCATAGACATGTGTTGTCATTTGATAATGGGATCACATCATTAGGAGAATGATGTGATGGACTAGACCCACCCGTTAGCTTAGCATATTGATCGTTCAGTTTTATTGCTATAGCTTTCTTCATGTCAAATACATATTCCTTCGACTATGAGATTATGCAACTCCCGAATACCGAAGGAATACCTTGTGTGCTATCAAATGTCACAACATAACTGGGTGATCATAAAGATGCTCCACAGGCATCTCCGAAGGTGTTTGTTGAGTTGGCATAGATCGAGATTATGATTTGTCACTCCAAGTATCGGAGAGGTATCTCTGGGCCCTCTCGGTAATACACATCATAAGCTTGCAAGCAAATGACTAAGGAGTTAGTCACGAGGTGATGTATTACGGAACGAGTAAAGAGACTTGCCGGTAACAAGATTTAACTAGGTATGAAGATACCACGATCGAATCTCGGGCAAGTAACATACCGATGGACAAAGGGAATTACGTATGTTGTCATAACGGTTCGACCGATAAAGATCTTCGTAGAATATGTAGGAGCCAATATGGACATCCAGGTTCCACTATTGGTTATTGACCGAAGAGGTGTCTCGGTCATGTCTACATAGTTCTCGAACCCGTAGGGTCCGCACGCTTAACATTCGATGACGATACAGTATTATATGAGTTATGTGATTTGGTGACTGAATGTTGTTCAGAGTCCCGGATGAGATCACGGACATGATGAGGAGTCTCGAAATGGTCGAGAGGTAAAGATTGATATATAGGATGATGGTATTCGGACACCGGAAGTGTTTTGGGGATACCGGGTACTTATCGGGTCATCGGAAGGGGTTCCGGGCACCCCCGGCAAAAGATATGGGCCTTATGGGCCAAGAGGGGAAACACACCAGCCACAAGGGGCTGGTGCGCCCCCCATATGGGCCGGGCCGGCCTAAGGAGGAGAAGGAAAGGGGAGAAGAGAAAGGTAAGTGTGGATTAGGATTCCCACTTCCTTCTCTCTACCTATATATATGAGGAGGGGGGCGCCTAGCACACCCAAGACAATTGCCTAGCCGTGTGCGGCGCCCCCTTCCCCGTTTACACCCCTGGTCATATTTTCGTAGTGCTTAGGCGAAGCCCTGCGGAGATCACTTCACCATCACCGTCACCACGCCGTCGTGATGACAGAACTCATCTACTACCTCGACGTCTTGCTGGATCAAGAAGGTGAGGGACGTCACCGAGCTGAACGTGTGCTGAACGCGGAGGTGCCATACGTTCGTGACTTGATCGGTTGGATCACGAAGAAAGTTCGACTACATCAACCGCACTGTGAAACGCTTCCGCTTACGGTCTACGAGGGTACGTAGACACACTCTCCCCTCTCGTTGCTATGCATCTCCTTGATAGATCTTGCGTGTGCGTAGAATTTTTTTTGTTTTCCATGCAACATTTCCCAACAGTGGCATCTGAGCTAGGTCTATGCGTAGATGATATGCACGAGTAGAACACAAAGAGTTGTGGGCGGTGATAGTCATACTGCTTACCACCAACGTCTTATTTTGATTCGGAGGTATTGTGTGATGAAGCGGCCCGGACCAACCTTACATGTCCACGTACATGAGATTGGTTCCACCGACTGACATGCAACTAGTTTTGCATAAAGGTGGCTGGCGGGTGTCTGTTTCTCCTACTTTAGTTGAATCGAATTTGACTGCGGCCGGTCCTTGAAGAAGGTTAAAACAGCAAACTTGATAATTCACCGTTGTGGTTTTTGCCTTAGGTAAGAACGGTTCTTGCTAGAAGCCTATAGCAGCCACGTAAAACTTGCAACAACAAAGTAGAGGACGTCTAACTTGTTTTTGCAGGGCATGTTGTGTTGTGATATGGTCAAGACATGATGTGATATACGTTGTTGTATGAGATGATCATGTTTTGTAATTTATCGGCAACCGGCAGGAGCCTTATGGTTGTCTCTTTATTGTATGAAATGCAAACGCCATGTAATTGCTTTACTTTATCGCTATGCGTTAGCAATAGTTGTAGAAGCAATAGTTGGCGAGACGACCACGACGCAACGATGGAGATCAAGGTGTCAAGCCGGTGACGATGGAGATCATGACGATGCTTTGGAGATGGAGATCAAAAGCACAAGATGATGATGGCCATATCATGTCACATATTTTGATTGCATGTGATGTTTATCTTTTATGCATCTTATTTTGCTTAGTACGGTGGTAGCATTATAAGATGACCCCCTCTCTAAATTTCAAGGTAAAAGTGTTCTCCCTGAGTATGCACCGTTTCTACAGTTCGTCGTTTCGAGACACCACGTGATGATCAGGTGTGATAGACTCTACGTTCACATACAACGGGTGTAAGACAGTTTTGCACATGCAGAATACTTGGGTTAAACTTGACAAGCCTAGCATGTACAGACATGGTCTCGGAACACTGGAGACCGAAAGGTTGAATATGAGTCATATAGTAGATATGATCAACATAGAGATGTTCACCATTGATGACTACCCCATCTCACGTGATGATCGGACATGGGTTAGTTGATTTGGATCATGTATCACTTAGACAACTTGAGGGATGTTGATTTAAGTGGGAGTTCATTAGTAATTTGATTAATTGAACTTAATTTATCATGAACTTAGTCTTAATAGTTTTGCATATCTATGTTGTAGATCAATAGCTCGCGATATAGCTCCCTTATTTTTTGATATGCTCCTAGAGAAAAATAAGTTGAAAGATGATAGTAGCAATGATGCAGGCTGGGTCTGTGATCTGAGGATTATCCTCATTGCTGCACAGAAGAATTATGTCCTTGATGCACCGCTAGGTGACAGACCTATTGCAGGAGCAGATGCAAACGTTATGAATGTTTAGCAAGCTCGATATGATGACTACTTGATAGTTTAGTGCGCCATGATTTACGTCTTAGAACCGGGACTTCAAAAACGTTTTGAACGACACGGAGCATATGAGATGTTCCAAAGAGCTGAAATTGGTATTTCAGACTCATGCCCATGTCGAGAGGTATGAGACCTCTGACAAGTACTTTGCCTACAAGATGGAGGAGAATAGCTCAACCAGTGAGCATGTGCTCAGAATGTCTGGGTATTACAATCGCTTGAATCAAGTGGGAGTTAATCTTCCAGATAAGATAGTGATTGACAAAGTTCTCTAGTTACAATCACCAAGCTACTAGAACTTCATGATGAACTATAATATGCAAGGGATGACGAAAATGATTCCCGAGCTCTTCGCGATGCTGAAATCGGCGAAGGTAGAAATCAAGAAAGAGCATCAAGTGTTGATGGTTAACAAGACCACTAGTTTCAAGAAAAAGGGCAAGGGAAAGAAAGGGAACTTTAAGAAGAATGGCAAGCAAGTTGCCGCTCCCATGAAGAAGCCCAAAGCTGGACCCAAGCCTGAAACTAAGTGCCTCTACTGCAAAGGAAATGGTCACTGGAAGCAGAACTGCCCCAAATACTTGGCAGATAAGAAGGATGGCAAAGTGAACACAGGTATATTTGATATACATGTTATTGATGTGTACCTTACTAGTATTCATAGTAGCCCCTGGGTATTTGATACCGGTTCAGTTGCTAAGATTAGTAACTCGAAACAGGAGTTGCAGAATAAACGGAGACTAGTTAAGGGCGAGGTGACGATGTGTGTTGGAAGTGATTCCAAGGTTGATACAATCACCATCGCACTCCCTCTACCTTTGGGATTAGTGTTGAACCTAAATAAATGTTATTTGGTGTTTGCATTAAGCATGAATATGATTTGATCATGCTTATTGCAATACGGTTATTCATTTAAGTCAGAGAATAATTGTTGTTCTGTTTACATGAATAAAACCTTCTATGGTCATACACCCAATGTGAATGGTTTATTGAATCTTAATCGTAGTGATACACATATTCATAATATTAATGCCAAAAGATGCAAAGTTGATAATGATAGTGCAACATACTTGTGGCACTGCCGTTTAGGTCATATTGGTGTAAAGCGCATGAAGAAACTCCATGCGGATGGACTTTTGGAATCACTTGATTATGAATCATTTGATACTTGTGAACCATGCCTCATGGGCAAGATGACTAAAACTATGTTCTCCGAAACAATTGAGTGAGCTAATGACTTATTGGAAATAATACATACCGATGTATGCGATCTGATGAGTGTTGAAGCACGCGGCGGGTATCGTTATTTTCTGACCTTCACAGATGATTTGAGTAGGTATGGGTATATCTACTTGATGAAACACAAGTCTCAAACATTTGAAAAGTTCAAAGAATTTCAGAGTGAAGTGGAGAATCATCGTAACAAGAAAATAAAGTTTCTACGATCTGATCATGGAGGCAAATATTTGAGTTACGAGTTTGGCCTTCATTTAAAACAATGTGGAATAGTTTCACAACTCACGCCACCTGGAACACCACAGCGTAATGGTGTGTCCGAACGTCGTAACCGTACTTTATTAGATATGGTGCGATCTATGATGTCTCTTACCGATTTACCAATATCGTTTTGGGGTTATGCATAAGAGACAGCCACATTCACGTTAAATAGGGCACCGTCTAGATCCGTTGAGACGGCACCGTATGAACTGTGGTTTGGCAAGAAACCTAAGCTGTCGTTTCTTAAAGTTTGGGGTTGCGACACTTATGTCAAAAGGCTTTAGCCTGATAAGCTCGAACCCAAATCGGAGAAGTGCGTCTTCATAAGACACCCTAAGGAAACAATTGGGTACACCTTCTATCACAGATCCGAAGGCAAGATCTTTGTTGCTAAGAATGGATCCTTTCTAGAGAAGGAGTTTCTCTCGAAAGAAGTGAGTGGGAGGAAAGTAGAACTTGATGAGGTAATTGTACCTTCTCTCGAATTGGAGAGTAGCACATCAGAGAAATCCGTTCCCGTGATGCCTACACCAATTAGAGAGGAAGCTAATGATGATGATCATGAAACTTCGGATCAAGTTACTACTGGACTTCGTAGGTCGAACAGAGCATGTTCCGCACCAGAGTGGTACGATAATCCTGTCCTGGAAGTCATGTTATTAGACCATGGCGAACCTACGAACTATGAAGAAGCTATGATGAGCCAGATTCCAATAAATGGCTTGAGGCCATGAAATCTGAGATAGGATCCATGTATGAGAACAAAGTGTGGACTTTGATGGATTTTCCCGATGATCGGCAAGCCATAGAGAATAAATGGATGTCAAAACTGCATTCCTTAATGGATATCTTAAAGAAGAGTTGTATATGATGCAACCAGAAGGTTTTGTCGATCCTAAAGGTGCTAACAAAGTGTGCAAGCTCCAGCGATCCATCTGTGGACTAGTGCAAGCATCTCGGAGCTGGAATATATGCTTTGATGAGGTGATCAAAGCATATGGTTTTATACAGACTTACGGTGAAGCCTGTATTTACAAAAGGTGAGTGGGAGCTCTGTAGCATTTCTAATATTATATGTGGATGGCGTATTGCTGATTGGAAATGATATATAATTTCTGGATAGCATAAAAGGATATTTGAATAAGAATTTTTCAATAAAAGACCTCGGTGAAGCTACTTACGTATTGAGCATCAAGATCTATAGGGATAGATCGAGACGTTTAATAGGACTTTCACAAAGCACATACCTTGACAATGTTTTGAAGAAGTTCAAAATAGATCAGTCAAAGAAAGGGTTCTTGCCTGTGTTGCAAGGTGTGAAGTTGAGTAAGACTCAAAACCCGACCACGGCAGAAGATAGAGAGAGAATGAAAGTCATTCCCTATGCCTCAGCCATAGGTTCTATAAAGTATGCCATGCTGTGTACCATGCCTATTGTGTACCTTGCCATGAGTTTGGCAAGGGGGTACAATAGTGATCCAGGAGTATCACTGGACAACGGTCAAAATTATCCTTATATGCCTTAAAGAGGACTAAGGAAATGTTTCTCGGTTATGGAGGTGATAAAGAGTTCGTCGTAACGGGTTACATCGATGCAAGCTTTAACATCGATCCAGATGACTCTGAGTCTCAATTTGGATACGTATTGAAAGTGGGAGCAATCAGCTAGAGTAGCTCCATGCAGAGCATTGTAGACATAGAAATTTGCAAAATACATACGGATCTGAATGTGGCAGACCCGTTGACTAAACTTCTCACGCAAGCAAAACATGATCACACCTTAGTACTCTTTGGGTGTTAATCACATGGCGATGTGAAGTAGATTATTAATTCTAGTAAACTCTTTGGGTATTTGTCACGTGACGATGTGAACTATGGGTGTTAATCACATGGCGATGTGAACTAGATTATTGACTCTAGTGCAAGTGGGAGACTGAAGGAAATATGCCCTAGAGGCAATAATAAAGTTGTTATTTTATATTTCCTTATTAATGATAAAGGCTTATTATTCATGCTAGAATTGTATTGATTGGAAACTTAAATACATGTGTGAATACAGAAACAAATACCATGTCCTAGTAAGCCTCTACTAGACTAGCTCGTTGATCAAAGATGGTTATAGTTTCCTGACCATAGACATGTGTTGTCATTTGATAATGGGATCACATCATTAGGAGAATGATGTGATGGACTAGACCCACTCGTTAGCTTAGCATATTGATCGTTCAGTTTTATTGCTATAGCTTTCTTCATGTCAAATACATATTCCTTCGACTATGAGATTATGCAACTCCCAAATACCGGAGGAATACCTTGTGTGCTATCAAACGTCACAACATAACTGGGTGATCATAAAGATGCTCTACAGGTATCTCCGAAGGTGTTTGTTGAGTTGGCATAGATCGAGATTAGGATTTGTCACTCCGAGTATCGGAGAGGTATCTCTGGGCCCTCTCGATAATACACATCATAAGCTTGCAAGCAAATGACTAAGGATTTAGTCACAAGGTGATGTATTACGAAACGAGTAAAGAGACTTGCCGGTAACAAGATTGAACTAGGTATGAAGATACCGATGATCGAATCTCGGGCAAGTAACATACCGATGGACAAAGGGAATTACGTATGTTGTCATAACGGTTCGACCGATAAAGATCTTAGTAGAATATGTAGGAGCCAATATGGACATCCAGGTTCTGCTATTGGTTATTGATCGAAGAGGTGTCTCGGTCATGTCTACATAGTTCTCGAACCCGTAGGGTCTGCACGCTTAACGTTCGATGACGATATAGTATCATATGAGTTATGTGATTTGGTGACCGAATGTTCAGAGTCCCGGATGAGATCACGGACATGACAAGGAGTCTCGAAATGGTCGAGAGGTAAAGATTGATATATAGGACGATGGTATTCGGACACCGGAGGTATTTCGGGGGGGGGGGGGGGTACCGGGTACTTATCGGGTCACCGGAAGGGGTTCCAGGCACCCCCGACAAAATATATGGGCCTTATGGGCCAAGAGGGGAAACGCACCAGCCACAAGGGGCTGGTGTGCCCCCCATATGGGCTGGCCTAAGGAGGAGAAGGAAAGGGGAGAAGAGAAAGGTAAGTGTGGATTAGGATTCCCACTTCCTTCTCTCTCCCCCCTCTGTCCTTCCCCCTCCGACAAACATGGCAGGGGGGGCGCGGCCAAGGGCAGGAGCCCAAGTAGGATTCGGACCTACTTGGGGCGCCCCTTGGCCTCTCTTCTCTCCCTCACACCTATATATATGAGGAGGGGGGAGCCTAGCACACCCAAGACAATTGCCTAGCCATATGCGGCGCCCCGTCCACCGTTTACACCCCCGGTCATATTTTCGTAGTGCTTAGGCGAAGCCCTGCGGAGATCACTTCACCATCACCGTCACCACGCCATCGTGCTGACGGAACTCATCTACTACCTCGACGTCTTGCTGGATCAAGAAGGCGAGGGACGTCACCGAGCTGAACGTGTGCTGAACGCGGAGGTGCCGTACGTTCGATACTCGATCGGTTGGATCGCTAAGAAAGTTCGACTACATCAACCGCGTTGTGAAATGCTTCCGCTTACGGTCTACGAGGTTACGTAGACACACTCTCCCTCTTGTTGCTATGAATCTCCTTGATAGATCTTGCGTGTGCGTAGAATTTTTTGTTTTCCATGCAACGTTTCCCAACACTTCTAGGGATCGAGAAGCTCGCAATCGGCCGGATGATGAAAAGCCGGCGTGGCAAGCTCTACATCGATGATGCCTGCTGGGGCCCCGAGGCCGACTCCATCGAGTCAGGATACCGGGTCCCCTTTAGCAAGGTCCACGTCTTCATCGACTTCATAGGCGAGTCCGTGCAGGAGACGGACATCACAGCCGGCTTGTTGAGTCGGCACGCCGAGTCTCCCCTGGTCAGGCCAGCGCCTTCGCCGATTTCATCAGTTGGACCGTGCAGGAGCCAGGCCCCCTGCACGACTCTGTTATAGGAGGATATTGTTGGAAAATGTAGTATAAAACAAAAAAAAAATTGTGCCTCGCAAACCCAAGATAAATACGAAGATGCATAACTAGGATCACGATCGTTATTGTCACCGAGTTGCAGTGGAAGAAGAACGTGTCGGTGTAGTTCATACTTGTTGTCCCTCAAACCGTCGATGAACGATCACATGAACCACCCACGAACAGTCCCTCGAACCGAAGACCAAAAACACGGCCTCTCTACTTGGTTGCAAGCATGCAGCCTTCATGATTCAGTAGCGCTTCACCGGCCAGAGCTAATCATCGCCAGAGAATTAGAGGGAGGAGATCAGAACCACACAGAGCTCCTAATTATGAGGACAATAGGATTATCCTAGCTCTAATTAGTCAACTAGGACCAACTAGAACTACAAGAACTAGAGGAGGCTCCAAAACTTGTGTATCAAAAGAGCACAAATCCTCAAGTATATATAGGTTAGAGGGGAGAGGGAGAGCTGCCACCGAGGAGGGAAAGCCTCCTTGGGGCGCCGGCCAAGGGGGAACAGGAGTTGGAGTCCCCCCCCACTCCTATTCGGCCTCCTTCCTTAGGGAAGAGAGGCGCCTTCCCACTTGGGCCTTTGTGGCCCAAGTTGCCTTCCACCTCTTGGCCTTTTTAGGCCCGTTGATATTAAATTAAATATAAAATTTCTCTAAATACTTTCAGACCATTATATATATAATTTGACATCCCTGGAAACATTTTCCACCTATATATATTTATTGGTAATACCCGGTATTACCGAAACCCTTTCGGTGACCCCGAAACGCTTCTGGATCCTCTCGAAACTATTCCTAATATTAATGGAACAATTCCACAAATATATTCTCATCACTCCCGTCCTAGTAACACTCAGAAGATTGTGATTGCCTTAAGCTTGTGACCCCATAAGTTTGGTAACTCATAGACATGAACAAAACCGTTCATTCAATGACCGACAGCGGGATCGTGGACGTCCATATCGATCCCTATGAGCACACAAATGATATTCGAGAGAACCTATGGTTATCATGTGATGTTCCCTTTTCTTTGCAATACTTCACAAAATGCAGGATACATCGGTATCCTCCTGAGTCATCACTATGCTCACTATACCAAAATCCTCGTTACCGGCTTTGTTCTTTCGTCTCATTGTTGTGTTCCGACATCGCCATGACATAGTCACCTGTGTCTGTCCAGACGATGATGGACACCATCGCACCGAGAGGGCCTTAAGAATATCTCTCCATCGTCAGAGGAGCAAATCCCACTCTTGAGCTATTCGGCCACTTGTCAAACTTTTCGATGAGCCTGTAAGTTTTTTTTATGATCACTGTTACATGTGACATTTGGGCAACCCAAAAGTCCACCGTACGGTAAGAAGTGACCTCGATACTCTCATGGTCTAAGGATAAAAATCACACGTTAACACTCCATGTTATTAGAATTGATTATAGACGATATTATCTCAATTCATACAAAAAAAGGTTGGGTCCATTCAATATGATCATTCTTCCAACATCATAATCTCAATGTTGTTTTAGGATTATCATTACAATTAGCGATATCCTAAGATCCAGAAAACGTGATCACCAACAATACTTTAGCTAGTCTTAGAGACGAGACTAGGAACCATTATTTTATCCATTTATCATTTCGCATGTGCATATGAGTTTTCCACTGAATCGCATATTCCAGGATCATAGCAGTTAGCATGAAATATAGACACTTAATTATGAATATGGAAATATAATAATACAATATTATTGCCTCTAGGGCATATTTCCAATAGTCCCCCCCTTGCACTAGAGTCAATAATCTAGTTAGCACTTTTAACTTTTACACCAATGACAATCCGGTGGCAGTCCATGCTTTGCTTGTGGTATAGACTTCGTCCCATCGAATCTGACAATCTTCATATCCATGTGTATCTTTTGCATTTCAATGCATCTGTCATGTTTTCACAAGAATTCGTAATTTATGTGAAACAGACTTTGTATGTATTGAATCATTGGTAGGACCTTTGATTCCTTAGATTGAGCTAAAAAACACTATTGAGAATTGTGTTCCATTTGCACGATCATCTAGAAACCACACCAAATTCATAAAAGAACCTTTGATTCATCACCATCTATTATTATTTTTAAGTGACAATCTACTCAGCATTCTGTTATAGAATTCACCACAGTAACCTTCCTGGACCAATTCCAACTTACCGTGCCACCATTAATCATTTAATTGAAACCGAAAGTCGCTTGAAGCAATGATGAAGATTTTATCGATGTACTACTTACAACGAGCCTGTATTGATGTAACTCCTTACAACAATCTCTTAATCTTTTCCATATGCGAGAAACATGTCTTTAGTTCTTAACGATATTTTCACTGTTGTCCTATGATCAACAATTTGGTCATTCTGGTAACTTTACTCGCAACTTACTTGGACTACTAGACATATTTGGTTGTTTACATACCATGGAACATATTTAACACTAGTGTAATTGAAATCATGTATTTCACTCATCAGTATGTCAGGATACCGATTCTTTCTTAAAACCCCTTCCATGTGACTTTGCAAAAATTCTTTTTGCATATTGCATACTAAACTATTTTAGTATTAGGTCAATATGTATTTTGGTTAAGCCTGATTAGACACTACTATCTCCATAGATCATTATGCCTAATACCAGGAATATATATTGTTTAAGTACTTTACTGAAAAAGTAGTTTCGATAAAGTCTTAATCCGTGTCAAGAAATTTATATAATTTCCAATCAACATTGTGTCATGCACACACAGTGTTTAGAAATATTATGCTCCCACTTACTTTCTTGTAAATATAAGTATCTTTGCTTCTATCGATGAAATCATATTATTTGAACAATTCATCAAAACAAAGATGTCAACTCCACTATACTTACTTCAGATCATTATAGGATCTCTTTAAGTTTGTACACTTACTAGCATCCTCTGGATCAACAAAATTACCTTGGACCGTATCAAATATACAACCTTGGTTCTATTTCCATCTCATGGGAATCATTTTGACATCCATGTGTATCTCATAACTGAAATATTTAGTAATTGCTAGTTTAATCTGAACTGAATTTAACTATTATTATGACAAGACAATCTCATCATAATCAATTCCTTGATCTTGTCATAAACTATTTGCGACAAGTCAAGCATTATAAAACATTTTTATCTTTGTCAATCTATAGATCCATCACTACATTTTAGACTTTAAGTATTTCAGAGGGTCTATCAAGTTCTAAACTTAAATTATGTGTATGCATACTATCTCGGATTATTTTGGCGTATAGCCAATTCCGGAGACAAGTCCCATCAACGCTTCTCTATGTATTATAGGTTCATTGTTTGTTTCAACAATATTTCTTCTGCATACGATGAAGGTCTGCACGAATTTTCCCAACCTATATGGTCCAGCTACAAGTTCGACTGAAGTGTCTATATCTCATGTAGAGTCTTTCGTATCAGTTGTGGTAGGAAATTCTAGAATCACTTCTAGTGTTTCTTTTCTTTGACCTGATCACGAATATTCTACAATCTTGTCGAGTTGCACTGTCCTCCTACTCACTCTTTTGCAGAAAATATTTTTTTTTTCAAAATTGTCGCACTCTCTAGCAAAACACTTTGCCTTGGCATAGTGATAAAGGAATACTCAACCATTTGGGATAACCTACAAAGTAGCACTTATTTCAATAAATTTGATGGCACTCTTTTATTGTAAAAGCCACAGTCTCTAAAGCATCACATTAAAACGTATATTGGCGAAATAATTAATGTCATCTTTGATCGCACCATGTCATACATATTACATCTACTCAAAATAGTCTACTCTTAATAGTGTTTCTAGGAGGTGCAAGTTATAAAATATTTTTCACAACGCATCAGACATTCGCTAAATTCGTAACACAAGTATTCTTTTTCTATAATCCAATTGTAGAAACATAATTTTCTTGTTACAATAATTTCTACTTCATTCCGAAGATAGATAAATCCACTACTGTCAACAACACTTATTGGACTACATACATCAACAACATATTTCCAATTATTTTGTTGCTCGTTTTTATGGCTTGTGAACGGTATTTTAGTTTACTTCACTATTTGGACGAAAGCTGCAAGTATCAGATGATTCGTAATCATATGACTCCAAAATCCATCACTATGGAATTTCTCCATGTGGGTTTCTCCAATGTGACTAAATGCAGTGCCACGCATATGTGGTATTCTTTTAGTCTTGCGACATTTAGCTTCAGTGTCATGGATGTTCAATTCTATCATCAATATTCATAACTTATATCCTATTTACAATAGGAGTATGGCGATTTTGTTTCGTTACATCGAACAACTATTATTCTCTTATGAACAACCTCTTTGCAACTTCTATGCAATGGGCGAGAGTGTGCAAAACTCTAAAATGAATTATGACAATAAATTCAGAGGTAATATGTTGAAAAAGTATCATAACTTTTACAAAATTTTCAACACATATTTTAACCTTATTAATTTGTTGGTCATTAGGCCTTAGTAATTCTTGCATCGATTCACAACAACATTCAATCGAGTTGGTATCCTTGTGATCAAATTTTAACCACAATTCCCGAAGAATTTAGTGTTTAACAATTTAATCACAATTCTCAAGAATCACTCTTTACTTGACCAACTTTCTCTACATCTTATAACTTGTATGACATTCATACCTTAGCTGGACATTCCAGCCTTCTTTTCTCCCCGCCTCTAAACTTCTTATAGTTTTACTTTCAATATTTCTCCCACTCAGCAGAAGAATCATCTAACTTTTAAGAGTGGCGTGAGCCCCGAACTTTCCTAGGCATATAAGTCTCATTACATCCTTTGGTTCTGTTCTTTCTCTTCAAGTTCTCACCATCAACTCAAGACTGATGTTCTTCCGGATCTTACACATTTTAGTCTCAAACATAGTTGAGTGCTTCACTAGAACTTGCAAACAAAACACTTCTTTAGATATCATATATCTTTTCACCTCTGTTTATTTCTGAAAACAATTTTTAGTTCCAAGAATATCATATAACTATCCCAAACATTTTGAAGTTCGGGTTTCTCAGAAGCAAGCAGTCCGTAATGTAATTCTTAGCCTTTTGGATCGAAATACATAAGTCTCGTCATCCATAGCATTAGCAGGAGAGCATTGCAAGCATGCAGTAGGACAAAATCCTTCTTGGCACTCTTAGAGGGCAATCATCTCAATCATAAAAGACTCAACCAGATAAATAACAGTCAATCAATTTCAATAACAAAGGTGGAACCGTGAGCCATAATTCTACAACTATAATGCAAACTATACATAGATATATTTCATAATTAATTTGCACTAGTGATTAAACTAAATTAATTTTGATTGTGCTCCCACTCAAATCAATATCTCTCATAATTGATTTTAAGTGATTCAAGATCCTGATCTCATTCACACCCCTGGATGGTAGCGTCTCATATGATGTGACTTTCAACCGGTAGGCAACCTTTTGTCGATCATATCACCATATGACTCTTGTTTAGTTTTTGATGCTTTGTGCTCCTAGCTCAGGACTTTTCTGCTAGAACTTCAAGGGAACCGAGTGTTTCTATTGTGAAGTCCTACCTCACCTGTCTTACACTTCACTTCTCATTTGTACTCATGGTAGCATGTAGTACTCCGAAAGGCCACATGTTATAGACGGTTGCAGCACTAGGAAGAGCACCTTTTAACTTGATATTTACTGTGAGAGATCAGCCTAATAATTGACTACTGCGCAATCAAAGGGTGTAAACAACAAAGGGATAAATGTCTCAGGCAGTTCATAGAAGCATGATATGGTATAGCCCTGGGCGTCGGGAATCCTCTGTGATCATCTTCAATCTCCATTTGAAGCGTTGTGACCACCAATATTTTGTTGTCGTGGCGGCAATTTCAAAAAACATTGCTGGGGCGACTATTTCAGAAAACGTTGCCGTGGCACCAAATTCAGAAATCCCGCCGTGGCACGAAATTATAGCTCCTTGTCCCGCGCCAAGTACACCTTCTCCACGTCCGGGTCCTCTGTGTACGGTTGCCATCGTCACCTATAACCTATAGGCTATCTCTATGTTTTTTTACATTAATGTGGCAATCTCATGGCTCTAGCCATCATGCCATGACGCGCAGGCCACTTAACATTACAACATGTGACGATCTCATACATAAACTCATTATCATGATGAAGGCAACACCACATCATATGCGTACCCTGCAAAACCAAGTTAGACACCCTCTAATTGGTTTTAGCAAAATTTTAGTTACACGGTTAACCAGTTTTAACAAATAATACTAGCTACCTAGTCCACAATTTAGGCGATGATTCTTGATGCTAGATTAAGTTTCGGGGTGTGTGAAAGAAGAGACTTAATAAAAGTCTCATCTCCCACACTAAACTTCATCAAATACGTGTGACCCCATAGAAGATCATCCATCTTCGGCACCCTCTTGTGTACGCGATGGTTCACTATTCTCAACAATGGTGAAGCCCAAGGAACTGTTAGCAGATCGTCGACAACCAGAGCCGATCGATTGTCAGAACCTTGTGAAAAGCGACACGATGCCGTCGATGAATTGCACCAAAGCAACACTCGAGGGAAGCATATCAAGAACATCAAACCTCACAATCACATGTGATCTAGATCGCAACCTGCACCTACTCATATAACTGCTCATGATGCACTGTTGGGAAATGTGTATAAAAAGAGCACAAATCCTCAAGTATATATAGGTTAGAAGGGAGAGGGAGCGCTGCCACCAAGGAGGGAAAGCCTCCTTGGGGCGCTGACCAACGGGGAGGAGGAGTTGGACTCCTACCCCACTCCTATTCGGCCTCCTTCCTTAGGGAAGGGAGGCGCCTTTCCCACTTGGGCCTTTGTGGCCCAATTGCCTCCCACCTCTTGGACTTTTTAGGACCGTTGATATTAAATTAAATATAAAATTGTGCTAAATACTTTTGGACCATTATATATATAATTTAACATCCCTGGAAACATTTTCCACCTATATATATTTATCGGTAATACCTGGTATTACCCGATATTCACCGAAACCCTTCCGGTGACCCCGAAACGCTTCCAGATCCTCTCAGAACTATTCCAAATATTAATGGAACAATTACAGAAATATATTCTCATCACTCCCATTTTACCAACACTCAGCATATCGTGATTGCCTTAAGCTTGTGACCCTGTAGGTTCGGTAACTCATAGACATGAACGAAACCGTTCGTTCAATGACCAACATCGGGATCGTGGATGTCCATATTGATCCCAATGAGCACATGAATGATATCAAGCGAACCTATGGTTATCATGTGATGTTCCCTTTGCTTCGCGATACTTCACAAAACCCGAGATGCATCGGTATCCTCCTGAGTCATCACTATGCTCACTATACCAAAATCCTCATTGCCGATTTTGTTCTTTTTTCTTGTTATTGTGTTCCGGCATCCCGGTGACGTAGTCACCCGTGTCTAGCCAAACGATGATGGATGCCATCACATCAAGAGGTCCCTAAGAATATCTCTCTATCGTCGGAGGAGCAAATACCACTCTTGAGCTATCCGACCACTTGTCAAACTTTTCGATGAGCCTGTAAGTTGTCGTTATGATCACCGTATTATAGGTGACATTTGAGCAACCCCAAAGTCCATCATATTGTAAGAAGATCCACAATACTCTCATGGTCTAAGGAGAAAAATCACACGTTAACACTCCGTGTTATTACAATTGATTATAGACAATATTATCTCAATTGATAACAAACAAGTTTGGGTCTATTCAATATGATCGTTCTTCCAATGTCATAATGTCAATGTTGTTTTAGGACTATCGTTACACTTAACAATATCCTAAGATCCGGAAAATGTGATCACCAACAACACTTGTGCTAGTCTTAGAGGCGAGACTAGGAGCCTTTATTTTATCAGTTTATCATTTCACACGTGCATATGAGTTTTCCACTGAATCACATATTCCAGAATCATAGAACTTATAACATGAAATATAAACACTTAATTATGAATATGGAAATATAATAATACAATATTATTGCCTCTAGGACATCTTGCCAACAGAGATACGCTCGTCTACTCAGATGGCAAGTCATCGGTCGGTGAGAACGACTGCGATGAGACCGGGTCCATCCTCCCACTTTCGGGTGACAAGTTGGGAGAGGGCTCGGATGAGGAAGGATATCTGGATTCCTGCGGGTCACCTTGTTATGTAGCTGTCTACATTACAGGATTACAGAGTTAGGCTCAGTATGACGCTCTGGGACGTTTGGTCACGCCGCCGCCAAACCCATCCGCCAATCAAAACTAGGTCCTGGGAACGCCAGGCCAGAACATCACTGGGGGAACCAGCGCGATGGCTGTAGCCAGAGGACCAAGGTTTGCAGGCTTTGGCTGCCACGACAGCTGCACTAGCCACTTTCCTAGCTAAGCCCGTTACTACAAAATACATGACGCCTGGAAAGCCTAGATCAATAAGTGCCATGAGCAGCTCCTAAAGGTTTAGGAGGAAATCAATGTAGAGAAAGCACGTCTTGATAAAGCCCGGGAGGATGTCCTTCAAGAGTCCAAGCATTTGGAGGACAAAGGGATTTACCTCGGGTTTCGTCAGGAGGAGCTGTCCA
The DNA here is from genome assembly GCA_011799875.1 of Thinopyrum elongatum. NCBI lineage: Eukaryota > Viridiplantae > Streptophyta > Magnoliopsida > Poales > Poaceae > Thinopyrum > Thinopyrum elongatum. Next base: position 323,558,475 of record CM022299.1, on the reverse strand, counting down.
CGATTCAACAGAGACGGTATCAGAGCCGGCTCCCTATAGGGATGGATCCACATGCACTCTTCCAGACACCTTGAGGTTCTCCCCTTCGGGCCACGCCAGGAGCCGGCATGGGAAGAGGTGGAGCAGGCGGATCTATACCCCAATTGGCTCAGACTGTCCCCCCAAAGACGAACCACGAGCAGCCGCTGGCTCAGCAGCAGACGTAGTAGTTTCCGGGCTAGCAATAGTTGGAACGTGTCCACACGTTAGCTGGCCACTATTCCAACCCAGTGGACAACGTGTGAGCAGCAACACGCAACCTTTCTCGATCAATTGGAATAGTTTGTTCGAGGTGGAGGCCAGAAAGGCAATCGAGATGCTAAAGACAACCGTCACGCAGCAGGCAAATTATTCTCATAGTCCAAACAGACTACACTCTACGCCTTACCAGAGCCGAAGCAGGAGCCGTCACGAAGAATCACCTCTCCCTGCAGCTTCTAGTAGCGCACGGCGTCAGCAAGAGCGTAGGGATCAGCAGAGGGCTCCACAACAATAGTGGCAGGCTAACCTGAATGCACATGCTATCGTTGATAACATGCACACTACACGCGCAGGGAACGCCGACAAGTTGGCTACGGAGCATTTTTAGCCGACCACAACCCAACTGACTCCAGCAACAACCGGGTTTGCCGGGAGGACAGTCGGAACCTAGTGTTTAGGGACAGATTTGAGGAGGGTGCGCTTGCCACAGGATTTCAAGGGCCTCGTAAGGTTCCCAATTATACAATAGGTATGGAGCCCATTGCCTGGATGAAGAGTTATGAGTTGGCTATGGATATGATGGAAGTGAGCAATGGAGTCTGTGCTAGGTACTTTTAAAAGTGCAACTAATCCCCTGGTGGTTTTGGTAATTCATAACAACATATATGTCATTGAACTAATGCCTATTCAAGATAGATTTTATAAAAGTTCAATGGTTGGCATGGCAAGGACATGATAATGTGGAACCCTCAACATGCTAAGGACATGGATTGTCAAAGCTTCAAGACTCTACATTTTGGGTTAAGTGATCCAAGATCACATTGAGTCCATAGGAAAGCCAATACTATTAAAAGGGGATGAGGTTTTGATCATGACTCAAATGCTCAAAGTGCTTGAAGATATAGCTCCAAAAACCCTCAACCACTTTCTCCAAATCATATTTGCCCAAAACCTAAAGGCCCAACTCGGTCCCACCAAAATCACCCCATCCAGACTCACAGAGTTGACCCTATACTATGATGAAGCCAAACCCTAGAGTTTCAGTCTCATCGAGATGATGATTGGTCCCACCAATTTGCACTGACCAAGTTTCTGTAACCCAGTCGCTTCACTTCGGAGTTACCGAGTTGAACTAACGGGAATTACTGAAATGCAGTCTCGCTTAGGTCATCACATATCGGTCTGTCCGAGATTCTTTCTTTGGTCCCACCGAAAAGCCCAACGTTCAAATCTTTTACACAGGTTAGTCTCACCGAGTTTTTGGTTCGGTGCCACCGAGTTGAGTCAAAAGGTTGTAATGGTTGGATTCTGGGTGAAGGCTATTTATACCCCTCCACCCCCACCTACTCCAAGAGAGAGCCATCAGAACAAAACTACACTTCCACCATTCATTTTCTGAGATAGAACCACCTACTCATTCGTTGAGATCAAGGCATTCCAATCCATCCATTTGAACCTTGATTTCTAGCCTCCTGAAGTTGCTTTACACTCCAATTCTTCTCCTACCAAAGCCAAATATGTGAGAGAGTGATTGAGTGTTGAGGAGACTATCCTTTGAAGCACAAGAGCAAGGAGTTCATCATCTACAACACCATGTATTACCTTTTGGAGAGTGGTGTCTCCTAGATTGGTTAGGTGTCACTTGGGAGCCTCCAAGATCTTGTGGAGTTGAACCAAGGAGTTTGTAAGCGCAAGGAGATCGCCTACTTCATGAAGATCTACCCTGTGTGAGGCTAGTCCTTCATGGACGTAAGGCATGATGGAATAGACAAGGTTGCTTCTTTGTGGACCCTTCGTGGGTGGAGCCCTTCATGGACTCGCGCATCCGTTTACCCTCCTTGGGTTGAAGTCTCCATCAACGTGGACATACGATATCACCACCTATCGAAACCACGCCAAAAAATCACCATGTCTTCATTGCGTTTGATTTCTTCGATCCCTCCTTTACGTTCATATGCAAAGTCTTTACTTTCTGATGCACTACTCATAGACTTGCATGTGTAGGGTGTTACTTGACTTGGTAGAATTGCTAAAACTTGCCTGCAACTAAAATTGGGAAAAGTATAAGTTTTTATTTGGTCAAGTAGTCTAATCACCCCCCTCCAGATGTTGGAAATATGCCCTAGAGGCAATAATAAAGTGGTTATTATTATATTTCCTTAATCATGATAAAGGTTTATTATTCATGCTATAATTGTATTGATCGAAAACTTAAATACATGTGTGAATACATAAACAAATACCAAGTCCCTAGTAAGCCTCTACTAGACTAGCTCGTTGATCAAAAGATGGTTAAGGTTTCCTGACCATAGACATGAGTTTTCGTTTGATAACAGGATCACGTCATTAGGAGAATGATGTGATGGACAAGACCCATCCGTTAGCATAGCATATGATCGTTCAGTTTATTGCTACTGCTTTCTTAATGTCGAATACATGTTCCTTCGACCATGAGATCATGCAACTCCCGGACTCCGGAGGAATGCCTTGTGTGTATCAGACGTCACTTCGTAACTAGGTGATCATAAAGGTGCTCTATAGGTATCTCCGAAGGTGCCTGTTGAGTTGGCATGGATCGAGATTGGGATTTGTCATTCCGTATGACGGAAAGGTATCTCTGGGCCGTCTTGGTAATACAGCATCACAAGAAGCTTGCAAGCAAAGTGGCTAAGGAGTTAGTTACAAGATGATGTATTACGGAACAAGTAAAGAGACTCGCCGGTAATGAGATTGAACTAGGTATGGAGATACCGACGATCGAGTCTCGGGCAAGTAACATACCGACGGATAAAGGGAACCACGTATGTTGTCATAAAGGTTCGACCGATAAAGATATTCGTAGAATATGTAGGAAACAATATGGGCATCCAGGTCCCGCTATTGTTTATTGACCGGAGAAGCGTCTCGGTCATGTCTACATCATTCTCGAACCCGTAGGGTCCGCACGCTTAACGTTCGTTGACGATATAGTATTATATGAGTTATGTATGTTGGTGACCGAATGTTGTTCGGAGTCCTGGATGAGATCATAGACATGACGAGGAGCTCTGGAATGGTTCAGAGGTAAAGATTGATATATAGGATGATAGTATTCGGTCTCTGGAAGGGTTCCAGAATACACCGGATAATTATCGGATCACTGGAAGGGGTTCCGGAAGGCAACGGGGAGTTGTTGGGCCTAGCAGGCCAAAAGGAGGGGAGCACACCAGCCCACAAGGAGGCTGGCGTGCCCCACCTCCTGGCCTCTGACCCTAGGATGGAAGGAGGAGGGGCCGGCCCCCTCCTGCCTTTCTCCACACAAGGAAGAAGGAAGGGGAGGCGCCCTAGGGGCCACCGGCCCCCCTTTCCTTCGCCCCCACGCGCCAAGTATGGAAGGGGGGCGCCTTGGCAGGTGCCCTAGGGTAGCCGCCGGCACCCCTTGGGGCGCGCCCTAGGTTGCCTCCCCTCCCCCTCCACCTATATATATGAGAGGAGGGGAGGGGGCGCCACACACCATGATTCACCAAGCCGTATGTCGGCGCCCCTCTCCCTCTAGTTCATCCTCCGGTCTAAATCCGTTGTGCTTGGCAAAGCCCTGCGGAAATAGTTTCACCACCACCATCACCATGCCGTCGTGCTGTCGGAACTCATCTACTACTTCACCCCTCTTGCTGGATCAAGAAGGCGAGGACGTCATCGAGCTGAACGTGTGCTGAACACGAAGGTGCCGTATGTTCGGTGCTTGATCGGAACGGATCGTGAATGTGTACGACTACATCAACCGCGTTGATAAACGCTTCCGCTTAGCGATCTACAAGGGTATGTAGATGCTCTCCCCCTCTCATAGCTATGCATCTCCATGGATAGATCTTGCATGTGCGTAGAATTGTTTTTGTTTTCCATGCAACGTTTCCCAACAGTGGCATCATGAGCCAGGTCTATGCGTAGATGATATGCACGAGTAGAACACAAAGGAGTTGTGGGCGGTGATTTTCATATTGCTTACCACCTATGTATTTTTTGATTCGGCGTTATTGTGGGATGAAGCGGCTCGGACCAACCTTACATGTCCACGTACATGAGACCGGTTCCACCGACTAACATGCAACTTGTTTTGCATAAAGGTGGCTGGCGGGTGTCTCTTTCTCCCACTTTAGTTGAATCTAATTTGTCTACGGCGGTCCTTGCAGAAGGTTAAATAGCAACTTGATAATCACCGTTGTGGTTTTGCGTAGGTAAGAACGGTTCTTGCTAGTTGCTCGTAGGAGCCACGTAAAACTTGCAACAACAAAGTAGAGGACTCTAACTTATTTTTGCAGGGTATGTTCTGATGTGATATGGCCAAGACGTGATATTGATGTATGAGATGATCATGTTTTGTAATAAGTTCATGACTTGCATGTCGATGAGTACGACAACCGGCAGGAGCCTTAGGGTTGTCTTTAATTATTGTATGACCTACGTGTCAATCTGTCGGCGTGGAAGCATGATCACCTATGGGGCAGGGCAGCCCCTTTGTGGTTCGGCAAGGGGACGGTCACATCACACAAAGAACAGAAATAGCAGGGCAGCACGACAGTGGACAACACTCTTTTACCCAGGTTCGGGCCGCTTTGCAGCGTAAAACCCTACTCCTGCTGTGGTGGATTGATTTGGAGGAACACGAAGGTGCAGGGTGCTCAAGCCCCCGCAAGTGCGCCTCGGTGGAGCAACTACGCGCGTACAAGTGTTGGGGGATCAAGGTTTCGAACCCCTTGCTAGGTTGCCTCGGGCCTCCTTTTATAGGTTAAGGGGCAACCAGAGTGGCAAAACAATCATTTTAGCATGATTAGATAGCTAACAGTGCAATCATACCTAAGTCTGGCAGTTAGGGCAAAGTGCATTTAATGCACTGCTAGGTGTGATGCTGATGTTGAAGCCTGGCAAGCCTACCGCGCCGCTTATCCATCCTCTCTTGTTAGCGTGACACGCCATCTGGACGAGTGTCAATAAAGCTAAGCTCTTCTCGAGCAGGTTGCCACGTACCCAACAGGATCCACCTAGTCACTCGAGAGCTCGACATCGCATCAATTAATGACTTGTGTGCGATGAGGTGGAGCGTTGGCGTCTTGGTGGAGGCCTGCCGGCACGGAACCTGCCGGGCTCATGTCTTGGAGTCTTGGCGGGCCCCGGGGTCCTCCCCGGGTCATCTTTGGCTTGACCCCTAGTCATAGTCTCAAACCTGCTGGGCTCGCCTGGCCGGCAAGGGAGACCTTCCTAGGGAGTTCTTGTGTTGACCTGATCTTCTTAATGCTCTCCTTGATCTCACGAAGAGCGGTTGCTCTGGCTTATCTTATGTCAAGCCATGATACTGTATGTATGTATTGATGCACGCCGGTGCATAAGTCAGGGCAACGAACACGTATGTTCGTTGCACCGACTGGAGCCCCCAGGCCTGGCCCACACGTGCGTCTAGGGCGACGTTGGGGGTAGGCCCAACAGATGCACAGGCGTACGTGTTGACCTTGCCAGGGCTGGTACGGTTCTTTTTGAGATCTTCTTTGCTTCTTCATTAACATGGGCTTGGTCTGGCTTCCAAGCTTCTGTGGCATCTTAATCATTCGAACGGCGCGCCCCATTCATGTTGTAGACTAGGGGTGCACACGTCCAAGGGAGCCCATTAGGGCATCCGCGCGGGAACCGGGGGTAATTGCCATTTTACCTTTACCTCACCTACTGCTCCTATCGTTTCCGCCATGCGCGCCGCATGCATTGCGTAGGGTTGGTAGTGGACGTGCAGGGAACGTGTGCCGTTAGCAGAATGCACATCGCCCTAGATTGGCGGAGTGGGGCGGCCGATGGATCAGGACGCCATTAGGGGCGCAGAGGGTTGGGTTGGAGGAGTGGGGCGGTTGCCCCAAGGTGAAGGAGAGCCAGCCTCCCCCTCCGCTCTGCTATAAAAAGGGAGATGCGTGGGGGTGGCGATGCTCATCCATCTTATCCTTCTTCTTTTCTTCTTGCTTCCGTTTCCACCATGGCGAGGGGAAGGGGCCGAGCCCATGCTCCAGCGATAGCGACGAGGGCTTCTTCTCGGCAACTTGCTCCTGCCCCCACTGCAGCGACAAGGACAGCGTCTAGCACACAAGGTGAAGTCGCGGGTGTTGGGATCTACAATATGGTGCGTCGACTGCAAATTAAAAATTCCAACGCGTAGATCAACCAAGAACATGTTACGGGAGATAGATCACGGATTGTTACCACTAGACACACAGTGCCGTGCAGCGGAAGAAGAGTTGGGGTAGCGCGTCCACGTGGTTCGTCTCCTCCTCGTCCGATCTCCCTCGAACAGCCGGTCGTCGGATCCCGCGTACTGGTTCGTTGGAGTGGTGCAAGTGCACCGCCTCTAACGGTATCCGCGCGTGCAGGAGGAACACCGTGCGACGGACTGCTAGGTCCGATCACACAATCGGCGGCGAGTGGAGGTGGCTATTCGCAACACATGCAAAACCTAGTGACAGCGCCAAAGCGATCAATCGAATGAGTGTTCCGCACCCCCACTTTATATAGGCATTCATTGCGGGCTCAACACTTGGGCCTCGCACGGACGCTAAAGCCCAAAATTTGTTCGGCCTGGATCCGAGTCCGAGTAGGATCACATCTGACTTGTGGAGTCCAATCCGGCCTCACATGTTCCTTCCCTTAAGCGCGCGACCCCTTAAGTTCAAGTCGGCTTGGCCGCAGGTCGGATCACCTCCGACCTGCTCAGTTGGTAGCAGCCTCTAGTAAGGCGTGCCGACCACCAAGTAGACAATGAAGCCAGTTGGCGAACCTGTACAACATGACACGCTTCTGTTCCCTTTGCCACACGATATATGTTGTCGGGCTCAAGGCGAGTCTGTCATCCTTGTGCCAGCCTTACCTCTTTCTCGTTCCAGTGATGCCGACCACTAACTGGATTATCTCATAATACCTGTCACATGGCCATGCTTATCTTGGTCGGATCACACGAGGGGCCCAGAGTATATCTCTCCTGATCGGAGGGGCAAATCCCATCTTGCTCGACCATGTCTCGCAGCATGGGTCTGGACAAGCCCGAAACCTTCCTTTGTATCTACCCAGTCACGGAGTAGCGTTTGGTCGGCCCAAAGCAGGTCTGTCACCATCCCGAGTACATGTGCCAGCTCAAGTCTTAGGACATAGAACGTATGTTGTACTAGAGACTCACAGATGACATATCACTGCATCTCATAGTTGGGTCTACCCGACTCGGACCTTATCTCAACTCGGATCCGACTATGTCGAATCCGACTAGATCCTTCTGAGTCCATATTATATGGTTAGCATCCAATGCTCCATGGCTAGTGAGACCAAGCCATCGGCTGTGTCATATGCTAGTCTAGTCGGCTGTGCGTCCACACAACCCTTTCGACTAGGGACCTTTTAGGACAGTCATCATACAATGCATAGTCCCACAAACAAGTCACGTACTTGCTGATACACATCATTGATAATGTCCAAGGACTATCTTTATTCATAAACACATAGGAAATATCATCATACTGTTGGAAATATGCCCTAGAGGCAATAATAAATTAGTTATTATCAGATTTCCCTATTCATGATAATCGTTTATTATCCATGCTAGAATTGTATTGATCGGAAACTAAAATACATGTGTGGATACATAGACAACAACATGTCCCTAGTAAGCCTCTACCGGACTAGCTCGTTGATCAAAGATGGCTATGGTTTCCTAGCCATGGACATGAGTTGTCATTTGATAACAGGATCACATCATTAGGAGAATGATGTGATGGACAAGACCCAAACTATAAACGTAGCATATGATCGTGTCAAGTTTATTGCTATCATTTTCTGCATGTCAAGTATATGTTCCTATGACCATGAGATCATGCAACGCACTGACACCGGAGGAATACCTTGTGCGTACCAAATGTCGCAACGTAACTGGGTGACTATAAAGGTGCTCTACAGGTATCTCCGAGGGTGTCTGTTGAGTTGGCATGGATCAAGACTGGGATTTGTCACTCTGTATGACGGAGAGGTATCTCAGGGCCCACCCGGTAATACATCATCACAATGAGCTTGCAAGCAATGTGACCAATGAGTTAGTCACGGGATCTTGTATTACGGAACGAGTAAAGAGACTTGCCGGTAACGAGGTTGAACTAGGTATGGTGATAACGACGACCGAATCTCGGGCAAGTAAGATACCGATAGACAAAGGGAACTGCATACGGGATTAGCTGAATCCTTGACATCGAGGTTCGACCGATAAGATCTTCGTAGAATGTGTAGGAACCAATATGTGCATCCAGGTCCCGCTATTGGTTATTGACCATAGAAGTGTCTTGGTCATGTCTGCATAGTTCTCGAACACGCAGGGTCTACACACTTAAACGTTTGGTGACGATATAAGTATAGTTGAGTTGTTATGGTGGTTACCGAAGGTTGTTCGGAGTCCCGGATGAGATCCCGGACATGACGAGGAACTCCGAAAGAGTCCGGAGGTGAATATTGATATATTGGACGAAGGGTATTGGAGTCCGGAAGTGTTCCGGGGGTACCGGGTGATGACCAGCATGACCGAAAGGGGTTTCGAGGGCCCCGACAAGTGTTGGGGGGTCTCATGGGCCAAAGGGGAGGGGGCAAACCAGCCCACTAAGGGGCTGTGCGCCCCCCTCACCCCATCTCACATAACCAGGAGAGGTGGGGCGCCCCCTCTAGGGTTCCCTCCACCTGGCTTAGGGAGCAAGCCACCCTAGGGTTTCCCTAGGGGGCGCCCCCATCTGCCTTGGCCGCCGCCCCCTAGATGGGATCTAGGGCGCCTCCTCCTTCTCCCTTCCCCCTATATATAGAGAGATGGAGAGAGGGCAGCCGCACCCATACAGATCTATTCGTGCCACGGCGCTGCTCCTCCTCTCCCTCGTAGCTATCTTCTTCTTCGTAGCGCTTAGCGAAGCTCTGCTGAGATTCCACCACCACCACCGCCACCACGCCATCGTGCTGCCGGAGGACTCGGGCTACTACTTCACCATCGCTCGCTGGATCAAGGAGGTGAAGGCGTCATCAAGCCGTACGTGTGTTGAATGCGGAGGTGCCGTCCATTCGGCACTTGGATCGGGAGTTCGCGGGACGGATCGTGATTGGATCGCGAAGACGTTCGACTACATCAACCGCATTTCTTAACGCTTTCGCTTAGCGATCTACAAGGGTATGTAGATGCAATCTCTCCTCTCATAGATGGTCATCTCCTAGATTGATCTTGGTGAGCGTAGGAATTTTTTTGTTTCCCATGCAACGTTCCCCAACAGTGGCATCATGAGCTAGGTCTATGCGTAGATGACATCACGAGTAGAACACAAAGGAGTTTGTGGGCGTTGATATTCAGATTGCTTCCTTCCTTGGTATTTTCTTGATTCAGCAGTATTGTGGGATGAAGCGGCCCGGACCAACTTTACATGTCCACGTACATGAGACCGGTTCCATCGACTGACATGTGACTTTGTTGCATAAAGATGGCTGGCGGGTGTCTGTCTCTCTCACCTTAGTTGAATCGGATTCGACAAAGGCGGTCCTTGTAGAAGGTTAAATAGCAACTTGCATATCACCGTTGTGGCTTTGCGTAGGTAAGAATCGTTCTTGCTAGATACCCATAGCAGCCACGTAAAACATGCAACAACAATTAGAGGACGTCTAACTTGTTTTTGCAGGGTATGTTGTGATATGATATGGCCAAGGACATGATAAACTATATTTGATGTATGAGATGATCATGTTTGTAATAGTTTATATCGACTTGCATGTCGATGCATACGGCAACCGGCAGGAGCCATAGGGTTGTCTTTAATTATTGTATGACCTGCGTGTCAATCAGTAAGCACTATGTAATGCTTTACTTTATCGCTAAGCAGTAGCAATAGTAGTAGAAGCATGGTTGGCGTGACAACCCCGATGGCGACATGATGATGGAGATCATGGTGTCATGCCGGTGACGATAGAGATCATGCCGGTGCTTTGGAGATGGAGATCAAAAGCACAAGTTGATGGCCATATCATGTCACTTATGATTTGCATGTAATTTTAATCCTTTATGCATCTTATTTTGCTTAGGACGACGGTAGCATTATAAGGTGATCCCTCACTAAAATTTCAAGATAAAATTGTGTTCTCCCCAAGTGTGCATCGTTGCGAAAGTTCGTCGTTTCGAAGCACTAGATGATGATCGGGTGTGATAGACTCTACATTCACATACAACGGGAGCAAGCCAGTTTTGCACATGCGGAACACTTGGGTTAAACTTGATGAGCCTAGCATGTACAGACATGGCCTCAGAACACAAGAGACCGAAAGGTCGAACACGAGTCATATAGTAGATATGATCAACATAGAGATGTTCACCATTGAAACCACCTCATCTCACGTGATGATCGGACTTGGGTTGGTGAATTTGGATCGTGTTACACTCGGACAACCGGAGGGATGTTGATTTGAGTGGGAGTTCTTAGGTAATATGATTAATTGAACTCATTATCATGAACAATAGTCTAAAGTTGCCTTTGCAAATTTATGTTGTAGATCAATGGCTCACGCAGTAGCTCCCTTGTTTTAATACGTTCCTAGAGAAAGACTAAGTTGAAAGATATTGTAAGCAATTATGCAGACTAGGGCCTTAGTCTGAGGATTGTCCTCACTGCTGCACAGAAGGCTTATGTACTTGATGCGCCTCTCGGTGTGCCAACCCCTCTAGCATCGTCTATGGATGTTGTGAACATCTGGCAGACACGTTCTGATGACTACTTGATAGTTTAGTGCAGCATGCTTTATGGCTTAGAATTGGGGCTCCAAAGGCGTTTTGAACGCCATGGGACATATGAGATATTCCAGGAGCTGAAATTGGTATTTCAGGCTCATGCCCGTGTTGAGAGGTATGAGACCTCTAACAAGTTTGCCTACAAGATGGAGGAGAATAGCTCAGCCAGTGAGCATGTGCTCAGAATGTCTGGGTACTACAATCTCTTGAATCAAGTGGGAGTTAATCTTCCAGATAAGATAGTGATTGACAGGGTTCTCCAATCACTATCACCAAGTTACTGGAGCTTCGTGATGAACTATAACATGCATGGGATGGAGATGATCCCGGAGCTGTTCGCGGTGCTTAAGGCCGCGATGGTAGAAATCAAGAAGGAGCATCAAGTGTTGATGGCTATTAAGACCACTGGTTTCAAGAAGGGCAAGGGCAAGAAGGGAAACTTCATGAATGGCAAGCCAATTGCCGCTCCAGTGAAGAAACCCAAGGTTGAACCCGAACCCGAGACTAAGTGCTTCTATTGTAAGGGGAACGGTCACTAGTAGCGGAACTACCCCAAATACTTGGTAGATAAGAAGGCTGGCAACTTCAACAAAAGTATATTTGATATACGTGTTATTGATGTGCACCTTACTAGTACTCCTAGTAGCACCTGGGTATTAGATACCGGTTCAGTTGCTAATATTGGTAACTCGAAACAAAAGCTGTGGAATAAACGGAGACTAGCTAAGGGCGAGGTGACGATGTGTGTTGGAAGTGTTTCCAAGGTTGATGTGATCACCATCGCACGCTCCCTCTACCTTCGGGATTAGTGTTAAACCTAGATAAATGTTATTTGGTGTCTGCGTTGAGCATGAACATGATCAGATCTTGTTTATTGTAATGCGGTTATTCATTTAAGTCAGAGAATAATGGTTATTTTGTTTACATGAATAATACCTTCTATGGTCATGCACCCAATGTGAATGGTTTATTGAATCTCGATCGTAGTGATACACATGTTCATAATATTGATGCCAAAAGATGCGAAGTTAATAATGATAGTACCACATACTTGTGGCACTGCTGCTTAAGTCATATTGGTGTAAAGCGCATGAAGAAACTCCATGCTGATGGACTTTTGGAGTCACTTGATTTTGAATCACTTGACACATGCGAACCATGCCTCATGGGCAAGATGACTAAAACCCCATTTTTCGGAACAAGGGAACGGGCAATTGACTTGTTGGAAATCATACATACTAATGTGTGCGGCCCGATGAGTGTTGACGCGCGCGGTGGATATCGTTACTTTCTCACCTTCACCGATGATTTGAGTAGATATGGGTATATTTACTTAATAAAGCATAAGTCTGAAACATTTGAAAAGTTCAAGCAATTTCAGAGTGAAGTTGAGAATCATCGTAACAAGAAGATTAAATTCCTACGATTCGATCGAGGGGGAGAATATCTGAGTTATGAGTTTGGAAATCACTTAAGAAAATGTGGAATTGTTTCACAGTTGACGCCACCTGGAACACCACAGCGTAATGGTGTGTCCGAACATCGTAATCGTACCTTATTGGATATGGTGCGTTCTATGATGTCTCTTGCCGATCTACCACTATCGTTTTGGGGTTATGCATTAGAGACAACTACATTCACTTTAAATAGGGCACCATCTAAGTCCGTAGAGATGACACCGTATGAACTATGGTTTGTCAAGAAACCTAAGTTGTCGTTCCTTAAGGCTTGGGGTTGCGATGCTTATGGTAAAAGGCTTCAGCCGGAAAAGCTCGAACCCAAAGCTGACAAATGCGTCTTCATAGGATACCCAAAAGAGACGGTTGGGTATACCTTCTATCTCACATCCGAAGGCAAAGTGTTTGTCGCTAAGAACGGGTCCTTTCTCGAGAAAGAGTTTCTCTCGAAAGAATTGAGTGGGAGGAAGATAGAACTTGATGCGGTTGTTGAACCTTTACTTCAACCAGAGAGTAGTGCAGCACAGAAAGATGTTTCTGTGGCACTTGTGTCAGTTGAAGAGGAAGCTAATGATGATGATCATGAAGCTTCGAATCAAGTTACTATCGAACCTCGTTGGTCAACAAGGATACGTACTGCTCCTGAGTGGTACGGTAACCCTGCCTTAGAGGTCATGTTGTTGGATAACGATGAACCTGCGAGCTATGGAGAAGCAATGGTGGGCTCAGATTCCGACAAATGGTTAGAGGCCATGAAATCCGAGATGGGATCCATGTATGAAAACAAAGTATGGACTTTGGAAGTATTACCTGAAAGGCGAAAGGCCATTCAGAATAAATGGATTTTCAAGAAGAAGACGGACGCGGACGGTAATATCACCGTCTATAAAGCTCGACTTGTGGCAAAGGGGTTTTCACAAGTTCAAGGAGTTGACTACGATGAGACTTTCTCACCCGTAGTGATGCTTAAGTCCGTCGGAATCATGTTGGCAATAGTTGCATTTTTTGATTATGAAATCTGGCAGATGGATGTCAAAACAGCGTTCCTTAATGGTTTCCTTAAGGAAGAGTTGTATATGATGCAACCGGAAGGTTTTGTCGATCCAGAGAATGCTGACAAGGTGTGCAAGCTCCAGCGATCCATTTATGGACTGGTGCAAGCATCTCGGAGTTGGAACTTTCACTTTGATGAGGTGATCAAAGCGTTTGGGTTTATACAAGTTTACGGTGAATCTTGTATTTGCAAGAAAGTGTGTGGGAGCACTACAACATTTCTGATAAGTATATGTGGTTGACATATTGTTGATCGGAAATGATGTAGAATTTTTGGAAAGCATAAAGGGTTGTTTGAAAGGAGTTTTTCAAAGGAAGACCTGGGTAAAGCTGCTTACATGTTGGGCATCAAGATCTATAGAGATAGATCAAGACGCCTGATAAGATTTTCACAGAGCACATACCTTGACATGATTTTGAAAAAGTTCAAAATGGATCAGTCCAAGAAGGGGTTCTTGCCTGAGTTGTAAGGTGTGAAGTTGAGTGAGACTCAAAGCTCGACCACGGCAGAAGAAAGAGAAAGGACAAAGGTTGTCCCCTATGCCTTAGCCATAGGCTCTATACGATATGCCATGCTGTGTACTGCACCTGATGTGTGCCTTGCCACGTGTCTAGCAAGGGGGTACAAGAGTGATCCAGGAGTGGATCACTGGACAACGGTCAAAATTATCCTTAGAAGAATAAGGAAATGTTTCTCGGTTATGGAGGTGATAAAGAGTTCAGCGTAAAGGGTTACGTCGATGCAAGCTTTAACACTAATCCGGATGTCTCTGAGTAGAGTTTCTCGGTTATGGAGGTGATAAAGAGTTCGGCATAAAGGGTTACGTCGATGCAAGATTTAACACCAATCCAGATGACTCTGAGTAGCAAAACGGATACGTATAGTGGAGCAACCGTTTGGAATAGCTCCAAGTGGAGCATGCTAGTAGCATCTATAGTATGACATAAAAATTTGCGAAGTACACGCGGATCTGAATGTTGCAGACCCGTTGACTAAAACTTCTCTCACAAGCAAAACATGATCAAACCCCAGAGCTAATTGGGTGTTAATCACATGGTGATGTGAACTAGATTATTGACTCTAGTGCAAGTGGGAGACTGTTGGAAATATGCCCTAGCAGCAATAATAAATTAGTTATTATCAGATTTCCCTGTTTATGATAATTGTTTATTATCCATGCTAGAATTGTATTGATCGGAAACTAAAATACATGTGTGGATACATAGACAACAACATGTCCCTAGTAAGCCTCTACCGGACTAGCTCGTTGATCAAAGATGGCTATGGTTTCCTAGCCATGGACGTGAGTTGTCATTCGATAACGGGATCACATCATTAGGAGAATGATGTGATGGACAAGACCCAAACTATAAACGTAGCATATGATCGTGTCAAGTTTATTGCTATCATTTTCTGCATGTCAAGTATATGTTCCTATGACCATGGGATCATGCAACGCACTGACACCGGAGGAATACCTTGTGTGTACCAAACATCGTAACGTAACTGGGTGACTATAAAGGTGCTCTACAGGTATCTCTGAGGGTGTCTGTTGAGTTGGCATGGATCAAGACTGGGATTTGTCACTCTGTATGACGGAGAGGTATCTCAGGGCCCACTCGGTAATACAACATCACAATGAGCTTGCAAGCAATGTGACCAATGAGTTAGTCACAGAATCTTGTATTACGGAATGAGTAAAGAGACTTGCCGGTAACGAGATTGAACTAGGTATGGTGATACCGACGATCGAATCTCGGGCAAGTAACTTACCGATAGACAAAGGGAACTGCATACGGGATTAGCTGAATCCTTGACATCGAGGTTCGACCGATAAGATCTTCATAGAATGTGTAGGAACAAATATGGGCATCCAGGTCCCACTATTGGTTATTGACCGTAGAGGTGTCTCGGTCATGTCTGCATAGTTCTCGAACCCGCAGGTTCTACACACTTAACGTTTGGTGACGATATAAGTATAGTTGAGTTATTATGGTGGTTACCGAAGGTTGTTCGGAGTCCCGGATGAGATCCTGGACATGACGAGGAACTCCGAAAGAGTCCGGAGGTGAAGATAGATATATTGGACGAAGGGTATTGGAGTCCGGAAGTGTTTTGGGGGTACCGGGTGATGACCAGCATGACCGAAAGGGGTTTCGAGGGCCCCGACAAGTGTTGGGGGGCCTCATGGGCCAAAGGGGAGGGTCCAAACCAGCCCACTAAGGGGCTGTGCGCCCCCCTCACCCCATCTCATGTAACCAGGAGAGGTGGGGCGCCCCCTCTAGGGTTCCCTCCTCCTGGCTTGGGGGGCAAGCAACCCATAGGGTTTCCCTAGGGGGCGCCCCCATCTGCCTTGGCCGCCGCCCCCTAGATGGGATCTAGGGGCGCCTCCTCCTCCTCCCTTCCCCCTATATATAGAGATCTATTCGTGCCACGGCGCTGCTCCTCCTCTCCCTTGTAGCTATCTTCTTCTCCATAGCGCTTAGCAAAGCTCTGCTGAGATTCCACCGCCACCACACCATCGTGTTGTCGGAGGACTCGGGCTACTACTGCACCATCGCTCACTGGATTGAGGAGGTGAAGGCATCATCAAGCCGTACGTGTGTTGAACGCGGAGGTGCCGTCCATTCGGCACTTGGATCGGGAGTTCGTGAGACGGATCGTGATTGGATCGCGAAGACGTTCGACTACATCAACCGCGTTTCTTAATGCTTCCGCTTAGCGATCTACAAGGGTATGTAGATGCAATCTCTCCTCTCGTAGATGGTCATCTCCTAGATTGATTTTGGTGAGCGTAGGAAATTTTTTGTTTCCCATGCAACGTTCCCCAACACATACATGATTGCCTCTAGGTCACATCTCCAACAGTGGGGCGTGGTCGTGGTCGATGCAGCGCCCGTGGCTAGGGTGGATGAGGCGGTGCACCCGCCGCTCCTTTGCCAGCCGCACCAACAGTGACAGAAGGCCATACGGGGGACACCGTGCTGGAGTTCATCTTCAAGCTGCATGATCCTCCCCGCAGTCGTCTGCGGTTGCCTCACCCCTTCGCCAGGGTGATGGAGGTCGAGCAGCCGCTCAGGCTGGGGTTGCGCATGAGCGGCTGCTGCAATGGTGCAGTGTGGGCAGACGTCGAGTTTCCCGCACCGCACGTCATGCTTCTTAGGCGTGGTTGGAAAACCTTCGCCCGTGCCCATTATCTGGCGGAAGGGCACGTCCTCCGCGTCAAGCTGGTGGAGGCTGATCTGCTCTTCATCAAGGTCTTCGTCATGAATTTGAAGTTTCTTAAGAACGTCAAGGGAATTAAATTCAACCCTGCTCCGCTGTCAACCAACATATTTGTGACCTTGAGGTTGCGGATTGTTGGTGAAACAAACAACGGCAAACACCCTACCGTAGAAGTGCGATCTGGATGATCCTCAATGTCAATGATGATGGGCGTGCGGGACCATTTAAGTGGTTCTTGCGTGCTTGCTACCGGCTCTGCCGCATTGACTTCACGCGCCCACTGCTTGAGTTAGCGGTGAGAGGAGTGCAAAGATGCACCTCCGTCAATATAGATCGCCTCGGTAGCCTTCTGGAATTCCTGCTCGCTGGTCTCATCATCCTCTTCATCACTGCCATCTTCATTTTCCTTTTTCTCACGGCCCCTGGCGGGTTTTCCTTCTGCTGATCAACCTTGCCGCGATGGCCATTGCGGCCACCGCGGCCCTTCCCGCCAGCGCCATGCTGGTCTCTCTCCTTATCACGCCTTTCATACTCAGCCTTCTGCTTTTCGACCAGCTGTTCAACTTGCTTGCAATTTTGGAGATCATGGCCCTTGGTTCTATGGATCTTGCAGTATGGCCCATCGAACTTGCCAGTTTTCTCAGCCGTTGCCGCTGCCCGGCAATCAGCACAAGTAGCAGCTTCCTTGCCGGGTGTCTCAGTCTTTGCTTTCTTGTCGGCACTAAGATCACCGGAGCTCTCAACAACCATCACTGCTTTCCCCTTACGCTTCTTGTTGCACTTCCTGTTTCTCTTCCCGGGAGTGGTGGCGTCGTCGTCGTCTTCCGAATCGACTTTGACACCAACCTCCTCTCCTGGAAGTCTTCTGCCCTCTTCAACCCGAGCACACTTGTCCTCCAATGTGTATAGTTCATTGACGGTCTTTGGAAGGTGAACACTCATCTTAGCACGCATCCTTCGATTGCGCACATTCGTGTGGAATGCGGCAAACACAACTGTCGGATGTATGTGAGGAATGTTGTGGTGGACTCGACTGAATCTCTATAGGTATTTGCTCCAGCTTTCCCCTTCTTTTTGTGGGAGGACCTGCAGGTCACTGTGCTGTCCGGGTTCTTGATGGCCACCAGTAAAGGCGCCAACGAACTCATTGCACAAGTCTGCCCATGAAGAAATGGAATCTTCCGGCAAGTGCATCAGCTAAGACCTCACATTAGGCTTGAGAGCCAATAGGAAGTAGTTGGCAAGTACTTTCTCATCTCTTCCTCCGGCAGCCTGGACGGCAATCGTATAGATACCTAGAAACTCTGCCGGATTCAGTTTTCCATCATACTTCTCCGGCAGGTCAGGCTTAAAGGTGCGAGAGGTTGGCCAACGAACTTGCCGCAACTCACGAGTGAAGGCGGGGCACCCTACCTCGTAAGGCAAGTACCCGCCAACACCCGGCGCGGGTTCGTCGACGTCGGGTCCATTATGCCTGTATGATTGACGGCGCGTCTCGCGACGCCGCTCAATGGTGACGCGGGCGTCTTCCTTCCTCTTGTCTCTCAACACTTGGTGTTGATCCTGCTGGAGTCGTGGGTCGGATGAAGCCATTGATGCTTCGTCAGGCTCATCGACATCTTGGGTTTGTTGAACCTGCCGTGGTTGCCCTTGGGTGGGCTACCGCGGAGGGGACTGCACCATAGGAGTAGTTCTCTCAACTTGGCCACCAGCTGGTGCTGCCGGCGTTGCCTGCGGGCGTCGTGAAGGCTCCGCGCGCCGTGACTTATTGGCTTTAGCAAAACCAATGAGGCTCTAAATGGTAGCTCTCCATTCATCCATCTTGTCTGCTGCTGGGGGAAAATTCAGCAATAGCTGAGCTCTCGCCATTGCTTCGTCCATCGTTTCTGGCATGGCATGCGAAGCGGAACGCGACACCGCTCGACTCCTAGGTGAACCAGAAGGAACGTTGTCATGCCCCTGCTGCCTCTGTCCTATCACCGATGCGGTTTGGTGTGGCTGAAGCTGTTCTTGATGGCCAACATCTTGATCATCTGGGCACTTCCCATGCGGACGCAGTGGTGGAAGATCGACAGCGTCGCTCGGGGTCTTGTCATGCTCGCCCTGCGTGGGACAGAGCGTGCGTCCTGTCACCGCCCCTCTGGACGGTGCATCCAATGGATCTTGGCTAGCACCGGAGCAGGCGTCGATGTTGTGCTGGTCACTCTCGCTGGTGCGGCGAGGAGGTGGAAGCTGGGCGTTTCCTTGGCCTGTGCCATCGTGGGCATGCTCATCAGAAGGTTGAGGGAGCTAGGCCGCCTCTGCGGCACCGGTCCCTACTCCGGCGGTGGTGAGGGTATTGGTGGCACTGTCTGCAGCGCCTCCCCCGCCCGTCGCGTCCGCGGCACCCGCGGCGCTCGCAGCTGTAGGCGAGGAAGCCTTTGAAGTAGAAGGATGTGCTGCAACACCGCTTTTCTTCTTAGGAGCCATCGAGGATGCAGGAGATGATGAAGATCAACGTGCTGCCTGTTGCTTCAGGTTCGCACGAGTGACGCCCCCCTACCTAGCGCGCCAAAGGTGTTGGCGTGGAAGCACGATCACCTATGGGGCAGGGCAGCCCCTTTGTGGTTTGGCAAGGGAACGGTCACATCGCACAAAGAGCAGAAACAACAGGGCAGCGCGACAGTGGACAACTCTCTTTTACCCAGGTTTGGGCCGCTTTGCAGCGTAAAACCCTACTCCTGCTGTGGTGGATTGATTTGGAGGAACACGAAGGCGCAGGGTGCTCAAGCCCGGCAAGTGCGCCTCGAGGGAGCAACTACGCGTGTACAAGTGTTGGGGGATCAAGGTTTCGAACCCCTTGCTAGGTTGCCTCGGGCCTCCTTTTATAGATTAAGGGGCGACCACAGTGGCAAAATAGTCATTTTAACATGATTAGATAGCTAACAGTGTAATCATACCTAACTCTGGCAGTTAGGACAAAGTGCATTTAATGCACTGCTAGGTGTCATGCTGATGTTGAAGCCCGGCAAGCCTGCCCGCCGCTTATCCATCCTCTCTTGTTAGCGTGAGGATCCACCTAGTCACTTGAGAGCTCGACACCACATGTAGCGACGGAAGGAAAATCTACCATGGCAAAGACAAAATCATTGAAGGAACGAAGGTATTGCAGAGTTATTATGGAGCAAGAAAGCAGATTTAAATCTAAGATCTAACGAGGACGAGGGCCTAGTCGATGATGAACTGCAGTAGACTACAACAAGCTATGGCCATGGACATCATATGAACAGTGGTAAGAATGCATTGAGTAAGAGATGAACTCACATATCTGAGATGCGGCAACAAGGGAGCTCATCAAGATGCAGACGAACGGTGGTGGTGCCTCGCACGAAGCTTCAGCGG
Organism: Thinopyrum elongatum; assembly: GCA_011799875.1. Lineage (NCBI taxonomy): Eukaryota > Viridiplantae > Streptophyta > Magnoliopsida > Poales > Poaceae > Thinopyrum > Thinopyrum elongatum. Next base: position 323,538,326 of record CM022299.1, on the reverse strand, counting down.
CGACGATGGGGCCGATGGATTCTGGTAGCCGCTAGGGTTCAGAGCTCATGTGGAGGCGATGCGATGCACCAGTGCACGAGAGGAGGAAAAAGAAGAAATGGGCACACGAGGTGAAAATGGCCTCGGGCCGCTGCGCCCTTATTTATAGATGGGGGTGGGAAACCCGAGGCATTGCAGCATTTTTTCGGGAATAACCCTAAGATTTCATGATATGAAATCCTTGACCTAGGTCAAACCCTAGATTTATTGTCAGGTACTGACGCGTGTCATCAAGGAAGATTCCCGCTAGATACGCGGAGAAAATGCTAAGTATGGAAGATTTTGATCGAGAGCCGAACTACAGAAGTGAACCATCATGCAGACCCGGCAGATCAACAAGACTTAGAGAAAGTTGGCTTACTGACACACAGAAGAAAGACCTGACACTTCATTTCTTAATGTGTTTATTTTTTCTTGTCTTCAGGAGCTTAGCATGAATAAATTCAAGCTAACCTGGGGATAATGTCAGGGATATTACCCATAGAGGATAACCCGACATTTAGTCTCAGGGCCAAGACCGGCTGATGATCCCGAAGAACCAATGCCGACTTACCCCAGGGCTTACCGAAGCCGAACTAAGGCCTAGAAGGAGAACCGGCCCAGAGCAGCAAAGGACCGCTTAGGAGAAGACCTGGCTTGGTGTGGTTTTTCTTAACTTGGAAGATACGAAAGGCCTACCAAGCTTAGAGTAGGACTCCGGCTACGGGTAGAACCCGGACATTGTGGTAAACCAGGGACCCGACCTATTATATAAAGAGGGTTCCTAGGTCGTCTAGAGGAAATGTTACAATATCTCGAAAGTTAGGTAGCGAAACAACACCCTTGTAATTGAGATCATCATCATATATAGCAATCAAGCAAGAGTAGGCTTTTACCTCCATCATGAGGGGCCAAACCTAGGTAAACTTGTGTCTCTCGATTCTGATCTACCCCATTCAAGCCTTCACCTAGCAGCAATGGCCTCACAACGCAGTTCTCCTATGAGGACATCTGCCATGACAAAACCATGACAGATTTGTGTGCCTTTAGGGGGTCTCTCCCCACATATATATAGGTCCAAGAGGGCAGAGGGTAGTCCTCCTAGTTCGGCAGAACTAGGAAGGAAGGATTCCTCCCCTAGTCCAATTCGGCCCCTGCTACTTGTGAACTGTGTTGGGATTTCCCCGAAGAGGAGGGGATGATGCAGTACAGTAGAGATAAGTATTTCTCTCAGTTATGAAACCAAAGTTATCAATCCACTAGGAGAACCAAGCAACACTATGTAAGCAACACCTGCACATAAACAACAAATACTTACAACCCAACGCGTAGAGGGGTTGTCAATCCCTCAACGGTCAAGAGAAAGATTAAATTGTATAGGTTTTGATAAATAGATCTAACAAAAATACAAAATAAAATAAAATTGCAGCAAGGTATTTTGGTTTTAATATATGATAGAAAATAGACCTAGGGGCCATAGTTTTCACTAGAGGCTTCTCTCAAGAAAATAGCATACGGTGGGTAAACAAATTACTGTTGGGCAATTGATAGAAAAGCAAATAATTATGACAATGTCCAAGGCAATGATCATGTATATAGGCATCATGTCCAAGATTAGTAGACCGACTCCTGCCTGCATCTACTACTATTACTCCACACATCAACCTCTATCCAGCATGCATCTGGTGTATTAAGTTCATGAAAAACAGATTAATGCTTTAGGCAAGATGACATGATGTAGACAAGATAAACTCACGTATGAAATAAATCCCATCTTGTTACCCTTAATAGCAACGATACATGCGTGTCATGTCTCTTTCTGTCACTGAGATTGAGCACCGCAAGATCGAACCCATCACAAAGCACCTCTTCCCATGGCAAGATAAATCAATCTAGTTGGCTAAACCAAATCAATAAATCGGAGAAGAAATATGAGGCTATAACAATCATGCATAAAAGAATTCAGAGAGAACTCAAATAATATTCATGGATAGAACTGATCATAAACTCACAATTCATCGGATCCCAACAAACACACCGCAAAAATAATTACATCAAATAGATCTCCAAGAACACCGAGGAGAACATTGTATTGAAGATCAAAAAAGATAGAAGCAACCATCTAGCTACTAACTATGGACCCGTAGGTCTGTGGTAAACTACTCACGCATCATCGGAGGGGCGGCAAGGATGATGAAGAACCCCTCCGTGATTGTTACTCCCTTCGGCAGAGTGCCGGAAAAGACCTCTAAATTGGATCTCATGGTTCTCGAACTTGCGATGGCGGAAAAAGTATTTTGTGGACTCCCCTGACGGTTTTGGGATTTTAGAGTATTTATAGAGGCGGTGGTAGGTCAAAACGATGCCCGTGGGCCCGACTACCCACTAGGGCGCGCCAGGGGCCTCTGGCACGCCTTGGTGCCTAGTGGGCCCCCCTTTCATCTTCTGATTCCCTGTTGAAGCTTCCAAGGTCTCTTATCACCAGAAAAAAATCTCCAAAAAGTTTCGTGGCATTTGGAATTCATTTGGTACTAATATTCTGCAAAGTAAAAAACAAGCAAAAAATAGCAACTGGCACTGGGCACTAAGTTAATAGCTTAGTCCCCAAAAAATGATATAAAGTTGCTAGTAAATGTATATTAAACATCCAAGATTGATAGTATAATAGCATGGAACAATAAAAAATTATAGATACGTTGGAGATTGATGGCTCGTGTCCGCGTCAGTATTTTCCCCGAAGAGGAAGGGATGATGCAGCACAACTACGGTAGGTATTTCCCTCAGTGATGAGACCAAGGTTATCGAACCAGTAGGAGAACCACGCAACACTATGTAAATGGTACCTGCACACAAAGAACAAATACTTGCAACCCGACGCGTAAGAGGGGTTGTCAATCCCTCCCGCGTAAAAGATAGATAAATTTGTAGTAGATTGGATAAATAGATCTCTCGGAAACGCAAAATAAAATAAATAACAAAAAATTGCAGCAAGGTATTTTTGGGTTTTTGGAATAATAGATCTGAAAATAAAAGAGGCAAATAATAGATCAGAAAGCAAATATGATAAAGAATAGACCCGGGGGCCGTAGATTTCACTAGTGGCTTCTCTCGCGAAAAATAGCATACGGCGGGTAAACAAATTACTGTTGGGCAATTGATAGAACTTCAAATAATTATGACGATATCCAGGCAATGATCATTATATAGGCATCACGTCCAAAATTAGTAGACCGACTCCTGCCTGCATCTACTACTATTACTCCAAACATCGACCGCTATCCAGCATGAATCTAGTGTATTAAGTTCATGGAGAAACGGTGTAATGCAATAAGAACGATGACATGATGTAGACAAGATCTATTCATGTAGGAATAGACCCCATCTTGTTATCCTTAATAGCAACAATACATATGTGTCATGTCCCCTTCTGTCACTGGGATTGAGCACCGTAAGATCGAACCCATCACAAAGCACCTCTTCCCGTGGCAAGAAAAATCAATCTAGTCAGCCTAACTAAACCAAAGATTCGAAGAAGAAATACAAGGCTATAAGAAATCATGCATATAAGAGATCAAAACTCAAATAACTTTCATGGATAAAATAGATCTGATCATAAACTCAAAGTTCATCGGATCCCAACAAACACACCGCAAAAGGAGTTACATCAAATAGATATCCAAGAGACCATTGTATTGAGAATCAAAAGAGAGAGAGGAAGCCATCTAGCTACTGCCTACGGACCCGTAGGTCTACAATGAAATACTCACGCCTCATCGGAGAGGCACCGATGAGGATGATGAACCCCTCCGTGATGGTGTCTAGATTGGATCTGGTGGTTCTGGAACTTGCGGCGGCTGGAATTGTGTTTCGTCGACTTCCCTAGGGTTTTTGGATTTTCGGGTATTTATAGAGCAAAGAGGCGGTGCGGGAGGCCACCGAGGTGGGCACAACCCACCAGGGCTCGCCTGGGCCCCCAGGCGTGCCCAGGTGGGTTGTGCCGCCCTCGAGGCACCCCTCTAGTACTTCTTCGGCCCAAGTTGTTCCTTCTGGTCCAGAAAAAATCTCCAAAAAGTTTCGCTGCGTTTGGACTCCATTTGATATTGATTTTCTGCGAAGTAAAAAACAAGCAAAAAATAGCAACTGGCACTGGGCACTATGTCAATAGGTTAGTCCCAAAAAATGATATAAAGTTGCTATAAAATGATTTTAAAACATCCAAGAATGATAATATAACAGCATGGAACAAGAAAAAATTATAGATATGTTGGAGACGTATCAGCATCCCCAAGCTTAATTCCTACTCGTCCTCGAGTAGGTAAATGATAAAAACAAAATTTTTGATGTGGAATGCTGCCTAACATGTTCATCACATATTCTTTTCTTTTGTAGCATGGACATTTGGACTTTTGTATGATTCAAAGCAATAGTCTAGTTTGGACATGAAGATTTCAATACTCAAGCATATCAACAAACAACCATGTTTTTCAAAATATCAACACTAAAGCAAGTTATCCCTAGCCATCATGCTCAATCATTGATCCATTCATGAAACATGTAACACCCCCAGTGGTTAACTACAGTAATCCCCTTATGATTATGTCATGTCATCATGTTTAACAGTGCATGATCATCATTTGCATCATATTGCATTTCAACTCCTAACTCAAAATCCAAATTTAAATAAAAGGGAAAATAAAAGTTGTTCAAATTTGAAAACTAAATTGTTCATATTATTGTAAATAATCCAGAGACAATTCTAAAATTATAATCAACATATACTAAATTAATTATGTGCCTCTAATAGCAACAAAACAGAAATATTTAATCCAATTTTATTTAATTAAAATTCAAATGAAATCATTTATACTCCAAACCATTTTCTATCAGTGTTACATCTTGCACTATATTTATTGGACCAAATCACCACTTTACAAAATTAAGTTTGGAGGCCTAACTATCTGTAAACAGAAAATAAGAGGAAATAAATAAAAGAAAAACAAAAACAAAAGAAAACAAAACAAAATAAAATAAAAGGACCCCCCCGACTGGGCCTCGGCCTAGCAGGCCACCAGGCCGGCCCAGCCACTCGCCCCCTATATCCCCCGGTCCACCCCACCCCGCAAACCCTAGCCCACCCCGCACTCTCCCCTCGCTCACCCCTCGTTCCCACTCCCCCCCCCCCCGATCCAGGGATCGGGCGCGGCCCCGGCGCTCCCGTCCGCCCCGTCGCCGGCGACGCGCCTCACCCGCGGCCTCCACCGCCTCGGCCACCACGCCGGCCGCCACCCCTGCTCGCCACCCCGGCCAACCTCGCCGCCCGTCGCCTCCACCGCCGCCACCGCTGCCCCGTCGGCCAGCCTCGACCACCCCCCCTGTAAGCTCACCTTCGGCCACGGCCGGACCCCTCTCCCCCCCCCGCATCCCTGTAGCCCACCACCGCGCGCCCCACGCCCGGCCTCGTGCCCGCCGCGCCCGAGCCGCGCCTCGCCCGCACGCGGCCTCGCCGCTGCCGGTCGTGCTCGTCGCCTATGCCGCTTGCGCGTGCTGCTGCTGCTCCACCTACTGCTGCCGCTCGCTGCAGCTGCCCTGCACGCGCGCCCGCATCGCCCCGCTCGCTGCTCGCCTCGCCGCCGCCTGCAGCTGCTGGTGCCTCGCGCCGCCACCGCCGCTGCCCACTACGCAGCTGCCGGCCCCCCTCCTGCGCCGGTCCCTGCTCCCCCGCGGCCGCCCTCGCGCGCGCCGGCACCTAGCCGCGCCCACTCGGCCATCGCCTGGGTCGGGCGCCCGCTCGTCCGCGCCGTTTGGCGCTGCCCAGCGCCCGGTTGGCCCCTGGCCACTGACCGTGGGGCCCACGCCCCAGTAAACAAAAAAAGAATTAAAAAAAATGTAATAAAATAAAAATAAATAAATAGGTTTAATAAAATAGATAATTAGTTAATTAATAATTAATTAATTAATTAAGTTAATTAACTCTGATTAGGTTAATCTAATTAACTAGTTAGTTTAATTAATCAGTAATTAATTAGCTAAACCCTAATTAAACCTAACAGAGTATGACAGGTGGGACCCACTGGTCTTGATGTCATGCTGACGTCAGCAAACACTGTTTCGGATAATGTTTAATTTAAATAATTAAATAAATTCCAGAAATTAATAAAAACTTTAGAAAATCATATAAAATAATCCGTAACTCAGATCGAAAAACTTTGTACATGAAAATTGCTGAGAACGACGAGACGAATCTGAATACGCGGTCCGTTCATCCGCCGCACGTCCCTAACTATCCGAACGTGCAACCGTTCCCCTCCAGTCATCTGTCTGACAAATGTCCGGAACCGGGAAAACATTCCCGGATGGATTCCCCCTTCCTCGATGACGTGCAACCATACGTTAGGACACACCCGGCACTGCACATTGTCATGTCATACTCTTGTTTGCTTTATATTTACTGTTTCCTCCCCCTCTTCTCTCTCGTTAGACCCCGACGTCGTCCCCGAGACCGACGCAGCTCCGGAGACGATTGCTTGCCGCCGAGCAACCAGGCAAGCCCCCCCCCCTTTTGTCATCCCGATATCGCCCATTCTAATTTCTCATGCTTGCATTAGAATTGCTGCTGCTACTGCTTTACCTATTCTGATGCATAGCCTGTTTATTGTAACCTGCTGTTGATAACTACCTGCATACCCTAAACTACTTAGTATAGGCTGGGTAGAGACCTATCAGTAACCCCACTTATCCCGATTGCCCCGCTGGATTATCTGAAGACCCGATCAACGGGAATTGAAGACCAGGCCCCGACACCGCACATCAGCCCCCTTAGTTGTAACGACACTGCAACGTTACTATCGAGTGCCGAGGGTGAAACCTCTTGTAGCACTCCCGATGTTAACTCTGTAGAGTAGCTATTCGGTCGTGGTCATCGAGGGTGATTCCTCCTTCACCGCTTCCGATAACGACGCTGTCGTACAACACCTCAAGTGTGAACCCAGTGAGGGTGATTCCTCCGAGTTCACCTTGACGGATACATCAAGTAGGAATCCAACGAGGGTGATACCTCGGATTCCCCTGATGTTATGGACACATGGATAATTGGACTTTACATTGTTACTTGGATAGGCGGGTCGGCCCTGAGGGGTACCCGCGTGCGCCTGAGAGGCGAGTGTTGTGAAGACGGGTGCCTGTGTGGTGCCCGAGTGAGAATACGAGGCGCGGCCGGGCATTCTTAACCCTTGCAGCAAGTCCTCGAGACGAGGCGACGGGGTCACATCTTTCGTGAGTCTCTGCTCGTTACCGCAAGCCCAAGGTACTAACGATTTGGATATTTGATCCGAGCAGGCCTCTGGCCTGATAGCACTAACCATCACGTGGGCATAGTATGGGCGTTCTGCATCGTAGCATCAGCCGAAAGCTCTGACATACGTCTAGTTCAGCCTTGCGGCCGGGACGGACCAGCGCCCTCCGGGTGCCTGGCTTCACCCTGCTCGCAACGACCCGGAGTGCACAGGGCGATGGCCCAAGACCCCTGAGCGCTTAGGATGTAGACCGGCGGGGACCTCTCTGCTGAGCTGTAGGTAGGGCTGCGATGTGTCGTTTGACCGAGGCCGGGCATGACCCAGGAAAGTGTGTCCGGCCGGAGTTAATCGAGCGTGTTGGGTAAGTTGGTGCACCCCTGCAGGGAAGAACACTTCTATCGATAGCCGGTCCTATGGTAAAGGACACTCGGAGTTGTATCTCGATCGATACAGCTAGAACATGAGATGAGACCTGGATATAAGGCTCTGGGATTGCTTCTCGCAGGGAGTCGAGAAGGGATCTCCGGACGAGGTTGATGACTGTATGGCTCTGGGATTGCTTTCTCGCAGGGAATCGAGAAAGGATCTCTGGGTGAGGATGAGACTTAATGATACTGATACTTTATAATGATCTGTTCTGCTCTCTTCTATTGCTGCAAGACCGATGAAGATGCTAGTCTTCGATAGGACTAGGCCTTCTCTCTATTCTGGCATTTCTGCAGCCCAATCCACATATACAGCCTCCCCTTGAAAATGTTGCATATGTAGTGTAGATCCTTGCTTGCTGAGTACTTCTGAGTACTCACGGTTGCTTTGTTTTCCTTTCTCCCCTTATCAGTTTGTTGCGACCAGATGACGGAGTCCCTGAGACAGTTGCCCCCGCCGACGATCGCTACTACTTCGACCCCGAGGGTGGATAATACTACGAGTTGACTGACGACCAGGAGTAGGATCGGAGGGTCCCAGGCAGGAGGCCTACGCCTTTCGATCGTAGTGTTTTATTTTGCCCCGCCTTTTTAAAGGCCTTTCTGTGCTTTCTTTTATATCTGTACTCAGATATCTGATGCTTCCACTGACGCTTGTACGCAAGCTTATGTATTCGAGCCCCCAAGGCCCCTGGCTTGTAATATAAAGCTTGTATGACTTTATTTATGTTTTAGAGTTGTGTTGTGATATCTTCACGTGAGTCCTTAGGCTTGATCGTGTGCATTTGCGTGTATGATTAGTGCACGATTAGGCCGGGGGCGTCACAAAACACACTCGCATATTAGCTATACCCAATGCTCAAGTACGATCATAGTGCCCCTTAGTTGGTGCTTTATAAGAGAAGATGGAGACTCAAATAAAAATAAAAATTGCATAAAGTAAATAGAAAGGCCGTTCGCAGAGGGAAGTAGGGATTTGTAGAGGTGCCAGAGCTCAAAGCAAAAAAGATAGAGATAAAATATTTTGGGTGGCATGCTTTTCCTGTCAACGAAAACGATCGAGTAGTTCCCAATACTTTCCATGCTAGATATATCATAGGCGGTTTCCAAACAAAAAATAAAGTTTATTCCTTTTTCCACCATACTTTCACATTCCACGGCTAGCTGTATCCACGGGTGCCGTCCATACCAACACTTTCCAAGGAATTTATTATTTGACAACATAAAGTAAATTCATTATTCATTTCGGGACTGGGCATCCCTAATACCTTTGTCGTACTCTTGTGCAATGACAAGTGAATAAACACTCATCTTGAGAATAACACATCTAGCATGGAAAAATATCAGCCACCCCCTACCGTTTCATGAGCGGTACGAGCACACAAAAAGAAAAATTATTTAGAAAATTAGAGATGGCACATACAAATTTGCTTAGAACGGCACAGAAATACCGCATATAGGTAGGTATAGTGGGCTCATATGGCAAAACTGGGTTTATGGATTTTGGATGCACAAGTAGTATTCCTACTTAGTACAAGTGAAGGCTAGCAAAAAGATTGAGAAGCATCCAACCAAGAAACGAAAAATCTCATAAGCGAGCATTAAGCATAACTAACACCGAATAATGCACCACGAGTAGGATGTAATTTCATTGCATAACTATTGACTTTTGTGCTTGCATAGGGAATCACAAACCTTAACACCAATATTCTTACTAAAGCATAATTACTCATAAAAAATGACTCACATATTATATCATCATATCACAAAACTATTACAAAGAATCAAGTTTATTTTGTCCAATGATCTTCATGAAAGTTTTTATTATATCCCTCTTGAATATCTATCACTTTGGGACTAGTTTCATATGTTGCTTTTGATAGCTCAAACAAATCTAAGTGAAGAACATGACCATAAAAATTTTCTTCTCTCAAAATAATATAAGTGAAGCATGAAAGAATTTCTTCAAAAATCTACTAACTCTCAAATAAATCTAAGTGAAGCATGAGAGCATTTCTTCAAAAATACTAAAGCACACCGTGCTCAAAAAAGATATAAGTGAAGCACTAGAGCAATTCCATAGCTCAATTTTTTTTAAGTGAAGCATAAAGAGCAATTCTAACAAATCATAGCATAATTTTGGCTCTCCCAAATAGGTGTGTCCAGCAAGGATAGATGACACAATCTAAAAAGCAAAACAAGCAAAGACTCATATAACACAAGATGCTCCAAGCAAAACTCATGATATGTGACGAATAAAAATATAGCTCCAAGTAAAATACCGATGGTCGTTAGAAGAAAGAGGGGATGCCACTCGGGGGCCCCAAGCTTAGTTGCTTGTTTCTCTTTGGATAATAGCTTGGGGTGCCATGGGACATCCCCAAGCTTAGGCTCTTCTTACTCCTTATTCCTTCATCCATCATGATCTCACTCAAAACTTGAAAACTTCAATCACACAAAACTCAACAAAACCTTCGTGAGATCCATTAGTATAAGAAAACCAATCTTTACTTTAAGTACTGTAGAAAACCCATTCAAATTTTGTTATTGCATTATATCTACTGTATTCTAACTTTTCCATGGCTTATACCCCCCGATACAAACCATAGATTCATCAAATAAGCACACAATGCAAAGAAAACAGAATATGTCAAAAACAGAACAGTCTGTAAAGATGCGAATTGTTCTCATACTTTTGTAACTCCAAAAATTCTGAAAATTTAGGACAACGTAGGAAATTTTTATATAAAACTTATGTAAAAAATTCAGAATCTTTCGTCGCTTCTGTGATTTTAGAAAATTATTTTACTGGACACAAAAGTTTCTGTTTTCCAACAAGATCAAATCAACTATCACCCAACATGATCCCAAAGGCTTTGCTTGGCCCAAACACTAATTAAAACATAAAAAACACAATCATAACAGAGGCATAATTGTACAAACACTCAAGAATAGAAAGAAAAAGGCAAAAATAAATTTTATTCATTGGGTTGCCTCCCAACAAGCGCTATCGTTTTACGCCCCTAGCTAGGCATAAAGCATAGATTTAAGTATTGTCATCTTTATTTCTAGATCCATAGGATGCCCTCATGATTGATTCATATGGTGGCTTAATTACTGTTCTAGGGAAGTGTTCCATTCCCTTTCTTAGTGGAAATTGAAATTTAATATTGCCTTCTTTCATATCAATCACGGCACCAATAGTACGTAAAAACGGTCTACCAAGTATAATTGGACAAGACGGATTGCAATCAATATCAAGAACAATAAAATCTATGGGCACATAATTCCTATTTGCAAGAATAATAACATCATTAATTCTTCCCAAAGGCTTTTTAATAGTAGAATCCGCCAAGTGCAAATTTAAAGAACACTCTTCAATATTGGTAAGACCAAGCACATCACATAAAGACTTCGGAATTGTGGAAACACTAGCACCCAAGTCACATAAAGAAAAACACTCATAATTTTTAATCTTGACTTTGATAGTAGGTTCCCATTCATCATGTAATTTTCTAGGAATTGAAATCTCTAATTCCAATTTTTCTTCCAAAGCCTTCATCATAGCATCAACGATATGTTTAGTAAAAGCTTTATTTTGTTCATAAGCATGGGGTGAATTTACCATGGATTGCAACAAAGAAATACAATCAATCAAAGAGCAATTATCATAATTAAAGTCTTTGTAATCCAAAAGAGTGGGCACATCACTAGTTAAAGTTTTGACCTCTCCAAACCCACTTTTATCAATTTTTTCAACAAGATTTTCACCCTCCAAATTATCGGGACGCCTTCTAACTAAAGTTGACTCTTGTTCAGTCCCTTTACCATCAATTTTAATTTTACTAAACAAAGAATCAATAGAAGAAACACCAATCACTTTAAGATCTTCATCATTTTTATGAAAGCAATCACTAGAAAAAGCTCTTTCTAAAAATTCTCTTTTAGCTCTAAGCATAGTGGTTCTTTTCTTACTTTCATCCATGGAAGCATATAAAGCTTTAATTGATTATTCAACCTTAGGCACAAAAAATTTCAACTTGAGATTTTCTACATCATGAGAAATTTTATCAATGCTTCTAGACATATCATCAATCTTATTCAACTTTTCTTCTATCGTGTTGTTGAAAACCTTTTGAGCATTAATAAATTCTTTAATATTATTCTCAAGATCAGAGGTGTTCCTATTATTATTATAAGAAGGATTACCATAGGAATTACCATAATTATTAGAGGAATTTCCCGAAAAAGGCTTAGGATTAAAATTACCTCTATAAGCATTATTATTAAAATTGTTTCGCGAGACAAAATTTACATCTACGGCATCACTATTTTGCTCAATCAGAGTAGAAAAAGGCACATCATTAAGATCAATAGGAGCATTTTTACTACAAACCAACTTCATAAGAGCATCAACTTTTTCACTCAAAGAATTTATTTCTTCCCCCGAATTGACTTTTTTACTAGTAGGAGCTCTTTCGATATGCCATTGTGGATAATTTGCCATAATATTATCAAGTAATTTAGTAGCTTCATCCAAAGTAATTTTCATAAAAGTACCACCCACGGCGGAATCTAAAAGATTTCTAGAAACAAAATTCAATCCCGCATAAATTTTTTGTATGATCATCCAAAGATTTAAACCATGTGTAGGACAATTTCTTAGCATCAATTTCATTCTTTCCCAAGATTGTGCAACATGTTCATGCTCAAGTTGCTTAAAATTCATGATTTGAGTTCTAAGGGAAATAATTTTCACGGGCAGAAAATACTTAGTAATGAAAGCATCTTTGTATTTATCCCAAGAATCGATACTATTGCGAGGCAAAGAAGAAAACCAAATTTTTGCACGATCTCGCAAAGGAAACGGAAATAATTTCAACTTCACAATATCATTGTCCACATCTTTTTTCTTTTGCATATCGCATAATTCTACGAATGTGTTAAGATGGGACGCGGCATCCTCATTAGGAGTACCGGAAAATTAATCTTTCATAACAAGATTCAACAGAGGCATTGATGTCACAAGACTCCGCACTAGTGGCGGGAGGAGCAATCGGAGTGCTAATAAAATCATTATTATTGGTATTGGAAAAATCATATAACTTGGTATTTTCTTGAGACATCGCAACTACGCAAACAAAAAAAGACAGATCTGACGAGAAAACGGCGAACGGAAAAGAGGGCGAATAAAACGACAAATTTTTGTGAAGTGGGGGAGATGAAAATGAGAGGCAAATAATGTAAATTGCAAGGAGATGAGATTTGTGATTAGGAACCTGATAGATGTTGATGATGTCTCCCCCCCAACGGCGCCAGAAATCCTTTCTTGATGGCTCGTGTCCGCGTCAGTATTTTCCCCGAAGAGGAAGGGATGATGCAGCACAGCTACGATGCGTATTTCCCTAAGTGATGAGACCAAGGTTATCTAACCAGTAGGAGAACCACGCAACACTATGTAAACGTTACCTACACACAAAGAACAAATACTTGCAACTCGACGCATAAGAGGGGTTGTCAATCCCTCCCGGGTAAAAGATAGATAAATTTATAGCAGATTGGATAAATAGATCTCTCGAAAATGCGAAATAAAATAAATAACAAAAAATTACTGCATGGTATTTTTGGGTTTTTGGAATAATAGATCTGAAAATAAAAGAGGCAAATAATAGATCGGAAAGCAAATATGATAAAGAATAGACCCGGGGGCCGTAGTTTTCACTAGAGGCTTCTCTCGAGAAAATAGCATACGGTGGGTAAACAAATTACTGTTGGGCAATTGATAGAAAAACAAATAATTATGACGATATACAAGGCAATGATCATGTATATAGGCATCACATCCAAGATTAGTAGACCGACTCCTGCCTACATCTACTACTATTACTCCACACATCGACCGCTATCCAGCATGCATCTAGTGTATTAAGTTCATGAAAAACGGATTAATGCTTTAGGCAAGATGACATGATGTAGACAAGATAAACTCACGTATGAAATAAATCCCATCTTTTTACCCTTAATAGCAACGATACATGCGTGTTATGTCTCTTTCCGTTACTGAGATTGAGCACCGCAAGATCGAACCCATCACAAAGCATATTTTCCCATGGCAAAATAAATCAATCTAGTTGGCCAAACCAAACCAATAAATCGGAGAATAAATACGAGGCTATAACAATCATGCATAAAAGAATTCAGAGAGAACTCAAATAATATTGATGGATAGAACTGATCATAAACTCATAATTCATCGGATCCCAACAAACACACCGCAAAAAGATTTATATCAAATAGATCTCCAAGAACACCAAAGAGAACATTGTATTGAAGATCAAAAAAGAGAGAAGAAGCCATCTAGCTACTAACTACGGACCCGTAGGTCTGTGGTAAACTACTCATGCATCATCGGAGGGGCAGCAAGGATGATGAAGAACCCCTCCGTGATCGTTACCCCCTTCGGCAGAGTGCCGAAAAAGACCTCTAAATTGGATCTCGTGGTTCTGGAACTTGCCGCGGAGGAAAAAGTATTTCGTGGACTCTCCTGAGGGTTTTGGGATTTTAGAGTATTTATAGATGCGGAGGTAGGTCAGGCGCGCCCTGGTGCCTAGTGGGCCCCCCTTTCATCTTCTGGTTCCCTCTTGAAGGTTCCAGGGTCTCTTATCGGCAGAAAAAAATCTCCAAAAAATTTCGTGGCATTTGGACTTCGTTTGGTACTGATATTCTGCAAAGTAAAAAACTAGCAAAAAACAGCAACTTGCACTGGGCACTAAGTTAATAGGTTAGTCCGAAAAAAAGATATAAAGTTGCTAGTAAATGTATATAAAACATCCAAGATTGATAATATAATAGCATGGAACAATAAAAAATTATAGATACGTTGAAGACATATCATCCCCTTATCATCTTATGGGGCGCTTCACTTTGGGCGCAAAAGGCCCACCAGGGGCTACCTAGTTCGGCCTGAGCCGGACGTCAGCGGCCGCCGCCACACTTCTTCGTTCTATCGAGCCTAGATCTAGCCTGCTCCGACCAAGGGAGGTTGCGCTCCCGACGCCCGCTCACCACGCCACCGCCTCACGTTCCACCACCACAGGGAACATCCTAGTTGCGACATCTCCAGCTCTACGGTCGGCACAAAGTCATTGCCACACCTCCCACGACCTACTCCATGAGCACCGAGAAGGGAGAGCTCCACCGCTACCGTCTATTGGGAGCGTCTTTGCCCACCTTGCATCTTTCGGCGGCACTGAGGGAGTGGTGGGGAGGAGGGGTCTCGGGTGGCGGCTAGGGCTTCACCACCTGAGTCGCCCGTGTGAGTGACGCGAGTGTCGGGTGGATTGTACGGTCAATTGGGTTGCCTTCTTTGTGAAAAGTATTTCCGTACTATATATAAATAATTTGATGTTATAGGTATTTTTTTTATAAATTTAATCAAACTTAAGAAAGTCCGACTTAGAACAAGTCTAGAACTTCAACTAACTTAAAACCAAAGGTATATATGCCAATGCATAATTAGTTGTATGCCCCTAGTTGTGTCCCACTCGGCTGTTTTACCCCTAATTTCCAAAAGTCATCGGTTCTTTCCAAGTCACTCCGCTCCTCTTATGCTTTTGCCCTTTGACCATCACTTTGAAAACTTCATAACAAATTCATACTAAATCAGAAAAATGCAAATAAGATACCAAAATGTTCGAAAAAACACCATCTATATGTCAATGTCATTTGCATTCATGACAAAAGTGTTGAAAAATGTCCATCCGAGTTTTAGGTCTTATGATACCACCATGAACAGTAAAATCTGAAAAAGATAAAAAAATTGAAAAAGAAATTTGGTGGCAAAGAATGACAAATGTTTTAAGTGCTTGCCAAGTTTCATCAGGGAGTGACATTCGTGGAAGTCGTGGCAAAAAAAACTTTGACATGTAACTGAATTCAACCGCACTTGGTTTAAAAAAAGGCAAATCTCCCCGGTAAAAACCATAACATTCAAGACGTATAGGTCATTTCTGGGCAAACTACTGGTGATGCAGTTGTTGAATTTTATATTCTTAAAAGGACATGCGTGTAAAAATTAGCATGGTTTTCAGAGCATCTCCAATGACTTTCCTATCTATAAACAAAAAACGGTTGTTTACGAATATTGGGTAAAAACCACTCTTGAATAGCTCCCTTAAACCTAAAATAATTTTAACAGATCCCCCTAAAATTTTGACGGGCAGGAAACTGCCTGAAACTCCACGTCGCCAGTAGCCGGACCGCTACCAGAACGCCATATCCCACCGTAGCTCGCTGTCGCCACACGCCACCGCACTGCCACGCCGTCGCCACTCGCTGCTGCACCACCACGCCGCCATGGGCCACCCCGCCATAGCTCGCCGCCATGCGCGGCTCCGCCTTAGCTCACCGTTGCGCGCCACAGCCACGCGTCGCCACACCGCCGCCACGCGTTGCCGCAACACTACGCCGCCATGCGCCGCTCGCCGTAGCTCGCAGCCGCGAGCTGTCGCCACTTGTCGCTACTCCACCGTTGCCACGCTCCGACCCGCCACGACCCTGGTGCGCCACCGCCCTGCCGCGCCGTCACGTGCCACCGCTCCATCCCGCCGCTCGCCGTCGTGCCGCACTCATTGCTGCTCGCCCGTGACACTAACTTGCGGGCCCTAGGCTTGTTTAATGAGAAATAAAGCAAAATCCAAAATTTAAGCAAAGAAGGTCACGGGAACTGACAGAAAAATAGCGCTCAGACAACTTTACCTAAATTACACAGCCGTCCCGTAAAAGAAACCACTTTTACGGGAAGTTCTTTAGGGAAGCGGTTGGAGTTGCTCTTAGGTGAATCCTTTGATAATCAGCTTGAAGCGAAGTGATGTACTCCCTCCGTTCACTTTTGTAAGACCGTTTAGATATTTAAGACAACATTCAAAATAGTTCAATTTCAGCTGTCTAAAACGTCTTATAAAAATGAACTGAGGGAGTATAACTCTTTTTTTTTTTAGGGGAAAGTGATGTACAACTTGGGCCTTATGTTTCAACTACACTGGACCCTGCGCGTGGAATTTGACGCAAATTTGTCGCCATCTTTTCACGTGCCTGTAAACAACGTATCAGCATGTACCAATTGCGGGGTGGCAAGACGAATGCTTTCGACTTTCGAGTCGAACCGCACTGCATCTTACCGAGAGTGCACCATACCAGTGGGAAACCCCATTTTTTTCCAGAGGGATAGCATTTTTCAACACGAAAGTAAAGAGCACATGTCACTGCATGTGCTGAATTTGATTCACCGTTGTGTGTCAACTTAATAAGGATTTCACTGACCTGTCACGGTGGAAATAAACGAGAAGAATACTTGTGGGGGAGCGATGATCCAATCGACTCGCGGCAGAGCTAACCATTTCATTAGCTGAAGACAATGACAGCGTCGTTGGGAGGAAGCACCAGGGAGGCAAAGGCTTGTCAGGCATCAAAATGGTTGATTCCGCCCAGGCCAATGGTCAATTCTAACGTGCTTGTGAGCTTATCGCGTGCGTGCATCAGTGTACTTGCATTTTTATCTGCACGAGTAAATCTAGGCATAAGGAAACTAACTGGCACTTTCATTGTGGAAAATACTGGAATGATCCTGGCTCCGGTGTACCACTTTCCAAAACTTAGCAAAAGACATATTCCATTCAATAGACCTTCAAAGGAGTAGTTCAATAAACTTACCCAATACTGGAATGATCCTTCGGAGGAGTTCCAGTACTACTTGACATCGTTCAAGTTCGAAAGAATCGAGTAGGAACAGACTCCTCCCCTCCCCTCCCGCACCTCCCGCGTCGCCCCCGTAGGCGACGGGGAGGAACCTAGCCGACGCCGAGCGCCACCCCTCCCCCTCCCCTCCTCTCCCCTGCCGCCGCCGGAGGGCGTGACCGGGCGAAGCCCGTCCAGAGCCGGTGGCGGCAAGGATCTCTGCCCCCTTGCGCGTTGGATCCGGTGCGGGCCGGAGTTGATGGTCTAGGGCGTCGCGATCTGGAGTCTCGCGGCGGCGCGTCTCGATCCCTGGCATCCTTCTGGTGGCGGGCTGCGCGGCGAATCTCTGCAGGTGGCGCGCGTCTGTTGTTCGCGGCGGCGGTGACCTGGTCCAGATCCGTCGTCTGCTGGCAACGGGCGGCGAGGGCTGCGCACGGCATGGTCCGGCGGTGGTGGCCGGGGACTGAACTTGGGCCGTGAAAACGGCTCACTGGAGATCCTCGGAGATCCGGCGGTTCCTTACGTCTTCTCGGCGTGACACCGACCGGTTCCAGTTGGTACAACCGCCGATGAAAATCGCGCCGACTTCGGTCTTGCGGACGATGGCGGCGTCTTTGACGTCGTTTCCTTGTTGAGGCATCGTCGTTGCGGTCTGCGCCAAATCGCTCGGGCTGCTCCGGGGGAAACCCTAGATCTGGGTCTCCCGGATCGGACAATGACGAAGTCTTCGGTGACGTTCTCCCTCCTAAGGGCATTGTTTTGGAGCAGGTGCTGACTGGAGGGGCTATGAGGTGGTGCGGCATGGCATATACCGCATCAGCGACAGATGCGTGACTGGACGCGTGCAGGGAGGTGGCACTGTCTGGCGTCGTGGCGGCGTCGATGGCAGGTCTGGCAAGGTCGATGCGTCAGTACCTGTTCTGAAGATGGATCGGTGGAAGACGGCGGTGGCGGCCTCTCAGAATGTGCCAGACCGATGTGTGACCCAGTTCCGGTATGTGGCTGGGCTGGGGCATTCGGCTTTAGATGTTAGGCTTTGATGCGATGTCTGTTTGGTATTCAGCTCGGACAGTCGGCACCCCTTCATCAAGGGGATAGGAGTAGGACTAGATGATGACTTCAGACTTGCTGATGTACTACTTTGTAAGATTTTTGTGAATAATTAATAAAATGAATGCATGCATCGTCCAGATGCATAGGTCGGGGGTATATCCTCTTTTAAAATAAAATAAAATTCAATAGACCTTCGAGGCGCTTCATGCGCGGCAGCTTCATTAAGGAAAAGACACAGGTACGGAGCCGGCTCCACTAAACTTAGCAAGAGCTCATATCCATCACACAGAGCACATCCGATGGCTCTACTATGTTCAGTACAATACATTTTTCATGGTTTTTTGAACATGGTACAAACACAAGCGCTCGTATATATGCGCATACACTCATCCTTATGAATGTACACACGCATACTGTATCCTTATGAGCACCTCCGAGACACTGAACCAACATACCTCTACTCCTAATGAAAGAGTCCGTAGGTCATTTCGTTAGGACTCCCCACGATCCCCCCTCACATCGATCCACCCCTCCCACCGATTTCTATTGCTACTGATTTTTTTTTACATTGCTTCAGATTTTTTTACAACAAAATAAACCGGCAGCCATTCATGTATTTCATATATATCTCTACTCCTAAAAGAGAGTTTGTACGTCGTTGGTACTCAGAGCCCCATCGATCAAACAGTCAAACCCCACCGATTTTATCCCATATAAGTTGATTGTCCTTCCCCTTTCCTTACGCAAAAGAAAAAAAATCAGCATGCAATCCCCACCTACCTTAGTTCCAACGCACGCCGATCTCTCCTGGCATAATATTTTTCTTCCCTTTGCACAAACGCCTGACAGAAGATGCGATCACCCTCCTCGCCTCCTCACACCAAAACCTAGCGTTGCGTCGCTATGTCGTCATCAATATCTCGTCGTGCCTGGCTTTCCCTCACACATCGTCTTTCTTTACGCCACCCAACGTTCGCCTCCGTTGATGCCATGTTGTCACACGTCATCAACTTCTGCCGGCACGGGCCACGCAGGGGTGCCAATCATCTATAACTCCCTCTGGGCTCGCTCGTCTCCACGACAGCTGATGTCACCACCGGCCGAGCCGCCGGTGCAGCACGACCTTGCAGGCCTCCCACGGGCCCGAGCAGGAGCAGCCCGACGGAGCCAGCCACGTCCTCATCACGCCGCCTGCCGTGCCTACCTGGCGGCCTTCTTCCATATGTCGTCTCCTCATCGGCAACCCCCAGCCCCGCGATGTCGTGTTCATATCCATCTTGGAAGGTCTCCCTCCACTCCAATCACATGTGTCGCTGCCTCCTCGGCTCCAGAGACAACTGCAGCCATGGGTGGGCCTTGCCGGATTGCATCACCCATTTTTTATGGATTCGTGCTCGTCGACGCCCACAGGTTCGTGTTGCAGCTATGGAGATGAAGCAGTTGGACACGATGAGGATCGTGCAGCGGCTGGCGAGCGTGCGTCCGCTCGGCTTTTGGTCGAAGCAGGTTTGGTGTCTGTCTCAAATCCCTCACTCCCTCCCTCGTGTTGTTGGTACCATTCAATGGATAGTTGCATTACATGTGTGTGTGTGCGCGCGCGTGCGCGCGTGTGTGTGATTTGTGCCTCGTATCTAATCTTTCTGTAGGGAAGAAAAATCTAATCCACAAGATAGTCATTGATAGGCGTGGGATCAGAAGACTGAATGTGTATTGACTATAGGAAACAATACCTGCACTTATTTATTTCCAACATGGACATGTTGTCTTTATGGTAAGCAAACACCTTATGACCTTTACTATGTAATTGTTGGAAATTTCTTATAGTAGCAACAAATCTGCCATTAAAGTCTCTGTTTTCTTTGTTATTCCAATTTCTTGTGCATTCCTGCCCCCGCAAATACTTTGTACTATGTGCAGCAGTGTATTTTTATAGTCTATATACTTTTCATCATGTAAAATAGTTAGTCTTCGGCCATGGAGACACCCTCTTCATTTCCAACAACATATTTTAATAGCAGGAGTGGAATTCATACTGGCTTTTAGGCCAAAATTATATTTTTCGTATGGCTTATACTTGCCTCCATGTTTCTCTCTCATATTTGGCTTATTGTATTTTTTCAGGTCCTGAAAAAATTGTGAGTGATCTTAGTGCCAGAAAATAACAGTCTTAGGGGTTGTAAGGTGGACCGGTGGAGCATCATAAGATAGGTTTTTGTTTCTACACATCCGCGTGGTATGGTGTTTCCTTCGTATGATTTATTTCATAATGTTAATTTATTACTGAATATTCACTGGACCCACATTGCACAACAAATACACACAGAAAAAAGGTTCAAGTTTCTGAACTAAACTGCCATTCTATGTCTTCTTACTAAACAATTTCACAAGAATTGCAATTTTCCTGTTCCTATTAGATCTATAGAAAATTGTAACATGTTCAAACCATTCTTTGATGGAACTCATTGTTCTGAACTGAATTCTATAGAGTCTGTAATCTGAACGAAGATCTCAAGTTCGATTGTTCGATGCAATAATTTAGCTGGCAAGTATTTGAAGGGACTCTTCCATTCTTAGTTCCCTCAAATATTGTTTTTATAGGAAATTTCTGGAGAATGTAGTATATTTGGAGCCCAGGCCGATTAGCGATCCATGCGGCGCCGCAAGAACAGGAGTGATATTTAATTAATTGTATTTGCGAGATTTGGCTTTCCCTTTTTGTTTCCCTGGTCATGTGACATGTTTCATCACTTAGATTTTCTCCTATGGTTATCTGATTATTGTATTTTGGGATGTAATGTGCACTTCTGGTTGTTATTATAAATTGTTCATGTCTTGATATGTCTTTCATTCTTGACATCTGCACTAATGGCCTAAACCTGCATGGCATGCTCCCTCGGAGTATTTTGTTTGTTGTACAATTTTCAAGTGCCACCTTCCAATTTCTTTTTGTTGTATAATTGATAGGTTTGACACGTCTTGGCCCTGTTCGACGGCCACCACGTAGGTCACCATAGTTGTTCTCCCTTCCCCCCATGACCCCACCCATTCCCCCTCATGAGTGTCGTATTCACCGTCTCCTCTCCATGTTGCGACCGCTATCCAGGGTCACCATCCAACATCGAAAGTCGTCGTGCACAGTCTTCACCACCTCCTACAGAATACCGCACCCGCCACCTCCAGGAAGGATGACGATGTTGCTGATGTGCAAGGTAGCCGATCTCTTCCTTTCTTTTTTTGGTACTGATGTCATAAATTGATGCAGCTGATGTTGATTGAGGAGATTTTGCTCTATGTGAATGTGAGGCAATGTCTGATGATACAATGCACCTTCTTATTTGATTTGTTCTGTAATTTTGTTGTATAGTTTTTTCTAATGTTAAATGTTGTTCCTATAGCTTTACATCCATAAGTCTGTGTTCATGGAAGGT
This sequence comes from Thinopyrum elongatum, assembly GCA_011799875.1. Taxonomy (NCBI): domain Eukaryota; kingdom Viridiplantae; phylum Streptophyta; class Magnoliopsida; order Poales; family Poaceae; genus Thinopyrum; species Thinopyrum elongatum. The sequence continues at coordinate 323,516,375 of CM022299.1, read as the reverse complement.
GACAACTCATCCTTGATCTATCTTGGTCGTGCAAATATTGATTGTTCAGGCAAGCCTCATCATTGGTTGTTCTAGCTATTCAAGCTATGTGCATCTATGAAGGTATCACCCAAACTAATTCATTCAAATTTGTAGTATTGGTAGTGTTAATGATCAATGACTGATTCAGTTTATCGATGAAACGATCTATGTTTTTATTGATACTATTTGCTTGGAATTCTTTATTTTCTTTGGTTATTTGTATTTATCTTTCGTGGTTGCTTATTATATTTTACTGATACGTAAATCAGGGAGATGCCAATGGGGATAACACACTCGTATAGTTGGACTTCTAACACATCACATTTTAAATTACTTAATTTATGCATTCGAGAATGTTAGTTATCTGAATGCGAATTTAACCCGCCACTATGGTTCAGCATGGATGCTACACTTCATATTTTTCTGGCTGTCTATAAGCTTTGCCAATAAAGGATTAAGAGCGAATCTGTATTGACAATGATAGATTGATTGGCTAAGTATTACTTCTCGTACTATTATGTTCCTTATATGAACTTTCAGGATATTTAGTTAAACCATAAAATAACCATAAATATTTTATTTATAATAGGGAATGAGTTCTTCTGACTTACCCATGCATTGATATTTACAGTTGAAGCTACAATTAATTTCTATCATGAGATAGGTAGAAAGTCGGATGCATTGATTTGTATGCTAAAGATTGGTTGGTCTAATGTTTGTTCCCTAAACTAAAGCAATCAACGAGGCAACTATATGAGTATCATTTCCAGTATGCTAATGATTTTTGTCATGCTTGGGATTTAGTGGCTTGTGCCTTGTAGGATAGGATATCTTACTCTAAAATGCCAGTTATTGCCATGCTACTGAAACGTTCAGCCAACTGTAGATTGTTGTCATGATTGGATACGACTACCGACAGGAGCACTTGTTGGGGCCTATGATAGCACCAACATGGTCGTGCCAGAGTTGCTTTCTAGGGGGCTTGCTCATCTACAAGAGCTTTACCATTGTTAGCGAAGTCTCCACTGGATCGCCAATGCTTATCCTGAATTTCTTTGGTGGCGATAATTTCAAGAGTCACCAATGGCACTTAGATGGATGCTTTACTTTGTTGTGAAGATGATGTTACACATAAGATAGATGAGGGGTGATAAGAAAATGATGAGCACCTGATGGTGAAATGCTTGTTGGTCTGAACGAGCATATATCATGTCAGTTTGTTCTTGGAGATCTCATATCCCTGTTCTGAGGCTTTGTTTTGCACCTTACTCTTCTTTTGTTCTTGAGTAATGTAAGTGGACCTTACTTGACTTTTTGATGTGGCGAGAATCCTATATGCAGAGCTTCCAATATTTCACTATGTACGCTTGTTTGATGATTCTATAATGACCTACGCTTGTTTGAGGAACACAATGTTACTAATTTTCCTTTTTATGTTGTGCCCCTTCTGATCTTGTTCTCCCCCCCCCCCAAACTCTTTACGATCTGTAAGCGCACAAAGGATAAGGTGTGACCTTAAATGGGAGGCAAGTATAAGGTCAGTAGGCGACACGTAAGACACACACATTCTTGAAAAAAGACCGGGACACATGATCGTGGATTACAAGATGATCTTATAATTATATCTTTGCCTAAAATACTATATTTATGTCTAAATCTCTACTATTAAAGGGGAGTTGGTAGCGTAGGCTCCACCTGTTTTTTCCTCCCATGCCTCATTTTTTTTCTTTTAGTTATTTCAACTGATGGCGCACAAAACAAAAATCAACGTAAATAGAGTATCTTGAAATAATCTAAACCAAATCATAATTACCCAAAACCACATAATGCATTAACTCAATCAAATCAAATCTTACCAAAATCTCAACTAAATCGAAACTTTCCTTGCTTTTCGTTAAATCAAAGCTTTTCTTTCTTCTACTACTTATACCCCAGTCAAATTAAAATCTTACCAAAATCTAAAATATGATGTACTCCCTCTGTTCACTTTTATAAGACGTTGTAGACATTTCAGACAATGCCCAAAACAGTTCAACCTCAGCTGTTTGAAATGTATTATAAAAAATAGAGGGAGTATGTATTTATTATTAATCTCTATTTTTTAGAATATTATTAAATCTCTATTATCCAAACTAGTCCCTACTGTTAAAGGAAGTCCATATGTAGTGTTCGTTCAATTCGCTTGGTAAAACCACCGATCAATCCAAGGAAAAAATCCACCCTCGCTCGATTTCCACTGATTGCACCCTCGATTCCTCGAGCAGCCTCTCTGGACGGGAAAGTGATGCCGGCGAGCAGCTCATGGTCAACGGTGGCCATCAGGGTGTTTTCGAGGGAGAGCGAGGAATTCGTGATCACACAACCAAAGAAGTACAAGCCCGGGCCGAGGTTAGCCACACAAGATTTGCAAGGGAATTTACCGACGCTCGAAATAAAGCAACTCAAGTGGAATTTCGATATGTCTAGATGGCAATGTTTATTTCCGTATGGTATTCCAACGAGCATAGATGGGTAAATTTATATATTTCATTATCATAACATTCAAAATACAAGCATTTTTTTAGGGTTTAGTTCAAGATGTATTAATTTAGAAAATTGCAGGGATGTGTCTGGTTATTTTGTTTTTTATTTTGTGCTCTGGTAGAACGGTAAAGAATTGGTTCATCCGGTTTGCACGGTGACTATTCTCCGTTACACATTTTAAGACATTCGGTGAAGTATTGTTGCTAACTACATATATATTGCTTGTGCAGGATGAGTATGGGTTGAGAAAGAAGTTTTTATTATACTTGCTCAAATATCGTGCGAATAGAGCTAAAGACAACAATCCTTATATTGTGCGAGAATTTCTTAAGCACGTCAAGTTGATTTTTTTTGCGGGTGAAGTTGATGTTAATTTGTAACATTTTTTAGTTGGATAATTGCTTTATATGTATACATCATCAAATTGCCTTTTTGTTATCGATTTACATTGCAAGTGAAGTGAACTTCAATTATTACCCGATTGTATCTGTGCTATCTTTTCTCTACATGTGAAATTTAACATGCATTATATTTATATATAACTTCAGAAAAATATTTCAAAAGCCCGTGGGAACGCACGGGCATTCTACTAGTCATCTTGAGATTGTCAAAGTCACCATAGGTGCCTCGTGTCGACGGGAACCTCTCCTCCCACTGAAAACACATCGCCGGAAAGCCTGAAATAAATCCAGAAAAAGGTGAGCACCAGGACTTGAACCCTGGTGGGCTGGGGATAGCACTGTCCTCCTAACCATCCAACCACGAGTTGGTTCATAATATTATTTTTATGATAATACACGTCTCATTCATATAATAAAGATCAAGTTAGAAGCCACGTAAACATCGACCTAACAAAATGAGAAAGACAACCGAATTCTAGCCTTTGCACAAAGAACCATTAGCTAGAAAGAAAAATTATAATCAAGATCGGAGAACTATCTGAGCTTGATGCCAATACCCATCACCCGCTTTCGACACTACCGCAGCAACTACTACTTTTGCTACTCAGTTTCTGAGGGATCCAACACTTGTATGTATCTGCCTTATACTTGGTCTGTTGAAATCACATACAGCAGTACCGACTAGTCTATTAGATTTGCGGGATGCTAGTATGTTAGTTTGTATAGGTAATCAACAACAATGACAAAAAATACAGGTAATTAACAGTTGTGGATGGATAGATATGTATGATCTGAGTATTATCGGTTGTCATCTTCTGACTTAACATAAATCTAATGTACTACCTCCGTCCGGGTTTATCCCCCTCTCCTCTATTGTATTTTGGGTTAAACTTGACCTTTGATTTAACAACAAAAATATAAGTTATATACCACACAAATAGTATCCCTGAAGCAAACTAAGGCACAACCTAGTGGTGGAAAGGGGTTGATGCCTTCCCACCCACCTAGGTTCAAGTCATGTTACTTGCAATTTGGGTTTATTACACCAATTATCTGTAGGGTCTCCCTTACAGTCTTTCTGTCAAAAAATAGTACCATTGAAAATCTCTTTCAAATATGAATCCAACAATATAAGATATATGACATTCAACGCATATTTTGTTAGTCAAATCTAGATCCAAATTAGGCACAAAATACGATGTGACCAATAAACCCGGATGGATGTAATAAGCCGTAGACCAGATTGTGCCGAGCGCAACCAATCTCTCTCGTCTTGCTTTTTTACTCCACACATACGAGTGTCCAAATTAGAAGAACCGGGTACATGGCTCGTATATCTGCTAAGAGTTCAGATTATTGGAATCAATCTCTTATGAGAAAACCAATTTAGTGTAGATTCAAATAAATAAGTGAGAATAAAATTCAAAGAAAATGATGTTTTAGTTCCTTGAAGATCTCGATTCAATTCTTTAGGTCCTGTAAGATTTCAGTTGAATAGTATAAAAGAATCTGACATGGTAAGAGCAAGTTATTTCATTTTCTCCTTCTTTCGAAAACAAGTAGAAGCAATACTAAGCAAAGGATAGCCATCAAACACGTTTGGTGCGATGAAGGCTAAGTTATGCTCCTAACTTAGGCTTCATTTGGTTGAGCTGTGGATTCTAAAAATGTTGTTATGAGCTGTGAAAAAGCTAATGTGAAATTCCAGTTGTACAAAAGTTAGAAGCTGTTTGATTAAGAGAATTGTGAAACTATAGAATTAGTTGTGAATTGTCCATAATGTCCATGGGGCCCGAGTGAATACATTTATATTCTTATTAACCATAAAGTAGTGATATGTACATTGGTAGATAATTAAATGACTATTTTGCAAAGAAGAATTATGACAACTATAAATGAGCTCGTTTTTGTAACACTTGGCCTCAACACCACCTACCAGACCAATTTCTTCAAAAAATAAAGATCGCCACATTACTCCGTATGGCATGAAAATTGAAGAAAATCGTCAAGATTCCCCATATGAAAAGATGGATGAAGAAATTGTCATTCCGGATATTGCTATTCGAGTGGTATCATCGCCTCAGCTTGCAAGGACTGAAGAAGTTGTAGGTGAAGAAAGTGAGGATGGGGATATTGGAGATGGCCCAACTCCAAGAATTCATGATGAATATTGAGCTAAAAACACCCAAATTCTCCTCTCCACACCACACCCCTTGTGAGATCTCCAGAGTCGCCCTTTAACCTGTAGAAATTCAAATTGAATCTAATAAGCCTCGGTCCCCATTTCAAAGGCTTTGCAAGGCTCATCTCTTCCTGCATCTCGTTGGTTAACATTCCTAAAGAAGATGACCATGTCTCCACTTCAGAAGAACAAGAGAGATCAACTGCATCAGTTTCAGAAGAAAATGTGAAGGAAATATGCCCTAGAGGCAATACTAAATGTTATTATTTATTTTCATGTTCGTAGTTATGTTTATGTTCTATTCTATAATTGCAATGGTTCTCGAGTCTGTATATCCAAGAGGCTCAGCAGAAAACCAATGTGCATGTGTGAAACAAAACGGTAAAATAGATTCCTAGTCTCGCCTCTAAGACTAACTCAAGTGTTGCATGATGGTTTCATTTTTCTGATCATGGGCATAAGTTAGTATGCCAACAATTTTGAGGACACAATATATCGAATACATTATGCTCCCTAATTGTAGAGCCCTCCCGTTCAATTGAGGTGTTGCAATTAGATTTGGTTCATGCTTTTGACCATGACAACAACTTCTCAAGGAGCTTTCTCATTCAATTAGGTAATCAGTGTTTGATTTTGTTGGGAAACATAATAGAAAACAAAATTTTCGCGCCTACACACACCCAAGATCAATATGAAGATGCATAACGGGTTGGGATCATGATCGTTACCATCACCGAGTTGCAGCGAAAGAAGAACGTGTAGGTGTAGATCGTACTTGGAGTCCCTCGAACCGTCGATAAACGATCCGGCGCACCGCCCACGAACAGTCCCTCGAACTGAAGAACGAAAGCACGACCTATCTACTTGGTTGCAAGCGTGCAACCTTCACGATCCGGCAACGCTTCGCCGTCCAGAGCTAATCGTCACCGAAGAATTAGAGGGAGGAGATTAGAACCACACGGGGATTATAATTATGAGGATTAGAGGATTAGTCTAGCTCTAATTAGTCAACTAGGACCAACTAGAACTAGAACTAGAAGAACTAGAGGAGGCTCCAAAACTTGTGTATTCAATAGCACCAAAACGTATAGTATATATATATAGGTTGGGAGGGGAGGAAGGGCTGCCACACAAGGAGGGAAGGTTTCCTTCTGTAACACCCCCATGTAATAGCCACTGTGATCATCTGCTAATAATGCCAAGTCACTTCATTTGCAGTGCCTAGTCATAGTGATTAATCAAAACAATTCAAATTCTATTCTGAAAATCAACTCAAATTCAAAAGTGAAATATGAAGTTGTTCAAATCCTGTTGAAAAAATGTTCATTAACTAACAAATAATCCAGAAGCAATTATAAAAATATAAACAAAGATAATTGAGTTAGCTAAATGACTCAAACAACATGAAACAGCACCAAAACAGAACTAATTAATTCATTTATGATAATATCAAATCCAAATAAAATCCTACTTTGCCCAAACTAGTTTTTGGTGAAAGTTAACATTGCACTTTAATATTTGGGCCAAGTCTCACATTTTACAAAAGTGCAAATGTGGACTAACAGTTAACAAAACAGAAAAGAATTAAAGAAACAGAAAATAGAAAATAAAACGAGGCACTGTGCACTGGGCCTAAGTGCACAGTGCCCCGATTCTGGCCCACCTGGCCTGTCTCCCTCTCTCTCCTTCGTCGTGTCGCCACCACCATGGTTGCACGCGCGCGCGCCGGTCGGACGGCGACAGCCACCGACGCCGCAGGGAGATAAGGACGGCCCGTTCCTCCCCCTGGCCTCCTCCTCATCATTCTCCCCCTCTCTCTAGCTCACTCCTCGCCTATCCCCCTTGTTCCCCATCGACGCCCGACGCGGTCGTCGCCGTGCCTCGCCCATCCTCGCGGCCGCCGAGTCCCACCGGCCACGCCAAGCTGTCCATGCGCGCCGTCTCCGTCGACCGCGTCTCCCCGCCAAGCCACGCGACGCCGGACGCCTCCAGGAGCTGCCCCAACTTCTTCTTCTTCTTCCGCGGATCCCCGTCGTTCCGCCGCCTCGATCCCGGTCTGCCTTTGCGCTTCTAAGCAATCAAGGGCCACCGTGCGCCGCTCCGTAAGCCTCGTACCTCTCTCTTTTGCCTAGCTGCTCGCTGCCGTGCCGTAGATGGTTCCTCGTGTCGCTGCCACCGCACCCGTGCTCTGCCGTCCGCCATGACCGGTGAGCCTCGCGCTCTCGTGCTTTTCTCTGCGAGCTAGCGTTGCCGTCGTGCTCAGGGACGTCCTCTGGTACTCCCCGTAGGTTTAGTTTACGCACTAGGGTGCCGTATCGACGAATTCGTCGAGACCCGATTCTGGCCGCCGCCTGAGCTCGCCGTAGCCATCGTTTCCGAGCTCCCCTGCACGGGCCGACGCCGTAGTTCGATGCGCGGCTTCACCAGCTCTCGAAAGAACCCAACCGCGCGGTTTTGGATGACCGTAGCGTAATTCCGAGCCTCTCCGGTGAACTCGCCACCGCGGAAGAGGTCGCCGGCGCAACTCCGGCGCCGTGCTGACCTGGCTGGGTGTGGGCCCCGCCCCTGGGTCGCTGACCAGTGGGTCCGCGGGCCCCAGTTGACTGGGTTGACCCAGTCAATTGCTGACTGGGCTGCCCAGTGAGGCTGACATGTGGGCCCCTTTTGGTTAATCAGTCTAATAAATGAATTAATAAATAAAAGTAATTAGTTAGCCTAATCACTCACTGACATATGGGGCCCACACCCCTAATTAGCTCAGTTAGTTTAATTTAATCCGCTGTTAACTCCACAGAGGCTGACATGTGGGCCCCACTGGACCCACATATCAGGTTTGACCCTGGTCAGCGTCCTGTTGACTGCTGATTCAGTGATGACCTCATGCTGACGTCATAATTAATTTCTAGTAATTAAATAAAATTCCAAAAAATGCTTTAATCTTCAAAAATTCATAATAAATAAACCGTAGCTCAGATCGAAAAACTTAATACATGAAAGTTGCTCAGAACGACGAGACGAATCTGATCGTGTCGTCTGTATCCTTGTCGGAACCCCCTACGTAGAAGAACCCGTAACTTTTAGCCTGATTCCGGTATATGAATAGTGCATATTCACCAGATAATAAATCCAATTTGAATCCTAAAGTAACTAAAAATGACTTAGACATACTTTAGGCAACCCTGCACTGCATCCTAGCATAGCATACTCTGTGTTGCATATGTTTGCTGTCTATTTATCTGTTTCTTCCCCCTCTTCTCTCTCGGTAGACCTCGACGTCGACGTAGCTCCCGAGACCGACGCAACTCCGGAGGTCGATTACGCTCCTGACGATCAGACCCTTGCCGCCGAGCTTCCAGGCAAGGACCCCCTTTTTTAGCATTCCGATATCGCCCACTCTCTTCTCTCTTATACTTGCATTAGAAGTTACTGCTGCTGCTGTTATCCTATTTTTGCTGCATAGCCTGTTTATTGTAACCTGTTATTGTTACCTACCTGCTTATCCTAAACTGTTTAGTATAGGTTGGGTAGAGACCCAGCAGAGACCCCACTTTATCCCGACTGCCCCGCTGGATCATCAGAAGACCCGATCAACGGGATCGAAGACTAGGCCCCGGCACCGCACATCACTTTCCCCTTAGTTGCTCGACACTACTGGGTTACTATTGAGTGCCGAGGGTGATACCTCGTCAGCACTTCTGATGATAACCTTGTAGGTTAGTTATTCGGTCATGGTCAGCGAGGGTGATTCCTCCTACACCACCCCCGATAACGACATTGTTGTGCAACTTCTCAAGTGTGGACCTCGAGGGTGATTCCTCCTTCGTTCACCTTGATGTCTACGTCAGGTGGGAATCCAACGAGGGTGATGCCTCGGATTCCTTCTTGATATGGTAGCCACACGGATGCCTTTACATTACTGTTGATACTGTTTATTCTGGATAAAGACGGGTCGGCCCTGAGGGGTACCCGCACGAGATTATGATGAGAGTGATATGGAGTCGGGTGGACCTAGAAGGTGCCCGAGAGCTGAACACGAGGTGTGGCCGGGCATTCTTAGCCCTTGCTGCAAGTCCTCAAGACGGGGCGACAGGGTCACATCTTTCGTGAGTCTCTGCTTGTTACCGCACTACCAACACACTAGCAGTTTGGATATTTGATCCAAGGGGCCTCTGGCCTGATAGCACTAACTATCACGTGGGCATAGTATGGGCGTTCTGCGTCGAATACTTCAGCCGGAGTTTAATAGACGTCAGCAACTGAGCGGCACGCGCTGGGTTGGACTGGTAACGCCCTGCGCTTGTATAAGAAGGGCTAGGTCTGCTCACCGGCCGCGTTCGCAATGTGCAGGAGTTCCCGGGGCGATGACCCAAGACCCCTGGGGGCATAGGGTTAGTCTGGCGTGCTGACCTCTCTGTTAGGTATTCGGTCGGGTTGCAGCGTATCGTTTGGCCGAGGCCGGGCATGACCCAGAAAAGTGTGTCCGGCCGGAGTTAAGCAAGTGTGGTGGGTAAGTTGGTGCACCCCTGCAGGGAAGAAACAATCTATCGATAGCCTGTCCTATGGTAACGGACACTCGGAGTTGTATCCCGATCGGTACAACTAGAACTGGACACTTGAGATGGTAACTGGATAGTATGGCTCTGGGATTGCTTTCTCGCAGGGAGTCAAGGAAGAATCTCTAGGCGAGGTTGATAACATTACTACTACTGTACATTATGCTAATCTGCACTCTTCTAATGCTGCAAGACCGATGAAGATGCTTGAAGATGCTAGTCTTCGTTAGGACTAGGCCTTCCTCTCTATTCTGGCATTTCTGCAGCCTAGTCCACATATACAGCCTCCTTTGATAATGTTGCATATGTAGTGTAGATCCTTGCTTGCTGAGTACTTCGGATGAGTACTCACGTTTGCTTTGCTTTCTTTTTCTCCCCTTATCCATTTGTCGCCGCCAGATGACAGAGCCCCTGAGATAGCTGCCCCTGTTGACGACTACGGCTACTACTACTACCCTCCCGGCGAGTACTACTACGAGGAGCCGACCGACGACCAGGAGTAGGTTCGGAGGGTCCTAGGCAGGAGGCCTATGCCTTTCGATCGTAGTATTTTATTTTGCCCCGCCTTTCTGAAGGCCTATCTGTAACTCTGTTATATCTGTACCCAGATATCTTATGGTTCCGCTGACACTTTTATGCCATTAAGCTATGTATTCGAGCCCTCGAGGCCCTGGCTTGTAATATAAAGCGTGTATGACTTTATTTATGTTTAGAGTTGTGTTGTGATATCTTTAAGTGAGTCCTTAGGCTTGATCGTGTGCATTTGCGTGAATGGTTAGTGCACGATTAAGCCGGGGTCGTCACAGGTTGTTATCAGAGCCGACTGCCTGTAGGAGTTCCCCTTTCCAACTCCTTGGCCAAAGTTGAGTCTAGTGGTCCAAAACCGTTTTACTAACTTGGCCGTGTGGCTTACGGGCCCACGTCGTCAATTGGGTGGTATTAGGATCTTTTATTCCCCATCTTTACTCTGGGAATCTGATCACTCTTCTATTCGGGTTTAATAAATTTACTAACGCCGACACTTAGGATGTCATAAATTCCGTCCACCCAGAGAGCTGGATATCTGTGCGATTTCCCTGTCATTGATCTGATTAGTCTGATAATCATTTTCCTTTCCATTGTTTTCTTTAACCTTTCTCTTCGAGATCTGTTATACTTCTCATCATCAAATGACAATCCTGAATTTCCTTTATTTCAGATGGATCATCTGTTTCCACCACGTCCTACGACGCAGCTTGTGCTTCGCACTTGGGCTCGTGATGCCCCTGGGTTTCCAGCTGTCCTGATCGCCCTCCTGACCAGACTGGGTTACCGCTGGTACCCCGAGTACATGGTCTACGATGTTTACCGCGAGTTCAACCAGGAGCAGTACTATGCTGATGTTCGTATCTATGATCAGCAGGATGACTTAGACACTGAGCTGTACCTTTTCCACGGTATCGGCGTGACGATTGAGATGGCAGTCCATGATGCCGCCTACTCTGCTGTCGCACGTCTCCGAGGAGAGCTCAGCGCTAGCTTGGATGCTTCTGAGTTTCGATACATTTCGTATGCCCCTGCTGGAGATGCTACTGGATACTACACAGCTATCTGTGCCCCATACGAGCCTCGTCGCTACGATCCGTGAGTTCTGATTCAGTGTACTCAGGCTCTAGATCGCACTGTTCGGGCTCTTGCCGTCGAGTTGTTTGCCACTCGAGCACGATTCTACAATGCTATGACGCAGTTGCTACCAGCTGTTCGTGCAGGGATACATCCGGAGCACATCCTTTACCCGCGCAGGACCAAGATGCCACCAGGGATCGATTGGCCTGCTGTGGGAGGTCACACACCTGCACATGGACCTCTTCTTTCAGTTCGAGACCGGGTTCTGCATCAGAGTGCACATGGAGTGCAGGATCCTTCCGCGATGAACATCCGTCGTCCGCACTTGCAGCTACCCCGTTTCAGTGGTTTTCTCCGACGTTGATGTAGCCTTTGCTATGTCTCGTTGTGTACTTCCTTACCGTGTGCCTGCGTGCCGCCTAGTATGTCTAGGTTTTGAATTTGCGTCGTTATGCTGTCCGATTGTAACCGACTCTATATGGATCTATATGTCTTAAATGACTACTGTTAAGTATCTGCTGCACTACTTAAATTCCATCGTGTTACATCATGCTTGTTGCTAAACACTCGCAATAGCTTCTGCTAAACTACCCCTGTTGAATTTAGCAGGATGGGTGATAACAATCCACCACCGCTGCCACCGCCTAACTATATGGCCGCTATGATGCAACAATTTGAACTTAACCGTCAGTTCATGACGGGGATTATGGATCAGTTCCCCCGTCCCAATACCAACCATCAGCCAGCTTCAATTACGCTGCCAGAGTTTGTGTGTCTCAACCCATCGGTATTCCGCAACACAGTTAATCCGCTGGATGCCGATGACTGGCTGCGTGACATCTTCTATGAGATGGAGTCAGCTGATGTTCCCCCTGTCAGCTATGTCACCTTCGCGACATACTTCCAGAAGGGTTCCGCAGCACAATGGTGGGCCACTCACAGACAGACCTTACCTCCTGGAACTGTTGTCACCTGGGTGGAATTCAAGGCTGCTTTTCATGCCCGGTATATTCCGCAAGGAGTTATAGATCGGAAGAAGGCCGAGTTCCGTAGCCTCGTCCAAGGCAACAAGACTGTAGAAGTCTATCAGCGAGAGTTCCCTAACCTATCTCGCTATGCTGAAGAAGACATCCCTACTGATGCTCGTAGGCAGGAGAAGTTCCGTGAAGGGCTACACCATGACATTCAGCTAGCCCTGCTCGTCCAAGACTTTCCTGACTTCGCCACCTTGGTGAACAAGGCCATCATGGTCGAGACTGGTCTGAAGAAGCACAAGGAAGCGACCAGACGCACCCGTGAAGCGGGCTCATCTTCGGGCTCGTCTTTGCAGAAGCGCCGCATATGGATTCCACAGAGCATGTACCGTCCAACAGCTCCAGTGTACACGCCTGCTTATGCTGCACCTCATCTGCCTCCTCCACCATCGAGGCAGCCTCTTCGAGCTCCACCACCTCGAGCTCCTGCACCACGTCCAGACAGTGGACTCTGCTTCAAGTGTGGCCAGCCAGGTCACCGTGCCAGAGACTGTTCTCAGAGCCAGAATTAGCTAGTGCCTCTTCCTGCTGGCTGTGGCAATGGTCGTGGAATTTCTCAGCCTCGTAACAACAATGCCAGACCTTCTTATGGTCGTGGGCAGGCTTTTCATGTCAACATGAATGAAGACCCAGACCAACCAACTACTGTGATGGGTACACTTCCTGTTAATTCAGTACCAGCTTCGGTTTTATTTGATTCAGAAGCATCGCATTCATTCATGTCGGAAGAATTCACATTCATGCATGACATTAAATATGATAAGTTGCACCATCCGTTAGCGGTAAATACTCCCGCGGGCCAGTGCCAAGCTTCCCTATTCAGCCCCGAAGTCACTATTGAGATAGAACGGTTAAAGTTTCAGGCATTTCCCATATTCCTCAAGTCATCCAGCATTGACCTTATATTGGGAATGGATTGGTTGAAGGCTCACTATGCCTCAATCAATTGTGACACTAAAGTTGTACACCTCCTACTTCCATCAAATGAGGTAGTGAATTACCGAGCTCATATCACTCAGAACGTCGAGGCTCAGATTTATGCCTTGAATGCGTTGAACGCTTCTCCGCTTGAGGGGATCGAGAACATTCCGGTTGTTTGTGACTTCCAGGATGTTTTTCCAGAAGAACTTCCCGGAATACCCCCTGCTAGAGCTGTCGAGTTTGTTATCGACTTGAAGCCTGGCACCACTCCTATCGCGAAGCGTCCTTACAAGATGCCTCCGCACCACCTTCTCGAGCTTAAGGAAGAAATTGATAAATCACTTAAGAAGGGCTTCATCCGTCCCAGTTCCTCTACCTGGGGAGCACCGTCTCTCTTTGTCAAGAAGAAAGATGGTACGAATAGGCTAGTCCAAGATTACCGTCCTATCAACCAGGCAACCATTCAGAATAAATATCCGCTTCCTCGGATCAATGATTTATATGATCAACTTGCTGGATCATCGGTGTTCTCTAAACTCGACTTGAGGTTGGGTTATCACCAGATCCGTGTCCGTGAAGAGGATATTCCGAAGACCGCCTTCGTTACTCGTTATGGCTCCTATGAATACACCGTCATGTCATTTGGCCTAACAAATGCTCCAGCTACGTTCTCCCATCTGATGAATTATATCTTCATGGATTACCTCGACAAGTTCATCGTGGTATATCTGGATGATATTCTGGTATATTCGAAGAATAAGGAAGAACATGCCGAACATCTTCGCCTTGTTCTGGAGAGGCTTCGAGAGCACAAGTTGTATGCCAAGTACTCCAAATGTGAATTCTGGCTTTCTGAAGTGACCTACCTTGGACATGTGATTTCCAAGGACAGTATTGCCGTTAACTCGGAGCGTGTTCAGGCTATTCTTGACTGGACTCCTCCGAAGAATGCCAAGCAAGTCAGAAGTTTTCTCGGCCTTGCAAGTTATTGCCGTCGATTTGTCGAGAACTTTTCCAAGATTGCCAAGCCCCTGACTAATCTGCTCCACAAAGGCGTTAAGTTTGAGTGGACAGACAAATGCCAGGAGAGTTTCCAGACCCTCAAGGACAAGCTTACTTCTGCTCCAGTGCTTGCTCCTCCCGATTCTCGCAAGGACTTTGTGATATATTGCGACGCTTCTCGTCAAGGATTAGGCTGTGTTCTAATGCAAGAGTGAAAAGTAATTGCATATGCCTCGCGACAATTGCGTCCACATGAAGAAAACTATCCAGTGCATGATCTCGAACTCGCTGCTGTGATCTATGCTTTGAAGCAGTGGCGACACTACCTTCTTGGTAATCGGTGTGAGATTTATACCGATCATCAGAGTTTGAAGTATTTGTTCACTCAACCGGATCTTAATCTCCGTCAGCAACGATGGTTGGAAACAATTACGGACTATGATTGTGGTATTTCTTATACCCCTGGCAAGGCTAATGTGATGGCTGATGCCTTGAGCCGCAAGTCCTATTGCAACAACCTCATGGTTAAGCAAGCTCAACCCCAGCTATATGAAGAACTGCGTAAGCTGAACCTCTGTATCGTTCCGCAGGGTTCTCTTAATAACCTTGTGGTACAGCCAGATCTTGAGAAAGCTGTAAAGATTGCGCAAGCCAAAGATGCTGAGGTAGATCTGATGAAGAAAGAACTTCACCTTGAGAAGTATAGGGATTTCTCGATTGCTGAAGATGGAACCTTGTATTTCAGAGATAGAATTGTCGTTCCTCGTTTCGAGCTTATGACTGACAAGGTCATGAAGGAGGCTCATGATACGCCGCTGTCTATCCATCCGGGTAGCACCAAGATGTATCACGATCTTCGTCAAAGGTACTGGTGGTCCAGAATGAAGCAGGATATCGCTAGATATGTTGCTGAATGTGATGTTTGCCGTCGCGTGAAAGCAGAACATCAGAAGCCTGCTGGAATTCTTCAACCACTCCCTATTCCTTTGTGGAAGTGGGATAAAGTGCAGATAGATTTCATTACTGGCCTTCCCAAGTCTCAGAAGGGTCACGATGCTATTCTTGTCATCGTCGACCAACTTTCCAAAGTTGCACATTTTCTCCCTGTCAAGGAGACTATCACGGCTAGCCAGCTAGCATAATTGTATATCTCCAGAATCGTTTCACTCCACGGTATTCCGAAGGAGATCAGTTCAGACCGTGGCGGTCTTTTCATATCCAAGTTCTGGGAAAGTTTCCAAGAAGCTATGGGAACTCACATTACCTGGAGTTCAGCATATCATCCACAATCCCAAGGCCAAGTCGAGTGAGTAAATCAAGTGCTGGAAGATTTGCTTCGGGCTTGTGTTATATCATTCGGTAAGAAGTGGGAAGAATCCCTCCCGTTTGCCGAATTCTCTTATAATAACAGCTATCAAGCCAGCTTGAAAATGGCCCCCTTCGAAGTGCTTTATGGACGTAAGTGTCGAACCCCTCTGAATTGGTCAGAAACTGGGGAACGACCACTCGTGGGACCGGACATTATTCAACACGCCGAAGAACAAGTCCGAATTGTCCGAGAACATCTCAAGGCGGCTCAGGACCGTCAGAAGAGCAACTATGATCGCAAACGATGGGGTCTGACTTATCAACCAGGTGATCAAGCTTATCTTTGTGTCACTCCTATGAACAGCACTCGTCATTTTGGAATCAAGGGCAAGCTAGCTCCACGCTACATCGGCCCCTTTCGCATTGTTGCCAGACGTGGACAGGTGGCATATAAATTGGAGTTGCCGCCGCAATTCTCTCATATTCACAATGTCTTCCATGTGTCACAACTTCATAAATGCTTCAAGGAATCTCCGCACCGCGCAATGGATCATGAAATGCTGGAATTGCCGAATTGCAAGATGATCTTTCTTATAAGGAGCATCCCATCCGCATCCTCGACGAGGCTGAACGTCGAACTCGTCAGAAGATGACCAAGTTCCTGAAAGTGCAGTGGTCAAATCACACTGAAGATGAAGCCACTTGGGAACGCGAGGATCATCTTCGGGAATAATATCCCGACCTCTTTCCTTCTACCTCCTAAATTCTCGGGACGAGAATTTCTTTTAGAGGAGGAGAATTTGTAACACCCCCATGTAATAGCCACTGTGATCATCTGCTAATAATGCCAAGTCACTTCATTTGCAGTGCCTAGTCATAGTGGTTAATCAAAACAATTCAAATTCTATTCTGAAAATCAACTCAAATTCAAGAGTGAAATATGAAGTTGTTCAAATCCTGTTGGAAAAATGTTCATTAACTAACAAATAATCCAGAAGCAATTATAAAAATATAAACAAAGATAATTGAGTTAGCTAAATGACTCAAACAACATGAAACAGCACCAAAACAGAACTAATTAATTCATTTATGATAATATCAAATCCAAATAAAATCCTACTTTGCCCAAACCAGTTTTTGGTGAAAGTTAACATTGCACTGTAATATTTGGGCCAAGTCTCACATTTTACAAAAGTGCAAATGTGGACTAACAGTTAACAAAACAGAAAAGAATTAAAGAAACAGAAAATAGAAAATAAAACGAGGCACTGTGCACTGGGCCTAAGTGCACAGTGCCCCGATTCCGGCCCACCTGGCCCGTCTCCCTCTCTCTCCTTCGTCGTGTCGCCACCGCCGTGGTTGCGCACGCGCGCGCCGGTCGGACGGCGACACGGCGGCAGCCACCGACGCCGCAGGGAGATAAGGACGGCCCGTTCCTCCCCCTGGCCTCCTCCTCATCATTCTCCCCCTCTCTCTAGCTCACTCCTTGCCTCTACCCTCGTTCCCCATCGACGCCCAACGCGGTCGCCGCCGTGCCTCGCCCATCCTCGCGGCCGCCGAGTCCCTCCGGCCACGCCAAGCTGTCCATGCGCGCCGTCTCCGTCGACCGCGTCTCCCCGCCAAGCCACGCGACGCCGGACGCCTCCAGGAGCTGCCCCAACTTCTTCTTCTTCCGCGGATCCCCGTCGTTCCGCCGTCTCAATCCCGGTCTGCCTCTGCGCTTCTAAGCAATCAAGGGCCACCGTGCGCCGCTCCGTAAGCCTCGTACCTCTCTCTTTTGCCTAGCTGCTCGCTGCCGTGCCGTAGATGGTTCCTCGCGTCCCTGCCACTGCACCCGTGCTCCGCCGTCCGCCATGACCGGTGAGCCTCGTGCTCTCGTGCTTTTCTCTGCGAGCTAGCGTTGCCGTCGTGCTCAAGGAGGTCCTCTGGTACTCCCCGTGGGTTTAGTTTACGCGCTAGGGTGCCGTATCGACGAATTCGTCGAGACCCGATTCCGGCCGCCGCCTGAGCTCGCCGTAGCCATCGTTTCCGAGCTCCCCTGCACGGGCCGACGCCGTAGTTCGATGCGCGGCTTCACCAGCTCTCGAAAGAACCCAACTGTGCTGTTTTTGGATCACCGTAGCGTAATTCCGAGCCTCTCCGGTGAACTCGCCGGCGCAACTCCGGCGCCGTGCTGACCTGGCGGGCGTGGGCCCCGCCCCTGGGTCGCTGACCAGTGGGTCCGCGGGCCCCAGTTGACTGGGTTGACCCAGTCAATTGCTGACTAGGCTGCCCAGTGAGGCTGACATGTGGGCCCCTTTCGGTTAATCAGTCTAATAAACGAATTAATAAATAAAAGTAATTAGTTAGCCTAATCACTCACTGACATATGGGGTCCACACCCCTAATTAGCTCAGTTAGTTTAATTTAATCCGCTGTTAACTCCACAGAGGCTGACATGTGGGCCCCACTGGACCCACATGTCAGGTTTGACCCTGGTCAGCGTCCTGTTGACTGCTGACGCAGTGATGACCTCATGCTGACGTCATAATTAATTTGTGCTAATTAAATAAAATTCCAAAAAATGCTTTAATCTTCAAAAATTCATAATAAATAAACCGTAGCTCAGATCAAAAAACTTAATACATGAAAGTTGCTCAGAACGACGAGACGAATCTAATCGTGTCGTCTGTTTCCTTGTCGGAACCCCCTACGTAGAAGAACCCGTAACTTTTAGCCCAATTCCGGTATATGAATAGTGCATATTCACCGGATAATAAATCCAACTTGAATCCTAAAGTAACTAAAAATGACTTAGACATACTTTAGGCAACCCTGCACTGCATCCTAGCATAGCATACTCTGTGTTGCATATGTTTGCTGTCTATTTATCTGTTTCTTCCCCCTCTTCTCTCTCGGTAGACCCCGGCGTCGACGTAGCTCCCGAGACCGACGCAGCTCCGGAGGTCGACTACGCTCCTGACGATCAGACCCTTGCCGCCGAGCTTCCAGGCAAGCACCCCCTTTTTGAGCATTCCGATATCGCCCACTCTCTTCTCTCTTATGCTTGCATTAGAAGTTACTGCTGCTGCTGTTATCCTATTTCTGCTGCATAGCCTGTTTATTGTAACCTGTTATTGTTACCTACCTGCTTATCCTAAACTGTTTAGTATAGGTTGGGTAGAGATCCAGCAGAGACCCCACTTTATCCCGACTGCCCCGCTGGATCATCAGAAGACCCGATCAACGGGATCGAAGACCAGGCCCCGGCACCGCACATCACTTTCCCCTTTGTTGCTCGACACTACTGGGTTACTATCGAGTGCCGAGGGTGATACCTCATCAGCACTTCTGATGATAACCTTGTAGGTTAGTTATTCGGTCGTGGTCAGTGAGGGTGATTCCTCCTATACCACCCCCGATAATGACGTGGTCGTGCAACTTCTCAAGTGTGGACCTCGAGCGTGATTCCTCCTTCGTTCACCTTGATGTCTACGTCAGGTGGGAATCCAACGAGGGTGATGCCTCGGATTCCTTCTTGATATGGTAGCCACACGGATGCCTTTACATTACTTTTGATACTGTTTATTCTGGATAAAGACGGGTCGGCCCTGAGGGGTACCCGCACGAGATTATGATGAGAGTGATATGGAGTCGGGTGGACCTGGAAGGTGCCCGAGAGCTGAACACGAGGTGTGGCTGGGCATTCTTAGCCCTTGCCGCAAGTCCTCGAGATGAGGCGACGGGGTCACATCTTTCGTGAGTCTCTGCTCGTTACCGCACTACCAACACACTAGTGGTTTGGATATTTTATCCGAGGGGCCTCTGGCCTGATAGCACTAACCATCACATGGGCATAGTATGGGCGTTCTGCGTTGAATACTTCAGCCGGAGCTTAATAGATGTCAGCAGCTGAGCGGCGCACGCTGGGTTGGACTGGTAACGCCCTGCGCTTGTATAAGGGGGGCTAGGTCTGCTCACCGGCCGCGTTCGCAACGTGCAGGAGTTCCCGGGGCGATGGCCCAAGACCCCTGGGGGCATAGGGTTAGTCCGGCGTGCTGACCTCTTTGTTAGGTATTCGGTCGGGTTGCGGCGTATCATTTGGCCGAGGCCGGGCATGACCCAGAAAAGTGTGTCCGGCCGGAGTTAAGCAAGTGTGGTGGGTAAGTTGGTGCACCCCTGCAGGGAAGAAACAATCTATCGATAGCCTGTCCTACGGTAACGGACACTCGGAGTTGTATCCCGATCGGTACAACTAGAACTGGACACTTGAGATGGTAACTGGATAGTATGGCTCTGGGATTGCTTTCTCGCAAGGAGTCGAGGAATAATCTCTGGGCGAGGTTGATAACATTACTACTACTGTACATTGTGCTAATCTGCACTCTTCTAATGCTGCAAGACCGATGAAGATGCTTAAAGATGCTAGTCTTTGTTAGGACTAGGCCTTCCTCTCTATTCTGGCATTTCTGCAGCCCAGTCCACATATACAGCCTCCTTTGATAATGTTGCATATGTAGTGTAGATCCTTGCTTGCTGAGTACTTTAGATGAGTACTCACATTTGCTTTGCTTTCTTTTTCTCCCCTTATCCATTTGTCGCCGCTAGATGACGCAGCCCCTGAGATAGTTGCCCCTGTCGACGACTACCGCTACTACTACTATCCTCCCGGCGAGTACTACTACGAGGAGCTGACCGACGACCAGGAGTAGGTTCGGAGGGTCCTAGGCAAGAGGCCTACACCTTTCGATCGTAGTATTTTATTTTGCCCCGCCTTTCTAAAGGCCTATCTGTAATTCTGTTATATCTGTACCCAGATATCTGATGCTTCCGCTGACACTGGTATGTCATTGAGCTATGTATTCGAGCCCTCGAGGCTCTGGCTTGTAATATAAAGTTTGTATGACTTTATTTATGTTTAGAGTTGTATTGTGATATCTTCAAGTGAGTCCTTAGGCTTGATCGTGTGCATTTGCGTGAATGGTTAATGCACGATTAAGCCGGGGTCGTCACACCTTCGCCTTTTTAGGCCCGTTGATATTAAATAAATATAAAAATGTTCTAAATATTTTCAAACCATTATATATATAATTTAACATTTCTTGAAACATTTTCCACCTATATATATTTATTGATAATACCTAGTATTACCCGATACTCTCCGAAACCCTTCCGTTGACCCCGAAACGCTTTCGGATCCTCTCGGAACTATTCCAAATATTAATGAAACAATCCACAAATATATTCTCATCACTCCCGTCCTACTAACACTCAGCATATCGTGATTGTCTTAAGCTTGTGACCCTGTAGGTTCGGTAACTTATAGACATGAACGAAACCCCTTCGTTCAATCACCGATAGTGGAACTGTGGACGTCCATATCGATCCCTATGAGCACACGAATGCTATTCAAGTGAACCTTTGGTTATCATGTGATGTTCTCTTTGCTTCACGATACTTTATAAAACCCGGGATGCATTGGTATCCTCCTGAGTCAACACATGCTTATTATACTGAAATCCTCGTTACCGGTTTTGTTTCTTTTTTTTTTCTCGTTGTTGTGTTCCAGCATCCCCGTGACGTAGTCACCTGTGTCTGGCCAGATGATGATGGATACCATCACACCGAGAGGGCCCTAAGAATATCTCTCCATTATCGGAGGAGCAAATCCCACTCTTGAGCTATCTAGTCCCTCGTCAAACTTTTCGATGAACCCCAAAGATCATCGTACGGTAAGAAGTGACTACGATACTCTCATGGTCTAAGGAGCAAAATTGCACATTAACACTTTGTGTTATTATAATTGATTATGGACGATATTACTCAATTCATAATAGACACATTTGGGTCGATTCAATATGATCGTTCTTCCAACGTCATAATCTCAATGTCATTTTAGGACTATCGTTTAACACTTAAACGATATCCTAAGATCCGGAAAACATGATCACCACCAGCACTTGAGCTAGTCCTGGAGGCAAGAGTATGAATCTTTTATTTAACCGTTTATCATTCCACACGTGCATATGAGTTTTCCACTGAATCACATAATCCAGGATCATAGCAGTTATATCATAAAATATAAACTCTTAATTGTGAACATGAAAATATAATAATACTATATTATTGACTCTAGGGCATATTTCCAACAAATTTGGTTAACGATTTTTACTTGGCCAATGATTTCATCTATAAATACACCATGCTCCCTAATTTTTTGAGGCCTCTCATAATCTATTGAGGCTTCGATTTAGAATTAGGTCATCCGATTTTGACCAGGTGAATAATTTCTCAATGAGGTTTCTTATTTAATTCTTTTAATTCAATATGGTTCTACAAATACACTATGCTCCCTCATACTATGCTCCTTAATTTTTAAGGCCTCACAATCAATTGAGGCATGCAATCTAAAATTGGGTCATCCATTATCAACAATTTCTCAAGGAGCTCTCTCATTCAATTCTTTTAATTCACCATTCTCATCAATTTTGTAGTTTTTCCATTCGATTGAGGTATTCAGGATTTGTTCATGATTTTGACCTGATCAATGATTTTCCAAATCAATCGGCAACAAATGGTCTATAAAAACATATTAACCCCGCGGACCCTCTCACAACATAGAAAAAAAGAAGCATCAACATGTGATATTGTGGCACAAATATAGTACATGCAGACACCGGTGTAGAAAATTTTCTCACATAATTATGGGTTGATTAGCAGATAACACAAAAACACACCACGAAAGGCCCGCCAAAACACCACACTATATATAAAAAGAAAAACACACTCCATGATCTCCCACCACTCACAAAACCCAAAACTTTCTCAGTTCTAAAATATAAGGTGTATTTATTTTTTGAAAAGTCAAATTTCTTAAACTTTGACCAAGTTCAGAGCCAAAAATATTGACATCCATAGTACTAAATAATTAAATTATGAAAATTCATTTCATGATGAATCTAATGATACCAAATTGATATTATGAATATTGATATATTTCTCAACAAATTTGTCAAACCTACAGAAGTTTGACTTTTCAAAATTAATACACCTTGTATTTTGAAAGAGAGGAGTACAAAAAATATGAAAATCCAACAATACCAACAGCACAGCAAAGCGCACCCAATCTTTCTAGTGTTAGAAGAACCCTTGTACTCACGAGACTCAATTGATTGTTATACTATGAGATCCTTTTGTCATAAGTTAATAGTTAAGAACACCGTAAAGTTAACATTTGCATGATTCCTTCGACCATAAGAGTATCAGATTCCTTCATACAAGATGATGCACTTTGGAGTTTGTCAAACGTCAACCGTAATAGGGTGATCATAACGACAACTTACGGGCTCATTGAAAAAGTATGACAAGGGACTAGATAGCTCAAGACTGGGATTTGCTCCTCCGACGATGAAGAGACATTCTTTGGGCCCTCTCGGTGTCACGATATCCATCATTGTCTGGCTAGACACAGTGTGATTTGATGACGAGATACCTTGCTCGGTTCGTCATGTTTGGTGTTGCCTTGCTCAGCATGTGGTCATGTGGTGGTCCTTAACAGACTACTCCTTAGGAGTGAGTTCTCATCACCTACCTAGACTAACGTTGACACCTGATCTCTCCGGCGTCAAAAGTGATCCAACCGGACCCCTCAGATCATCACTATACGTGCAGGTTGTCCGCAAACTCTTGTATTGATACCGGGAGAATATGAGGGCTCTCGGACGCGCCTGTCCGCCACATAGGACGCGGCCCACTCCGCAGCACCTTTTCTCTTTTTTTTTCTCTCCCTCTTCATTTCCATCAATCACATGCAAGTGACTGAACATATAAAGAAGAAAGTGAGAAACATTGTTGCATACATGAATTAATAATAACTTAAAATGGATACGCACGGACACTGACCGGCGTGTCCGTGGACGTTTAGAGGGGAGATTTGCTGAGCCTGTGTGTAGATGCTCGTATCCATGTTTGTTAACATGTACATTGCTTCTTGGTGTCCTTTTGTCAAACATGTTATCCGTAGCTTACTTAGCTTCCTAGCTACACTTGATCTTTACGCCAATAACGCAACAGGTCATCCGGTCCATATAATTTCTGTGTAGAACAAAACATATGACGACTCAAAAAAAAAAAAAACTTAACATCCCGGCGCGCGGCCCAGTAGCAGCATAAATACCGGCCGGGGCACCGTTCGACTCCGTGCACTCCACAGAAGCACGCCCTACCGTGTTCGTGTGCGGCACGGTGATTAGGCCGTAACGAGATCCTACTGTATTAATTAACCGGCTAATTAGATTTACATGTACACATAGGGACAGTCCCACCCTGTGTGTCCGTCGTGTCTATATATCACCGCCGTAACCACTAGCGACAGCCGAGCTCCAGGCCATGGCGCCTGCCGCGTTCGACGCCGAGGCCGGCGGCCCGGCGATCGTGCCCGCGGCAGGCAACGGTGCGCACAAGCCCGCCCCCGGCGCCGACGCCGACGCCGGCGCCGCCTTCGTGCTCGAGTCCAAAGGTACCCGGCCTGCCCCGCCCCGCCCCGCCCTCCCGTGCTTCTCCGGCAATGCGGGGACCCGCTGATTCGATTTTAAGTTTCTAACCCGTCGCCCGCCGTCCATCGCAGGGACGTGGTGGCACGCTGGGTTCCACCTGACGACGGCGATCGTGGGGCCGACGGTGCTGACCCTGCCGTACGCGCTGCGGGGGATGGGCTGGGCTCTCGGCATCACCACGCTCTCCCTCATCGCCGCCGTCACCTTCTACGAGTACTCCCTCATGTCTCGCGTGCTCGACCACTGCGAGGCGCGCGGCCGCAGACACATCCGCTTCCGCGAGCTCGCCGCCGACGTCCTCGGTAATCAACCCGCGCGCCGACCTCCACTCCTCACCATACATCTCCTCCATGTGTTCGTTGCAATGCCCCTTACACCCACTACGAGTGACAGACGATGCGTCTCGACCAATATTCTGACTTTGCGTTTGTGTGCACGGCAATCCGGCATGAGGCAGTACCCACTGTGTTTTGCTGTTGCCTGTTGCTGTCGTTCGTAGTCCTCCCATTAATTTGGATGCGTGTCTTGGTGATTTTGTGTTGGGAGAGAGACGTGTGATTAATTATGATTCCTTTTTTGGTGATGTGTTTGGTATGCAGGCTCAGGGTGGATGTTTTACTTCGTGGTGATTGTGCAGACGGCCATCAACACAGGCGTTAGCATCGGTTCCATCTTGCTAGCAGCCGATTGCATCGAGGTGAGCCCTGCGTATCCTCCAAGAGACCCCCGTATTCACCGTCCTTATGGCCTAAATTTCATTAGCCTGTTATGTATGCTTTGTTTGTTGTTCTGTAGTTAGTTTCATGTCGTCTTCGTTGTGGACATATATGGTTGGAGTTGCCTATAATACTCTGCAAGCTAGGAATACCCACAGAGGAGAGGGTTGCGGTCCCATATGTAGAAGGTCATTCATTTCATCATCCTTGCGTGGATTTGTCATACTGCCATACGCACTTGTGCAGCATGAGGCGCTGCATATTCTGGCCTAATTTCAGACTCTAATGTGTTGTTGCTTCAGGATTGCTGCAACTACTTAATCAGCACGCAGACACTAGACTTTTCGGAAACAAAAAGCACGCAGACACTAGTTTGATAAGGGATACTCAGTGCTGAGTTGACATTAGTAAGAAAGCTGCTGCTTGACGCCAGTGCCTGGGAGGATTCCAGATATGCAATTAATGTTTGATTGGCATTGCTCGTGGGTGTGTGCGCAAGTGTGCAGTATGTCCCAGTCATGTATCCAGTAGCAGTATCTTGCATATCTGATGTCATTATTCTGAAGTCTGAACCGTAGAGAAACTATGATAGGCTGTTTAGCAGTTTTCTTGAACCATGGGGACACATGGTTTCCCTCTCATTTGGTTCAAATATCCTGATGTTAATATTATGGCCGAAACCTCTCATCTGTCATTTTCAAGTGCTTCTTGTCCTGGGCTCCTGGCTTTGGAAGGTTTGAACATATATAAATATATAGTTCTGTGCTAGCTCTGAATTGCACACTATTTATACCTCCCAGTCAAGATTACAGTGCCTTTTTTTGACATTTAAATGCTACAGGGGAAGGAGATACTTCAATCTTTTCATGTCTCTTGACTTGAAGTCTGAATATTTGAGTATATGCACCAAGTTCAAGTAGAACAGAAATTAATTGGCAACAAACTGAATATTATTCTTTCTTTGATAGGAAGGATTTTACTGGCTGACTTACTAGTTTCTACATTTTTTAAAAGCAAAGACAATTGGAACTAATATGTACAACCAGTGAAGTTGGGTCAACAGACTTATATCCGTTGTCATAGATATTGACTAAAAAAAATGCTTTCTGTTCTCTGCTCATATCGTCAGTTGCATAAACTGATCATTATTGTGGCCAAACAGATCATGTATTCGAGCCTTGCTCCCAATGGTCCCCTAAAACTGTACCACTTCATCATCATCGTGGCTGTGGTGCTGGCCTTCCTCTCCCAACTACCATCCTTCCACTCGCTGCGGCACATCAACTTGGTCTCACTACTCCTAAGCTTGGGCTACACCATCCTTGTGTCTGCTGCTTGCATTCGTGCAGGTATTATTGCGTGAGCTCTCCTTACTACACCTCCTGTCTATTCCTGATACGTTTCTCGTAAGATTTAAGAGAATTATTATATGTTGAAGATTTAGGAACTAGATTCCTGAAACACTTAGGCTGGCATATCAGAGGAATCAGATGCCATAATCTTTCATGGTACTTCATAGATGTATAAGCTAGGTCGTTATAGAAACTGCTCTTTACAGCTATATCTTTGCAGTGATTCTTTGATGCACGCCATTGGAATAAACTCATATGCAAAGACACGTCGACACCACAGCACCATGGAGTCATTAGCTGTGACATTCTTCTATAAAACGCATTAGTGGTTGTTAAGGTAGCACCGATTCCCCAGCAGCCGTAGCCTTACAAACTAACCCAGACTTTTTTTTTTTTTTGAAAAGGAGGACTTCCCCCGGCCTCTGCATCGGAAAGATGCATGCGGCCACTTTATTGAAGCAAGTTCAACAAAACAAATAGTCTGGTCTGCAAGACAGCTCACAAAAGGAGCAAATAAAAATAAAGCAACTCAAAGCCACAACCGGCTGGACGAAAGGACATTAAGGACCTATCCTATTATGTGACCGCCATCCAAACCGGTTGAAGATAACCCGTGCTACCATCTCCCATCGGTTGCACCCAGTAGCCAAATGCTCCCTGAAGCCCGTAGGAGTGAGTAGCAACCATGTACGGATCCATTGCCGTAGCTCTGAAGATAACCTGCAAGAAGTTAATCACATAAAGACTAGTCTGTGTTAGCAAAACCCAGATTAGTCTGTAAAGTGATCAATAGTGCCTCAGTAGCCACATGATAGTAATCAGTGTGTTCAGTGATTTGCGGTTTTCACTATTGAGAACTACAATGGTCCTTTCCAACAATTGAAGCATGTGACTGAAAACTAAATGACACCTAAGCAGTGTTTGCTTTTGTGGTTGTCGTGATGAATCCTCCATTAGTCACCAATTACAAATTATTGTACTTAAATTGACGATTTTGTCACCATTCAGCTCTATTTCAGAACTCAGTAGACAAGATGACATTCTAGATTTATCTGAATATTTTTCTTTCCAGTAAGACTTATTTCCCACTTTTCGATTACAGCATATACGAATTTATGTTAGTTCATAACTATGATTCCGATTTTGGCACAAACCAAACAATGGGGTCGAGATATTGATGTGATCTATTCCAAAGTAAAAGCGAATTTGTCTGTTGAATTCTTTTGGCCCACAATTGAGTTAAAATACTCGTCATTATAAACTTATTGAGCATCTCTCTGTCAGAAATTCTAATTTAGTTTGTTGCGAAGTTCCATAACAAAAGAAGAATATAATCGTCTATACAAGTAGGAACACTATGTTCATGCAAAG
This sequence comes from Thinopyrum elongatum, assembly GCA_011799875.1. Lineage (NCBI taxonomy): Eukaryota > Viridiplantae > Streptophyta > Magnoliopsida > Poales > Poaceae > Thinopyrum > Thinopyrum elongatum. The sequence continues at coordinate 323,488,852 of CM022299.1, read as the reverse complement.
CATAGTCCATTTCAGGTTTTTCTACTCTGCCATACGGTATTTAACTTTTTACCATTCTTGACAGGTTTGTTGAAAAACGCTCCAGCCAAGGACTACTCTCTAAGCTCATCCAAGTCAGAGCAGACCTTCAATGCCTTCCTCTCCATTTCCATCCTGGCATCTGTTTTCGGCAATGGCATACTGCCTGAAATCCAGGTATATGATCAATTTTCTTTCCACAGCCTCCCCCAACCCCCCCCCCCCCCCCCCCCCCTATATATATCAGTCCAGATTCCGTAGTTGCATTGCATATATCTGTGTTTCTGGAAAGTAACTAAAAGGCCCAAACTGTGTGGATGACGCCAAGCATACTGGGCCATGTAATTATCATGAGGCGCCGGGCTCTTTCTTCATCGAGTCTGCATTACAGACAGAATCAAATTTGAGCCTAATGGGGCATTACAGGCCTATCATACAAACCTCATAGTGGGCCTATTTTTGAACTCGGATTTGCAGGCTACCTTGGCGCCGCCGGCCGCCGGAAAGATGATGAAGGCTCTGGTGATGTGCTACTCCGTCATAGGCTTCACCTTCTACCTCCCGTCGATCACCGGGTACTGGGCGTTCGGCAGCCAGGTCCAGTCCAACGTCCTCAAGAGCCTCATGCCGGACTCAGGGCCGGCCCTCGCGCCGACCTGGCTGCTGGGCCTCGCCGTTCTCTTCGTCCTCCTCCAGCTCCTAGCCATCGGGCTCGTGTACTCCCAGGTGGCATACGAGATCATGGAGAAGAACTCAGCGGACGCAACGCAGGGCAAGTTCTCGCGCCGGAACCTGGTGCCCCGGCTGCTGCTGCGGACGCTCTACTTGGCCTTCTGCGCGCTCATGGCCGCCATGCTGCCCTTCTTTGGCGACATTGTCGGCGTGGTCGGCGCCGTGGGGTTCATCCCGCTCGATTTTGTCCTCCCCGTCATCATGTACAACATCACGCTTGCGCCGCCGAGGAGGTCCACGCTGTACATCGCCAACACGGTCATCATGGTCATCTTCACAGGCGTCGGGGCCATCGGCGCCTTCGCCTCTATACGGAAGCTCGTGCTAGACGCCGGCCAGTTTAAACTCTTCAGCAACAACGTAGTCGACTGAAGTACGCACAACTATGTAGAGTCTTAGTTTGTTTGGTGCTTAGTCCCTTGATTTCTTGAGGTATAGGCGTATAGCTAAGTAATTAAGCTTTGTTCCTCCCCTTTTACATACTCCCTCTTTTACGTAAGAGTCACTTATTTTGGGACGAAGGGAGTAGTTATTAATTTACACGTATGCACGCATGCATCCGTTGAATGTACACCAGCATAGTACCGAGTTAATTGCAGAAAACGATCATATTTAGGTAAGGTTTGCAGAAAAATAGGTGGTCCTTAATTATTTATAAAAGCCACCGTGTTTCTAGTAAGCTTTTTACAAAAAGCACTGATAGGGTGATTTGCCGCGTTTGATTGCTTGCTGACAAGTAGGGCCGGATTGTATGGAGCTGATTTGGCAAAAAAATTGCATACACATCCTTGGATTTCACAAGGACACCCTTATTCAAAAAATAAAAAAGCTATCAGCCCCCCTCCCACCCCGTCGCCTGCCTCCTCCGAGGTGGTGGCTGGCCTCCGGCGAGACGACCTCCCTCCTCCCTGGCCTTGCTCGTGGGGCAGGGTGGCCTCCCTCCTCCCTGGCTGTCGCAGCTGGCCGGCGGCTCGCCCCTAGCCACAATCTCACGGCCCCGGCACAAAGCGGCTTCAAATCCCGCGCATTCACCCAGCCGTGTGGCTGTGCTACCGGAGCTCCGCCCCGCTGCCCACTGCCTCCTGCTCTACTCGTCTCCTCGCTCCTCATTCCGCCAAGCTGGCCTCACGCGCCAGGCATCCGTGGCCATGGCGCCACCTGCCCATCCATGGAGGAGAGTAGGTCACAGCAGCGCGTGCTCACGGCCGGCGCCAGTGGCCGGCATCACACCTCAGCTACCCCCCTTCCATCATCCATCCGCGCCCACGAGCACAACAAGGGACGGCCTCCCTCACACGAGCACCCGGCGAAGCGGCCTCCCTCCTCCCACACGTGACAGCTCTGGCCAGGGCGCGGTATCCCGGCGGGCTCGGTCATTCAACTCGCTCCTCCCGCGCATGACAGCTTCGGCCAGGGCGCAGCATCCAGACGGGTTCGGTCAATTCGCTCCTTGCAGTTGTGCACAGGGGCCTGATTTCTTTTGTTTTTTGGATTCAGCGGTGTGTATGCAATTTTTTTCCCAAGTCGGCACCTTACAATCCGGCCCCGTTTGTCAGAAAGTGATCAAACGAAGCAAATCATCTGATCAGTGCTTTATGCAAAAATTATAGTAGAAACGCGGTGGCTTTTGCAAATAATTAAGTACCACGTATTTTTTCTGAAAACCTAACCCCAAATGTGACGGTTTTCTGCTTTTAACTTCATAGTACCCTTCGTTACATAACAATGGCAACCCGCAAATTTCCTCCCGCATCTGTCTGTAGATAGGGAGGGACCAGTTTGTGGACACGGATGCGGGATGCCGCCATCCAACCGTATCCTGTATATGTCCGTCAGTAAATTCATATTCAAATGTACGTTGATCCACACAACGCGCCGGCTCACACACGTACCGGATCGCATCCCCGATAACAACCAAAAAGAGGCAAAATATGCTTAGTTTTTACATGTACGAATCCAAAAGAACATCAGTCCGACAGTCCGTGCATTTCTGCCTGCTGGACCGGCAATCCTAGCAAGCTGGTCCCCGGTCAAGGAGGTGTCGCCGCCGCCGCATAGGCAGCCTCCGCGTCCGCATTCGCCTCCGTCGTGTCCTCATCGTCCGCCGCCACCAACTCATCTTTCTGCCGCTGCAACATCTGGTAGCGGACGGATTGCACGATCATTCTAGCGTCGGCATCCAAAGAGTCGACATTCAAGGTCAACATCTTGGTGTCCTCCGCATTGGCGGCGATCTTCACCCTCTTTTCGTCGAGCGCGGCCTTCCTCTCCTCGAGCTTGATCTTCTTCTCCGTCGCCTCCATCAACTGTTTGAACCTTGCCGCCTTCCTCTCCTCCTTGATGTCTGAGCGCCTCACGCATGCCTCCTCCTTCTTCGCCAAGATGTCCTCGAACCTCTCCGTCAGCTTGGCCGCCGCACCTTCTCGCTTCGCCCTCTCCTCCTCCCACTTCTTGCCCCGTAAATTTCTTCTAACCTTCTTTGGCGGTTCTTGGATTGGATCGGTAGGGTCGCCGGTGTCTTTCTCGTTGGCTTGGGCGGCGGTCTTGGCAATGAAAAGGTTCCACTTCGGTTGCCCATTCAATTTCAACCAACAATGCATGACGGTGAAGGACTTTTTCTTCAACTTCTTGTACACCACACAAGCACGAGTAGGCTACAAAGTGAAACAATGCATATCCGTCTAGTGAGCAACAAAACAATACATGTCCGTCTAGTGATCAACTAAACTAAAGCATATCCGGCTAGTGGTCAACTTACTTGCTCGGTGATTTGTCCACCGCTAGGCAACCGTGCGATGAGATGCTTCAAGTGCCGGCAATACTTGGACACAGCTTCTTGGACGGTGTACCATCGATGGTTGACGGACTTCCACTCACGGTTGCTGATGACCGCGTTGGAGTAGGGCGCGACATGCTTGTGTTCACGGAACCATATGTGAATGTTCCTCCAAAAGGTTGTGCACTTTTGCTCCGTGCCATGGAGAGGATCAAGGCTAGTGGCCAACCATGCATCACACAACAGCTCATCCTCCCGCATGTTGAAGCTTTCTCCTCTATCCTTCTTCTTTGGATCGCCAGTTGTATCATCCAGATCATCGTCGTCGCTGTCCTCCTCCTCCTCCCCCCTCCGGATGTTGCTCTTCGGCGGCGCAATGCTGATGTTGCTGTGTGCCATCGCCGGTCTGGGTGTAGGGCTGTTGCGTGGCCGTCTAGTGTAGGACTGCTGTTGTTGGTAGTTGCCGGACTGGGTGGGATCTGAGTCTTCCACCTGCCCGTCCTCATAGCCCCCTCCTCCTCCTTCGCCTCCGTCGTGGATGATGTCGAGCATCTCCCTGTCCGCGTCGTACGCCGGCTCCCCCGCTATGGGCATTGCAGCTAACAGCATGCGGGCACCCATCTGCTCCCCAGCCATCGGCCGCACTCGGACGAGCTTCGGCGAAGAATACTCAGAGAAGAGTGGCGTCGCTTTAATGTGATGATGTAAGGCACCGTACCGGCAGGGGTTCCGAGCTGCTTGGCGGCATAGTAGTACGGAGGCTTGTAAGGCTCCGGCCACGGCGCTGTCTGTACTGTCGGCGCGCCCGTCTGCCGGCGTTCGCCACGGCCGCGCCGACCGTCTCGTCCGCCATGACCTCCACGCCCATCGCCACCACCAGGCCCACCGGCGGCCAACCGCTTCTTGAGCTTCTCCTCCTTTGCAGCCTTCGCTTTGACGCGGTGATTTTGGTGCATCTCCGAGCTGATCTTCCGGGCAAGCGTGATGCTCGGATCCTCCGGCACCTCTGTCGGCTCCATCTCCGGCAGGTTCTCCGACGGGTCCATGCGGCGGCGGCAGAAGGAAGGAGAAAAGAGCGGGAATTGGGCGGAGAGCGGCGGGGAATGAAAGAACACAAGTTCCTTGAGAATTACTAGCAATCATCTTTTGGTTGTATCATGCTTTTAGTATATAAAATAAAATAGATATGCGAGTTTAAAATTGTGTGTTGGATGAGAAAACCCACATTGAAAGATATACATATATGTGGTAAATGTTGTTCTTATTTCAGTATTTTAAGAATTTGTTAAATTAGATTACAATTTGCACAATAAAATCTAGATCTTTGCCCGCGTGATTTTGAGTATCATCTCATTAAATTAGTTTACCATATATCAATTTAACAATCACAAATTGATCACAAACTAACGTAAAAAAGCAGTTATGTAGATTAACCCGTGTAGATAAGTTTGCACTTATTGAATTATCCAAAACATTAAAACTAAAAGTAGTTAATTACCAAAAACTAACGCCTAGTTTGGCTCCTAGGGATTAAATTTGTTTCATTGAATTGGGTTACAATCTAGTTCTGATAGAATTTGAATTTGACTCTAAATCAACACACTTTCAATTTTTATGTAAGATGCATATGGAAATGGGTAATTGTTCATTATATGAATTACTGAAGTTTAGAATTAGAACCTCAAATGAACACATATAAATTTGGATCAGAATCAACTGAAAATTGAAAAATATTATCCAGGCACTGAGAAGCTACTCCGAGCTTATCGGTAGACCGAAGCATGCAAATATGCCGTGCGTAGGGTTTTGCAAATTTTTGGTATTTAAATTTACAACCTCGTGTTTACACTAGAAATATAAAGGAATTTCATGTATGTTATCCACGTGTTTTTTTGGAGAAACTCCATTTTTTTCTTTCAAGAAACTGTTATCCGCGTGTTAAGGAGCAACTTTGAGATTATTGGCGGATCACTTCGTGCAAGTGGATCCCATGTCCTTGTACAAATGGCTCCCATAAAACTTCGTTACTGTTTTTTTTACTTCACGTTCACACTATGAATTTCATGAAATTCTTTGAAATTTAATAAACATTGCCCACTTACTGAGGAGCAACTTTTGTGCGTTTTGGCAGGCCCACATATGTGCATGTAGATCCCACGAATGTGCAGGACAAACGAATTCCGTTTGATTATTTGTTGATAATAAGAAGAGCCAATGGCTTCTATACCACTGACAAACGAGTCAACTGCTTATTTGCCATCGAACAAAGCTCCAGTGCTCATATACCAGTAACAAACGAATTCTAGTGCTCGTATGCCATCGGCTGTTAGAACAACGTTAGCTCACTGTTTTCAGAGGCCAAAATGACTTGCTTGCCCTCAGTGCAAATAAGCAACAATTTCAGCACTTTGCTTGTAATTTCAGAACATATCTAGGAAAATTTTGACAGCACTTTGCTTGTAATTTCAGCATTTTAGCTAGACAACAATGCACATATAATAGTATCAGCATATATATACTTCAGCTACAGAATAATACTCATAAAATTTCAATTTTTTTACAAACCATTCAGCAAACACCAAATCCAGTCATGCATAAGTAAACTCAAGTTTCCATCCCTACCAAAAGACCACAACCGAAGAGTTGGTTGTTCACATAAGCAAAGTATGTAGACAAATTAGACATGAAGAGTTGCAATATGTAAATAATATGCGAAATTTTGGAGAACATCACAGTTTCAGCTTCTTTCTGCTTCGAGTGGCCATTACTTGGCTGTTAGGCACAATTCTCTTCTTGCTTCGAGTGCTCATTGCAGGGCTGTCAGGAGAAACACTCTTCTTGCTTCGAGTACCCATCAGATTACCACTTCTATTTTGATGAAAAGACTCATACATTTTCAGGCATTCTTCATCATTTGAGACACAAATATTTTTGCCACTAATAGAGTCAACATACTCAATCATTATACTCTCCCCTGAAAATAGTGGAAAAGTTCCAGCAATGGAAGCCAGCAGATCCTTCAAACTTAAGCTACTACCCTCAACAATATCCCAACTAAATGTATAATCCTCACAGTTTTCAGTTCCACCGCCACAAACCTTCACCTCTACCGTGTAGGTACATGATTGGATCATCCTGTTTATGATGAAACCATGTCAATATTGTATTCTCCTATCCTAAACTGCAGCAAAATAGAAAGACTGAGAAATTACCTAGCACAAATATCAGAGAGAGAGGTGGAGTCGCGTTCGTCAGCCACGCCTTCGTCCTCATGGAGCTTGGAAATATGGGGCATAGGAGCTGCAGAGAGTGCGCCCACGTACGGGGTGATCTCTTGGAGGGCCTCGACCGTCGACATCCCCGACCCGCTCTCCACATCGCCGGAATCCCCGATTCTAGGGTTCTGGGCGACATGGTCGTGGGGAGAGCTCGGCGCTGCGACGGGAGGCGGCGGAGGCCGGGGATGGGGGAGCGCCGCGACGGGAGGCGGCGGATGCTGGGCCTGGTGCAGCGGCGCCGTCGGTTCCGTCGCCATTGGGCGTCGCGTTCCCGCAGCGCCGACGGAGATCTTCGGCGTCGGTAGAGGCTCAGGGAGGAGGGGCATGCGCTGGGGTTGCGGGAGAGGGAGGAGGGGCATGCGCTGGGGGAGAGGGAGAGGGAGGAGGGGCATGCGCTGGGGTAGCGCTGGCGGCGGCGGTTCCGCCAAGAGTGAGTGCGTGCGTGCGTGACTGACTGCTCTTGAGTTTTTCTTTTTTTTTTCTATTCTGAGATTCTAAGAGATAAGGTGAGGGCAAAAGTGGAATTCTCAGATTAACTGACAGGAAAATGGAGAGGTTTTGACGATCGAGTAACGGCGATGGCAAATAAGCACTAAAATTCGTTCGTCTTTGGTATATGAGCACTGAAGCTTTGTTGGATGGCAAATGAGCAATTGATGCTTGTCTCAGTGGTATAGAAGCCATTTTCTCTAATAAGAACTAATTCCAATTCTTAAATTCAACGGCAACCAGCCTGTGGTTGGATGGTTAGGAGGACAGTGGTATCCTCAATCTTCAGGGTTCAAGTTCTAGACTTGGCACTGGTGTTCGCATTTTTCTGGATTTCATACTTTCAGGTGATGCTCGTTCATGGGATGAAATGTTCTCATCAACTACGAGGCGTCTATAGATTTCATCAATCTCCAGATGTTGTGTCTGGTATCTCGGATGTGCTTCATATGTATATATATTCACTTAGTTTGGCGAGTTGACATACATGCATGCATATTCGCAAAAAAAAAAAGGACATACATGCATGCAAAGGGCACAGCGATAGGACGAGCATAGCTACACCCCTCACCTCTGGATCATGGCAGCCCCGCACATAGTCCTTTTGATGAGCCCCGGGGCTGGGCACGTCCACCGGGTGGCCGAGCTCGCGAGGCGCCTCGCCACGGACCATGGCTTCACTGCCACAATTGTCACCAATACCAACCACTCCTTGCCCACCCAACACTCCTCCATCCTCGCCTCCCTAGACCCGTCTGTCACCATCGCTGCGCTCCCCGAGGTGCCCACCGACGACCTCCCGGGCGATGCCCGCATCGAGACCGCCTCATCCCTGTCGTCCGCCGCTCCTTGCCTCACTTGCGCGACCTCCTACTGCACCTCGGCGACTCCCTCGTGGGTGTCGCCGTCTTCTTGGAGGACGTGCTCTGCCCGCAGGCGCCGAGCTTGGTATCTCGCGCTACGTTAGTTTCACTACCAACCTCATGTTTGTTGGCTCACTGCTCCACCTCCCCGAGCAGGATGTGACCACCACCTGCGAGTACCGCGACCTCCTGGGGTGCGTGCCGCTGCGCGGCGTTGATCTCGTCGATCCCATCCAGGACCGCGCCAATCCGGTGTACCCCCTCATCGTGGATCTGGGGCGCCAATACCTCCAGGGGCGGACCCAGCCTAAGAATTCAGCGGGGGCCGAAGTGACCGGGGGCACAAATATTGGCTAACTAGGGGGGGCCAACTAGTAAAATATTGGGCTTCAAAGCATTAAAAATATAAATTGAGTGGGGTCCTAGGCAGGGGCGGATCTACAGGGTGTCCACCCTGGGATTTGGGGTCAGCCTATATACGTATAGGTTTCTAACTGGGCCAGACAAGAAAATAGCCCAATAACACATGCCCAGAACGAAGGCAGCCACGCCAGTCCACATTGAGCAGAAACCTCGTGGCCTCGTCCCCGCACAGCACTGCCCGACGCCCCGACCCCGACTCCCAACCGCCAGGCCTCGCCGTTCCTTGCGCCTCGGGGCCTCGCCGCCGGTCGCCGGCCAGATCCCGGAGCCCAGCCGCTCAGGAGGCTCCCGCTTCTCCTTCCCACCCGCCCTGCTGGCCCTCGGCTCCAGCCGCACCTCCGTGCGTGGCTGCGCCCCTACCCTGCTTGCACGCCCCTGCCGCCAGCCGGCCGGCTGACGCCCCTGTCCCCGCCCCCCCTGCAAATTCGGCGGCAGCCGCTGCCCCTCAGTTGCCAGTCTCCAGAAAACCCCAATTAAGGTACCCAAATATCCCAATTTATGATTTAGGGTTTGCATATTTGCACTATGCTCCACTATCCAGTACATGAACACATACACAATTTTGCGCATCATTTCCGCCTCAATTAACTCTATTGATAGAAAGTATTATGTACTATGGTCCATGTAGTATGTACTATGGAAAACTGAGATTTAAATGAGCATTTCAGTGTGTTTGTCAGATCATATTGATCTATTTCTTTGTGACATTGATAATTATTAGAACGTTCACATGTCATATTTGTTATCAATTTTTTTTAGGGCGGACCACCCTGTTGTCAAATGCTAGCTCCGCCACTGGTCCTAGGCCCCCACTCGGCCCAACATGGGTCCGCCCCTGAATACCTCCTTGTCGAAGGCTTCATCGTCAACACGTTCGACGGCATGGAGCAGGAGAGGCCCTCACTCGGCCCAACATGGATCCGCCCCCGAATACCTCCTTGCCGACAACTTCATCGTCAACACGTTCGACAACATGGAGCAGGAGAGGCCCCCACTCGGCTCAACAAGGGTCTGCCCCTGAATACCGACTTGCCGACGGCTTCATCGTCAACACGTTTGACGGCATGGAGCAGGAGACCATACGCGTGTTCCACGAGTTATCCTGAGAAAGGCGTGTATCCCCCGGTTTACCCGATGGGTCCCTTTTCCCGGCAGTGCTCTGATGAGGCTGCCGAACACGCCTACTTACGCTGGCTGGACAGCCACCCTGCTGGCTCGGTACTATACATGTGCTTCGGCAGCGGCGACGCGTTGTCCGTGGAGCAGACCGGTGAGCTGGCGGCTGGGCCGTGTTGGAAATATGCCCTAGAGGCAATATTATTTGTATTATTATATTTTCATATTCATAATTATAGAGTTTATATTTCATGTTATAACTGCTATGATCCTGGAATATGTGATTCAGCGGAAAACTCATATGTACATGTGAAATGATAAACGGTTAAATAAAAGGTTCCTAGTCTTGTCTCTAGGACTAGTTCAAGTGTTGTTGGTGATCATGTTTTCCGGATCTTAGGATGTCGTTAAGTGTAATGATAGTCCAAAAACAATATGGAGATTATGATGTTGGAAGAACGATCATATTTAATCGATCCAATATTGTATGTTATGAATTGAGTTAATATCGTATGTCATCAATTGTAATAACACAGAGTGTTAACATGTGAATTTTCTCCTTCGACCATGAGAGTAACGTAGTCACTTCTTACCGTACGATGGGCTTTGGGGTTGCTCAAACGTCACACGTAACATGGTGATCATAACGACAACTTACAGGCATATCGCAAAGTTTGACAATGGACTAGATAGCTCGAGAGTGGGATTTGCTCCTCCGACAATATATTATAACATCTCCGGAAACATTTTTCACCTATATATATAATGGTCTAGAAGTATTTATAATATTTTATATTTAATTTAAATATCAATGGGCCTAAAAATGCCAAGAGGTGAAACGAATTATGGGCCACGGAGGCCCATAAGAAAGTGGTGCCCCTCCTTTCCATATGGGGGCGAATTGGACTAGGGGAGGAGTCCTACTCCACCCCCCTTGGCTGGTGCCCCAAGGAGGGCCTTTCCCTCCTTGGTGGCTGCCCCCTCCTCCTCCCCTAACCTATATATACTAGGTTTTTTTGCTCTATTGGATACACAAGTTTTGGAGCTTCCTCTAGTTCTTCTAGTTCTAGTTGGTCCTAGTTGACTAATTAGAGCTAGGATAATCCTCTTGTCCTTGTAATTAGAAGCCATGTGTGGTTCTAACCCCTCCCTTTAATTCTTCGACGACGAGTAGCTCTGGGGCGAAGCGCTACCGGATTGTGAAGGCTGCATGCTTGCAACCAAGTAGAGAGGTCGTGCTTTCGGTCTTTGGTTCGAGGGACTGTTCGTGGGCCGTACGAGGGATCGTTCCTCTATGGTTCGAGGGACTCCAAGTACGCTCTACACCGACACATTATTCTTCCGCTGCAACTCGGTGACGGTAACGATCGTGATCCAAACCATTATGCATCTTCATATTGATCCTGGGTGATCGTAGATGCGATTTTTTTTTTGTTTTCTACTACCTTTCCCAACAGTGGCATCATGAGCGGTTTTATGAGTAGGTGCAGGTTGTGATCTAGATCACATGTGATTGTGAGGGTGTTCTTGCTATGCTTTCCTCGAGTTTTGCTTTTGTTCAATTCACCAACGGCATGGTGTCGCTTTTACAAAGTTCTGACAATCGATCGGCTCTGACTGTTGACGATCTGCTAGCAGTTCCTTGGGCTTCACCATAGTTCAGAATAGTAAATCGTCGCGTACACAAGAGGGTGCCGAAGATGGATGATCTTCTAGGGGGTCAAATGTATTTGACGAAGTTTAGTGTGGGGGACGAGACTTTTAATTAAGTCTCTTCGTTCACACACCCCGAAACTTAATCTAGCATTGAGAATCATCGCCTAAATTGTGGACGTAGGTAGCTAGTGTTATTTGTGAAAATTGGTTAACCATGTAACTAAAAAAATTCTAAAACCGATTAGAGGACGTCTAACTTGGTTTTCCAGGTGAAAGATCGTGGATGTCGCCTAGAGGGGGGTGAATAGGCGCTTTAAAATAATTACGGTTTAGGCTTGAGCAAATGCGGAATATAACTAGCGTTTAATTTGATAAGCACAAAACCTAAAACAATTAGGCTCACCCATGTGCACCAACAACTTATGCTAAGCAAGATAAACAACTAACTGATAGCAAGACGTATGCCATGAAACAATATGGCTATCACAAAGTAAAGTGCATAAGTAAAGGGCTCGGATGAGAGATAACCGAGGCACGCGGAGATGATGATGTATCACACCCTTGCGGATTCTAATCTCCATTTGGAGTGGTGTGGAGGTGCAATGCTCCCCAAAAAGCCACTAGGGCCACCGTAATCTGCTCACGCCCTCGCACAATGCAAGATGTCGTGATTGCACTAAGGGACCCTTGAGGGCGGTCACCGAACCCGTACAAATGGCAACCCTTGGGGGCGGTCACCGAACCCGTACACTTTGGCAACCCTTGGGGGTGGTCACCGGAACCCGTACAAATCGCTCGGGCCAGTCTCCACAACTTAATTGGAGACCCCGAAGCTTGTCCCAGAGCTTTCCACCACAATGATTGAGCTCCACAACACCAACCGTCTAGGGCACCAAAGCACCCAAGAGGAACAAGCTCTAGGGTGCCCAAACACCCAAGAGTAATAAGCTTCTCCTTTCACTTGCATTATCATCGTGGAGAAGTCAAACCGATGCACCAAATGCAATGGCAAGGGCACACGGAGTGCCCAAGTTCTTCTCTCCCAAATCCCACCACAATAACTAATGCTATGGAGGAAAGTGAGAGGAAGAACGAAGAAGAGAACACAGAGAACTCCAAGATCTAGATCCAAGGGGTTCCCCTCACTTAGAGAAGAAAGTGATTGGTGGAAATGTAGATCTAGATCTCCTCTCTCTTTTCCCTCAAGAACTAGCAAGAATCATTGGAAAGATTGAGAGATAACAAGCTAGAAGAAGGTCAACAATGGGGGCAAAACACGAGCTCAAGGGATGAGATCCATTGGGGAAGAAGACCCCCTTTTATAGGACCTCCCGAATCCAACCGTTATGTGCTCATGCTGCACACAAGTGGTACTACCGCTCCATGGAGCGGTACTACCGCTCGGGCGATAGATCCAGGAAAATAGAGCAAAGACGATGAACCTCCGGGAGGTAGAGTCGCCAGAGCGGTACTACCGCTCATCCCAGCGGTACTACCGCGGGAGATGCAGAACACAGGAGCAGAGGAGGTAGGGCAGAGCAGAGCACGATAGCAGTACCCCAGCAACGGTACTACCGCCCGACCGGGATGGTACTACCGCTTATAGGCGGTATTGCCGCACCTCACTGCCGCCCTACAACCGCTGAACCTGACATGAAAACGAGAACCCCTAGGATAAGTGGAAGTGCACGCTGCTACTTCTTGAGCTTGCGTTGGTTTTTCCCTTGAAGAGGAAAGGGTGATGCAGCAAAGTAGAGATAAGTATTTCCCTCAGTTGAGAACCAAGGTATCAATCTAGTAGGAGGAACACACAAGTCTCCAATAATTGCACCTACACAAATAAACAAATACTTGCACCCAACGCGATAAAGGGGTTGTCAATCCCTTCACGGTTACTTGCAAGGATGAGATCTGATAGTGATAGATATATAAGATAAGTAAAAACGCAAAAAAATAATAAAAGTAAATAAATTGCAGCAAGGTATTTTTGGGTTTTTATTTTGTAGATCTGAAAATAATATGATAAAAGATAGACCCGGAGGCCATACTTTCACTAGAGGCTTCTCTCTTGAAAGAAAGCATACGGTGGGTAAACAAATTACTGTTGAGCAATTGATAGAAAAGCGCATAGTTATGACGATATCCAAGGCAATGATCATGTATATAGGCATCACATTTGAGACAAGTAGACCGACTCCTGCCTGTATCTACTACTATTACTCCACACATCGACCGCTATCCAGCATGCATCTAGTCTATTAAGTTAACAAGAATGGAGTAACGCCTTAAGCAAGATGACATGATGTAGAGGGATAGATCCAATCAATATGAATAAACCCCATCTTTTTATCCTTAATGTCACCAATACAAATACGTGTCATGTCCCTTTCTGTCACTAGAATTGAGCACCGCAAGATTGAACCCATTGCAAATCACCTCTCCCATTGCAAGAAAAATCAATCTAGTTGGCCAAACCAAATCAATAGATCGGAGAGAAATACAAAGCTATATAAATCATGCATAAAAGAGTTCAGAGAAGACTCAAATAATATTCATAGATAATCTGATCATAAACCCATGATTCATCGGATCTCAACAAACGCACTGCAAAAGAAGATTATATCGAATAGATCTCCAAGAGTGTCAAGGAGAACATTATATTGAAGACCAAAGAGAGAGAAGAAGCCATCTAGCTACTAGCTATGGACCCATAGGTCTGTGGTAAACTACTCACACATCATCGGAAGGGCAGCAAGGTTGATGTAGAATCGCTCCGTGATCGAATCCCCCTCCGGCGGAGTACCAGAAAAGGCCCCAAGATGGGATCTCACGAGGACAGAAGCTCGCGGCAGCGGAATAGTATTTTTGGTGTGCCCTCTGGTCTATGGGGAATATTTGGGTATTTATAGAAGAAAAAATAGGTTTGGAAGTGCCACGGGGGGCCCACAAGCTTGGGGGCGCCCCCCTAGGGCGCGCCCTACGAGCTTGTGGCCATCCCGTGGCTCTTCTGGCCTCCTCTCGAAGCTTCTAGGGTGTCTTGTGGTCCAAGAAAAATCGTTAAAAAGTTTCGTTCCATTTGGAATCCGTTTGGTATTGATTTTCTGTAAAGACAAAAACAAGGAAAAAACTGCAACTGGCACTGGGCACTAGGTTAATAGGTTAGTCCCATATAGTCTTGTCATGCTCCATCTTCTTAACACAAAGTATTTATCATGCACAACCCCGATAACAAGCCAAGCAATTGGTTCATACTTTTTAACGCGCTTCAGCTCTTTCAACTCTCACGCAATACATGAGCGTGAGCCATGGATATAGCACTATGGGTGGAATAGAATAATGTTGGAGGTTGTGTGGAGAAGACAAAAAAGAAGAGAGTCTCACATTGACGAGGCTAATCAACGGGCTATGGAGATGCCCATCAATTGATATCAATGCGGGGAGTAGGGATTGCCATGCAACGGATGCACTAGAGCTATAAGTGTATGAAAGCTCAAAAGAAAACTAAGTGGGTGTGCATCCAACTTGCTTGCTCATGAAGACCTCGGGCATTTGAGGAAGCCCATCATCAGAATATACAAGCCAAGTTCTATAATGAAAAATTCCCACTAGTAATATATGAAAGTGACAAAATAGGAGACTCTCTATCATGAAGAACATGGTGCTACTTTGAAGCACAAGTGTGGAAAAGGATAGTAACATTGTCCCTTCTCTCTTTTCCTCTCATTTTTATTTTTTTCTTTATTTTTTTCCTTTTTTTGTTGGGCACTTTGGCCTCTTTTTTCTAGGGCTCATTTGGCCACTTTTTTATTATTTAAGTCTGGAGTCTCATCCCGACTTGTGGGGGAATCATATTCTCCATCATCCTTTCCTCGCATGGGACAATGCTCTAATAATGTAAATCATCACACTTTTATTTACTTACAACTCAAGACTAGAACAAAAATCTGACTCTATATGAATGCCTCCGGTGGTGTACCAGGATGTGCAATGATCTAGCGTGACATGTATAAAAAATATGAATGGTGGCCAAGCCACAAATACTATGTCAACTATATGATCATGCAAAGCAATATGACAATGATGATATGTGTCATAATAAAATGAAACGGTGGAAGTTGCATGGCAATATATCTCGGAATGGCTATAAAAATACCATAATAGGTAGGTATGGTGGCTGTTTTGAGGAAGATACAAGGAGGCTTATGTGTGATAGAGTGTATCATATCATGGGGTTTGGATGCACCGGCGAAGTTTGCACCACAACTCAAGGTGAGAAGGGGCAATGCATGGCACCGAAGAGGCTAGTAAAATGCGGAAATGTAAGAGTGCGTATAATTCATGGACTCAACATTAGTCATAAAGAACTCGCATACTTATTGCAAGAATTTATTAGCCCTCGAAGCAAAGTACTACTATGCATGCTCCTAGGAGGATAGATTGGTAGGAAAAGACCATCGCTCATCCCCGACCGCCACTCATAAGGAAGACAATCAATAATAAATCATGCTCCAATTTCATAGCATAACGAGAGACCATACGTGCATGCTTCGGGAATCACAAGCCTTAACACAAATATTTTTACTATTCCACAATTTACTATTAGCATGACTCTAATATTACCATTCTTTTATCTCAAAACTCATGCAAAGAATCAAACTTCTCATATATTCAATGATCTTCATGAAAGTTTTTATTACATCCCTCTAGAATACCCATCATATTAGGACTAAATTCATAACCCAACCAAATTGCCATACTATTTATAAGACTCTCAAAATAATATAAGTGAAGCATGAGAGTTCATCAATTTCTTTAAAATATAGCCACCGCCATGCTCTAAAAGATATAAGTGAAGCACTAGAGCAACTACCTAGCTCAAAAGATATACGTGAAGCTCAAAGAGTATTCTAATAAATTCAGGATTAATGTGTGTCCCTTTCAAAAAGGTGTGTCCAGAAAGGATGATTGTGACAAACTAAAAAGCAAATAAAGCAAAGACTCATATAATACACGACGCTCCAAGCAATACACATATCATGTAGTGAATAAAAATATAGCCTCAAGTAATTTACCGATGGATTGTAGACAAAAGAGGGGATGCCATCCGGGGCATCCCCAAGCTTAGACGCTTGGTTTGTTGGGGAACGTTGCATGGGGAAAAAAGTTCCTACGCTCACCAAGATCAATCTAGGATATGCACATATACGAGAGGAGAGATTTGATCTACATACCCTTGTAGATCGCTAACCGAAAGCGTTAAGAAACGCGGTTGATGTAGTCGTACTCTTCACGATCCAATCCGATCTAGTGCCGAATGGACGGCACCTCCGAGTTTAGCACACGTGCGGCTCGATAGCATCCTCTCCTTCTTGATGCAGCAAGCGAGAGAGAGGGGGTAGATGAGATCGGGACCAACACGACGGTATGGTGGTGGTGGTGGGAGCGGAATTCTGACAGGGCTTCGCCAAGCGCGTACCGGTGAAACGTGGGAGGAGTTGTGAGAGGTAACGGGCAAGGGTCGAAGGGTGGCTGCCCCCAACGCCTCCCCACCTTTATATAAGCGTGGAGGGGGTTGGTGGCTTGCCCTCCAAGGCCCTAGGGTCATTGGCCAAAGGGGGAGGAACGAAATCCCTCCTTTTCTTCCCCACCGATCGCTATCCCCCTCTTTAGGGATCCTAATCTTATCCCTTAGGGATATGACACTACCCACATTCATGTGGGTCCCCCATGCAGGCAGGTCCCACTCTGGAACCTTCTAGAACCTTCCCGGTACAATACCGAAAAAACTTGAACATTTTCCGGAACCCCGATAACAACTTTCCATATATGAATCTTTACCTCCGGACTATTCCGAAGCTCCTCGTGATGTCTCGGATCCCATCCGGGACTACGAACAACCTTCAGACTTTCCACAATTAAAATCTCAATACTACCCTAGCGCTACCGAACGTTAAGCGTGCAACCCTACGGCTTCGGGAATATGCAGACATGACCGAGACTCCTCTCCGGTCAATAACCAATAGCGGGACCTCGATGCCCATATTGGTTCCTACATTTTCAACAAAGATCTTTATCGGTTGAACCACGATGTCAAGGATTCAGTCAATCCCGTATGCAATTCCCTTTGTCCGGCAAGATGTTACTTGCCCGAGATTCGATCATCGGTATCTTGCTACTTCTTGAGCTTGCGTTAGTTTTTCCCTTGAAGAGGAAAGGGTGATGCAGCAAAATAGAGTAAGTATTTCCCTCAGCTTTTGAGAACCAAGGTATCAATCCAGTAGGAGACAACGCTCAAGTCACCGAATACCTACACAAACAAACACCAACCTTGCACCCAACGCGATAAAGGGGTTGTCAATCCCTTAACGGTTATTTGCAACGTGAGATCTGATAGAGATGATAAACGGTAAAGTAATATTTTTGGTATTTTTGGTTTATGGAACGGAAAGTAAAGATTGCAAAGTAAAAGAAATAGGAAACAGAAATTGTAGATCGGAAACTTATATGATGGAAAAATAGACCCGGGGGCCATAGGTTTCACTAGAGGCTTCTCTCAAGATAGAAATTATTACGGTGGGTAAACAAATTACTGCCAAGCAATTGATAGAAAAGCGCAAAGTTATGACGATATCTAAGGCAATGATCATGAATATAGGCATCATGTCCGTGTCAAGTAGACCGAAACGATTCTGCATCTACTACTATTACCCCACACATCGACCGACTCCTGCCTGCATCTAGAGTATTAAGTTCATGAGAACAGAGTAACACATTAAGTAAGATGACATGATGTAGCGGGATAAACTCAAGCAATATGATGAAAACCCCATCTTTTTATCCTCGATGGCAACAATACAATGCGTGCCTTGCTGCCCCTACTGTCACTGGGAAAGGACACCGCAAGATTGAACCCAAAGCTAAGCACTTCTCCCATTGCAAGAAAAACCAATCTAGTTGGCCAAACCAAATCGATAGTTCGAAGAGACTTGCAAAGATATCAAATCATGCATAAAAGAATTCAGAGAAGATTCAAATAATATTCATAGATAAGCTGATCATAAATCCACAATTCATCGGATCTCGGCAAACACACCGCAAAAGAGTATTACATCGAATAGATCTCCAAGAGCATCGAGGAGAACTTTGTATTGAGAATCAAAGAGAGAGAAGAAGCCATCTAACTACTAGCTATGGACCCGTAGGTCTGAAGTAAACTACTCACGCTTCATCGGAGAGGCAATGGTGTTGATGTAGAAGCCCTCCGTGATCGATTCCCCCTCCGGCAGGACGCCAGAAAAGGCCCCAAGATGGGATCTCATGGGTACAGAAGGTTGCGGCGGTGGAAAAGTGGTTTTGTTGCCCCCTGGATGTTTTTAGGGTATAAGAGTATATATAGGCGAAAGATCTAGGTCAGAGGGGCTACGAGGGGCCCACAAGGTCGGGGGCGCGCCCTAGCCCCCTGGGCGCGCCCTCCACCCTTGTGGCCGCCTGGCGGCTCTTCTGACTTGCACTCTAAGTCTCCTGGGTGTCTTCTAGTCCAAGAAAAATCATCGCGAAAGTTTTATTCCGTTTGGACTCCGTTTGGTATTCCTTTTCTGCAAAACTCTAAAACAAGGAAAAAAACAGAAACTGGCACTGGGCTCTAAGTTAATAGGTTAGTCCCAAAAATCATATAAAATAGCATATTAATGCATATAAAACATCCAAAACAGATAATATAATAGCATGGAACAATAAAAAATTATAGATACGTTGGAGACGTATCAAGCATCCCCGAGCTTAATTCCTGCTCGTCCTCGAGTAGGTAAATGATAAAAACAAAAATTTTGATGTGGAATGCTACCTAACATATTTATCCGTGTAATTCTCTTTATTGTGGCATGAATGTTCATATCCGTAAGATTCAAAACAAAAGTTTAATATTGATATAAAAACAATAATACTTCAAGCATACTAACAAAATAATTATGTCTTCTCAAAATAGCATGGCCAAAGAAAGCTTATCCCTACAAAATCATATGGTCTGGCTATGCTCCATCTTCATCACACAGAATATTTAAATCATGCACAACCCCGATGACAAGCCAAGAAATTGTTTCATACTTTTGACGTTCTCAAACTTTTTCAACTTTCACGCAATACATGAGCGTGAGCCATGGACATAGCACTATAGGTGGAATAGATGGTGGTTGTGGAGAAGACAAAAAAGAGGAGATAGTCTCACATCAACTAGGCGTATCAATGGGCTATGGAGATGCCCATTAATAGATATCAATGTGAGTGAGTAGGGATTGCCATGCAACGGATGCACTAGAGCTATAAGTTTATGAAAGCTCAAAAAAGAAAACTAAGTGGGTGTGCATCCAACTTGCTTGCTCATGAAGACCTAGGGCATTTTGAGGAAGCCCATTATTGGAATATACAAGCCAAGTTCTATAATGAAAAATTCCCACTAGTATATGAAAGTGATATCATAGGAGACTCTCTATCATGAAGATCATGGTGCTACTTTGAAGCACAAGTGTGGCAAAAAGGATAGTAACATTGTCCCTTCTCTCTTTTTCTCTCATTTTTTTTTATTTTTTTTGGGCCTTCTCCTTTTTTTTATTTGGCCTTTTCTCTTCTTTTTTTTATTTCCTCACATGGGACAATGCTCTAATAATGAAGATCATCACACTTTTATTTACTTTACAATTCAAAAATTACAACTCGATACTTAGAACAAAATATGACTCTATATGAATGCCTCCGGCGGTGTACCAGGATGTGCAATGAATCAAGAGCGACATGTATAAAAAAATGATGAACGGTGGCTTTGCCACAAATACGATGTCAACTACATGATCATGCATAGCAATATGACAATGATGAAGCGTGTCATAATAAACGGAACGGTGGAAAGTTGCATGGCAATATATCTCGGAATGGCTATGGAAATGCCATAATAGGTAGGTATGGTGGCTGTTTTGAGGAAGGTATATGGTGGGTTTATGGCACCGGCGAAAGTTGCGCGGCACAAGAGAGGCTAGCAATGGCGGAGAGGTGAGAGTGCGTATAATCCATGGACTCAACATTAGTCATAAAGAACTCACATACTTATTGCAAAAATCTATTAGTCATCGAAACAAAGTACTATGCGCATGCTCCTAGGGGGATAGATTGGTAGGAAAAGACCATCGCTCGTCCCCGACCGCCACTCATAAGGAAGACAATCAAAAAATATCTCATGCTCCAACTTCGTTACATAACGGTTCACCATACGTGCATGCTATGGGACTCACAAACCTTAACACAAGTATTTCTCAAATTCACAACTACTTACTAGCATGACTCTAATATCACCATCTTCATATCTCAAAACAATCATAAGGAATCAAACTTCTCATAGTATTCAATGCACTTTATATGAAAGTTTTTATTATATCCCTCTTGGATGCCTATCATACTAGGACTAAATTTATAACCAAAGAAAATTACCATGCTGTTTTAAAGACTCTCAAAATAATATAAGTGAAGTGCGAGAGTTCATCAATTTCTATAAAATAAAACCACCGCCGTGCTCTAAAAAGATATAAGTGAAGCACATAGAGCATTCTAATAAATCACGATTCATGCGTGTCTCTCTCAAAAGGTGTGTACAGCAAGGATGATTGTGGCAAACTAAAAATCAAAGACTCAAATCATACAAGACGCTCCAAGCAAAACACATATCATGTGGTGAATAAAAATATAGCCTCAAGTAAAGTTACCGATAGACGAAGACGAAAGAGGGGATGCCTTCCCGGGGCATCCCCAAGCTTAGGATTTTTGACATCCTTGAATATTACCTTGGGGTGCCTTGGGCATCCCCAAGCTTAGGCTCTCACCACTCCTTATTCCATAGTCCATCAAATCCTTACCCAAAACTTGAAAACTTCACAACACAAAACTCAACAGAAATTCTCATAAGCTCCGTTAGAATAAGAAAATAAATCACCACTTTTGGTACTGTTGTGAACTCATTCTTTATTTATATTGATGTAATATCTACTTTATTCCAACTTTTCCATGGTTCATACCGCCCGATACTAGCCATAGATTCATCAAAATAAGCAAACAACACATAAAAAAAACAGAATCTGTCAAAAAACAGAACAGTCTGCGAAGATCTGAATTGTTCCAATACTTATGTAACTCCAAAAATGCTGAAAAATTAGGAAAACAGAGGCAATTCGTATATCAATCTTTTGTAAAAAATTCAGAGTTATTCCTGGCTCCAGTGAATTTAAACAATTCTTGGACTGGGTGCAAAAGTTTCTGTTTTTCAGCAGGATCAAATCAACTATCACCGTAAGCCATCCCAAAGGTCTTACTTGGCACAAACACTAATTAAAACACAAAACCACATCTAACCAGAGGCTAGATGAAATATTTATTGCAAAACAGAACCTAAAAAGCAAAAAATAAAAAAATAAAATTGGGTTGCCTCCCAACAAGCGCTATTGTTTAACGCCCTTAGCTAGGCATAAAAACACGAATAGATCTAAGTATTATCGTCTTTGGTATTCAATCCATACGTGGCTCTCATAATAGATTCATAAGGCAATTTAATTTTCTTTCTAGGTAAGTGTTCCATGCCTTTCCTTAATGGAAATTGGAATCTAATATTTCCTTCTTTCATATCAATAATTGCACCAATCGTTCTAAGGAAAGGTCTACCAAGAATAATAGGACATGTAGGATTGCAATCTATATCAAGAACAATGAAATCTACGGGCACATAATTCCTATTCGCAACAATAAGAACATCATTAATTCTTCCCATAGGTTTCTTAATAGTGGAATCCGCAAGATGCAAATTTAAAGAACAATCATCAAATTCACGGAAACCTAAGACATCACATAGAGTTTTCGGAATCATGGAAACACTAGCACCCAAATCACACAAAGCATAGCATTCATAATCTTTAATCTTAATCTTAATAGTAGGTTCCCACTCAACATAAAGTTTTCTAGGAATAGAAACTTCCAAATTAAGCTTTTCTTCATAAGATTGCATCATAGCATCAACGATATGTTTAGTAAAAGCTTTGTTTTGATTATAAGCATGAGGAGAATTCAACATGGATTGCAACAAGGAAATACAATCTATTAAAGAGCAATTATCATAATTAAAGTCCTTGAAATCCAAAATAGTGGGTTCATTGCTATCTAAAGTTTTGACCTCTTCGATCCCACTTTTATTAGTTTTTGCATCAAGATCGAAAAACTCCGAATCATTGGGATGCCTTCTAACTAAAGTTGACTCATCTCCAGTCCCATATTTATCAAGATTTACATTGGAAAATAAAGATTCAATAGGAGTCACATCAATCACTTTAAGATCTTCATCATTATTCTCACGGAAACTAGAAGAACACGTTTTTATGAACCAATCTTTTTTAGCGCGCATCTTAGCGGTTCTTTCTTTGCACTCATCAATGGAAATTCTCATGGATTTGAGAGACTCATTAATATCATGCTTAGGTGGAATAGATCTAAGTTTCAAAGAATCAACATCAAGAGAAATTCTATCCATGTTCCTAGCCAAATCATCAATCTTAAGCAATTTTTCTTCAATCAAAGCATTGAAATTCTTTTGCGAACTTATAAATTATTTAACAATATTATAAAATTCAGAGGGTATCTTATTATAATTTCCATAAGAATTGTTGTAGGAATTACCATAATTATTAGAGGAATTACTAGGAAACGGCCTAGAATTAAAAATACCTCTATACGCGTTATTACCAAAATTGTTCCTTCCAACAAAATTCACATCCATGAATTCGTTATTGTTTTAAATCAAAGTAGACAAAGGCATATCATTAGGATCAATAGGAGCACTCTTATTAGCTAATAATTTAATAAGTGCATCCATCTTTCCACTCAAAACATTGATTTCTTCAATCGCATGCACTTTTTTACTAGTGGAAGATCTTTTGGTATGCCATTGAGAATAATTGACCATAATATTATCTAGGAGTTTAGTAGCTTCTCCTAACGTAATTTCCATAAAAGTACCTCCCGCGGCCAAATCTAAAAGATTTCTAGAAGCAAAATTCAATCCGGCATAATTTTTTTGTATAATCATCCACAAATTCAAACCATGAGTAGGGCAATTTAGTATCATCAATTTCATCCTCTCCCAAGATTGTGCAACATGTTCATGATCAAGTTGCTGAAAATTCATAATATCGTTCCTAAGGGGGATGATCTTAGCAGGAGGAAAATACTTGGAAATAAAAGCATCTTTACACTTATTCCATGAATCAATACTATTTTTAGGCAAAGATGAAAACCAAGTTTTAGCACGATCTCGAAGTGAGAATGGAAATAGCTTCAATTTAACAATATCATTATTCACATCTTTTTTCTTTTGTATATCACACAAATCAAAGAAATTATTAAGATAGGATGCGGCATCTTCACTAGGAAGGCCGGAAAATTAATCTTTCCTAACAAGATTCAGCAAAGCGGTATTAATTTCACAAGATTCCGCATTAGTAGCGGGAGCAATCAGAGTACTAATAAAATCATTATTATTGATGTTGGAAAAATCACACAATTTGGTATTCTCTTGAGTCATCGTGACAAAGCAAGCAATCCAACACACGAGCACACAAAAAGCAAGCGAAGAAGACGAACGGAAGAGGGACGAAGAAGGGAGGTAGAAGGGAGAATAAAAAGGCAAATCTTTTCGAAAATCATTTTAGAAGTGGGGGAGAGGAAAACGAGAGGCGAATGGCAAATAATGTAATGTGAGGGATGAGAGTTTATGATGGGTACTTGGTATGTCTTGGCTTGGCGTAGATCTCCCCGGCAACGGCGCCAAAAATCCTTCTTGCTACTTCTTGAACTTACGTTGGTTTTTTCCTTGAAGAGGAAAGGGTGATGCAGCAAAGTAGAGTAAGTATTTCCCTCAGCTTTTGAGAACCAAGGTATCAATCCAGTAGGAGACAACGCTCAAGTCACCGAATACCTGCACAAACAAACACCAACCTTGCACCCAACGTGATAAAGGGGTTGTCAATCCTTTAACGGTTATTTGCAACGTGAGATCTGATAGAGATGATAAACGCTAAAGTAATATTTTGGTATTTCTGGTTTATGGAACGGAAAGTAAAGATTGCAAAGTAAAAAAATAGGAAACAGAAATTGTAGATCGGAAACTTATATGATGGAAAAATAGACCCGGGGGCCATAGGTTTCACTAGAGGCTTCTCTCAAGATAGAAATTATTACGGTGGGTAAACAAATTATTGCCGAGCAATTGATAGAAAAGCGCAAAGTTATGATGATATCTAAGGCAATGATCATGAATATAGGCATCACGTCCGTGTAAAGTAGACCGAAACGATTCTACATCTACTACTATTACTCCACACATCGACCGACTCCTGCCTGCATCTAGAGTATTAAGTTCATGAGAACAGAGTAACGCATTAAGTAAGATGACATGATGTAGCGGGATAAACTCAAGCAATATGATGAAAACCCCATCTTTTTATCCTCGATGGCAACAATACAATACGTGCCTTGCTGCCCCTACTTTCACTGGGAAAGTACACCGCAAGATTGAACCCAAAGCTAAGCACTTCTCCCATTGCAAGAAAAACCAATCTAGTTGGCCAAACCAAATCGATAGTTCGAATAGACTTGCAAAGATATCAAATCATACATAAAAGAATTCAGAGAAGATTCAAATAATATTCATAGATAAGCTGATCATAAATCCACAATTCATCGGATCTCGGCAAACACACCGCAAAAGAGTATTACATCGAATAGATCTCCAAGAGCATCGAGGAGAACTTTGTATTGAGAATCAAAGAGAGATAAGAAGCCATCTAGCTACTAGCTATGGACCCGTAGGTCTGAAGTAAACTACTCACGCTTCATCGGAGAGGCAATGGTGTTGATGTAGAAGCCCTCCGTGATCGATTCCCCCTCCGGCAGGACGTCGGAAAAGGCCCCAAGATGGGATCTCACGGGTACAGAAGGTTGCGGCGGTGGAAAAGTGGTTTTGTTACCCCCCCTGGATGTTTTTAGGGTATAAGAGTATATATAGGGGGAAGATCTAGGTCAGAGGGGCTACGAGGGGCCCACAAGGTTGGGGGCGCACCCTACCCCCCTGGGCGCGCCCTCCACCCTTGTGGCCGCCTCGCAGCTCTTCTGACTTGCACTCCAAGTCTCCTGGGTGTCTTCTGGTCCAAGAAAAATCATCGCGAAAGTTTTATTCCGTTTGGACTCCATTTGGTATTCCTTTTCTGCAAAACTCTAAAACAAGGAAAAAACAGAAACTGGCACTGGGCTCTAGGTTAATAGGTTAGTCCCAAAAATCATATAAAATAGCATATTAATGCATATAAAACATCCAAAACAGATAATATAATAGCATGGAACAATCAAAAATTATAGATACGTTGGAGACGTATCATATCTCCATACCTAGTTCAATCTCGTTACCGACAAGTGTCTTTACTCGTTCTGTAGTACAAGATCCCGTGACTAAACTCATTATTCACATGCTTGCAAGCTTCTTGTGATGTTGTATTACCGAGAGGGCCCAGAGATATCTCTCCGTCACATGGAGCGACAAATACCAGTCTTGATCCATGCCAACCCAACAGACACCTTCGGAGATACCTATAGAGCATCTTTATGATTACCCAGTTATGAAGTGATGTTTGATAGCACACAAGGTATTCCTCCGGTATCCGGGAGTTGCATGATCTCATGGTCGAAGGAACAGATACTTGACATGAAGAAAACGATAGCAATAAACTTGATACGATCATATGCTACGCTTATAGTTTGGGTCTTGTCCATCACATCATTCTCCTAATGATGTGATCCTGTTATCAAATGACAACTCATGTCTATGGCTAGGAAACCATAGCCATCTTTGATCAACGAGCTAGTTCGGTAGAGGCTCAATAGGAACATGTTGTTGTCTATGCATCCACACATGTATTTGAGTTTCCAATCAATACAATTATAGCATGGATAATAAACGATTATCATGAACAAGGAAATATAATAATAACCACTTTATTATTGCCTCTAGGGCATATTTCCAATAGTCTCCCACTTGCACTAGAGTTAATAATCTAGCATTACATGGTAATGAATCTAACACCCATAGAGTTCTGGTGTTGATCATGTTTTGCCCATGGAAGAGGTTTAGTCAACGGATCTACAACATTCAGATCCGTATGTACTTTGCAAATGTTTATGTCCTCCTCCTTGATCGCATCGCGGATGGAATTGAAGCGTCGCTTTATGTGTCTGGTCCTCTTGTGAAACCTTGGTTCCTTGGCTAGAGCAATGGCACTAGTGTTGTCACAAAACAGAGTCATCGGGTCCAGTGCACTGGGCACAACTCCAAGATCTGTCATGATCTGCTTCATCCAGACACCTTCCTTTGCTGCCTCCAAGGCAGCTATGTACTCCGCTTCACATGTAGAATCAGCTACCACGCTTTGGTTGGAACTGCACCAGCTTACCGCCCCCCCATTTAGAATATATACGTATCTGGTTTGAGACTTAGAGTCATCTAGATCAGTGTTAAAACTTGCATTGACGTAACCCTTTACGATGAGCTCTTGATCACCTCCATAGACGAGAAACATTTCCTTAATCCTTTTCAGGTACTTAAGGATATTCTTGACCGCTGTCCAGTGTTCCACTCCTGGATCACTTTGAAACCTTCCAGCCATACTTATGGCCAGGCTGACATCTGGTCTTGTGCACAGCATCGCATACATGATAGAGCCTATGGTAGAAGCATAGGGGATGGCACTCATCTTTTCTCTATCCTCTGTAGTCGCTGGGCATTGAGTCTTACTCAACTTCACACCTTGCAAAATAGGCAAGAACCCCTTCTTGGACTGATCCATTTTGAACTTCTTCAAAATCTTATCAAGGTATGTGCTTTGTGAAAGTCCTATTAAGCATCTCGATCTATCTCTATAGATCTTGATGCCTAATATGAAAGCAGCTTCTCCTAGGTCCTTTGAAAAACTCTTGTTCAAATATGCCTTCATGTTTTCCAAAAGTTCTATATTGTTTCCAATCAGCAATATGTCATCCACATATAATATTAGAAACGCTATAGAGCTCCCACTCACTTTCTTGTAAATACAAGCTTCTCCATAAACTTGTATAAACCCAAACTCTTTGATCACCTCATCAAAGCGAAGATTCCAACTCCGAGATGCTTGCACCAGTCCATAAATGGATCGCTGGAGCTTGCACACTTTGTCAGCATTCTCTGGATCGACAAAACCTTCCGGTTGCATCATATACAACTCTTCCTTAAGGAAATCGTTAAGGAACGCTGTTTTGACATCCATCTGCCAGATTTCATAATCGAAAAATGCAGCTATTGCCAACATGATTCTGACGGACTTAAGCATCGCTACGGGTGAGAAAGTCTCATCGTAGTCAACTCCTTGAACTTGGGAAAACCCCTTTGCCACAAGTCGAGTTTTATAGACGGTGACATTACCGTCTGCATCCGTCTTCTTCTTGAAGATCCATTTATTCTGAATGGCCTTTCGCCCTTCAGGTAATACTTCCAAAGTCCATACTTTGTTTTCATACATGGATCCCATCTCGGATTTCATGGCCTCTAACCAATTGTTGGAATCCGGGCCCACCATCGCTTCTCCATAGCTCGTAGGTTCATCATTGTCCAACAACATGACCTCTAAGATAGGGTTACCGTACCACTCAGAAGCAGTACGTATCCTTGTCGACCTACGAGGTTCGGTAGTAACTTGATCCAAAACTTCATGATCACTATCATTAGCTTCCTCTTCAACTGACGTAGGTGCCACAGAAACATCTTTCTACGCTGCGCTACTCTCTGGTTGAAGTGAAGGTTCAACAACCTCATCAAGTTCTATCTTCCTCCCACTCAATTCTTTTGAGAGAAACTCTTTCTCGAGAAAGGACCCGTTCTTAGCGACAAACACTTTGCCCTTGGATCTGAGATAGAATGTATACCAAATCGTCTTCTTTAAGTATCCTATGAAGACGCATTTGTCCGCTTTGGGTTCGAGCTTTTCTGGCTGAAGCCTTTTGACATAAGCATCACAGCCCCAAACCTTAAGAAATGACAGCTTAGGTTTCTTGCCAAACCATAGTTCATACGGTATCATATCTACAGACTTAGATGGTGCCCTGTTTAAAGTGAATGCAGCTGTCTCTAGCGCATAACCCCAAAAACAATAGTGGCAGATCGGCAAGAGACATCATAGAACGCACCATATCCAATAAGGTACGATTACGACGTTGGGACACACCATTACGCTGTGGTGTTTCAGGTGGCGTCAGTTGTGAAACAATTCCACATTGTCTTAAGTGATTGCCAAACTCATAACTCAGATATTCTCCCCCTCGATCGGATCATAGGAATTTAATCTTCTTGTTACGATGATTCTCAACTTCACTCTGAAATTGCTTGAACTTTTCAAATGTTTCATAGTTATGCTTCATTAAGTAAATATACCCATATCTACTCAAATCATCGGTGAAGGTGAGAAAGTAACGATATCCACCGCACGCGTAACACTCATCGGACCGCACACATCAGTATGTATGATTTCCAACAAGTTACTTGCCCATTCCATTGTTCTGGAAAACAGGGTTTTGGTCATCTTGCCCATGAGGCATGGTTCGCATGTGTCAAGTGATCCAAAATCAAGTGACTCCAAAAGTCCATCAGCATGGAATTTCTTCATGCACTTTACACCAATATGGCCTAAGCGGCAGTGCCACAAGAAAGTGGTACTCTCATTATCAACTCTACATCTTTTGGCATCAATGTTATGAACATGTGTATCATCACTATCGAGATTCAATAAGAATAAACCCCTCATAATGGGTGCATGACCATAAAATATATTACCCATATAAATGGAACAACCATTATTCTCTAATTTAAATGAGTAACCGTCTCGCATTAAACAAGATCCAGATATAATGTTCATGCTCAACACAGGCACTAAACAACAATTATTTAGGTTTATCACTAATCCCGATGGTAATTGAAGAGCGAGCGTGCCAACGGCGATCACATCAACCTTGGAACCATTTCCCACGTGCATCGTCACTTCGTCCTTCGCCGGCCTTCGTCTATTCCGTAGTTCCTGTTTAGAGTTGCAAATGTGAGCAACTGCACCGGTATCAAATACCCAGGCACTACAACGAGAACTGGTATGGTACACATCAATAACATGTATATCATATATACCTTTGTTGACATTGGGCCCCTTCTTGTCGGCCAAATACTTGAGGGCAATTCCGCTTCCAGTGGCCAGTTCCCTTGCAATAGAAGCACTCAGTTTCCGGCTTGGGTCCAGCCTTGGGTTTCTTTACGGGAGGGGTAACTACTTTGCCACTCTTCTTGTAGTTTCCCTTCTTTCCCTTGCTCTTCTTGAAACTAGTGGTTTTATTGACCATCAACACTTGATGCTTCTTCTGGATGTCTGACTCCATGACTTTCAGCATCGCGAACAGCTCGGAGACTGACTTGTTCATCCCTTGCATGTTATAGTTCAACACAAAGCTGTTGTAGCTAGGTGGTAGCGATTGAAGAACTCTGTCAGTGACCGCCTCAGGCGGGAGCTCAACTCCCAACTCAGCCAGACGGTTGTAATACCCAGACATTCTGAGTATGTGCTCATTGACAGAGCTGTTCTCCTCCATCTTGCACGCATAGAACTTATCGGAGGTCTCATACCTCTCGATCCGGGCATTTTTCTCAAAAATAAACTTCAACTCTTGGAACATCTCATATGCTCCATGACGTTCAAAACGCCTTTGAAGTCCCGGTTCTAAGCCATATAACATGGCGCACTGAACTATTGAGTAGTCATCAACATGCGACTTCCAGGTGTTCACAACGTCTACAGTCGCTGGAGGGGGTGGCGCACCAAGCGGTGCATCAAGGAGATAAGACTTTTGGGCAGCCGTGAGGATAATCCTCAGATTACGGGCCCAGTCCACAAAGTTGCTTCCATCATCTTTCAGCTTAGCTTTCTCTAGGAACACATTAAAATTCAGGGGAGCTACTGCGTGAACCATTGATCTACGACATAATTTTGCAAAGACAACTTAGACTATTGTTCAAGATAATGAGTTCAATTAATTATATTACCTAAGAACTCCCACTCAAATCAACATCCCTCCGGTTGTCCGAGTGTATCATGATCCAAATCTACCAACCCAAGTCCGATCATCACGTGAGATGAGGTGGTTTCAATGGTGAACATCTCCATGTTGATCATATCTACTATATGACTCATGTTCGACCTTTCGGTCTCTTGTGTTCCGAGGCCATGTCTGTACATGCTAGGCTCGTCAAGCTTAACCCAAGTGTTCGGCATGTGCAAAACTGGCTTGCACCCGTTGTATGCGAACGTAGAGTCTATCACACCCGATCATCACGTGATGCTTCGAAACAACAAACTTTCGCAACGGTGCACAATTGGAGAGAACACAATTTTATCTTGAAATTTTAGTGAGGGATCACCTTATAATGCTACCATCATCCTAAGCAAAATAAGATGCATAAAAGGATTAACATCACATGCAAATCATAAGTGACATGACATGGCCATCAACTTGTGCTTTCGATCTCCATCTTCAAAGCATCGGCATGATCTCCATCATCACCGGCATGACACCATGATCTCCATCATCGTATCGCCATCGGGGTTGTCACGCCAACCATGCTTCTACAACTATTGCTACCGCTCAGCGATAAAGTAAAGCATTACATAGCGCTTAATGATTGACACGCAAGTCATACAATAATTAAAGACAACCCTATGGTTTCTGCTGGTTGCCGTATTCATCGACATGCAAGTCATGATAATCTATACAAAACATGATCATCTCATACATCAAATATATCTCATCATGTCTTCGGCCATATCATATCACAACATACCCTACAAAAACAAGTTAGACATCCTCTACTTTGTTGTTGCATATTTTACGTGGCTGCTATGGGTGACTAGTAAGAACCATTCTTACCTACGTAAAGCCACAACGGTGATATTCAATTTGCTATTTAACCTTCTACAAGGACCGCCTTTGTCGAATCCGATTCAACTAAGATGGGAGAGACAGACACCCGCCAACCATCTTTATGCAATCAAGTTGCATGTCAGTCGATGGAACTGGTCTCATGTACGTGGACATGTAAAGTTGGTCCAGGCTGCTTCATCCCACAATACCGTTGAATCAAAATAAGACTAAGAAAGGAAGCAATCTGAACATCAACGCCCACAATTTCCTTTGTGTTCTACTCTTGATGTCATCTACGCATAGACCTAGCTCATGATGCCACTGTTGGGGAACATTGCGTGGGAAACAAAAAAAATTTGTACGCTCTCCAAGATCAATCTAGGAGGTGCACATCTACGAGAGGAGAGATTGGATCTACATACCCTTGTAGATCGCTAAGCGGAAACGTTAAGAAATGCGGTTGATGTAGTCGTACTCTTCATGATCCAATCGCGATACAATCCGATCTAGTGCCGAACGGACGGCACCTCCGAGTTTAGCACACGTGCGGCTCGACGGCGTCCTCTCCTTCTTGATCCAGCAAGCGAGAGAGAGGGGGTAGATGAGATTCTGACCAACACGACGGTATGGTGGTGTTCGCACAAGAACACGTCACCGTGTACCCTCGACGCCGGGGGTGATGCACCACAGCTCACGTCGAAGGAGACCCGGCCGGAAGCACTGTACGCAGGAAATCCGGCGGGCGCTTTTGAGGACCCGAAACCCCACACGCCTGGGAGGGACCTGTCAGGGCGCGCGACGGCTATGGGCTACCCTAGGTCGACCGGATCGCCCCTAGGGCCTCGAGGTTCACCGCCCTGCAACAAGAAGAACGAACGAAGAACGAGGAAGAAGAAGAACAAGGGAGAAGATAAAAGATAAAGGTAAAATGTGGTAGATGATTGTTCGATTGTGTGTTATTCAATCGGCCGTCACCTCTTGTCAATATAAGAGGCGGATGGACTTCTCGTACAAGAAAGGGCTCCAAATCACGTCCAAATCTTTCCAAAATTAACCGAACTCGGATTTAGGTAAGTCTGGGACATCAGTTCGGTTTTTGACTCTCATATGCCACAAACGACCTCAGATGAAGATGCACCCAAAAGAAAATTTAACCGCTTCGACGAGACGAACAAATTTTATGTTGAACGTTTTTCTATTTGAGGCCATCTTCAGGGCCGAATCGTTCGCTCAAGACAGCATATTACTCGCGCTACCACACATCATGTCTGATTGGGCGGGCGACTTTTTGCCTGGTGGTAGGGCTGCACTCGAATGGCCCTAACTTTTACATACGACCTTGGATTGAGACGATTTTTATATCAAAATCAACCGTTTCGACGAGACGAAGACAACTCGTGTAGAAAATTTTCTCATTTGAGGCTGTCCTCGAGGCGTAATCGGCCGAACATTGCTTTGGATACAAAATCTCAGTATTTTGAACACAACTTCGGCCTTCGAGATGAGATGGGATGGCGATGGCCCAAACTTCAAAGATGTTCATGTCGACAATATGGAACTTTTTCATGTAGATCACTTCTCCATTTGAGGCCATCTTATTTAAGTTCTTGACCGTGCCAAAATCTGGTGTCAACACATGCCCCCCCCCCCCCCCCCCCCCCCCCCCCCCTTGTTTTTCGGCAAAACTTGTGTGCCGAAAAATAACTTGCACAAAGTTTGTTCTAAGGACGATGTCAACACTCCATCGGCCATTTGTATGTGCTTAGGGAGATAACTATATATCGGCCATCTATATGCTTAGTGCGATAATTATATATCAGCCATTTCCCATTGCTTACTTGAACTTTGTTGATGCGAACTTAGGTGGAATTTCCTCAACTCATTGCTTAGTTTTCAAACACTCAAAAAGAATACCATCAATAGTTCGGCAATAAATTTTCATATACCAATGTGCATCACACAGTCTTTCGCCGAACATCTTGTCCACCCCGTCGCTAGGATCTTACAGATAATCAATAATGAGCTTTCTTTCGCCTGTATAAAAATTGCATTAGTGACCGAAGCGATTAGCTGCAATTCGGCCTTACCTACATTGGCGAGAATAAGCATCAACTATTGATAGATATATGCAATACACCATGATCAACATAGTAGCCGGATTCTTGCTGTGCCAACTCATTTTCTCTTCAATTGTCATGTCCAGATATATGAGCAGTATTAAAGCAACCCAAGGTAAATTTTACATCTAGACATACCTCAAAATAAATTATAAGTGATTCGTCAAAACATTGATAAACTCTTGGATATTTGTTGCACTTCTCATAACGAATCACCGAACGCCTCAATATGTGTAGCGCCTATGGCAACCAAAGGCTTGTCTCGCTTTCCAATCGAACTAAGGACGATGTTCGGATACTACACTGGCCATGCTTTGACATATTCTTAGGATGATAGATAAATATCAGCCATTAACATAACGTCCATGTAAACTTCATCCATGAAAGCAAGTATAGCTAAATAAACAAATGAAATGACAAATCAAATATTTCGGCCTTTCGGATCAACAGTAAACTTGTAGCTAATCAAATATATAGTGATTTGGTAATACCCTTTCATGATATAAGAAATTATATTGCATCCATGGATCTAGATAAGCCCATGGAGGGTGAGCAATCATACATGGGGATGAATTCCATGGCAAAGACATCAATGGCATGTTTGGCGAATATGGATGTTGTGCTAACCGAAGATTTTGATGGGGTGATGCAAACCTTCGACTTAATTGTTTTTGGCTTCCATCCTTCTCTTTCTTCACTTTTGTAACACTTGTTGCAATAGAAGGTTGCACATCATTTTTATTTTGACTGCTCCTCTTGGGAACCCATGCCATGTTCTTCTTTCTCAGCTCTTGTGCACTAAGCTTTTGTAATTCCTTCTTTTGCCAATATGATAAGCCGAGTGGACACCTCAGCTGTGATTCTATTTCAACCAATGGAAACTCTTTTTTGGCCTTATGCACCCTCAACTTCTTTTCTTCAGATTTGGCACTTTGACTCTCAACTATTGATTGCTTCATGTCATTGCCTTTAGTAGCCAATGTCAACATTTTCATTGGCTCTTTTTCACTTGAGATCAAATCTGAAGTAGCACTCTTACGACCATCTCTTTGAATGCGGTAAACTTGTTTGACCACCTCTTTCTTCTTCCTTGAGCTCCGGACCGATTCCTTATGATTGAAACGGTCTTTAACTTGTGATTATTCAAATGTTGATCTTCTCGAAGCTGCATAATATTGGTGAGATGGTCTAAAATAAGATGGAGAATGTGCCCTTGTATCATGCCTGTCCCATGATGGATATGGATCTACATGAGCATAGGGAGGCATCCACGACATTGGCATTGGCGGCCCAAAATAAGGATATGAATATGTTGCATTAAAATTCTCACTTTGCCAGTACCGATCCTCATATTTGCGCCTTGGGGTGATCTTGGTTTCTTTGCATGATTTGGCCGATAAGCATTCTTCTCTTCACTCTTCTTTTGATATTTATCCAATAGTTCAGCGAAGGTGATTTTTGATCTCTTACACTTGCGCTTATTTCGGCCTTTGTTTTCTTTTGGTTTGCTTTCATCGATCTCTGAATTTTCTTGTTGCCCCCAATACTTGGCGTCTTCATTGCAACTTTGAATTTTCACCCTCAAGAATATTATCATTGTGCTCTTGAACAACTTCCTTACTTGAAAGCTTGATCCCAATATCTGCAGTTTTTACCTTCTCATGTTTAAATGGATCAGCTTGAAGCAGTCGATGCAAAAACCGTTTGCCATCAGGACGAATCGGAATAGACTGGTCATCTCTTGGTGTCTCAACAAATTTCAAACGTCCTTTATCAATGGCCGATTTAACTATTTGGTGAAAAATATTGCAATCCTCAAAACTATGTTTGAACAAATCATGCAACTTACAATACATTCGTCCTTGAATTGATGGCTTGACTTGGTGATCAAGAATTCTTATGTAATTATTTTTCAGCAACAAATCAAATAGTTGATCACACATGCTTGAATTGAAGGTAAACCTTCCATTTTCTAGCCGATCTTGCTGTGAGAACGGCTTTGGAATTAAGCAAACGAATGGTTCAGATTTTACATCACCCCATTTGGCTATGCATTGTGGTTTGCACTCTATCTCCGATGTATTTGGGTAAGATATTTGATATGTCTCCAACGTATCTATAATTTTTTATTGTTCCATGCTATTATATTATCTGTTTTGGATGTTTTATACGCATTAATATGCTGTTTTATATGATTTTTGGGACTAACCTATTAACCTAGAGCCCAGTGCCAGTTTCTATTTTTTTCCTTGTTTTAGAGTTTTGCAGAAAAGGAATACCAAACGGAGTCCAAACGGAATAAAACTTCCGCGATGATTTTTCTTGGACCAGAAGACACCCAGGAGACTTGGAGTGCAAGTCAGAAGAGCCGCGAGGCGGCCACAAGGGTCGAGGGCGCGCCCAGAGAGGTACGGCGCGCCCCCCGACCTTGTGGGCCCCTCGTAGCCCCTCTGACCTAGATCTTTCGCCTATATATACTCTTATACCCTAAAAACATCCAGGGGGCAACAAACCACTTTTCCACCGCCGTAACCTTCTGTACCCGTGAGATCCCATCTTGGGGCCTTTTCCGGCATCCTGCCGGAGAGGGAATCGATCACGGAGGGCTTCTACATCAACACCATTGCCTCTCCGATGAAGCGTGAGTAGTTTACTTCAGACCTACGGGTCCATAGCTAGTATCTAGATGGCTTCTTCTCTCTCTTTGATTCTCAATACAAAGTTCTCCTCGATGTTCTTGGAGATCTATTTGATGTAATACTCTTCTGCGGTGTGTTTGTCGAGATCCAATGAATTGTGGATTTATGATCAGCTTATCTATGAATATTATTTGAATCTTCTCTGAATTCTTTTATGCATGATTTGATATCTTTGCAAGTCTCTTCGAACTATCGATTTGGTTTGGCCAACTAGATTGGTTTTTCTTGCAATGGGAGAAGTGCTTAGCTTTGGGTTCAATCTTGCGGTGTCCTTTCCCAGTGACAGTAGGGACAGCAAGGCACGTATTGTATTGTTGCCATTGAGGATAAAAAGATGGGGTTTTCATCATATTGCTTGAGTTTATCCCGCTACATCATGTCATCTTACTTAATGCGTTACTCTGTTCTTATGAACTTAATACTCTAGATGCAGGCAAGAGTCGGTCGATGTGTGGAGTAATAGTAGTAGATGCAGAATCATTTTGGTCTACTTGACACGGACGTGATGCCTATGTTCATGATCATTGCCTTAGATATCGTCATAACTTTGCGCTTTTCTATCAATTGCTCGGCAGTAATTTGTTTACCTACCGTAATAATTTCTATCTTGAGAGAAGCCTCTAGTGAAACCTATGGCCCCCCGGGTCTATTTTCCATCATATAAGTTTCCTATCTACAATTTCTGTTTCCTATTTCTTTTACTTTGCAACCTTTACTTTCTGTTCCATAAACCAAAAATACCAAAAATATTACTTTACCGTTTATCATCTCTATCAGATCTCACATTGCAAATAACCGTTAAGGGATTGACAACCCCTTTATCGCATTGGGTGCAAGGTTGGTGTTTGTTTGTGCAGGTATTCGGTGACTTGAGCGTTGTCTCCTACTGGATTGATACCTTGGTTCTCAAAAGCTGAGGGAAATACTTACTCTACTTTGCTGCATCACACTTTCCTCTTCAAGGGAAAAACCAACGCAAGCTCAAGAAGTAGAAAGAAGGATTTCTGGCGCCGTTGCCGGGGACATCTACGCCAAGCCAAGATATACCAAGTACCCATCATAAACTCTCATCCCTCGCATTACATTATTTGCCATTCGCCTCTCATTTTCCTCTCCCCCACTTCTAAAACGATTTTTGAAAAAATTTGCCTTTTTATTTGCCCTTCTACCTTCCTTCTTCGTCCCTCTTCCGTTCATCTTCTTCGCTTGCTTTTTGTGTGCTCGTGTGTTGGATTGCTTGCTTTGTCACGATGACTCAAGAGAATACCAAATTGTGTGATTTTTCCAACACCAATAATAATAATTTTATTAGTACTCCGATTGCTCCCGCTACTAATGCGGAATCTTGTGAAATTAATGCCGCTTTGCTGAATCTTGTTATGAAAGATCAATTTTCCGGCCTTCCTAGTGAAGATGCCGCATCCCATCTTAATAATTTCGTTGATTTGTGTGATATGCAAAAGAAAAAAGATGTGGATAATGATATTGTTAAATTGAAGCTATTTCCGTTCTCACTTCGAGATCGTGAAAAAACTTGGTTTTCATCTTTGCCTAAAAATAGTATTGATTCATGGAATAAGTGTAAAGATGCCTTTATTTCCAAGTATTTTCCTCCCACTAAGATCATCTCCCTTAGGAACGACATTATGAATTTTAAGCAACTTGATCATGAACATGTTGCACAATCTTGGGAGAGGATGAAATTGATGATACGAAATTGCCCTACTCATGGTTTGAATTTGTGGATGATTATACAAAAATTTTATGCCGGATTGAATTTTGCTTCTAGAAATCTTTTAGATTCGGCCGCGGGAGGTACTTTTATGGAAATTATGTTAGGAGAAGCTACTAAACTCCTAGATAATATTATGGTCAATTATTCTCAATGGCATACCGAAAGATCTTCCACTAGTAAAAAAGTGCATGCGATTGAAGAAATCAACATTTTGAGTGGAAAGATGGATGAACTTATGAAATTATTTGCTAATAAGAGTGCTCCTATTGATCCTAATGATATGCCTTTGTCTACTTTGATTGAAAACAATAACGGATCCATGGATGTGAATTTTGTTGGAAGGAACAATTTTGGTAATAACGCGTATAGAGGTAATTTTAATCCTAGGCCATTTCCTAGTAATTCCTCTAATAATTATGGTAATTCCTACAGCAATTATTATGTAAATCATAATAAGATACCCTCTGAATTTGAGAATATTGTTAAAGAATTTATAAGTTCGCAAAATAATTTCAATGCTTTGATTGAAGAAAAATTGCTTAAGATTGATGATTTGGCTAGGAACATGGATAGAATTTCTCTTGATGTTGATTCTTTGAAACTTAGATCTATTCCACCTAAGCATGATTTCAATGAGTCTCTCAAAGCCATGAGAATTTTCATTGATGAGTGCAAAGAAAGAACCGCTAAGATGCGCGCTAAAAAAGATTGGTTCATAAAAACGTGTTCTTCTAGTTTCCGTGAGAATAATGATGAAGATCTTAAAGTGATTGATGTGACTCCTATTGAATCTTTATTTTCCAATGTAAATCTTGATAAATATGGGACTGGAGATGAGTCAACTTTAGTTAGAAGGCGTCCCAATGATTCGGAGTTTTTAGATCTTGATGCAAAAACTAATAAAAGTGGGATTGGAGAGGTCAAAACTTTAGATAGCAATGAACCCACTATTTTGGATTTCAAGGACTTTAATTATGATAATTTCTCTTTAATAGATTGTATTTCCTTGTTGCAATCCATGTTTAATTCTCCTCATGCTTATAATCAAAACAAAGCTTTTACTAAACATATCGTTGATGCTATGATGCAATCTTATGAAGAAAAGCTTAATTTGGAAGTTTCTATTCCTAGAAAACTTTATCATGAGTGGGAACCTACTATTAGGATTAAGATTAAAGATTATGAATGCTATGCTTTGTGTGATTTGGGTGCTAGTGTTTCCACGATTCCGAAAACTTTATGTGATGTGTTAGGTTTCCGTGAATTTGATGATTGTTCTTTAAATTTGCATCTTGCGGATTCCACTATTAAGAAACCTATGGGAAGAATTAATGATGTTCTTATTGTTGCGAATAGGAATTATGTGCCCGTAGATTTCATTGTTCTTGATATAGATTGCAATCCTACATGTCCTATTATTCTTGGTAGACCTTTCCTTAGAACGATTGGTGCAATTATTGATATGAAAGAAGGAAATATTAGATTCCAATTTCCATTAAGGAAAGGCATGGAACACTTCTCTAGAAACAAAATTAAAATGCCTTATGAATCTATTATGAGTGCCACGT
Source organism: Thinopyrum elongatum (assembly GCA_011799875.1). NCBI lineage: Eukaryota > Viridiplantae > Streptophyta > Magnoliopsida > Poales > Poaceae > Thinopyrum > Thinopyrum elongatum. Next base: position 323,449,321 of record CM022299.1, on the reverse strand, counting down.
ATGGATTGAATACCAAAGACGATAATTCTTAGATCTATTCGTGTTTTTATGCCTAGCTAAGGGCGTTAAACAATAGCGCTTGTTGGGAGGCAACCCAATTTTTTTTTTTGCTTTTTAGGTTCTGTTTTGCAATAAATATTTCATCTAGCCTCTGGTTAGATGTGGTTTTGTGTTTTAATTAGTGTTTGTGCCAAGTAAGACCTTTGGGATGGCTTACGGTGATAGTTGATTTGATCCTGCTGAAAAACAGAAACTTTTGCGCCCAGTCCCAGAATTGTTTAAATTCACTGGAGAGTGGAATAACTCTGATTTTTTTACACAAGATTGATATACGAATTGAATCTGTTTTCCTAATTTTTCAGAATTTTTGGAGTTACATAAGTATTGGAACAATTCAGATCTTCGCAGACTGTTCTGTTTTTGACAGATTCTGTTTTTTATGTGTTGTTTGCTTATTTTGGTGAATCTATGGCTAGTATCGGGGGGTATGAACCATGGAAAAGTTGGAATACATTAGATATTACACCAATATAAATAAATAATGAGTTCACAACAGTACCAAAAGTGGTGATTTATTTTCTTATACTAACGGAGCTTATGAGAATTTCTGTTGAGTTTTGTGTTGTGAAGTTTTCAAGTTTTGGGTAAGGATTTGATGGACTATGGAATAAGGAGTGGCAAGAGCCTAAGCTTGGGGATTCCCAAGGCACCCCAAGGTAATATTCAAGGATGTCAAAAAGCCTAAGCTTGGGGATGCCCCGGGAAGGCATCCCCTCTTTCGTCTTCGTCTATCGGTAACTTTACTTGAGGCTATATTTTTATTCACCACATGATATGTGTTTTGCTTGGAGCGTCTTGTATGATTTGAGTCTTTGCTTTTTAGTTTGCCACAATAATCCTTGCTGTACACACCTTTTGAGAGAGACACGCATGAATCGTGTTTTATTAGAATGCTCTATGTGCTTCACTTATATCTTTTGAGCTAGGCAAATTTGCTCTAGTGCTTCACTTATATCTTTTTAGAGCACGGCGGTGGTTTTATTTTATAGAAATTGATGAACTCTCGCATTTCACTTATACTATTTTGAGAGTCTTTAAAACAGCATGGTAATTTGCTTTGGTTATAAATTTAGTCCTAATATGATAGGCATCCAAGAGGGATATAATAAAAACTTTCATATAAAGTGCATTGAATACTATGAGAAGTTTGATTCCTTATGATTGTTTTGAGATATGAAGATGGTGATATTAGAGTCATGCTAGTAAGTAGTTGTGAATTTGAGAAATACTTGTGTTAAGGTTTGTGAGTCCCGTAGCATGCACGTATGGTGAACCGTTATGTAACGAAGTTGGAGCATGAGATATTTTTTGATTGTCTTCCTTATGAGTGGCGGTCGGGGATGAGCGATGGTCTTTTTCTACCAATCTATCCCTCTAGGAGCATGCGCGTAGTACTTTGTTTCGATGACTAATAGATTTTTGCAATAAGTATGTGAGTTCTTTATGACTAATGTTGAGTCCATGGATTATACGCACTCTCACCTCTCCGCCATTGCTAGCCTCTCTTGTGCCACGCAACTTTTCGCCGGTGCCATAAACCCACCATATACCTTCCTCAAAACAGCCACCATACCTACCTATCATGGCATTTCCATAGCCATTCCGAGATATATTTCCATGCAACTTTCCACCGTTCCGTTTATTATGACACGCTTCATCATTGTCATATTGCTATGCATGATCATGTAGTTGACATCGTATTTGTGGCAAAGCCACCGTTCATCATTTTTTATACATGTCGCTCTTGATTCATTGCACATCCCAGTACACTGCCGGAGGCATTCATATAGAGTCATATTTTGTTCTAAGTATCGAGTTATAATTTTTTAGTTGTAAAGTAAATAAAAGTGTGATGATCTTCATTATTAGAGCATTATCCCATGTGAGGAAATAAAAAAAAGGAGAAAAGGCCAAATAAAAAAAAGGAGAAGGCCCAAAAAAACAAAAAAATGAGAGAAAAAGAGAGAAGGGACAATGTTACTATCCTTTTTGCCACACTTGTGCTTCAAAGTAGCACCATGATCTTCATGATAGAGAGTCTCCTATGATATCACTTTCATATACTAGTGGGAATTTTTCATAATAGAACTTGGCTTGTATATTCCAACAATGGGCTTCCTCAAAACGCCCTAGGTCTTCATGAGCAAGCAAGTTGGATGCACACCCACTTAGTTTTCTTTTTTGAGCTTTCATAAACTTATAGCTCTAGTGCATCCGTTGCATGACAATCCCTGCTCACTCACATTGATATCTATTAATGGGCATCTCCATAGCCCATTGATACGCCTAGTTGATGTGAGACTATCTCCTCTTTTTTGTCTTCTCCACAACCACCGTCTATTCCACCTATAGTGCTATGTCCATGGCTCACGCTCATGTATTGTGTGAAAGTTGAAAAAGTTTGAGAACGTCAAAAGTATGAAACAATTGCTTGGCTTGTCATCGGGGTTGTGCATGATTTAAATATTTTGTGTGATGAAGCTGGAGCATAGCCAGACCATATGATTTTGTAGGGATAAGCTTTCTTTGGCCATGTTATTTTGAGAAGACAAAATTATTTTGTTAGTATGCTTGAAGTATTATTGTTTTTATATCAATATTAAAATTTTGTTTTGAATCTTACGGATCTGAACATTCATGCCACAATAAATAGAATTACATGATAAATATGTTAGGTAGCATTCCACATCAAAAATTCTGTTTATATCATTTACCTACTCGAGGACGAGCAGGAATTAAGCTTGAGGATGCTCGATACGTCTCCAACGTATCTATAATTTTTTATTGTTCCATGCTATTATATTATCTGTTTTGGATATTTTATATGCATTAATATGCTGTTTTATATAATTTTTGGGACTAACCTATTAACCTAGAGCCCAGTGCCAGTTTCTGTTTTTTTCCTTGTTTTAGAGTTTTGTAGAAAAGGAATACCAAACGGAATAAAACTTTTGCGATGATTTTTCTTGGACCAGAAGACACCCAAGAGACTTGGAGTGCAAGTCAGAAGAGCCGCGAGGCGGCCACAAGGGTGGAGGGCGCGCCCCCCGACCTTGTGGGCCCCTTGTAGCCCCTCTGACCTAGATCTTTCGCCTATATATACTCTTATACCCTAAAAACATCCATGGGGGCAACAAAACCACTTTTCCACCGCCGCAACATTCTGTACCCGTGAGATCCCATCTTGGGGCCTTTTCCGGTGTCCTGCCGGAGGGGGAATCGATCACAGAGTGCTTCTACATCAACACCATTGCCTCTCCGATGAAGCGTGAGTAGTTTACTTCAGACCTACGGGTCCATAGCTAGTAGCTAGATGGCTTCTTCTCTCTCTTTGATTCTCAATACAAAGTTCTCCTCGATGTTCTTTGAGATCTATTCGATGTAATACTCTTTTGCGGTGTGTTTGCCGAGATCCGATGAATTGTGGATTTATGATCAGCTTATCTATGAATATTATTTGAATCTTCTCTGAATTCTTTTATGCATGATTTGATATCTTTGCAAGTCTCTTCGAACTATCAATTTGGTTTGGCCAACTAGATTGGTTTTTCTTGCAATGGGAGAAGTGCTTAGCTTTGGGTTCAATCTTGCGGTGTCCTTTCCCAGTGATAGTAGGGGCAGCAAGGCACGTATTGTATTGTTGCCATCGAGGATAAAAAGATGGGGTTTTCATCATATTGCTTGATTTTATCCCGCTACATCATGTCATCTTACTTAATGCCTTACTCTGTTCTTATGAACTTAATACTCTAGATGCAGGCAGGAGTCGGTCGATGTGTGGAGTAATAGTAGTAGATGCAGAATCGTTTCGGTCTACTTGACACGGACGTGATGCCTATATTCATGATCATTGCCTTAGATATCGTCATAACTTTGCGCTTTTCTATCAATTGCTCGGCAGTAATTTGTTTACCCACCGTAATAATTTCTATCTTGAGAGAAGCCTCTAGTGAAACCTATGGCCCCCCAGGTCTATTTTCCATCATATAAGTTTCCTAACTACAATTTCTGTTTCCTATTTCTTTTACTTTGCAATCTTTACTTTCCGTTCCATAAACCAAAAATACCAAAAATATTACTTTACCGTTTATCATCTCTATCAGATCTCACGTTGCAAATAACCGTTAAGGGATTGACAACCCCTTTATCGCGTTGGGTGCAAGGTTGGTGTTTGTTTGTGCAGGTATTCGGTGACTTGAGCGTTGTCTCCTACTGGATTGATACCTTGGTTCTCAAAAGCTGAGGGAAATACTTACTCTACTTTGCTGCATCACCCTTTCCTCTTCCAGGGAAAAACCAACGCAAGCTCAAGAAGTAGCAATATTATACTAGCATCGGTTTTCTCAACAGAATTTAACCTTGGCTTTAAATTTCTAAAACGAAAATTGTTAGAACATACATGTCTCAATTGAGACCAAGTGCAAGCCAAGTACGAAATAAGCAAATCTACCCAATTAGATATGAACTTTAGATAATGCAACGGGGAAAGCTTTGGCTGCAATAATAAGTCATTATCAGTCTTTATAAATGGCGCAATGGGTTGACCGATATGTTCTATAACAATTTTATTGCTAACAAGTAAATTACCCTTCTTCATTGGTCTTTCAAAATTACTTATGAGGATTTTTCTAATAGATGCATCAACAATAAAGTTGTGACCAAATCTGAAAATAGGTAAATTACTTGCTAGACATACCTCTTCAAATATGTTGGGAGAGCATGATGGTGGTGTGACTTGAACAATAACTTGCTCCGCCTTTGGATGGATCCCTAACGCCTTTTCATCATCTTTTTCTTAATTCCGTGCATCATTACATTGAACATTTTTGTCAGACAAACTTTGTTCGGCTACTTGTTCTTGTCCTTGAAGTTCATCAATTTCTATGGCACGAAACTCATAGGGCAGGAAGTAGGTTCCATTAACTTCAAAAAAATCAAGCATGGTCGTTTTGCCATGCTTTCCATGCCCTTTCTCAATACTACTTGCCTCTTTGGATTTGATGGATTCAAAATATATACTACTTGATTCGGTTTTTTCAACTGAAGCACTTTCATGTTCCGAATCATCCTTCTTTTCATTGATACTACTAATTGGCAATGCTTCTTTTTTTTGAGCCAATTCTTTTTCTATTTGTTTCTGGCGGCGAGCGGCAAAATTGGCTTTAAGTTTTTCTCAATTTCAGCCCACTCCGGATATGATTGCCCCCCAATGCTTTTAGATTCTTTCGGCAATGACACATTGGTGTTGCCATAACTTTGCAATTGTGTAGGGGGTGTATAATATGATGTAGTACTAGGTGAAGGCATATGCATTGTTGTAAAAACCATATTTTTGCTCACCAATTTTACCAATTGGGAAAGATTCATCTTCTTGCAAAACTCTAGCTTTTATTGCATTATAATCAGGAACTAGCCCCTTATCATGTTCTTCAAGGCAAAGAGCACTAATCTTATTATTTCGGGCTATGTCCCTTTTTAATTTAGTCACTTCCCATTCTATAAGGGATTGCTCCACAATACTTTTATATTCTTTCGGCATTAAGGTGTTGCCGAAATTATGCAATTGCGTAGAGGATGCATTATATGCTACAATATTAGATGATGGCATGTGCACTCCTGCAAATTTTCACTTATTCGGCTATGACCGTGAAGGTGCGGAGCCAAATTATGAGCATCTACAGTTGTATACGGTGCCGAAAAATTACTAACATGAGGTGTAGCATATGACGGTTGAGAGTAACTAGACGAATAGCTAGTAGTAGCGTAGCCAATTCTCCCATTCATCGGCATGGTTGGATTAGTATATTGCAAATTAGTTGCCGATGAATAAAAGGGTGAAACACTTTCTTGCATGGCACTGGAAATTCTAACATGAGGTGTTTCAAATTTATTAACCGAACTCACCATATTGTTCATCGACATAACGATTTGTGGGGTTGCCGATGCATGAGAGTTGGGATACATATGGTGCATGTTACTAGTATCATAAGAAGTTGAACCATGTAAATTACTTTGAATCGGCCCTTGCACGTAGTTAGATGCATGATTGAAAAAACTAGGGCTGGCCGATAGAGTATACTCATTGAACGATCTAGTAACACCATATGAGATATTTGCATCTACAGTAGGGAATTGGGTATTCATATTACCTTTGTAGATTGCAAACCCTAGATGACGATCTCTTCGTAGCAAGAATGGGCTGGAGACCGCTCAAAGCTTGGATCCCCAGCGGAGTCTCCAAAAAGTGTGTTCGCACATGGACATGTCATCGTGTACCCTCGACACCAGGGGTGATGCACCGCAGCTCACGTCGAAGGAGACCCGGCCGGAAGCACGGTACGCAGGCAATCCGACGGGCGCTTTTGAGGACCCGAAACCCCACACGCCTGGGAGGGACCCCGTCAGGGCGCGCGGCGGCTATGGGCTGCCCTAGGTTGACCTGCTCGCCCCTAGGGCCTCAAGGTTCACCGCCCTGCAACAAGAAGAGCGAACGAAGAACGAGGAAGAAGAAGAACAAGGGAGAAGATAAAAGATAAAGATAAAAGGTGGTAGATGATTGTTCGATTGTGTGTTGTTCAATCGGCTGTCACCTTTTGTCAATATAAGAGGCGGATGGACTTCCCGTACAAGAAAAGGACTCCAAATCATGTCCAAATCTTTCCATAATTAACCGAACTCGGATTTAGGTAAGTCTAGGACATCAGTTCGTTTTTTGCCTATTACTCGCGCTACCCATCAGACATCATGTCTGATTGGGCGGGCGACTTTTTGCCTGGTGGCAGGGCTGCACTCAAATGGCTCTAACTTTTACATACGACCTCGGATTGAGACGATTTTTATATCAAAATTGACCGTTTCGATGAGACAAAGACAATTCATGTAGAAATGTTTCTCATTTTAGACCATCCTTGAGGCGTAATTGGCCGAACATTGCTCTGGATACAAAATCTCAGTATTTCGAACACAATTCGGCCTCCGAGATGAGATGGGATGGCGATGGCCCAAACTTCAAAGATGTTCATGTTGAAAATATGGAACTTTTTCATGTAGATCACTTCTCCATTTGAGGCCATCTTAGTTAAGTTCTTGACAGTGCCAAAATCTGGTGTCAACAGGTGGTGGTGGTGGCAGCGGAATTCCGGCAGGGCTTCGCCAAGCGCGTACCGGTGAAACGTGGGAGGAGTTGGGAGAGGTAACAGGCAAGGGTCGAAGGGTGGCTGCCCCCAACGCCTCCCCACCTTTATATAGGAGTGGCGGGGTTAGTGGCTTGCCCTCCAAGGCCCTAGGGTCGTTGGCCAAAGGGGGAGGAACGAAATCCCTCCTTTTCTTCCCCACCGATCGCTATCCCCCTCTTTAAGGATCCTGATCTTATCCCTTAGGGATATGATACTATTCCTTTTAAGGGAGAATCTTGGTGTGCCTAGACCAGGGTTGTGGGGACTTTCCCCACTACCCACGTTCATGTGGGTCCCCAATGCAGGTGGGTCCTACTTCGGAACCTTCTAGAACCTTCCCAGTACAATACCGAAAAAAATCAAACTTTTTCAGGAACCCCGATAACAACTTTCCATATATGAATCTTTACCTCCGGACTATTCCGGAGCTCCTCATGATGTCCTGGATCCCATCCGGGACTCCGAACAACCTTCATACTTTCCACTATTAATATCTCAATACTACCCTAGCGCTACCAAACGTTAAGCGTGCGACCCTACGGCTTCGGGAATATGCAGACATGACCGAGACTCCTCTCCGTTCAATAACCAATAGCGGGACCTCGATGCCCATATTGGTTCCTACATATTCAACAAAGATCTTTATTAGTTAAACCACGATGTCAAGGATTCAGTCAGTCCCGTATGCAATTCCCTTTGTCCGGCGATATGTTACTTGCCCGAGATTCGATCGTCGGTATCTCCATACCTAGTTCAATCTCGTTACCGGCAAGTCTCTTTACCCGTTCCGTAATACAAGATCCCGTGACTAAACTCATTAGTCACATGCTTGCAAGACTCTTGTGATGTTGTATTACCGAGAGGGTCCAGAGATATCTCTCCATCACACGGAGCGACAAATCCCAGTCTCGATCCATGCCAACCCAACAGACACCTTCGGAGATACCTGTAGGGCATGTTTATGATTACCCAGTTACGAAGTGACGTTTGATAGCACACAAGGTATTCCTCCGGTATCCGGGAGTTGCATGATCTCATGGTCGAAGGAACAGAGACTTGACATGAAGAAAATGATAGCAATAAACTTGATATGATCATATGCTAGGCTTATAGTTTGGGTCTTGTCCATCACATCATTCTCCTAATGAGGTGAGCCCGTTATCAAATGACAACTCATGTCTATGTCTAGGAAACCATAGCCATCTTTGATCAACGAGCTAGTCCGGTAGAGGCTCACTAAGGACATGTTGTTTACTATGCATCCACACATGTATTTGAGTTTCCAATCAATACAATTATAGCATGGATAATAAACGATTATCATGAATAAGGAAATATAATAATAACCACTTTATTATTGCCTCTAGGGCATATTTCCAACATGGTTGTCCTAGAATATTATCTTGGGGTGACATGGGCATCCCCAAGCTTAGGCTCTTGCCACTCCTTATTCCTTAGCCCATCGAAACTTCAGCCAAAACTTGAAAACTTGACAACACAAAACTCAACAGAAAACTCGCGAGATCCGTTAGTATAATAAAGCAAATTACCACTTTTATGTACTGTTGTAAACTCATTCTAATTTTATATTTGCATTATATCTACTGTATAACTTCACCATGGTTCATACCGCCCGATACTACCCATAGATTCATCAAAATAAGCGAACAACACAATGAAAACAGAATCTGTCAAAAACAGAACAGTCTGTAGTAATATGGACATTAGACAAACTTCTGTAACTCCAAAAATTCTGAAAAATTAGGGTAATGTAGGAAATTTGTATATCAATCTTTTGTAAAAAAATTAGAAATTTATCACGGTCCAGAAAATTTTAACAATTCTGCTACTGGACGGAAAAGTTTCTGTTTTTCAGCAGAATCAAATCAACTATCACCCAAATCATCCCAAAGGTCTTACTTGGCACAGACACTAATTAAAATACTAAAACACAATCACAAAATAAGTATAATTGCATATTTATTGAAAAACAGAAGAAAAGCAAAAACATAAAATAAAATGGGGTTTTTGATTATTTGCCACTTCTTATTTTGCACTTTGACAATTTGCCACTACTTACATTGTATTTGATCTTTTGACACTCTTTACTTTGCACTTTGATTATTTACCACTTTTCAACACAAAAACAATACATGCAAATGATTGACATAATATGTGCATAAAACAGTGGACAAGTAAACCCTTTGTGCTTGTTTGACTGAAACTTGGATCAGTTGATACCCTTTGTGCTCACGAGGCTATGCCCGGCCGCCGCCGGCCCCTGCTGCTCCCGGCGCCTTCAGCACTGTGGCTCGACGCTGCATCCCCTCGTCAAGCTGGAGCTCCTTTCCAGCACCCAAGCACATGCTCGAGGCCGCCCCGTGCTCCCGGTCGCTGCCGCCATAGCGCAAGATGCCAGGCGCCGAGCATGCTACTGCAAAACAACGGAACTGAGCATGCGTTGTGTCGACGACATAAGCATCATAGGCTATTTAGTATTTACAGGCCACACATTGCTAGGAAGAAGCTTTCAAGAACCAAATTGATCGATTGAAGCAAAAATCAAGAAAACTAATTAGTGCTATTGCGTCTCTACTTCAGCGAAACACGTATTGCTGGGAAGAAGGCGACGAACAAGAGTGCTGGAGGAAGGTTGGTCGTCAGTCGACACAGCAGCCACCGGTCGGGCCGTCTCCCTCATCGCCGGCTTGTACTGCCGCCTCGCGTGGCTGCGCACCCTGGTCGTTAATGCTTGACGCTGCCGGCCGAGGTGCCGCCTATGTTCACCGCGCCGCCATGGTAATACGGTGACTTAGTAGAGTAGCGGAGGAGCTCGGCCGTGGTGCAGATCACGCTGGGGAGCAGGCCGTTGGTCTCCCTGACACACGCGCTGGCAAAGGCCAGTAGGGCGAGGCGGCGCTGGTCATCCGCGGGTGAGTGAGCTGGCCTCCTCCGCTACCCGCGCTGGTCATCGCTCTGCCCCCCGCATCCTCCCATGACTCAGACCGCGCAAGCTCTGCTGGCCGTCCTCGGGAGGTTGGCCGCAAACGAGGGAGAGAACGAGGGATAGGACCGGGAGATGTGGACAAAGATCATCCCGTGCGTGGTCAATCAGGTCCAAAGGGCAGTTTAGGGATTTCCTCATGGGTCCCACATGACAGGGGCAAAAAATCAAAATGCAAAGTAAAGAGTGGCAAATGATCAAATACAATATAAACAGTGGCAAATTGTCAAAGTGCAAAGTAAAAAGTGGCAAATTGTCAAAAACCCCAAATAAAATTGGGTTGCCTACCAACAAACGCTATCGTTTTACGCCCCTAGCTAGGCATATTACATAGATCTAGGTTTTGTCATCTTTGGTATTCAATCCATAAGTGGCCCTCATTATAGATTCATATGGTAACTTAATTTTCTTTCTTGGAAAGTGTTCCATGCCCTTCCTTAATGGAAATCCAAATCTAATGTTTCCTTCTTTCATATCAATCATTGCTCCAATTGTTCTAAGGAAAGGCTACCAAGAATTATGGGGCCTGTAGGATTGCAATCAATATCAAGCATAATGAAATCTACGGGCACATCACTAGTTAAAGTTTTAACCTCGCCAAACCCACTTTCATAATTTTTTTCATTATGATCTTCACCCTCCAAATTATTGGGACGCCTTCTAGATAAAGTTGACTCATCTCCATTCCCTTCTTTATCAAGTTTTATATTATCAAACAAATATTCAATAGGAGTCACACCAACCACTTTAAGATCTTCATCATGATTATCGCAAAAACTAGAAGAACATGCCTTTTCTAGCCATTCTCTCTTAGCTCGCATTCTAGCGGTTCTCTCCCTACTTTTATTAATATCAAGCTTGGGTGGCATAGATCTAATCTTAAGGGAATCAATCTCATGACAAATTCTATCAATGTTTCTAGCCACATCATCAATCTTAAGCAAATTTTCCTCTATCATGGCATTGAAAATCTTTTGAGAGTTAATAAAATCTTGAATATTATTCTCAAGATCAGAGGGTATCTTATTATAATTTCCATAAGAATTGTTGTAAGAATTACCATAATTATTAGAGGAATTACTAGGAAACGGCCTAGGATTAAAATTGCCTCTATAAGCGTTGTTACCAAAATTGTTCCTACCAACAAAATTCACATCCATAGATTCATTATTATTCTCAATCAAAGTAGACAAAGGCATATCATTAGGATTAATAGGAACACTCTTGGTAGCAATCAATTTCATAAGTTCATCCATCTTTCCACTCAAAGTATTAATCTCTTCAATAGCATGCACTTTTTTATTAGTAGAAGATCTTTTGGTATGTCATTGAGAGTAATTTGCCATAATGTTATCTAGGAGTTTAGTAGCTTCTCCTAATGTGATTTCCATAAAAGTACCACCCTTGGAGGAATCTAAAAGATTTCTAGATGCAAAATTCAATCCAGCATAAAAAAATTGTATGATCATCCATAAACTTAAACTATGTGTAGGGCAATTTCTTATCATTAACTTCATCCTCTCCCAAGATTGTGCAACATGTTCATGATCAAGTTGCTTAAAATTCACTATATCGTTCCTAAGAGAGATGATCTTAGCGGGAGGAAAATACTTGGAAATAAAAGCATCCATACACTTATTCCATGAATCAATACTATTTTTAGGCAAGGATGAAAACCAAGTTTTAGCACGATCTCATAGTGAGAACGGAAATAATTTCAATTTGACAATATCATTATCCACATTTTTTTCTTTTGCATATCACACAATTCAACAAAAGTATTAAGATGGGAAGCAACATCTTCATTAGGACTACCAGAAAATTGTTCTTTCATAACAAGATTCAACAAAGCGGCATTAATTTCATAAGATTCCGCACTAGTGGCGGGAGCAATCAGAGTACTAATAAAATCATTATTATTAGTGTTGGAAAAATCACACAACTTAGTATTTTCTTGAGACATCATGACAAAGCAAGCAATCTAGCACACAAGCAAACGAAAAGGCAAACGGAAAGAAGGCAAACAAAAGGCAAATATTTTTGTATTTTAATGAAAACGTTTTAGAAGTGGGGGAGATGAAAACGAGAGGCAAATGGCAAATGAAGTAAATGCAAGAGATAAGAGTTTATGATGGGTACTTGGTAGGCTTGATGTAGATCCTCCCCGGCAACGGCGCCAGAAATTCTTCCTGCTACTTCTTGAGCTTGTGTTAGTTTTTCCCTTGAAGAGGTAAGGGTGATGCGGCAAATTAGAGATAAGTATTTCCCTCAGTTGAGAACCAAGGTAGCAATCCAGTAGGAGGAACACACAAGTCTCCAATAATTGCACCTACACAAACAAACAAATACTTGCACCCAACGCGATAAAGGGGCTGTCAATCCCTTCACGGTTACTTGCAAGGATGAGATCTGATAGTGATAGATATAAGAGATAAGTAAAAGTGCAAAATAAAATAAAAGTAAATAAATTGCAGCAAGGTATTTTTGGATTTTGGATTTTGTAGATCTGAAAATAATATGATAAGAGATAGACCCGAGGGCCATAGTTTTTACTAGAGGCTTCTCTTTTGAAAGAAAGCATACGGTGGGTAAACAAATTACTATTGAGCAATTGATAGAAAAGCGCATATTTATGATGATATCCAAGGCAATGATCATGTATATAGGCATCATGTCCGAGACAAGTAGACCGACTCCTGCCTGCATCTACTACTATTACTCCACACATCGACTGCTATCCAGCATGCATCTAGTGTATTAAGTTAACAAGAACGGAGCAACGCCTTAAGCAAGATGACATGATGTAGAGGGATATATCCAATCAATATGAATAAACCACATATTTTTATCCTTAATGGCAACAATACAAATACATGTCATGTCCCTTTCTGTCACTAGGATTGAGCACCGCAAGATTGAACCCATTACAAAGCACCTCTCCCATTGCAAGAAAAATCAATCTAGTTGGTTAAACTAAATCAATAGATTGGAGAGAAATACAAAGCTATATAAATCATGCATAAAAGAGTTCAGAGAAGACTCAAATAATATTCTTACATAATCTGATCATAAACCCACAATTCATCGGATCTCAACAAACACACCGCAAAAGAAGATTACATCGATAGATCTCCAAGAACATCGAGGAGAACATTGTATTGAAGATCAAAGAGAGAGAAGAAGCCATCTAGCTACTAGCTATGGACCCGTAGGTCTGTGGTAAACTACTCACACATCATTGGAAGGGCAGCAAGTTTGATGTAGAAGCCCTCCGTGATCGAATCCCCCTCCGGCGGAGTACCAAAAAAGGCCCCAAGATGGGATCTCACGAGGACAGAAGCTTGCGGCGGCAGAAAAGTATTTTTGGTGTGCCCTCTGGTCTATGGGGAATATTTGGGTATTTATAGAAGAAAAATTAGGGTTGGAAGTGCCACGGGGGGCCCACAAGCTTGGTGGCGCCCCCCTCAGGGCGCGCCCTCCGAGTTTGTGGCCATCCCGTGGCTCTCCTAGCCTCCTCCGGAAGCTTCCAGGGTGTCTTGTGATCCAAGAAAAATGATCAAAAAGTTTCATTCCATTTGGACTCCGTTTGGTATTCATTTTCTGAAAAGACAAAAACAAGAAAAAAACAGCAACTGGCACTAGGTTAATAGGTTAGTCCCAAAAAATGATATAAAATAGCATAATAATGCATATAAAACATCCAAGGTTGATATATAATAGCATGGAACAATATAAAATTATAGATACGTTGGAGACGTATCACGCACGGTACTGGAACAGCAGAAGTACCGCGTAGAAGCAGTAGAAAAAATGCCAGTGATATAGAGATGTGAAACCTCTATGAATGAAGAATTGGCAAAAAACTCCAACATTGAAAACATCATAGAAGATGCATATATGAACTCCATTTTCAATGAACTCGAGCTTGTCATGAAGATGACCATAAGCTCTAAAACTCACAAAGAGAAACACAAAACAAGAACCAATCATGATGATTCAAGGATGCAATGGTTTGAGCTCTCTACAAATGATACGATCAAGCTACTAACTTGAGAACCCCCTTGATATTACGATGATCGAAGCTATAACCCGGTCTCCCAACTACTACCATGAGACCGGTAAAATAGAAAACCTATCAAGGGCAAACCTTTTCCTTGCACATAGTCCACTTGAGCTAGATGATGACGATCTTGACTTCCTTAAGTTGGACCACCTTTCTTGATTGCGTTGGCTTGATGAAGACTAGTAGATTGCTCCCCCAGACTCCACTATGGGTGAGCCACTCTTCGGCACATCTTCACAAGCCCATTGCCACCACAATGTACGGCAAGCTTCAAGCACTTGAACTTGCACACCACAATCTTGATGACGATCACCACTATATGTCATCCTCCATGGGTTGTATGAGATCTTCCTCTTGATGCAAGCGCATGGAAACATACCTAACCCCACATAGAATGTGGCGCCCCCATCTCGATCATGCCCTAATCATACACGCAAACATGCATGATCAAGCACAGGGACTCACGGGAAGATATCACAACACAACTCTAACACAAATAAATGGAGATCCATGAATATTACAAACCAGGGATCATGAGGACCCGAATACATAAGTCAGTCATACAAATAATATCTGGGTACAGACATAGTTAGACAAGGTTTGCCTTAAGAAGGCTAGCACAAACAATGACTCTAGATCGAAAAGCGAAGGCCTCCTGCCTGGGGCCTCCGATCCTACTCCTGGTCGGCTGGCTCGATCCAGTAGTACGTGCCGTCTGGACCCTCCTGGTAGTAAGCTCCTGCGGGGACATCTGGCTCCTGAGCTCCATCGTCTGAGGTAACATAAAAAGGGGTATGGGGTAAAAGAGAAAGCAAAGCAACCGTGAGTACTCATCCGAAGTACTCAGCAAGCAAGGATCTACACTACATATGCAACATTATCAAAGAGAGGCTGTATATGTGGACTGGGCTGCAGAAATGCTAGAATAGAGAGAAGGCCTAGTCCTATCGAAGACTAGCATCTTCACGAAGCCACCATCTTGCAGCAATTAGAAGAGTATAGAAAAGCATTTTATTAAGCAAGCATGTTAAGGCAGAGCCTAGAGATCCTTTCTCGACTCCCTGCGAGAAAGCGATCCCAGAGCTTCAATTAATTAAACAAGTATCCAGTTCAAGTAATAGATCGGGATACCAAACTAAGCTTCCCTTACCATAGGACCGGCTATCGATAGATGTTTTCTTCCCTGCAGGGGTGCACTACTGTAACCCAACACGCTCGATCACCTCTGGCCAGACACACTTGCTGGGTAATGCCCGGCCTCGGGAGATCAACACGAAGCAGCGCCCTACCTAGGCTCAGCAGAGAGGTCAGCACGCCGGACTAACCTATGCACCCAGAGGTCTTGGGCCATCGCCCTGGGCACCCTGCGCGTTGCGTGGCTGGCCGAGGTGCAGGCGCGACACTGAACTCGTCCGTGAAGTATCCAGCCCATTCCCGGTGATCAGCCCGCACGGTGAACCGTGACGTCTGAAGAGCTTTCGGGAGAAACGTACAACGTAGAGGGCCCCATAAACCATTATCCCGTGTGGTGCTAGTGCGTATAGGGCACGTCGACCCACTCAGATCAAATACCCAAATCCAATAGGCTCATTTAATAACACGCGAAGACAATCAGAGTTTCTAAAGCTCCACCACAATATCACACTCGGGCGCCCTTCCGGGCAAGCCCGACAACATAGATCTCCCTGCAGGTACCCCTCAGGGTTGACCCACCTCTGACAAAGGTCAAAGTAACCGTGTGGTCATAACATCAAGGGGGAAACCTGAGGAATCACCCTCGAAGGATTCCACCAGATGAAATCATCAAGGTGAATGTAGGAGGCATCACCCTCAAGGTTCACACTTGAGGGGTTGCACAATAGAGTCGTATCGGGAATGGTTACGGAGGAATCACCCTCGATGACCACGACCGAACAGCTACACTGCAGCGTTATCATCAGGAGTGCATTGCGAGGTATCACCCTCGGCACTCGATAGTAACTTTGCAGAGTCGTACAAAAAAGGGGGTGAAGTGAGGTGTCAGTCTCTGGTCTTCGATCACGTTGACCGAGTAGTCGATGATAAAGCAGAGGCAACAAGGACAAAGTGGGGGTCACTGACGGATCACTAACCAACCTATACTAAGGAGTTGAAATAGGCAGGTAAGGTAGCAATAAGCAGGTTACAAGAGCAGGCTATGCATCAGAATAGGAACAAGCATTTACAGTAGCAAAATCTAATGCAAGCATGAGAGAATAGAAAGGGCGATATCGGAATGCTCAAGGGAGGGGGGGGCTTGCCTGGAAGCTCTGCTGAGAGGGGCTGGTCGTCAGAAGGCTGCTTGTCCGGAGCGTAGTTGTACTCTGCTGCGTCGGCGTCGGTCTCGGTGTCTATCGAGAGAGAAGGAGGGGGAGAGAAACAATAAATTCACGGCAAAAATGCAAACAATACGTATGACATGCCTAAATGATATGCAGAGGTGTTCTACGGCCTAACTAAATGATTTAGTTAATTTAGGAATTTATTTGGATTTATTTTATTAAAGTTGAGCACTATTCATTTATCGAAATCAGTCTAAAAGTTCCATGTTTAGGTAGCTAGGGTCATCTGACAGATGAACGGACCACATATTCGGATTCGTCTCGTCGTTCTGAGCAACTTTCATGTACAAAGTCTTTTCATCCGAGTTATAGATCATTTTATATTAATTTTTAAAGTTTTAAATGATTTTCTAATTTCTGTATTTAATTTAATTCAAAATTAAATTAATATTTAAATGATATGGGTACACAGGAAGTGTACCCAGCCATATGCAACCGAGGCTGACAGGGGGGGCCCAGTTGACTGGGTCAACTGCCCTGTCAGTAGAGGCTGACTGGTGGGCCAGGGCTGAGTCAGCAGCCCAGTCAGCAATCAACAGTTTGACTGTTGACTGGTCAAACCTGACCAGCGGGCCCCACTGGTCAGTGAGAGAGTTTAATAACAGGTTATTATTATTTTTAATTTAAACTAATTAGCTAGTGGGCCCAGTCTGTCAGTGACTAGTTAATTTGGAGAATTAACTAAACTAAACCTAATTAGTTACAGGGGCCCACGTGTCAGGGGGGTTTAAGGGTCTAATGACCCGGGGCCCATAGGTCAGTGGCACGGGGGTGGTTTTAAAGCACGCTGGCGCCGGCAGCGTTTACAGAGGCAGCGGAGGTGCGGCGGTCAGCCAATTCCGTCGGCGGCCGGGGGCGCGGGCAGGCGCGTTGGAGAGCCCACGACGTGGCGCTCTGAATGGGGTCGGTGGTAGGTGCGGAGGCGGCCCGCAGGGGCGCTGGCGGCGAGCGGAGCAACACCGGGGCTCGGCCTCGTGGCGGGCGCCTGGGTCGCGGGGTCGGCGCGCGCGGGGAGGGCACATGAGCAGGCGCGCGTGTGTGGCCGTGGGTGCAAGGTGCGGGCGGCGGTGGCGCGATGCGCGGGCAGTGGGGGATGGCTGCGGGGGCGAGGTGAGAGCGCGGTGGGGGTGGCCAGCAGCATCAGGTTGAGCGCGCTGGGGAGGCGCGGGAGCGCACGTCGCCGCGGCCAGGGAGTGGCCCGGGGGAGGGCCGAGCGTGGTCTGGTGTGTTCAGGGCGCGGTGAACGCGAGGGGAGCGTCGAGGCGACGTTTGGGACAGGGGAGAGGGTAGGCAGAGGGGAGCGCTCACGTTCATCGTGAGGAGGGGGTTCGGCGAGGCGCGAGGAAGCCGTTCGGGGAGGAGGGTCGAGGAGGCGGCGCTCGACGGCGGGGCGACGGTGTAGGGCGGCGACGGTGGTGCGGTGCCAGGGTGATGGGGTCAGGGATCGGCTCGGGTGCCGATCCTGATCCAGCGGGGGGAGGGGGGAGAAGTGGATCGGGAAATTGGGGGTGAGGCTAGGGTTTCGGTCAGCTGGGGCCATATAGGCCAAATAGGTGGGCCGGCCTGGCTGGCCTGGTGGCCAGCTGGGCCGAGGGAATCCTTTTGTCTTTGTTCTTCTCCTTTTTCTTTTTTGTAATGTTTTGCTTTTCTTTTATTTATTTCTTTTCTGTTTTCACTTATCTCTAAGTTTATTTTGTTTTATTAATTATAGCAATAGATCCTAAATTGGTAGTTCTAATTATACCACAACCACATTAAATTGGAAACTTTAAATAAAATAGTTTTCATTTGTTTTAATATTTTCAAAGCGTTTAAATAATTGTTTTTGCTACTGTTTAAATCATTTTAGAGTATTTAAACATTTTATAAAAGTGTGGTTTCAGTATGACAAATATCCAGAGAATATTTGCAACACTTAACATTTTTGTTTTCATGTTTGACAAACTTGGATCTTGACTTTAATTTGAATTTGAATTTGAATAGGATTTGGATTAACGTGGGGTTATCAACAGTAACGGTGGTGACATGGCACCATTAACGTGTGGTTACTGTAGCTTAACTACCGGGGTGTTACAAATCTCCTCCACTACAAGAAACCTCGTCCCGAGATTTAAGCGGGGGAGTAAGGGGGAAAGTTCTGGCTACGAAATTCTAACGGATCCTTTTCAGTCTTGGTTGCTCTTCTCGAAGAGGTCGATCCATTACATTGATGTCTTCATCTCTCTGCTTCAGGTCCCCATGATGAAGTCGGCATCCTTTCTTCGGGAATTCCATCGTACTTACGAATAGGAAAGGGGCAACTCGGCAACGATAGAAGGCTATAAGGGGTAATCATCGGGGGTTATCCCATGAATGAACACATGGGTATCTCTCGAGTTGGTCAAATGAAACACATCAAGAGCCAAACAAGAAGGTACAGTAAGAAGTTTCAAGTAAATAGACAATCGTTCGATGTCTGAAACAAAGTGTGAAGGTGGTCTCGAGCAACGAGAATAAGTACTACGTCTGATACCAGAATTGATGATCCCTCGGAAGGTGGCTCGTGAATTACGTATGAGGCCACGCGCGAGGAATAACTTTGGAAACCGGGGGTGTATAGGAGAGTCAGGTTTCAATCCTGTGGAACTGTGGGTTATGGGCCCACCATGTGGGTTACAAAGTAGGGAGGGCGCTTTCATCATGCACGGTCATGATACCAAGGCATGTCAGAGAATAGACTGTCAGTTATGTCGGCAACAACATCGGTACCAAGGGCGAGGGGCGAAGAGAACCATTTTCCTGCTCGTTGAACGAGGCGGACCAATAGGCAAAGTTCTCATCCATCGGTGGTTACCGAAATGTTATCAGCAATAGTAACAGGGTCTTACTGACAGAGTGGTACAACGAGGTGCTTACCTAAGCAGGAGAATATTACTGCTTAGTTCATATAGACCACAAGAAAGGTTAAACAAAACAATGGAAAGGAAAATGTGTTTAAACACATATTTCAAGGGTATATCCTTCCCAAGGACAAGCAGAGCATGATAACCATGACAGGATATAAAGTAGAAAACCCTTTAGGTGAGGGGGAGAAATTTCATGACATTACCCATACAATGGTGTTAGGATAATTGATAAAGAAAATTTAACATTGTGCTTCAATTGCTCTTATTGAAGATCGGAGTACCAATGACATGCTTCGAGATAGCATTGACATGGTCATCAAGTAAAGGTCATACTTTGGATACACAAAGGATCCATCAGGAACAACTCATAGAATAAGTCTTATAATTTCCTCATGGAAGAATGGATAATATTGCTAATAAGGAAACTATAACAATAGGTCCTCCGGCCAGGTGTGCTAGGCATGACATCACCTTACCGAGTCATATAAAGACCAATGTTATAACTCTTGGAAATATGTTCCAACCATCATATCTGACCGAGATTTAGATCTGATTGGTGTCAGGATACCTCAGACTCAGGATGCCTGAGAAGAAAAGGTGCAACACAAATTGACGAGATGACATGGTAAGATTCTCGGGAATTGAACTATGGAAGCGAGTTCCGAAACAAGAGTTCATCATTAAACCAAGGAGAGGACGAGGAGGTGGCTGATGGACTCAGCGATAATTCATCAAGATTTCCAAAGGATGGATTTCCACAATTATGTGAACAAGGTAACATATTGGACATGTCAAAGTATATAACGAAGTACGTTCGAGGAGAACATACTCGAGTGAACATTGATCGAAACATGCACCTAGAAGATGGACTAAGTAGCATGATCGATGTTAGAATGGTGAGTCAATAATCAACACAGGAAGAAAGAAACTATCATTCGTAACTTACAAGCAATAGGGTTGCTTGAGGTTTTGAATTCACACATCATAGTTCATTTGTCGCCATTCCGATTATAAAAAAACACGGGGACCAAGAAGGAATGGTGATGGTGAGAAGTATCACTTGTATCAAGAATTCTCAAGAGGTGGTGAAATTTCCCACGACATTCTTGACATAAAAGGTGGTAATATTCCAAGGTAAAGAAGAACAAATGCTGGATAGCAGGGAACTCAAGATATAACACAAAACACGATCATGTTTCTGTTGGAGGGAAGGCAATAAAGTGGCCGATGATAACACAAATCATCGAGGGGCAAGGATGATATTTCTCATCATGAATTCAATAGTTATCTTGGAAGGGCTGAGAATGTTGATGGTGAGCACGACACATTTGTCGAGAGATTTCATGAAGATGCAATCGATCGGCGATGACATCAAGCCAAAGGTATGATGAAGCGAAAGGTTATTGAAAACACGGGTACGACACAAACTCGGAATCAAGCTTGCTGTTCAATGCAAAAAGATATGACGATGAAGATCGATGTAAGATTAACTCATCGTCGAAATTGTGCTCCGAGAAGCAGTACTAGGTAGCATAGTTAAGATAACGATGTAGCCGATTAGGCTAAGAATGACATGAGTTGAAAGTTAAATTTCCCAGCAGTACATTACTAGGAGTATTGGATCACAGGGTGGATTCGACTCACTTATCAATGTTCTTAGTTGACAAAAAATCCAAAACCCGCGGAATACTGAATCAGTGAGAAGGAATACTTGACGAAGTCTCATAAGAAGTATTGCAGTCCCGTGATATTATCGGGATACCAGGGGGTAATACTCGAAGGTAGATCAAAATAGAGATTGGGCAGACTTATAGATCTGCAGAAGACAAGTGCTTTAACTTGTCCGAGGAATGGAATCCAAAGGGAACAATATGGTCGAAACCACAGTTGTAAATGATCAAACCACAGATACAAGATGAACTTATAACAAAGAGGGGTAATTATCTTTACGAGAAGCTTCCATGATAAGATCTACATCGTTTCCATGGGCATGAACACAAAGTTCAAGGATGACTCCCACTTCTTCAATACATAACCTTTCATTCACTTCTCGCTTTCGATGAAGTTGTAGTGTTTGAAATTTTACCTGGCAAGACACCAGAAGAGTATGACTTGTGAAAATTCTCAGTTTCACACAGATTAGTGAAGGTATAGGTTCAACCCATCAGGGCATCTTAGGAATATATAACGCTTCAGGAGTAAATATACAAGCTCGAAGGCAGAGTATGGTTGAGAACGCAGAGGATACAATTTACCAAAGGCATTATGTATCATGGAAGAACTCACAAGGTGATTGAATATGAAGGACGCTATCGGATAAAATCCAAACAAGGATCCGGTGGTCCACAAGGGATCTGATGTGAGCATCGGTACTCAACCGGAAGAAGAAAGAATGCAAAGGCATCGGATTATAGAACACCTGAATAATTTGATGCTTAGATAACAAAGGAATTATGAATTCCAATATGAAGGATCAGAAGTGGACGCTCTGATCAAGGATGGGTAACTTGAATAGACCTAAGGGTACGATCGACGACAAATAGATTTGTCGAGAACCAGGTCCTATTTAAAATGATGTCTGAGCCGGAAAGATAATTTAAAAGGATCAATTGATGATTGCGTGCATTCGCACTCATGTTGAATCAATAAGATCAAAAATGACGGTGTCAAAGGATACTAATGAATATTTCCAGACATATGGGAAGCATCCATAATGCAAGCAGACAAGTATTTACAGAGCAATAAGCTGCTAAAGAATTTCGGAAGATCGAATAGTATTCCAATGTATCTTGTGAATCATATGAACAAGGGGGAAGAACGGATACTCGATAACTGCGAGGAATTATCTGTAGGGGGTATTCATGAGGCCAGGACTGCAAGGCAGTAAGCTCAAAGGATAGTCGGAACAACGAAGAGCAGTTCGGGGCATCTTGTAATAACAAGACCAAAGGGGATTGAATGTAAGAGTGGCAAGTGTATGTAGTTATCCATAAGGATATATCAGTGGTAGGGAATTTGCAAAGGCGGTGGACACAAGTGTCTCGGGAAAACATCGAATAGCATCTTCGGAACCTTCTGGTGAAGCAGTCAATCATCTGGAATGAAGGGGCTCTCCGGTAGGAAGCGGTATCGAGAACCTAGAGTTATAATTAGTAAAATCATTTAACCCGAATAGAGGAGAGATCTGAATCCCAGAGTATAGGTCGAGGAGTAAAAGATCCTAATACCACCCAGTTGGCGATGTGGGCCTGTAAGCCACACAGACAAGTTAGTAAATTAGTTTTTCGATGTCTAGACTCAATTTCGACCAAGGAATTGGAAGGGGGCTTCCTACAGGCAGTCGGCTCTGATACCAACTTGTGATGCCCCTGTCTCGATCGTGCCCTAATCATACACGCAAACATGCATTATCAAGCACAGGGACTCACGGGAAGATATCACAACACAACTCTAACACAAATAAACAGAGATCCACGAATATTACAGACCAGGGATCACGAGGACCCGAATACATAAGTCAGTCATACAAATAATATCTGGGTACAGACATAGTTAGACAAGGTTTGCCTGAAGAAGGCTAGCACAAACAACGACTCTAGATCGAAAAGCGAAGGCCTCCTGCCTGGGGCCTCCGATCCTACTCCTGGTCGGCTGGCTCGATCCAGTAGTACGTGCCGTCTGGACCCTCCTGGTAGTAAGCTCCTGCGGGGACATCTGGCTCCTGAGCTCCATCGTCTGAGGTAACATCAAAAGGGGTATGGGGGAAAAGAGAAAGCAAAGTAACCATGAGTACTCATCCGAAGTACTCAGCAAGCAAGGATCTACACTACATATGCAACACTATCAAAGAGAGGCTGTATATGTGGACTGGGCTGCAGAAATGCCAGAATAGAGAGAAGGCCTAGTCCTATCGAAGACTAGCATCTTCACGAAGCCACCATCTTGCAGCAATTAGAAGAGTATAGAAAAGCATTTTATTAAGCAAGCATGTTAAGGCAGAGCCTAGAGATCCTTTCTCGACTCCCTGTGAGAAAGCGATCCCATAGCTTCAATTAATTAAACAAGTATCCAGTTCAAGTAATAGATCGGGATACCAAACTGAGCGTCCCTTACCATAGGACCGGCTATCGATAGATGTTTTCTTCCCTGCAGGGGTGCACTATTGTTACCCAACACGTCGATCACCTCTGGCCGGACACACTTGCTGGGTAATGCCCGGCCTCGGGAGATCAACACGAAGCAGCGCCCTACCTAGGCTCAGCAGAGAGGTCAGCACGCCGGACTAACCTATGCACCCAGAGGTCTTGGGCCATCGCCCTGGGCACCCTGCGTGTTGCGTGGCTGGCCGGGGTGCAGGCGCGACACTGAACTCGTCAGTGAAGTATCCAGCCCATTCCCAGTGATCAGCCCGCATGGTGAACCGTGACGTCTGAAGAGCTTTCGGGAGAAACGTACGACGTAGAGGGCCCCATAAACCATTATCCCGCGTGGTGGTAGTGCGTATAGGGCACGTCGACCCACTCAGATCAAATACCCAAATCCAATAGGCTCATTTAATAACACGCGGAGACAATCAGAGTTTCTGAAGCTCCACCACAATATCACACTCGGGCGCCCTTCCGGGCAAGCCCGACATCATAGATCTCCCTGCGGGTACCCCTCAGGGTCGACCCACCTCTGACAAAGGTCAAAGTAACCGTGTGGTCATAACATCAAGGGGGAAACCCGAGGAATCACCCTCGGAGGGTTCCACCTGATGAAATCATCAAGGTGAACATAGGAGGCATCACCCTCGAGGTTCACACTTGAGGGGTTGCACGACAAAGTCGTATCAGGAATGGTTAAGGAGGAATCACCCTCGATGACCATGACCGAACAGCTACACTGCAGCGTTATCATTAGAAGTGCGTTACGAGGTATCACCCTCGGCACTCGATAGTAACTATGCAGAGTCGTACAAAAAAGGGGGTGAAGTGAGGTGTCGGTCTCTGGTCTTCGATCACGTTGATCGAGTAGTCGATGATGAAGCAGAGGCAACAAGGACAAAGTGGGGGTCACTGACGGATCACTAACCAACCTATACTAAGCAGTTGAAATAGGTAGGTAAGGTAGCAATAAGCAGGTTACAAGAGCAGGCTATGCATCAGAATAGGAACAAGCATTTACAGTAGCAAAATCTAATGCAAGCATGAGAGAATAGAATGGGCGATATCGGAATGCTCAAGGGGGGGGGGGGCTTGCCTGGAAGCTCTACTGAGAGGGGCTAGTCGTCAGAAGGCTGCTCGTCCAGAGCGTAGTTGTACTCTGCTGCGTCGGCGTCGGCCTCGGCGTCTATTGAGAGAGAAGGAGGGGGAGAGAAACAATAAATTCACGGCAAAAATGCAAACAATATGTATGACATGCTTAAATGATATGCATAGGTGTTCTACTGCCTAACTAAATGATTTAGTTAATTTAGGATTTTATTTGGATTTATTTTATTAAAGTTGAGCAATATTCATTTATCGAAATCAGTCTAAAAGTTTCATGTTCAGGTAGCTAGGGGCATCTGACAGATGAACGGACCACGTATTCGGATTCGTCTCGTCGTTCTGAGCAACTTTCATGTACAAAGTATTTTTATCCGAGTTATAGATCATTTTATATTAATTTTTAAAGTTTTAAATGATATTCTAATTTTTTTATTTAATTTAATTCGAAATTAAATTAATATTTAAAAGCTATGTGTACACAGGAAGTGTACCCAGCCATATGCAACCGAGGCTGACAGGGGGGGCCCAGTTGACTGGGTCAACTGCCCAGTCAGCAGAGGCTGACTGGTGGGCCAGGGCTGGGTGAGCAGCCCAGTCAGCAGTCAACAGTTTGACTGTTGACTGGTCAAACCTGACCAGCGGGCCCCACTAGTCAGTGAGAGAGTTTAATAATAGGTTATTATTATTTTTAATTTAAACTAATTAGCTAGTGGGCCCAGTCTGTCAGTGACTAGTTAATTTGGAGAATTAACTAAACAAAACCTAATTAGTTATAGGGGCCCACGTGTCAGGGGGGATTAAGGGTCTAATGACCCGGGGCCCATAGGTCAGTGGCACGGGGGTGGTTTTAAACCACGCTGGCGCCGGCAGCGTTTACAGAGGCGGCGGAGGTGCGGCGGTCAGCTGATTCCGGTGGCCGCCGGGGGCGCGGGCAGGCGCGTTGGAGAGCCCACGACGTGGCGCTCCGAATGGGGTCGGTGGTAGGTGCGGAGGCGGCCCGCAGGGGGACCGGCGGCGAGCGGAGCAGCACCGAGGCTCGGCCTCGCGGCGGGCGCCGGGGTCGGCGTGCGCGGGGAGGGCACATGAGCAGGCGCGCGCATGTGGTCGTGGGCGCAAGGTGCGGGCGGCGGTGGCGTGGTGCGCGGGTAATGGGGGACGGCTGCGGGGGCGAGGCGAGAGCGCGGCGGGGGTGGCCAGCAGCATCAGGTTGAGCGCGCTGGGGGCGCGGGAGCGCGCGTCGCCGCGGCCAAGGAGTGGCCCGGGGCGGGGCCGAGCGCGGTCTGGCGCGTTCAGGGCGCGGCGAACGTGAGGGGAGCGCCGGGGCGACGTTTGGGATGGGGGAGAGGGTAGGCAGAGGGGAGCGCTCATGTTCGTCGTGAGGAGGGGGTTCGGCGAGGCGCGAGGAAGCCGTTCAGGGAGGAGGGTCGAGGAGTCGGTGTTCGATGGCGGGGCGATGGCGTAGGGCGGTGACGGTGGTGCGGCGGGGTCGGGGATAGGCTCGGGTGCCAATCCTGATCCAGCGAGGGGGCGGGGAGGGGGAAGAAGTGGATCGAGAAATGCGGGGTGAGGCTTGGGTTTCGGTCGGCTGGGTCCATATAGGCCAAATAGGTGGGCCGGCGTGGCTGGCCTAGTGGCCAGCTGGGCCGAGGGAATCCTTTTGTCTTTGTTCTTCTCCTTTTTCTTTTTTGTAATGTTTTCCTTTTCTTTTATTTATTTCTTTTCTGTTTTCACTTACCTCTAAGTTTATTTAGTTTTATTAATTATAGCAATAGATCCTAAATTGGTAGTTCTAATTATACCACAACCACATTAAATTGGAAACTTTAAATAAAATAGTTTTCATTTGTTTTAATAATTTCAAAGCATTTAAATAATTGTTTTTGCTACTGTTTAAATCATTTTAGAGTATTTAAACATTTTATAAAAGTGTGGTTTCAGTATGGCAAATATCCATAGAATATTTGCAATACTTTGAACATTTTTGTTTTCATGTTTGACAAACTTGGATCTTGACTTTAATTTGAATTTGAATTTGAATAGGATTTGGGTTAACGTGGGGTTATCAACAGTAACAGTGGTGACATGGCACCATTAGCGTGTGGTTACTGTAGCTTAACTACCGGGGTGTTACATAGAACTCTCACGTAGACCATGGGTTACTACACCAAGCGTAATGGACAATGATTACCATAACATGGGATCACTTGATCCCTCTCGACACATCTTGTACGCTTTGTGTGTTGATCAACTTGATTCATTCTTTGACTTAGTCGTGATCAACCTTGTATCATGTCTTCTCTATGACCAATCCTTGGATAATTCCTTGAATAGCACCTTGGTCACCACATAAATCCTTGAAACCAACACATGGACTTCAAGAAGTGCCTATGGACAAATCCTACAAATATAACTCAAGGAAACCGTTAGTCCATAGAGAATGTCATCAATTACCAAAACCACACATGGGGGCACCATGCTCTTTCACTAGGGTATGCATATAATTTGATGTGGTATAGCCTTCGTCATGACAATCAGTTTATGTATGAGATGGTTATATGTTGTAATGTTAAGTGGCCTACGCACCACGACATGATGGCTGGAGCCATGAGATTGCCACGTTAATGTAAATTTCATAGAGATAGCCTACATGTTACAAGTAACGATGGCAAACATACACGGAGGGCCCCGATAAGGCGAAGGTGTACTAGGCGCAGGATGAGGAGCTGTAATTTCATGCCACGGCAAAATTTCTGAATTTGGTGCCACAACAACATTTTCTGAAACGATCGCCACGACAACGTTTTCTGAAATTGCCGCCACGACACCGTTTTTGAAATGGTTGCCACGGCAACGAAATATTGGCTGTCACAACGCTTCAACAGAAGATTGAAGATGATCATGGAGGATTCCCGGCGCCTAGGGCTATACCATATCATGCTTTTATGAATTCCTGGTGCACTAGTCAATTATTAGGGTGATCTCTCACAGTAAATATCAAGTTAAAGGTGCTCTTCCCAGTGTTGCAACCGTCTACGACATGCTAGCATCTCGGAGTGTGTCATGTCCACATGAGTACAAACGAGATGAGAGGTGTAAGACGGAGATGGTCAGACCATGTATGCAGATAACACTCAGTTATCTTGAAGTTCTAGCAGAATTGTTCTGAGGTCGGAGCATGAAGCATCGAAAGATGAACAAGAGTCATATGGAGATATGAACGGCAAAAGTTTTCGCACCGATCAAAATCTGTGTCACCAGTGATGTCCACATCAATGGCTGGGAACTAGATTTGGATCTTGAATCACTCGATATTAATTATGAGAGATATTAATTTGAGTGGGAGTAAATTTTATTTTGTTAGTTTAAACAACTAAGTACAATAATTAATTATGAATAATGTCTAAATTGAATCTTGTGTTTGTTGTACATCAATGGCTTGCAATAGTTTAAATTTAGCACCTCTGTTTGAGAAAGAAAAGTTGACTGCAAATGGTGGAAACTATGGGGATTGGATCCACACTCCGAGATATGTTCTCAAGAGTGCTAAGAAAGAATATGTGCTGGATCAACCACTTGGTGACTACCTGGCACCTGGAGCGTCTCAAGATGTCATCAATGTGTTTTATCTCGCAAGAATGGTTTCAGTGTTATCAAAAGTATTATGCTATCATGCATGGATCAAGTGTTACAGAAACGTTATCAAAAACTCAGTCTCATCGAGATTGTCAAGGCACTAAAATTTCTATTTCACAAAGACCCAGCTGAAGTTCATGAGATGACCAAAGCAATGAATGAATGCAAGATAGTTGAGCAAGGTGACAGATTTGCATATTGTTTTGATAGTGTAACTGCAATGGTAGTAGATATTCCCAAAACACCAGAGAATGATTTGATGTTCTCTTTGCTATATGAAGCAATGCTCAAGAATCATGAAGTTGGATTGCAAAATCAACAAAAGTTGTTGATTAACAAGACAGAAAGTTTCAAAAGAAAATGCAATACCAAACGAAACAAGGGTGGAGCTTCTCATGAGACTAAATGCTTTTACTACAAAGAAGGACACTGGAAAAGAAATTGCTTGAAGTATCTAGCGGATAAGAAGAACAAGTCTTCCGGTAAAGGTATAAAAGTTATACAAGTTAATGTTATTGACATTCTACTTACCGAAAATTCCAAGTCATGGGTATTTGATACTAGATCAGTTGCTAATATTTGCAACAGGATGCAGGGACTGCGGAATGTTCGGAAGCTAAGTAGAAATGAAGTTGTGATGCGAGTCGGGAATGGTGATGGGATCGCTACTCAATCCATCGGTGTCAGGTCTTTGAAATTACCTTCAAGATTAATTTTAAAACTAAGTAATTGTTATTTTGTTCCAAAGTTATGTAAGAACATTATCTCTGGATCATGTTTGATAAATGATGGTTATTCTTATAAGTCAGAGAACAATTGTTGTTCAATATATTATAAGGATATGTTTTATGGATTTGCACCCATGATTGGTGGTTTATTCACTTGAACGTGAAAAGGTTGTCTATAACATTAATGTTATACGTCATAAGAAGACCGATAATACCACATACATGTGGCACTATCTTCTTAGTCATATCGGAAAGAAACATATGCAAGAGCTTCATAAAGATGGAGTATTAACATCATTTGATTTTGAATCATTCGAAACATGTGAAGATTGTCTGATGGGTAAAATGACTAAAACGCAGTTTACTGGACATCCAGAACCGGCGCTTGAATTATTAGATATAATACATAGTGATATGTGTGGTCCAATGAGTATTCCAGCACGGGGTAGATACTTATACTTTGTAACCTTCACTAATGATTTAAGTAGATATGGATATATTTACTTGATAAAACATAAGTCTGAAACATTTGAAAAATTCAAGGAATTTCAGAATGAAGTTGAGAATCTTCGTGGCAAGAAGATTAAATTTCTTCGATCAGATCATGGAGGAGAATACTTGAGTCATGAGTTTAGCAAGCATCTAAGTGATTGTGGAATTGTCTCACAACTTACTCCTCCAGGAACTCCACAGACAAACGGAGTATCTGAAAGGCGTAACTGAACTTTGTTGGACATGATAAGGTCAATGATGTCATTTATCGATCTGCCTTTTGATACGTCACCAACATATCTATAATTTATGAAGTATTCATGCCATGTTTACAACAATTTTATATGGTTTTGAAATGATTTGAATGGAACTAACCCGGACTGACGCTGTTTTCAGCAGAACTACCGTGGTGTTGTGTTTTGTGTAGAAATAAAAGTTCTAGGAATTGGACGAAACTTTTTGATGATTTTTTTGGAAGAAAAGAGAAATAATGGAGCAAAGAACCACCAGAGGGGGCTCCTTGCTGCCCACAAGACACCAGGGCGCGCTGATACGTCTCCAACGTATCTATAATTTTTTATTGTTCCATGCTATTATATTATCAGTTTTGGATGTTTTATATGCATTAATATGCTATTTTATATTATTTTTGGGACTAACCTATTAACCTAGAGCCCGGTGCCAGTTTCTGTTTTTTTTCCTTATTTTTGAGTTTTACAGAAAAGGAATATCAAAAGGAGTCCAAACAGAATAAAACTTTACGATGATTTTTCTTGGACCAGAAGACATCCACGGAGCTTGGAGAGGGGGTCAGAAGATGCTCAAGGAGGCCACAAGCCTGCCAGGCGCACCCTAGGGGGGCGCGCCCTGAGGGCTTGTGGGCCCCTCGAGAGTCATCCAACCCTAATCTTTGCACTATAAATTCCCAAATATTCCCAAACCACCAGAAGCGTCCACCAAAATACTTTTCCGCCGCCACAAGCCTCTGTTCCCATGAGATCCCATCTTGGGGCCTTTTCCGGCGATCTGCCGGAGGGGGATTCGATCACGGAGGGCCTCTACATCAACCTTGTTGCCCTACCGATGATGCGTGAGTAGTTTACCACAGACCTACGGGTCCATAGGTAGTAGCTAGATGGCTTCGTCTCTCTATTTGATCTTCCATACAATGTTCTCCTCGATGTTCTTGGAGATCTATTCGATGTAATACTTTTTTGTGGTGTGTTTGTTGAGATCAGATGAATTATGGATTTATGATCAGATTATCTATGAATATTATTTGAGTCTTCTCTGAACTCATTTATGCATGATTAAGATATCTTTGTATTTCTCTTCGAACTATCGATTTGGTTTGGCCAACTAGATTGGTTTTTCTCGCAATGGGAGAGGTGCTTAGTTTTGGGTTCAATCTTGCGGTGTCCTCACCCAGTGACAGAAGGGGTAGCGAGGCATGTATTGTATTGTTGCCATCAAGGATAAAAAAGATGGGGTTTACATCATATTGCTTGAGTTTATCCCTCTACATCATGTCATCTTGCTTAAAGCGTTGCTCTGTTCTTATGAACTTAATACTCTAGATGCAGGCAGGAGTCGGTCGATGTGTGGAGTAATAGTAGTAGATGCAGAATCATTTTGGTCTACTTGTCTTGGACGTGATGCCTATATTCATGATCATTGCCTTAGATATCGTCATAACTTTGTGCTTTTCTATCAATTGCTCAACAATAATTTGTTCACCCACCGTATACTATCTTCAAGAGAGAAGCCTCTAGTCAAACGTATGGCCCCCAGGTCTATTTTCCATCATATATTTTCAGATCTATAAACCAAAACCCCAAAAATACCTTGCTACAATTTATTTGTTTTTACTTTGTTTTACGTTTTAGTAATCTTTTATACCTATCTCTATTAGATCTCACTCTTGTTCGAGACCGTGAAGGGATTGACAACCCCTTTTTCACGTTGAGTGATATGACCATTTTGCATCATGCTTTTATATTGATATTTATTGCATTATGGGCTGTTATTACCTATTTTGGTACAATACTTATGCCTTTTCTCTCTTATTTTACAAGGGTTACATGAAGAGGGAGAATGCCGACAGCTGGAATTCTGGACTGGAAAAGGAGCAAATCTGAGAGACCTATTCTGCACAACTCCGAAAGTCCTAAAAATTTATGGGGAATTATTTTGGAATGTATAAAAAATATTGGGCTAAGAAAATACTATAGGGGACCAACCAGGAGGCCACAAGCCTGGGGGATGCGCCCTACCCCCCTGGGCGCGCCCCTCTGGCTTGTGGGCCCCCTGGCAGGCCTCCGGTGCCCATCTTCTGCTATATGATGTGTTTTGACCTAGAAAAAATCAGAAGAGAGCTTTCGGGATGAAGCGCTGCCGTCTCGAGGCGGAACCTGGGTAGAAGCAATCTAGTGCTCCGGCGGAGCTGTTCTGCCGGGGAAACTTCCCTCTCGGAGGGGGAAATCGAAGCCATCGTCATCACCAACGATCCTCTCATCGAGAGGAGATCAATCTCCATCAACATCTTCACCAACACCATCTCCTCTCAAACCTGATTTCATCTCTTGTATCCAATCTTTGTCTCAAAACCTCAGATTGGTACATGTGGGTTGCTAGTAGTGTTGATTACTCCTTGTAGTTGATGCTAGTTGGTTTATTCGGTGGAAAATCATATGTTCAGATCCTTAATGATAATTATTACTCCTCTGATTATGAACATGAATATGCTTTGTGAGTAGCTACGTTTGTTCCAGAGGACATGGGAGAAGTCTTGTTATAAGTAATCATGTGAATTTGGTATTCGTTCGATATTTTGATGAGATGTATGTTGTCTTTCCTCTAGTGGTGTTATGTGAACGTCGACTACATGACACTTCACCATTGTTTGGGCCTAGGGGAAGGCATTGGGAATTAATAAGTAGATGATGGGTTGCTAGAGTGACAGAAGCTTAAACCCTAGTTTGTGCGTTGTTTCGTAAGGGGCTGATTTGGATCCACATGTTTCATGCTATGGTTAGATTTATCTTAATTCTTCTTTTGTAGTTGCGGATGCTTGCGAGAGGGGTTAATCATAAGTGGGAGGCTTGTCCAAGTAAGGACAGCACCCAAGCACCGGTCCACCCACATATCAAATTATCAAAGTAACGAACGTGAATCATATGAGCATGATGAAAACTAACTTGACAATAATTCCCATGTGTCCTCGGGAGCGCTTTGCTTCATATAAGAGTTCGTCCAGGCTTGTCCTTTGCTACAAAAAGGATTGGGCCACCTTTCTGCACCTTTGTTACACTTGTTACTTGTTACCCGTTACGAATTATCTTATCACAAAACTATCTGTTACCGATAATTTCAGTGCTTGCAGAGAATACCTTGCTGAAAACCGCTTGTCATTTCCTTCTGCTCCTCGTTGGGTTCGACACTCTTACTTATCGAAAGGACTATGATAGATCCCCTATACTTGTGGGTCATCAAGACTCTTTTCTGGCGCTGTTGCCGGGGAGTGAAACGCCTTTGGTAAGTGGAATTTGCTAAGGAAACATTTATATAGTGTGCTGAAATTTACTGTCACTTGTTCGGGAAAATAATCCTTTGAGGGGTTTGTTCGGGGTATCTTCACCCTGACTGCAAGTGCAAAGAGTTGCCCCTCAACCTACTGAACCTACTGAAAATATTTATTATGAAATTCCTTCGGGTATGATAGAGAAACTGCTAGCTAATCCTTATGCAGGAGATGGAACGTTACATCCTGGTATGCATCTAATCTATGTGGATGAAGTTTGTGGATTTTTTAAGCTTGCGGGTTTGCCCGAGGATGAAGTCAAGAAGAAGGTCTTCCATTTATCTTTGAAGGAGAAGGCATTGACATGGTATAGGCTATGCGATGATGTTGGGACTTGGAATTACAACCGATTGAAATTGGAATTTCATCAGAAGTTTTATCCTATGCATCTAGTTCATCGTGATCGGAATTATATTTATAATTTTTGGCCTCGTGAAGGAGAAAGTATCGCTCAAGCTTGGGGAGGCTTAAGTCTGTGACGCCCCCGGCTTAATCGTGCACTAATCATACACGCAAATGCACACGATCAAGCCTAAGGACTCACAGGAAGATATCACAACACAACTCTAAAACATAAATAAAGTCATACAAGCTTTATATTACAAGCCAGGGGCCTCGAGGGCTCGAATACATAAGCTTGCGTACAAGCGTCAGCGGAAGCATCAGATATCTGAGTACAGATATAAAAGAAAACACAGAAAAGCCTGTAAGAGGCGGGACAAAAGAAAACACTATGATTGAAAGGCGCAGGCCTCCTGCCTGGGACCCTCCGATCCTACTCCTGGTCGATGGCAAGCTCGTTGAAGTAACCACTCTCGGGGTAGTAGCAGCGATCGTCGGCGAGAGCAGCTGTCTAAGGGGCTCCGTCATCTGGTTGCATCAAAAGGGATATGGGGGAAAAAGAAAGCAAAGCAACCGTGAGTACTCATCCGAAGTACTCAGCAAGCAAGGATCTACACTACATATGCAACATTATCAAAGAGAGGCTGTATATGTGGACTGGACTGCAGAAATGCCAGAAAGGAGAGAAGGCCTAGTCCTATCGAAGACTAGCATCTTTAGAGGTCTTGCAGCATTAGAAGAGTGTAGATTAGTACTGTATAAAGCAATAGTATCGGTAAGTCTCAACCTCACCCAGAGATCCTTTCTCAGCTCCCTGCGAGAAAGCAATCCCAGAGCCATACAGTCATCAACCTCGTCCTGAGATCCCTTCTTGACTCCCTGCGAGAAGCAATCCCAGAGCCATAGTATCAAATTCTAATTGTATCAATCGGGATACAACTCCGAGTGTCCGTTACCAAGGATCCGGCTATGCATAGATTAATTCTTCCCTACAGGGGTGCACCAACTTACCCACCACGCTCGCTTAACTCTGGCCGGACACACTTTCTGGGTCATGCCCGACCTCGGCCAAACGACACACCGTAGCCCTACCTAAAGCTCAGCAGAGAGGTCCCCGCCGGTCTACATCCTAAGCGCAAGGGGGTCTTGGGCCATCGCCCCTCGCCCTCCGGGTCGTTGCGCACATGGCTCAGATCCAAGCACCACCTCTGTCGTGAATGGCGCCAATCACTCCATGCCGCACTGCTGAACTGGACGTCTGACAGAGCTTTCGGCTGATGCATACGATGCAGAACGCCCATACTATGCCCACGTGATGGTTAGTGCTATCGGGCCAGAGGCCCACTCGAATCAAATATCCAAATCGTTAGTACCTTGGGGGTGCGATAACGAGCAGAGACTCACGATCGATGTGACCCCGTCGCCCCGTCTCGAGAACTTGCGGCAAGGGCCAAGAATGCCCGGCCGCGCCTCGTATTCATATCTCGGGCAACCTCCAGGTCAACCCGTCTCCACAACACTCACCACTTAGGCTCACGCGGGTACCCCTCAAGGTCGACCCGCCTTTCCAAATAATAGTGTAAAGTCCAAGTGTCCGTGTGTTCATAACATCAGGGGAATCCGAGGTATCACCCTCGTTGGATTCCTACTCGATGTATCCGTCAAGATGAACTCGGAGGAATCACCCTCGCTGGGTTCACACTTGAGGTGTTGTACGACGGTGTCGTTATTGGAAGTGGTGAAGGAGGAATCACCGTCGATGACCATGACCAAATACCTACTCTACAGAGTTAACATCAGAAGTGCTACACGAGGTATCACCCTCGGCACTCGATAGTAATGCTGCAGGGTCGTTACAACTAAGTGGGGGTGATGTGCGGTGCCGGGGCCTGGTCTTCAATCCCGTTGATCGGGTCTTCTGATAATCCAGCGGGGCAGTCGGGACAAGTGGGGTCACTGATAGGTCTCTAACCAGCCTATACTAAGCAGTTTTAGGATAAGCAGGTAAGGTTTCAACAGCAGGTTACAATAAACAGGCTATGCATCAGAATAGGTAAAGCAGTAGTAGCAGCAATTCTAATGCAAGCATGAGAGAGAAAGAATCGGCGATATCGGTATGCTCAAAAGGGGGGTGCTTGCCTGGTTGCTCGGCGGCAAGGGCAAGGTCTTCAATGGTGTCTTCGATCTCTGGAGCTGCGGCGGTACCGGGAACTGCGTCGGGGTCTAACGAGAGAGAAGAGGGGGAGGAAACAGTATAAATACACAACCAACATAAGCAACACGGAGCAGGCCATGCTAATGTGCAGTGCAGGGTTGCCTGAAGGCATGTCTAAGTCATTTAGTTATTTTAGATATTTGTTTGGATTTATTGTATTAGAGTCATGCACTATTCATTTATTGAAATCGGTCTAAAAGTTCAACGTTCATATAGCTAGGGGCATCTGACAGGAATACAGAGGGCGTATTCGGGTTCGTATCGAAATTCTGAGTAAGTTTCATGTATAAAGTATTTTCATCGGAGTTACGGATTATTTAATATGATTTTCTAAAGTTTTTATTAATTTCTGGAATTTAATTATTTATTTAAATTCAACATTATCCGAAACAGTGTATGCTGACGTCATATGTCAGCAGTCAACCTGACAGGTGGGGTCCCACCTGTCAGAGTCAGTTCAGTCTAATTAGGGTTTAGTTAACTTAATTACTGTTTAATTAAACTAACTAGTTAATTAGACTAATTAAGCAGAATTAATTAAATTAATTAATTCACTAATTAATTAATTAATAATTTTATTATTTCATTTTCATTTTCTATTATTATTTTTATTTTTTTATTTTAATTTCGTTCAGGGGCTGGGCCCACCTGTCATAGGCACAGGGGGGTGGGGGCCCAACGGTCAGTGGCCCAAAGGGGCTAGTGGGCGTGGGCGTAGGCGCAGCCCGAGCGGGCGCACGAGCACAGCCACGGGCGCCCAACGGGGCGAACCCGGGCGCTGGCCGTGGCGAGGTGCGGGCGCGGCGAGCGGCCATGGCCGGCGCAGGGGCGGAGCGGGCACGGCGGGGCGACAAGGCGAAGCGGTGGCGGCGGGACCGCGTGTGGCAGTGAGCAGGGGCGGCACGACGCTGGGAGGAGGAGGCAGGCGAGGCCACAGCGAGCCAGGGGGGTAGGGCGAGCGGGGAGGTGCCGCATGGCGGGCACGACGCAGCGCGTGCGGGCTCGGCGTTTGGCGAGATGGGCGCGGCCGGGAGTGGCCGCGGGCGGCGCCGGCGAGCAGGGGCGACCGGAAGCGGGGGAGGCAGCCGCACGTGGGCGAGCAGGGGAGGGGGAAGGAGATCGGGGCGTGGCTCACCCCGTTGCAGGGGATCGGGGTCGGCGAGGCTCGTTGGAGCCGTCGAGGGAGAGGTTGGCGAGGCGACGGTGAGCGGCGACCTTGGCCTCGGGGCGCCGCGGGTGTCGAGGGCGAGGCGGGAAGGTGACGGTGACTGGGACGAGGCCCTCGGGCGACGGCGTGGTAATAGCAGGCGAGGCCGATGGCGTGCGGCGATGGAGTCCAGCGACAGCGACGGGGAGCGGCGGCGACGGGGGACGGGGTCGGGCTCCCGATCCAGATCGGGTCGTGGGAGGGAAGGAGCGAGTGGGGTAGGTGGGCTAGGGTTCGTTCGGTGGTGGGGGATAAGGGGGGCGGCTGGCTGGGCCAGGTGGTCCAGCTGGGCCACGGCCCAGTTGGTCCGGGGGGGGGGGCTTTTCTTTTTATTTTGTTTTCTTCTTTTCTGTTTTTATTTTCTTTTTAGTTTTGGTTTTGCAAAATATGTGGCATCCAAATGAATTTTGTAAAATACATAAACTGGTCCATAAATTACAGTGCAACATACCCTATCGCCAAAAATTAGTCTGGGGTATTTATCATTTCATATTTATTTTATATTAATTAATAGGTTATTAAATATTGTCTTTAGTCACTGTTTGAGGATGTTTGAGTCACTTACCCAATTCCAATAATGTTGGTTTCAATTTTAGAATTGTCTCTGATTTACTTGCTATTTAATGAACAATTTAGTTTCTGATTTGAGCAACTTTTATTTTCCACTTTCAGTTTGAATTTCCAATTGAATTTGAATTTGAAAAGAGATATGATACTAATGATGATTACGCACTGTTGGTCATGATGACATGGCATAATCAAAAGGGTGATCACTGTAGCTTAATACATGGGGTGTTACAAAGTCAATGTTATATTCATGCCCCAATCATGAGCTCTCAAGAGAAATTATTATTCAGAATTTTTATGCTTGGCTTTCTCGTAATGATCAATCCATGCTCGACACTTCTTGTACTGGTTCTTTTATGAAGAAAACTATTGAATTCAAATGGGATTTATTGGAAAGAATTAAATGCAACTCTGAAGATTGGGACCTCGACGAAGGTAAGGAGTCAGGTATAAACCTTAAGTTTTATTGTGTTAAATCTTTTATGGATACCGATGCTTTTCGTGAATTTAGCACTAAATATGGACTTGACTCTGAGATTGTAGCTTCCTTCTATGAATCATTTGCTACTCATGTCGATCTCCCTAAGGAGAAGTGGTTTAAATATCATCCTCCCATTGAAGTGAAAGTAGTAGAACCTATTAAAGTTGAAGAAGAAACTATTACTTATAATGTTAATCATGTTATTCCTACTGCTTATATTGAGAAACCACCTTTCCCTGTTAGAATAAAGGAACATGCTAAAGCTTCAGCTGTGGTTCGTAAGAGTTATACTAGAACACCTACACCCCCTAAACAAATTAAAGTTGAACCTAGTATTGCTATGGTTAAAGATCTCTTGGTTGATAATATTGATGGGCATGTTATTTATTTCTGTGATGAAGCTACTAGAATTGCTAGACCCGATGATAAAGATAAACATAGACCTGTTGTTGGCATGCCTGTTGTTTCCGTTAAAATAGGAGATCATTGTTATCATGGCTTATGTGATTTGGGTGCTAGTGTGAGTGCAATTCCCTTTACCTTATATCAAGAAATTATGAATGATATTGCACCTGCTGAAATAGAAGAAATTGATGTTACTATTAAGCTTGCTAATAGAGATACTATATCACCAATTGGGATTGTTAGAGATGTTGAGGTCTTGTGTGGGAAAATAAAATACCCTACTGATTTTCTTGTTCTTGGTTCCCCACAAGATGATTTTTGTCCCATTATATTTGGTAGAACTTTCTTGAACACTGTTAATGCTAAGATAGATTATGAGAAAGAAACTGTTACTGTAAGTTTTGGGGATGTGTCTCATGAGTTTAATTTCTCTAAATTTCGTAGACAACGCCATGACAAAGAATTGCCTAGTAAAGATGAAATTATTGGTCTTGCTTCTATTGCTGTGCCTCCTACTGATCCTTTAGAACAATATCTGGTAGACCATGAAAATGATATGTTTATGAATGAAAGGAAGGAATTAGATGAAATATTCTTTAATCAAATGCCTGTTTTGAAACACAACTTGCCTGTTGAGATTCTTGGGGATCCTCCTCCACCCAAGGGTGATCCCGTGTTTGAGCTTAAACAATTACCAGATACTCTGAAATATGTTTATCTTGATGAAAAGAAGATATACCCTGTTATTATTAGTGCTAACGTTTCACAGCATGAAGAAAAGAAATTATTGAAAACTCTGAGGAAGCACCGTGATGATATTGGACATACTCTTGATGATCTTAAGGGCATTAGTCCCACTCTATGTCAGCACAAAATTAATATGGAGCCAGATGCTAAACCAGTTGTTGCTCACCAACGACGGTTAAATCCCAAGATAAAGGAAGTGGTAAGAAATGAAATACTAAAGCTTCTGGAAGCAGGTATAATTTATCCTATTGCTAATAGTAGATGGGTAAGTCCTGTCCATTGTGTCCCTAAGAAGGGAGGTATTACTGTCATTCCCATTGATAAGAATGAATTGATCCCACAAAGAATTATTACAAGTTATAGAATGGTAATTGATTATAGAAAATTAAACAAAGCCACTGGAAAAGATCATTACCCTCTACCTTTTATTGATCAAATGCTAGAAAGACTATCCAAACATACACACTTCTGCTTTCTAGATGGTTATTCTGGCTTCTCTCAAATACCAGTGTCAAAAGAGGATCAAGAAAAAACTACTTTTACTTGCCCTTTCGGTACCTTTGCTTATAGACGTATGCCTTTTGGTTTATGTAATGCACCTGCTACCTTTCAAACATGTATGACTGCTATATTCTCTGACTTTTGTGAAAAGATTGTTGAGGTTTTCATGGATGATTTCTCCATTTACGGAACTTCTTTTGATGATTGCTTAAGCAACCTTGATCGAGTTTTGCAGAGATGTGAAGAAACTAATCTTGTCTTGAATTGGGAGAAGTGCCACTTTATGGTTAATGAAGGTATTGTTTTGGGGCATAAAAACTCTGAAAGAGGTATTGAAGTTGATAAAGCTAAAGTTGTGCTATTGAAAAAATGTCGTGTCCTAAAGATATCAAAGGTATAAGCAGTTTCCTTGGTCATGCTGGTTTCTATAGGAGGTTTATTAAAGACTTCTCTAAAATTTCTAGGCCTCTCACTAATCTCTTGTAAAAAGATGTTCCATTTGTTTTTTATGATGATTGTGTAGAAGCATTTGAGATCCTTAAGAAAGCCTTGATTTCTGCACCTATTGTTCAACCACCTGATTGGAACCTACCCTTTGAAATTATGTGTGATGCTAGTGATTATGCTGTTGGTACTGTTCTAGGACAAAGAGTTGATAAGAAATTGAATGTTACTCATTATGCTAGCAAAACTCTAGACAGTGCTCAAAGAAATTATGCTACTACTGAAAAAGATTTTTTGGCAGTTGTCTTTGCTTGTGATAAGTTTAGACCCTATATTGTTGATTCTAAAGTAATTGTTCACACCGATCATGCTGCTATTAAATACCTTATGGAAAAGAAAGATGCTAAACCTAGACTTATTAGATGGGTTCTCTTGCTGCAAGAATTTGATTTGCATATTATTGATAGAAAGGGTGCCGAGAACCCCGTAGCGGACAACTTGTCTAGGTTAGAAAATGTTCTTGATGACCCACTACCTATTGATGATAGCTTTCCTGATGAGCAATTAGCTGTCATAAATGCTTCTCGTAGTACTCCATGGTATGCTGATTATGCTAATTACATTGTTGCTAAATTTATACCACCTAGTTTCACATACCAGCAAAAGAAAAAGTTTTTCTATGATTTAAGACATTACTTTTGGGATGACCCACACCTTTATAAAGAAGGAGTAGATGGTGTTATTAGACGTTGTGTACCTGAGCATGAATAGGAACAGATCCTACGTAAGTGTCACTCCGAGGCTTATGGAGGACACCATGCTGGAGATAGAACTGCACACAAGGTATTACAATCTGATTTTTATTGGCCTACTCTCTTCAAGGATGCTCGTAAGTATGTCTTGTCTTGCGATGAATGTCAAAGAATTGGTAATATTATTAGACGGAAGGAAATGCCTATGAATTATTCACTTGTTATTGAACCATTTGATGTTTGGGGCTTTGATTATATGGAACCTTTTGCTTCCTCTAATGGGTATACACATATTTTAGTTGCTGTTGATTATGTTACTAAGTGGGTAGAAGCTATTCCAACTAGTAGTGCTGATCATAACACTTCCATTAAAATGCTTAAAGAAGTTATTTTCCGAGGTTTGGAGTCCCTAGATATTTAATGATTGATGGAGGTTCACACTTGATTCATGGTGCTTTCCATAAATTGCTTGCTAAATATGATGTCAACCATAGAATTGCATCTCCATATCATCCTCAGTCTAGTGGTCAAGTAGAATTAAGCAATAGAGAAATTAAATTGATCGTACAAAAGACTGTTAATAGATCTAGAAAGAATTGGTCTAAGAAACTTGATGATGCATTATGGGCTTACAGAACTGCTTATAAAAACCCTATGGGTATGTCTCCGTATAAAATGGTTTATGGAAAAGCATGTCACTTACCTCTTGAACTAGAACATAAAGCTTATTGGGCAATTAAAGAGCTCAACTATGATTTCAAACTTGCTGGTGAGAAGCGGTTATTCGACATTAGCTCACTTGATGAATGGAGAACCCAAGCCTATGAGAATCCCAAGATGTTTAAATAAGAAGTTAAAAGATGGCATGACAAAAGGATACAAAAGCGTGGTAGGTGGCCATGTCTTGCTATACAATTCTCGTTTAAGATTTTTTGCAGGAAAACTTCTCTCTGAATGGGAAGGGCCTTACATTGTCGAGGAAGTTTATCATTCCGGTGCCATCAAGATTAACAACGCCGAAGGCAACAACCCGAAGGTGGTAAACGGGCAAAGAATTAAACATTATATCTCAGGTACTCCCATAAATGTTGAAACCAATATAATTAATACCATAACCCCGGAGGAGTACATAAGGGAGACTTACCAGAACGTTTCAGACCCCGAAAAGGAATAGGTATGTGGCACGGTAAGTAAACCGACTCCAAAACTTTTCCAATGGCAATTTTACTCCGTTTTGGAACATTTAAAAAATAGGAAAATTAAAAGTAGTCCGAAGAGTGCACGAGGAGGCGACAAGCCTGGGGGGCGCGCCCTACCCCCCTGGGCACGCCCCTATGGCTTTTGGCCACCCCGTGTGCCCTCCGGACTCCGTTTTCTTGTGGAATACTCCTTTTTGTCGATAAAATTCATTACATAATCTCCCGAATGTTTTGACCACCGTACCACGGCAATATCTCCTGTTTTCGTTTTGAGCTATTTTCTGCCAGAGTTTTCAAGGCCAGGCATCATGTCTTCCTCCTCCTCCAACAATGTGGACGACGATGCTTGGTTGATGTAGATGGAACTCAGAAGGGCGGAGACCGAGGAATCCACGATGGAAGAAGATCAAGGGGATTCGCTTGAGGTCCACCCTCCGGCTCGGAGAGAAGCACTCTGGCTGGCATCTCCACTACTCCCAATCCCCATCAAGCCGTAGGGACTACAAGCAACCATGAAGGCCAACAGAAACAAGAAGGAC
Organism: Thinopyrum elongatum; assembly: GCA_011799875.1. NCBI lineage: Eukaryota > Viridiplantae > Streptophyta > Magnoliopsida > Poales > Poaceae > Thinopyrum > Thinopyrum elongatum. The sequence continues at coordinate 323,406,690 of CM022299.1, read as the reverse complement.
TTCCTCCCAGGAGGCCCTTACACAGGTTACATCGGAACAACTTTCATAATTTGGTTCATAATTATGGAGTGGAGAATACACCTCGCACACACATACCCTTCAATTGGGATATATCCCGTCCAAGTGAAAGTGGTGCAGGGAAAAGCTCATGGTGCCAGAAAACATGCATCTTTTAGAGGAGATTCAGAAGAATGCAATTATGCTTCAACGTGTACTCCGAGAATTGCAGGATCTAAAGGGTAGCTTAATCAAGCTAACCAAAACTCCATCATCACCACCTTCGAAGAAAGAGATCTAAGTACATGGGTATGGGCGGCAACTGCCAAGCTTGGGGGAGGTGCCCCGGTATCGTATCACCATTACACCTTTACCTTTATCGTTTTTCTTAGTTTGATCCTTTTGGTTATATCTTGGTTTGGTAGAATAAAGTTTTTAGTGTGATCTAGCCTTGAGTTTTGCTTTATGTTCCCTCTATGTAATCGAGTCCGAGAGATATATAATAAATATTAGTTTTGAGTTGAGGGCTTTGCTATCTTGCTATGATCATGAGAAAAAGAAATAAAGAATAAAAGAAATAAAAGTTTATATAATGATCTTATGCGAAGTGATGACTTCACATATAAGAAGTATGTCACATGAAATTTGTTGAAAGTTGACAAACATAGTTTTGGTCATTGTTGCAATTAATAGGAAGTAATAAAGAAAGAGAGGTCTCACATATAAATATACTATCTTGGACATCTTTTGTGATTGTGAGCACTCAATAAAATATTATATGCTAAAAGGTTGATGTTGGACAAGGAAGACAACGTAATGGGCTATGTTTCTTTATATCCGAATAGAAGTTATATTATTATGGATCCTCCAACATGTTGAGCTTGCTTCTCACCTCTTGCTAGCCAAATCTTTTTGCACCAAGTAGAGATACTACTTGTGCATCCAAACATTCCTTGACCCAGTTTTGCCATGAGAGTCCACCATACCTACCTATGGATTGAGTAAGATCCTTCAAGTAAGTTGTCATCGGTGCAAGCAATAAAAATTGCTCTCTAAATATGTATGATCTATTAGTGCGAAGAAAATAAGCTTTATACGAACTTGTGATATGGAAGAAATAAAAGCGATGGACTGCATAATAAAGTTCTTTATCACAAGCGGCAATATAAAGTGACGTTCTTTTGCATTAAGATTTTGTGCATCCAACCATAAAAGTGCATGACAACCTCTGCTTCCCTCTGCGAAGGGCCTATCTTTTACTTTTTACTTTCTACCTCTATATAAGAGTCATGGTGATCTTCACCTATTCCTTCTTTTTATACTTTTTCTTTTTGGCAAGCACTTTATGTTGGGGGGGATCCAAATATATATATCCACTCAGATGTAGATATTCATAAGCTATTATTGTTGACATTATCCTTGAGGTAAAAGGTTGGGAGGCGAAACCATAAGCCCCTATCTTTCTCTGTGTCCGATTGAAACTTTGATCTCATAAGTATCGCATGAGTGTTAGCAATTGTGAAAGATTAAATGATAGTTGAGTATGTGAACTTGCTGAAAAGTTCTTATATTGACTCTTTCTTACGTTATGATAAATTGCAATTGCTTCAATGACTGAGATCATAGTTTGTTAGTTTCCAATAAAGTTCTTGTTTCATACTTTACCTTATGAACGAATTGTTACTTTAGCATGAGAAGTTATATAACAATATGTTGCTGTTCTAAAGATGATCATGATGCCTTCATGTCTGTATTTTATTTTATCGACACCTCTATCTCTAAACATGTGGACATGATTCTCGATTTCGGCTTTCGCTTGAGGACAAGCGAGGTCTAAGCTTGGGGGAGTTGATATGTCCATTTTGCATCATACTTTTATATTGATATTTATTGCATTATGGGCTGTTATTACCTATTTTGGTACAATACTTATGCCTTTTCTCTCTTATTTTACAAGGGTTACATGAAGAGGGAGAATGCCGGCAGCTGGAATTCTGGACTGGAAAAGGAGCAAATCTGAGAGACCTATTCTGCACAACTCCAAAAGTCCTAAAAATTTACGAGGAATTATTTTGGAATATATAAAAAATATTGGGCAAAGAAAATACCAGAGGGGACCCACCAGGAGGCCACAAGTCTGGGAAGCGCGCCCTACCCTCCTAGGCGCGCCCATGTGGCTTGTGGGCCCCCTGGCAGGCCTCCGGTGCCCATCTTCTGCTATATGATGTGTTTTGACCTGGAAAAAATCAGAAGAGAGCTTTCGGGACGAAGCGCCGTCGTCTTGAGGCAGAACCTGGGCAGAAGCAATCTAGGGCTCCGGCGGAGCTGTTCTGCCGGGGAAACTTCCCTCCCGGAGGGGAAAATAGAAGCCATCGTCATCACCAACGATCCTCTCATCGAGAGGGGGTCAATCTCCATCAACATCTTCACCAACACCATCTCCTCTCAAACCCTAGTTCATCTCTTGTATCCGATCTTTGTCTCAAAACCTCAGATTGGTACCTGTGGGTTGCTAGTAGTGTTGATTACTCCTTGTAGTTGATGCTAGTTGATTTATTCGGTGGAAAATCATATGTTCAGATCCTTAATGATAATTATTACTCCTCTGATTATGAACATGAATATGCTTTGTGAGTAGTTACGTTTGTTCCTGAGGACATGGGAGAAGTCTTGTTATAAGTAATCATGTGAATTTGGTATTCGTTCGATATTTTGATGAGATGTATGTTGTCTTTCCTCTAGTGGTGTTATGTGAACGTCGACTACATGACACTTCACCATTGTTTGGGCCTAGGGGAAGGCATTGGGAAGTAATAAGTAGATGATGGGTTGCTAGAGTGACAGAAGCTTAAACCCTAGTTTGTGTGTTGATTCGTAAGGGGCTGATTTGGATCCACATGTTTCATGCTATGGTTAGATTTATCTTAATTCTTCTTTCGTAGTTGGGGATGCTTGCGAGAGGGGATAATCATAAGTGGGAGGCTTGTCCAAGTGAGGACAGCACCCAAGCACCGGTCCACCCACATATCAAATTATCAAAGTAACGAACGCGAATCATATGAGCATGATGAAAACTAACTTGACAATAATTCCCATGTGTCCTCGGGAGCGCTTTGCTTTATATAAGAGTTCATACAGGCTTGTCCTTTGCTACAAAAAGGATCGGTCCACCTTGCTGCACCTTTGTTACACTTGTTACTTGTTACCCGTTACGAATTATCTTATCACAAAACTATCTGTTACCGATAATTTCAGTGCTTGCAGAGAATACCTTGCTGAAAACCGCTTGTCATTTCCTTCTGCTCCTCGTTGGATTTGACACTCTTACTTATCGAAAGGACTACGATAGATCCCCTATACTTGTGGGTAATCATTGAGTGCAAGTGTTTGTTAGTTTGTGCAGGTGCATAGATTGGAGACTTGCTTGTGCCTCCTACTGGATTGATACCTTGGTTCTTAACTGAGGGAAATACTTATCTCTACTTTGCTGCATCACCCTTTCCTCTTGAAGGAAAAAATCAACGCAAGCTCAATAAGTAGCAGGAAGAATTCCTGGCGCCGTTGCCTCGGAGGTTCTACATCAAGCCTACCAAGTACCCATCATAAACTCTCATCTCTTGCATTACATTATTTGCCATTTGCCTCTCATTTTTCTCTCCCCCACTTATAAAACGTTTTCAGAAAAACACAAAAATATTTGCCTTTTTATTCGCCCTTCTTTCGTTCATCTTTTTTCGTTTGCTCGTCTGCTAGATTGGTTTCTTGCCACCATGTCTGAATATGGGGAGGTTATCATTGAAAAGGATAGTAATAATCTTGAGGGAAACTTTAATGACTTTGCTAATAATGATCCTCATGAAGAACCTACTATCATACATACTAAAAAACTCCGCGTGGGTAGCGGTAATATTATTGGAAAAGGTGTTATTCATGATTTCTTTACTTGTGCCGGTACAATACCCATGCTAGGAGGATCAATCCTCAATAAAACTAATAGCTATGCGGATGCAATATCTTTTCTTGTGATTGAACTTGAAAGACAATTTGTTCACATGCATCCGTGCATACAAAGGGTTTTCCTAGAATTCTCTAATTTTCATCACCCTTCCGTTAAATGCATTGCCACCATATTCCTAGCTCATGAATTTAGGTTTATTTTGAAGGAAGCGGGTGAAATATTTGCTCATTATAATATCAATGGTGGTTGTCCTCCCATAGAGGAGATCCTTTTTAATCAAGAAGAAATAATGAGATTGTAATCTCTGGATTATGCCGCTTATAATGAAAACTTAAGAAAGAAAGTTCCTCCCGATGTTTTGGTTGATAAGATTTATGAACTCAATGATAATTTTGCTATACAAAATAATGGATTTGGGTTTGTACTAAGAGATAAACTTAGAGAATTCATTCAAATGAACGTTTATAATGAAGAAATAATTATCAAGTACAAAGGGCCGAAGGAGGATCCTATTCCTCCCAGACTTGATCTTATAGATCCTTACCCTATTAAATATAGCCCCTTTGATTACTTTTGTTTGCCGCTAAGAAAGCTTGCTGCCGAGAGGAGGGAGTATGAGAGGAGCATGGATGATCTCCCTCACTTCTATGGTAATACCTAGATCTATGTTTTATGCCTAGCTAGGGGCGTTAAACAATAGCGCTTGTTGGGAGGCAACCCAATTTTATTTTTATGTTTTTGTTTTTGGTTCTGTTTTTAATAAATACACATTATTACCTCTGTAGTAATTGTGTCTTGGTGTTTTAATTAGTTTTTGAGCCAAGTAAGACCTTTGGGATGATCTATGGTGATAGTTGATTTGATTTTTCTGAAAAACAGAAACTTTTGCGTCTAGTAACATAATTGTTTAAATTCACTAGAGAGTGGAAAAACTCTGAATTTTTTTACACAAGATTGATATACGAATTTTATCTGTTTTTCGAATTTTGCAGAATTTTTGGAGTTACAGAAGTATGAGAACAATTCAGATCTTTGCAGACTGTTCTGTTTTTAACAGATTCTGTTTTCTATGTGTTGTTTGCTTATTATGATGAATCTATGGGTAGTATCGGGGGGTATGAACCATTGAGAAGTTGGAATACAGAAGATATAACACCAATATAAATTAAGAATGAGTTCACAACAGTACCTAAAGTGGTGATCTATTTTATTATACTAACGGATCTTATGAGTTTTCTATTGAGTTTTGTGTTGTGAAGTTTTCAAGTTTTGGGTAAAGATTTGATAGATAACGGAATAACGAGTGGCAAGAGCTTAAGCTTGGGGATTCCCAAGGCACCCCAAGGTAATATTCAAGGACAACCAAGCATCCAAGCTTGGGGATGCCCCGGATGGCATCCCCTCTTTTGTCTTCAATCCATCGGTAAATTTACTTGAGGCTATATTTTTATTCACCACATGATATGTGTTTTGCTTGGAGCGTCTTGTATGATATGAGTCTTTGCTTTTTAGTTTTCCAAAATCATCCTTTCTGTACACACCTTTTGAGAGGGACATGCATTAATCGTGAATTTATTAGAATACACTATGTACTTCACTTATATCTTTTGAGCTAGGCAGTTTTGCTCTAGTGCTTCACTTATATCTTTTTAGAGCACGATGGTGGCTTTATTTTATAGAAATTGTTGAAATCTCATGATTCAATTATATTATTTTGAGAGTCTTAAACAACATGGTAATTTGCTTAGATTATGAATTTAGTCCTAATATGATGGGCATCCAAGAGGGATATAATAAAAACTTTCATATAAAGAGAATTGAATAGATGAGAAGTTTGATTCCTTGCATTTGTTTTGGGATATAAAGATGATGATATTAGAGTCATGCTAATGAGTAATTGTGGATTGGTATAAATACTTGTGTTAAAGTTTGTGATTCCCGTAGCATGCACGTATGGTGAACCGTTATGTGATGAAGTCGGAGCATGATTTTATTTTTGATTATCTTCCTTATGAGTGGCGGTCGGGGACGAGCGATGGTATTTTCCTACCAATCTATCCCCCTAGGAGCATGTGCATAGTACTTTGTTTCGATAGCTAATAATTTTTTGCAATAAGTATGTGAGTTCTTTATGACTAATGTTGAGTCCATGGATTATACGCACTCTCACCCTTCCACCATTGCTAGCCTCTCTAGTACCGCGCAACTTTAGCCGGTGCATTAAACCCACCATATACCTTTCCTCAAAACAGACACCATACCTACCTATTATGGCATTTCCATAGCCATTCCGAGATATATTGCCATGCAACTTGCATCGTTCCGTTTATTATGACACGCACCATTATTGTCATATTGCTTTGCATGATCATGTAGTTGGCATAGTATTTGTGGCAAGGCCACCGTTCATATTTTTATACATGTTACTCTTAATCATAGCACATCCCAGTACACCACCGGAGGCATTCATATAGAGTCATATCTTGTTCTAGTATCGAGTTGTAATTTTTGAGTTGTAAGTAAATAAAAGTGTGATGATCATCATTATTAGAGCATTGTCCCATGTGAGAAAAGGATGATGGAAGCTATGCTTCCCTCACAAGTTGGGATGAGTCTCCGGACTTTACAAAAAAATAAAAGGGGCCAAAGAAGCCCAAACAAAAAAATGAGAGAAAAGAGAGAAGGGACAATGTTACTATCCTTTGTCCACAGTTGTGCTTCAAAGTAGCACCATGATCTTCATGATAGAGAGCCTCCTATTTTGTCACTTTCATATACTAGTGGGAATTTTTCATATAGAACTTGGCTTGTATATTCCAATGATGGGCTTCCTCAAATTGCCCTAGGTCTTCATGAGCAAGCAAGTTGGATGCACACCCACTTAGTTTCTTTTTGAGCTTTCATACACTTATAACTCTAGTGCATCCGTTGCATGGCAATCCCTACTCACTTGCATCGATATCAATTGATGGGCATCTCCATAGCCCATTGATTTGCCTAGTTGATGTGAGACTTTCTCCTTCTTTTTGTCTTCTCCACAACCACCATATTCTATTCCACCTATAGTGCTATATCCATGGCTCACGCTCATGTATTGCATGAAAGTTGAAAAAGTTTGAGAACACCAAAAGTATGAAACAATTGCTTGGCTTGTCATCGAGGTTGTGTATGATGAAATACTTTGTGTGATGAAGATGGAGCATAGCCAGACTACATGATTTTGTAGGGATAACTTTCTTTGGCCATGTTATTTTGAGAAGACATGATTGCTTTATTAGTATGCTTGAAGTATTTTTTTATGTCAATATTAAAATTTTGTTTTGAATCTTATGGATCTGAATATTCATGCCACAATAAAGAAGATTACACTGATAAATATGTTAGGTAGCATTCCACATCAAAAATTCTGTTTTTATCATTTACCTACTCGAGGACGAGCAGGAATTAAGCTTGGGGATGCTTGATACGTCTCCAACGTATCTTTAATTTTTTTTATTGTTCTATGCTATTATATTATCTGTTTTGGATGTTTTATATGCATTAATATGCTATTTTATCTTATTTTTGGGACTAACCTATTAACCTAGAGCCCAGTGTCAGTTTCTATTTTTTTTCTTGTTTTTGAGTTTTACAGAAAAGGAATATCAAACGGAGTCCAAACGGAATAAAACTTTACGATGATTTTTCTTGGACCAGAAGACATCTATGGAGCTTGGAGAGGGGGTCAAAAGATGCCCGAGGAGGCCACAAGCCTGCCAGGCGCTCCCCAGGGGGGGCGCACCCTGAGGGCTTTTGGGCCCCTCGGGAGTCCTCCAACCCTAATCTTTGTTGGAAACATGCCCTAGAGGCAATAATAAAGTGGTTATTATTATATTTCCTTGTTCATGATAATTGTCTATTGTTCATGCTATAATTGTGTTATCCGGAAATCATAATGCATGTGTGAATACATAGACCACAACATGTCCCTAGTGAGCCTCTAGTTGACTAGCTCGTTGATCAATAGATGGTTACGGTTTCCTGACCATGGACATTGGATGTCGTTGATAACGGGATCACATCATTAGGAGAATGATGTGATGGACAAGACCCAATCCTAAGCATAGCACTAGATCGTGTAGTTCGTCTACTAAAGCTTTTCTAATGTCAAGTATCATTTCCTTAGACCATGAGATTGTGCAACTCCCGGATACCGTAGGAATGCTTTGGGTGTATCAAACGTCACAACGTAACTGGGTGACCATAAAGGTGCACTACAGGTATCTCCAAAAGTGTCTGTTGGGTTGGCACGAATCGAGACTGGGATTTGTCACTCCGTATGACGGAGAGGTATCTCTGGGCCCACTCGGTAATGCATCATCATAATGAGCTCAATGTGACTAAAGAGTTAGCCACGGGATCATGCGTTACGGAACGAGTAAAGAGACTTGCCGGTAATGAGATTGAACAAGGTATAGGGATACCGACGATCGAATCTCGGGCAAGTATCATACCGGTAGACAAAGGGAATTGTATACGGGATTGATTGAATCCTCGACATCGTGGTTCATCCGATGAGATCATCGTGGAACATGTGGGAGCCAACATGGGTATCCAGATCCCGTTGTTGGTTATTGGCCGGAGATATGTCTCGGTCATGTCTGCACGGTTCCCGAACCCGTAGGGTCTACACACTTAAGGTTCGGCGACTCTAGGGTTGTTATGAGAAATAGTATGTGAATACCGAATGTTGTTCGGAGTCCCGGATGAGATCCCGGACGTCACGAGGAGTTCCGGAATGGTCCGGAGGTAAAGATTTATATATGGGAAGTTGTTATTGGGGTTCCGGAAAAAGTTCGTTTTTTTTTCGGTATTGTACCGGGAAGCTTTCGAAAGGTTCCGGAGGATTCCGGAGGGGTCCGGAAGTCCGGAAAGTGTTCCACCATGTCCAATACAGCAGCATGGGCTGTAAGGGGGCGCCCTAGCATTAATGGGCTAGGGGAACCAGCCCCCCTAAGGCCCATGCGCATGGGAGAGGGGAAACCCTAAAGGGCGAGGGCCTCCACTTGACTTGGGAGGCACTCCTCCCCCCCCCTTGGCCGCCGCCCCCAACCCTAGATGGGATCTAGGGGGCCGGCCCCCTCTTCCCCCCCGGCCTATAAATAGTGGAGGGGTGGGAGGGAGGCCAAAACCTCTCCCCTGGCGCAGCCCTCCCCCTCTCCAACACCTCCTCCTCCTCCGTTTGAGCTTAGCGAAGCCCTATCGGAGAACTGTAAGTTCCACCACCACGCCGTCGTGCTGCTGGAGCTGTCTTCCCCAACCTCTCCCTCCTCCTTGCTGGATCAAGGCGCGGGAGACGTCACCGGGCTGCACGTGTGTTGAACGCGGAGGCACCGTTGTTCGGTGCTTAGATCGGAATCGACCGCGATCTGAATCGCTGCGTGTACGACTCCTCCAACCGCGTTCTTGCAACGCTTCCGCATCGCGATCTTCAAGGGTATGAAGATACACTCCTCTCTCTCTCATTGCTAGTCTCTCCATAGATTGATCTTGGTGATGCGTAGGAAATTTTTTGATTTACTACTACGTTCCCCAACAGTGGCATCATGAGCCAGGTCTATGCGTAGTTTCTTGCACGAGTAGAACACAAGTTGTTGTGGGCGTCGATTTTGTCAATTTTCTTGCCATTACTAGTCTTATCTTGATTCGACGGCATCGTGGGATGAAGCGGTCCGGACCGACCTTACACGTACGCTTACGTGAGACAGGTTCCACCGACTGACATGCACTAGTTGCATAAGGTGGCTAGCGGGTGTCTGTCTCTCCCACTTTAGTCGGATCGGATTCGATGAAAAGGGTCCTTATGAAGGGTAAATAGAAATTGGCGTATCACGTTGTGGTTGTGGCGTAGGTAAGAAACGTTCTTGCTAGAAACCTATAGCAGCCACGAAAAAATTTTGCAACAACAATTAGAGGACGTCTAACTTGTTCTTGCAGCATATGCCGTGTGATGTGATATGGCCAAAAGGATGTGATGAATGATATATGTGATGTATGAGATTGATCATGTTCTTGTAATAGGAATCACGACTTGCATGTCGATGAGTATGACAACCGGCAGGAGCCATAGGAGTTGTCTTAATTTATTGTATGACCTGCGTGTCAATGAAAAACGCCATGTAATTACTTTACTTTATTGCTAACCGTTAGCCATAGTAGTAGAAGTAATAGTTGGCGAGGCAACTTCATGAAGACACGATGATGGAGATCATGGTGTCATGCCGGTGACGATGATGATCATGGTGCCCCGAAGATGGAGATCAAAAGGAGCAAAATGATATTGGCCATATCATGTCACTATTTGATTGCATGTGATGTTTATCATGTTTACATCTTATTTGCTTAGAACGACGGTAACATAAATAAGATGATCCCTCGCTAAAATTTCAAGAAAGTGTTCCCCCTAACTGTGCACCGTTGCGAAGGTTCGTTGTTTCGAAGCACCACGTGATGATCGGGTGTGATAGATTCTAACGTTCGAATACAACGGGTGTAAGCCAGATTTACACATGCAAAACACTTAGGTTGACTTGACGAGCCTAGCATGTACAGACATGGCCTCGGAACACGGAAGACCGAAAGGTCGAACATGAGTCGTATAGAAGATACGATCAACATGGAGATGTTCACGGTTGATGACTAGTCCGTCTCACGTGATGATCGGACACGGCCTAGTCGATTCGGATCATGTATCACCTAGATGACTAGAGGGATGTCTATCTGAGTGGGAGTTCATTGAATAATTTGATTAGATGAACTTAATTATCATGAACTTAGTCTAAAATCTTTACAATATGTCTTGTAGATCAAATGGCCCACACTAATGTTGCCCTCAACTTCAACGCGTTCCTAGAGAAAACCAAGTTGAAAGACGATGGTAGCAACTACACGGACTGGGTCCGTAACCTGAGGATTATCCTCATAGCTGCCAAGAAAGCATATGTCCTTGAAGCACCGCTAGGTGACGCACCTGTTTTCCCAGCAACTCAAGATGTTATGAATGCCTGGCAGTCGCGTAGTGATGATTACTCCCTGGTTAAGTGCGGCATGCTTTACAGCTTAGAACCGGGGCTCCAAAAGCGTTTTGAGCAACACGGAGCATATGAGATGTTCCAAGAGCTGAAAATGGTTTTCCAAGCTCATGCCCGGGTCAAGAGATATGAAGTCTCCGACAAGTTCTACAGTTGTAAGATGGAGGAGAATAGTTCTGTCAGCGAGCATATACTCAAAATGTCTGGGTTGCACAACCGCTTGTCTCAGCTGGGAGTTAATCTCCCGGATGACGCGGTCGTTGACAGAATCCTTCACTCGCTTCCACCTAGCTACAAGAGCTTTGTGATGAACTTCAATATGCAGGGGATGGAGAAAACCATTCCTGAGATATATTCAATGCTGAAATCAGCGGAGGTGGAGATCAAAAAGGAACATCAAGTGTTGATGGTGAATAAAACCACTAAGTTCAAGAAAAGCAAGGGTAAAAAGAACTTCAAGAAGGACGGCAAGGGAGTTGCCGCGCCCGGTAAGCAAGCTACCGGGAAGAAGCCAAAGAACGGACCCAAGCCTGAGACTGAATGCTTTTATTGCAAGGGAAACGGTCATTGGAAGCGGAACTGCCCCAAGTACTTAGCGGATAAGAAGGCCGGCAATACCAAAGGTATATGTGATATACATGTTATTGATGTGTACCTTACCAGCGCTCGTAGTAGCTCCTGGGTATTTGATACCGGTGCGGTTGCTCATATTTGTAACTCAAAACAGGAGCTGCGGAATAAGCGGAGACTGGCGAAGGACGAGGTGACGATGCGCGTCGGGAATGGTTCCAAGGTCGATGTGATCGCCGTCGGCACGCTACCTCTACATCTACCTTCGGGATTAGTTTTAAACCTCAATAATTGTTATTTAGTACCAGCTTTGAGCATGAACATTGTATCAGGATCTCGTTTGATGCGAGATGGCTACTCATTTAAATCTGAGAATAATGGTTGTTCTATTTATATGAGAGATATGTTTTATGGTCATGCCCCGCTGGTCAATGGTTTATTCTTATTGAATCTCGAACATGATGTTACACATATTCATAGTGTGAATGCCAAAAGATGTAAGGTTGATAATGATAGTCCCACATACTTGTGGCACTGCCGCCTTGGTCACATTGGTGTCAAACGCATGAAGAAACTCCATGCAGATGGACTTTTGGAGTCTCTTGATTATGAATCATTTGACACGTGCGAACCATGCCTCATGGGCAAAATGACCAAGACTCCGTTCTCCGGGACAATGGATCGAGCAACCAACTTATTGGAAATCATACATACTGATGTGTGCGGTCCAATGAGCGTTGAGGCTCACGGTGGTTATCGTTATGTTCTCACCCTCACTGATGACCTAAGTAGATATGGGTATGTCTACTTAATGAAACACAAGTCTGAGACCTTCGAAAAGTTCAAGGAATTTCAGAGTGAGGTAGAGAATCAACGTGACATGAAAATAAAGTTCTTACGATCAGATCGTGGAGGGGAATATTTGAGTCACGAGTTTGGCACGCACTTAAGGAAATGTGGAATTGTTTCACAACTCACGCCGCCTGGAACACCTCAGCGTAATGGTGTGTCCGAACGTCGTAATCGCACTCTATTGGATATGGTGCGATCTATGATGTCTCTTACCGATCTACCGCTATCATTTTGGGGTTATGCTTTAGAGACTGCCGCATTCACTTTAAATAGGGCTCCGTCGAAATCCGTTGAGACGACACCGTATGAATTATGGTTTGGGAAGAAACCTAAGCTGTCGTTTCTGAAAGTTTGGGGATGCGATGCTTATGTCAAGAAACTTCAACCTGAAAAGCTCGAACCCAAATCGGAAAAATGCATCTTCATAGGATACCCTAAAGAAACTATTGGGTATACCTTCTACCTTAGATCCGAAGGCAAGATCTTTGTTGCCAAGAATGGATCCTTTCTGGAGAAAGAGTTTCTCTCGAAAGAAGTAAGTGGGAGGAAAGTAGAACTTGATGAGGTACCCCCTCTTGAACCGGAGAGTAGCGCAGCTCAGGAAGATGTTTCTGTGGTGCCTGCACCGACTAGAGAGGAAGTTAATGATGATGATCATGAAACTTCGGATCAAGTTGCTACTGAACTTCGTAGGTCCACGAGGACACATTCCGCACCAGAGTGGTACGGCAACCCTGTCTTGGAAGTCATGTTGTTAGACAACGGTGAACCTTCGAACTATGAAGAAGCGATGGCGGGCCCGGATTCCAACAAATGGCTTGAAGCCATGAAATCCGAGATAGGATCCATGTATGAAAACGAAGTATGGACTTTGACAGACTTGCCCGATGATCGGCAAGCCATAGAGAACAAATGGATCTTTAAGAAGAAGACAGACGCGGATGGTAATGTGACCATCTATAAGGCTCGACTTGTCGCTAAGGGTTATCGACAAGTTCAAGGGGTTGACTACGATGAGACCTTCTCACCCGTAGCGAAGCTGAAGTCCGTCAGAATCATGTTAGCAATTGCCGCATACTATGATTATGAGATATGGCAAATGGACGTCAAAACGGCATTCCTTAATGGTTTCCTTAAGGAAGAGTTGTATATGATGCAGCCAGAAGGTTTTGTCGATCCTAATAATGCTGACAAGGTATGCAAGCTCCAGCGCTCAATCTATGGGCTGGTGCAAGCATCTCGGAGTTGGAACATTCGCTTTGATGAGATGATCAAAGCGTTTGGGTTTACACAGACTTATGGAGAAGCATGTGTTTACAAGAAAGTGAGTGGGAGCTCTGTAGCATTTCTCATATTATATGTAGATGACATACTATTAATGGGAAATGATATAGAATTCTTGGAAAGCATAAAGGCCTACTTGAACAAGTGTTTTTCAATGAAGGACCTTGGAGAAGCTGCTTACATATTAGGCATCAAGATCTATAGAGATAGATCGAGACGCCTCATTGGTCTTTCGCAAAGCACATACCTTGACAAGATATTGAAGAAGTTCAATATGGATCAGTCCAAGAAGGGGTTCTTGCCTGTATTACAAGGTGTGAGATTGAGCACGGCTCAATGCCCGACCTTGGCAGAAGATAGAGAAAAGATGAGTGTCATCCCTTATGCCTCAGCCATAGGGTCTATTATATATGCCATGCTGTGTACCAGACCTGATGTGAACCTCGCCGTAAGTTTGGTAGGAAGGTACCAAAGTAATCCCGGCATGGAACACTGGACAGCGGTCAAGAACATCCTGAAGTACCTGAAAAGGACTAAGGATATGTTTCTTGTTTATGGAGGTGACGAAGAGCTCGTCGTAAAGGGTTACGTCAATGCTAGCTTCGACACAGATCTGGATGACTCTAAGTCACAAACCGGATACGTGTATATTTTGAATGGTGGGGCAGTCAGCTGGTGCAGTTGCAAGCAAAGCGTCGTGGCGGGATCTACATGTGAAGCGGAGTACATAGCAGCCTCGGAGGCAGCACAGGAAGCAGTCTGGATGAAGGAGTTCATCACCGACCTAGGAGTTATTCCCAATGCGTCGGGCCCAATGACTCTCTTCTGTGACAACACTGGAGCTATTGCCCTTGCCAAGGAGCCCAGGTTTCACAAGAAGACCAGGCATATCAAGCGTCGCTTCAACTCCATTCGTGAACAAGTTCAAGATGGAGACATAGATATTTGTAAAGTGCATACGGATCTGAATGTCGCAGATCCGTTGACTAAACCTCTTCCACGAGCAAAACATGATCAACACCAGAACTTTATGGGTGTTCGATTCATCACAATGTAACTAGATTATTGACTCTAGTGCAAGTGGGAGACTGTTGGAAATATGCCCTAGAGGCAATAATAAAGTGGTTATTATTATATTTCCTTGTTCATGATAATTGTCTATTGTTCATGCTATAATTGTGTTATCCGGAAATCATAATGCATGTGTGAATACATAGACCACAACATGTCCCTAGTGAGCCTCTAGTTGACTAGCTCGTTGATCAATAGATGGTTACGGTTTCCTGACCATGGACATTGGATGTCGTTGATAACGGGATCACATCATTAGGAGAATGATGTGATGGACAAGACCCAATCCTAAGCATAGCACTAGATCGTGTAGTTCGTCTGCTAAAGCTTTTCTAATGTCAAGTATCATTTCCTTAGACCATGAGATTGTGCAACTCCCGGATACCGTAGGAATGCTTTGGGTGTATCAAACGTCACAACGTAACTGGGTGACCATAAAGGTGCACTACAGTTATCTCCGAAAGTGTCTGTTGGGTTGGCACGAATCGAGACTGGGATTTGTCACTCCGTATGACGGAGAGGTATCTCTGGGCCCACTCGGTAATGCATCATCATAATGAGCTCAATGTGACTAAAGAGTTAGCCACGGGATCATGCGTTACGGAACGAGTAAAGAGACTTGCCGGTAACGAGATTGAACAAGGTATAGGGATACCGACGATCGAATCTCGGGCAAGTATCATACCGGTAGACAAAGGGAATTGTATACGGGATTGATTGAATCCTCGACATCGTGGTTCATCCGATGAGATCATCGTGGAACATGTGGGAGCCAACATGGGTATCCAGATCCCGCTGTTGGTTATTGGCCGGAGAGATGTCTCGGTCATGTCTGCATGGTTCTCGAACCCGTAGGTTCTACACACTTAAGGTTCGGCGACTCTAGGGTTGTTATGGGAAATAGTATGTGAATACCGAATGTTGTTCGGAGTCCCGGATGAGATCCCGGACGTCACGAGGAGTTCCGGAATGGTGCGGAGGTAAAGATTTATATATGGGAAGTTGTTATTGGGGTTCCGGAAAAAGTTTGTTTTTTTTCGGTATTGTACCGGGAAGCTTTCGAAAGGTTCCGGAGGATTCCGGAGGGGTTCGGAAGTCCGGAAAGTGTTCCACCACGTCCAATACAGCAGCATGGGCTGTAAGGGGGCGCCCTAGCCTTAATGGGCTAGGGGAACCAGCCCCCCTAAGGCCCATGCGCATGGGAGAGGGGAAACCCTAAAGGGGGAGGGCCTCCACTTGACTTGGGAGGCACTCCTCCCCCCCTTGGCCGCCGCCCCCAACCCTAGATGGGATCTAGGGGGCCGGCCCCCTCTTCCCCCCGGCCTATAAATAGTGGAGGGGTGGGAGGGAGGCCAAAACCTCTCCCCTGGCGCAGCCCTCCCCCTCTCCAACACCTCCTCCTCCTCCGTTTGAGCTTAGCGAAGCCCTGCCGGAGAACTGTAAGTTCCACCACCACGCCGTCGTGCTGCTGGAGCTGTCTTCCCCAACCTCTCCGTCCTCCTTGCTGGATCAAGGCGCGGGAGATGTCACCGGGCTGCACGTGTGTTGAACGCGGAGGCACCGTTGTTCGGTGCTTAGATCGGAATCGACCGCGATCTGAATCGCTGCGTGTACGACTCCTCCAACCGCGTTCTTGCAACGCTTCCGCATCGCGATCTTCAAGGGTATGAAGATACACTCCTCTCTCTCTCGTTGCTAGTCTCTCCATAGATTGATCTTGGTGATGCGTAGGAAATTTTTTGATTTACTACTACGTTCCCCAACAATCTTTGCACTATAAATTCCCAAATATTCCCAAACCACCATAAGCGTCCACCAAAATACTTTTCCGCCGCCGCAAGCCTCTGTTCTCGTGAGATCCCATCTTGGGGCCTTTTCCGGCGATCTGCTGGAGGGGGATTCGATCACGGAGGGACTTTATATCAACCTTGCTACCCTACCGATGATGCGTGGGTACTTTACCACAGACCTACGGGTCCATAGCTAGTAGCTAGATGGCTTCTTCTCTCTCTTTGGTCTTCAATACAATGTTCTCCTCGATGTTCTTGGAGATCTATGCAATGTAATACTTTTTTGCGGTGTGTTTGTTGAGATCCGATGAATTGTGGATTTATGATAAGATTATCTATGAATATTATTTGAGTCTTCTCTGAACTCTTTTATGCATGATTAAGATATCTTTGTATTTCTCTTCGAACTATCGGTTTGGTTTGGCCAACCAGATTGGTTTTTCTTGCAATGGGAGAGGTGCTTAGTTTTGGGTTCAATCTTGCGGTGTCCTTACCCAGTGACAGAAAGGGTAGCGAGGCACGTATTGTATTGTTGCCATCAAGGATAAAAAGATGGGGTTTATATCATATTGCTTGAGTTTATCCCTCTACATCATGTCATCTTGCTTAAAGCATTGCTCTGTTCTTATGAACTTAATACTCTAGATGCAGGCAGGAGTCGGTCGATGCGTGGAGTAATAGTAGTAGATGCAGAATCGTTTCGGTCTACTTGTCACGGACGTGATGCCTATATTCATGATCATTGCCTTAGATATCGTCATAACTTTGCGCTTTTCTATCAATTGCTCAACAGTAATTTGTTCACCCACCGTATACTATCTTCAAGAGAGAAGCCTCTAGTGAAACCTATGGCCCCGGGTCTATTTTCCATCATATATTTTCAGATCTATAAACCAAAAACCCCAAAAATACCTTGCTGCAATTTATTTGTTTTTACTTTGTTTTACGTTTTAGTAATCTTTTATACCTACCTCTATTAGATCTCACTCTTGTTCGAGACCGTGAAGGGATTGAGAACCCCTTTTTCGCGTTGAGTGCAAGTGTTTGTTAGTTTGTGCAGGTGCATAGATTGGAGACTTGATTGTGCCTCCTACTGGATTGATACCTTGGTTCTTAACTGAGGGAAATACTTATCTCTACTTTTCTGCATCACCCTTTCCTCTTCAAGGGAAAAATCAACACAAGCTCAAGAAGTAGCACGCGCCACCCCCCTGACGCGCCCTGCTGGGTGGTGGCCCCCCTGAGGCCCATCTTCGTGTGATTCCAACGCTGAAAAATCCTATATATTCATAAACCCCCAAAAGTTAACCTGGACCGGAAGTTCCGCCGCCGCAAGCCTCTGTAGCCACAAAAAACCAATCTAGTCCCTATTCTGGCACCCTGCCAAAGGGGGAAACATCACCGGTGGCCATCTTCATCATCCCGGCAGCCACCATGATGAGGAGGGAGTAGTCCACCCTCGGGGCTGAGGGTTTGTACCGGTAGCTATGTGTTTAATCTCTCTCTCTCTCTCTCGTGTTCTTGAGTTTGCACGATCTTGATATATCGCGACCTTTGTTAATATAGTTGGATCATATGGTGTTTTCCCCTCTCTATCTTGTTGTGATGAATTAAGTTTTCCCTTTGAGATTTCATTCTTATCGGATTTAATACTTTTATGGATTTGAGAGCACTTGATGTATGTCTTGCTATGAATACCCGTGGTGACAATGGGGTATCATATTGATTCACTTGATATATGTTTTGGCACTCAACTCGCGTATTCCCGAGGTGACATTGGGGTAATCTATGCATAGGGGTTGTTGCACGTTTTCGTCCTTGTTTCTCCGGTAGAAATCTTGGGGCACTCTTTGAGGTTCTTTGTGTTGGATTGAGTATTATGAATCTAAAATTGTTTGATGCACATCGTATAATCAACTCATGGATACTCGTGGTGACATTGGAGTATCTAGGTGACATTAGAGTTGGTTGATGTGTATCATATGGTGTTATTTTAGTATGAACTCTTAGATAGATCGATCAGAAAGGATAACTTGGTGTTATTTTAGTACGAACTCTTGGATAGATCGATCGGAAAGGATAACTTTGAGGTGGTTTTGTACCCTACAAACAATTTCTTCTTATGTTCTCCGCTAGATAGAAACTTTGGAGTGATTCTTCGTCGCACGTTGCGGGATGGTTATATGATCCAAATATATTAGCATTGTTGAGAGATTGCACTAGCGAAAGTACAGACCCTAGGCCTCATTTTCAAGCATTGCAATACCGTTCGTGCTCACTTTTGTTACTTGCTACCTTGCTGTTTTTTTATTGTTCCTATTACAAAATCAATATCTACTATCATTACTACACTTGTATCACCATCTCTTCGCCGAACTAGTGCACATACACAATTTACCATTGTATTTGGTGTGTTGGGGACACAAGAGACTTTTTATTATTTGGTTGCAAGGTTGTTTGAGAGAGACCCTCTTCATCCTACGCCCTCCACAGATTGATAAACCTTAGGTCATCGACTTGAGGGAAATTTGCTACTGTCCTACAAAACACTGCGCTTGGAGGCCCAACATGAGTCTACAAGAACAAGTTGTGTAGTAGACATCACCTTTATCATTTTGGGGATATGCACTTGAAACATCAACATATACACTAAACAGAGCACCGTCCTTTGTTGAGATGACACCATATGAGTTATGGAATGGGAAGAAACTCAATTAGTCACATCTCAAGATTTGTGGTTGTGAGACTTATCTAAAATGTTTACAGCCAAATAAGCTCGACCCCAAAGTAAACAAGTGTTACTTTGCAAAGAGAGCCTTGGCTCAGTGGTTGGGTATGCGGTTGTGCAGCCTAACAATCTGAGTTCAATTCCTAGAATTGATAGGTGATGCACAGGGGTTTTCCCCCGTTTACTGAGGATCAAGCATGGTGTGTGGTGGAACCACGCATCAAGAAATATCTTGATACTCATTTAAAAAATTCTGAGGACCATGTTTATCTTGGTACTCATACTAAAATGGTCGTATGCATCACTAGTTGGTGCAGAGGCCGGAAAGTGAAAATCTCTCCCATTTAAATGGATTGAGGTTTTTTGAAAAGCAGCCAGGTCAGGAGGCCCTCGTGTCGCCCACCTACCAGGGCGACTCGGGCGGCGGCGAGATCTACTTCGCCAGGTCCCTCTCGCACCTTCTCTTCCCCCTCGCTGCTGCCCTATGGACTCGGCCGGGCTAAGCCCGTGTAGATCCGGTGGCGGCGGGGCCCCTGGCACCCTGGTGTGGCTTGTCCTCGGGCGGGATGCTCGAGCGATGGGTGGATGGTGCAGCACTGCTCCGCCCGCGTTGCTAGGCCCGGTGGTGGTGGGGGACGGCGGTGGTCACGGCGATGCGCCCATGTCACCGCAACCCTCTTCTTCAGGGATGGGATCCTGCCCAGATCCATGGAGGAGGCGTGGTGGCCACGGCGCGGGTGCACGCGCGCAGATGGCGTCCAATCTGGCAGCAGGATCAACCATGATGGTGGCGGCGACTACCTCCGGTGGTCGGGTGTCCTTCACGTTGATCTTGTCCGGTGGGCGGCTTGGCGGCGCCTCCGGTCGATCCGCTCTGGCCGGTGCACCGGCGGTGGTGGCCATCTCCTCCGTCAGAGCTGGTCGGCCTGAGGCTGGATGGTCAGATCTCGAGATCCGTCATCTAGTTCCGGCTGCGAGTCGAGATGACATAGTTGCCGGTGAAAACCAAGCCGATGGCAGGCGATGGCGGCGTTATGCGTCATTACCTTGATGAAGGCATCGTCGTGCAACGACTGTCGACCCACTCGTGCTGCTCCGGGGGAAACCCTAGGATTTGGTCTTCCAGATCGGACGATGGCGGTACTGCGGTGTCGTTTCTCTCTTGGGAGCATCGTCTGTAGAGCAGTGCTGGAAGACAGAGGCAGGAGGTGGAGCGGCTTCGTCTTGCACGGAGCTTCGGTGGAGATGTCAAGTCCTGCCTGGCCAACAGGTGCAATGTTGTGTCATGCCTGGCCAACAGAATCTTCGTGTCTGGATGGACGAGCGCGGGGCGGTGGCGCCGTTGGGCGCCGTGGTGATGTCGACAGATGGTCGGACTGACAAGGATGATGTGGATCTTTCTCCTGAAGATGGGTCAGCGGTTCGATGATGATGGCGGCGTCTAAAACGTGTGCATGTGTGGTGTACACTTTAGGTCTGCTGCACCGGCTGTTTGTTCCGATACGTTATGTGGATGGATCGGCGACGACACCGGTTTAGATATGGGGAGTGAGAGCACTCCACATAATCGAGTTTTGTAGATGTGAGTGGTGGCTTTGGGTGGTTTGATGTATGTTCTTGTTAGACCTTGGTGAATTAATAAACAAAGATGGCCGCATGCATCACTTGATGCAGAGGCCGGGGGTTTAAACCTCCTTTTTCCAAAAAAAAAACAAGTGTTACTTTGTATGCTATCCCAAAGAAACGGTTGGGTATTCCTTCTACCAAAAGTCCGAAGACAAAGTGTTTGTCGCTAAGAATGGACACTTTCTCGAGAAGGAGTTTCTCACGAAAGAAGTAAGTGCGAGGACAGTACAGCTCGATGAGATTATTGAATCACTAGAAGTGAGGACTAACGAAATAGAATCTGTTCCAGAAGATGTCCACACAACTGAACCAGAAATTACTACACCAGCTGTAGAAACTCCAGTTAAGACTGTAACTGAATCACGTAGGTCAGGAAGAGTTATCGAACCTCCTGAATGGTTTCACAATGAAATATTCATCTTAGAAGAAGATGAACTTGCGCATTACAAAGAAGCGATGGAGGCGTAGAGCTCAAAAGAATGGCTCAAAGCCATGCAATACGAAATGGAGTCCATGTATGAAAATTAAGTTTGGAACTTGGTTGATCCTCCAGAGGGTGTAAAACCCATACAATGTAAATGGATCTTCAAGAGAGAGAAAGATGCGGATGGTAATCCTACCATCTACAAGGCAAGGCTAGTTGCAAAAGGGTTTTCACAAGTCGATAGAGTTGATTATGATGAAACTTTCTCTCCAGTAGCAATGCTAAAATCCGTACGGATGATGATGGCCAGAGCTGCATATTTTGATTATGAGATATGGCAGATGGATGTCAAAACTGCTTTCCTAAATGGAAATCTAAAAGGGGATGTATACATGATACATCTAGAAGGTTTTGTCGCTCCAAAGGATGCCGGGAAGGTGTGCAAGCTTCAAAGGTCAATCTATGGTTTGAAGCAAGCCTCCAAGGGCTAGAATCAACGTTTTGATGAATAGGTAAAATAGTTTGGCTTCATTAAAAATGATGAAGAAGCTTGTGTATACAAGAAGTTTAGTGGGAGTTCTGTAGCATTTGTGATATTATATGTAGATGACATATTATTGATTAGGAATGATACAAAGTATCTTAGCACAATAAAAGACTATTTGAAGAGTGTGTTTTCAATGAAAGACTTAGGCGAAGCTTCATATATATTGGGCATAAAGATCTATAGAGATAGATCAAGACGTCTTATAGCACTAAGCCAAAGCACGTACATTGACAAGGTTTTAAAGAGATTTAAAATGGAGAATGCAAAGAAAGGATTTCTTCCAATGTCACATGGCATAACACTTAGCAGAAATCAATGTCCTAAGACAGTTGATGAGCGAGTGCAAATGAGTGGAGTACCATATGCCTCTGCTATTGGTTCCATCATGTATGCTATGACATGTACAAGACCAGATGTTTCTTATGCACTAAGTGTTAGCAGAGATACAGAGTGATCCAGGAGTGGCTCACTGGACAACAGTTAAGAATATTCTTAAGTACCTTAGAAGAACAAAGGACATGCTCCTAGTTAATGGAGGGGATGAAGAACTCGTTGTAAATGGTTACACTGATGCTAGCTTCACGAAGTATATAGATGATTATAAATCTCAATCAGGTTATGTTTTCACACTTAATGGTGGTGCGGTTGTTTGGAAGAGTTTCAAACAAAACACCGTTGTGGATTCTACGACGAAAGTAGAGTATATTGCGGCTTCGAAAGCTTCAAAGGAGGTGTTCTGGATCAAGAAGTTTCTTGAATAAATTGGTGTTGTCCCAAGTGTGATGAATCCAATGGCTCTCTATTGTGATAATAGTGGAGTTCTGGCTCAAGCAAAGGAACCTAGATCACACATGAAGACCGGACACATTGAATGCAAATATCACATTGTCCGACAATATGTTGAGAAGGGCTATGTGAAGATTCTCAAGATTCACACGGATTTAAATGTGTCAGACCCGATTACGAAGGCTCTACCACGAGCAAAGCATGAGCAACACCGGATAGCCATAGGTGTTAAAGAGACTATGTAAACTAGATTATTGACTCTAGTGCAAGTGGGAGACTGTTGGAAATATGCCCTAGAGGCAATTATATTTGTATTATATTTCCATATTCATAATTATAGAGTTTATATTTCATGCTATAATTGCTATGATCCTGGAGCATGCGATTCAGTGGAAAACTCGTATGCACATGTGGAATGATAAACGGTTAAATAAAAGATTCCTAGTCTTGCCTCTAGAACTAGCTCAAGTGTTGTTGGTGATCCTGTTTTCCGGATCTTAGGACATCATTAAGTGTAACGATATTCCTAAAGCAACATTGAGATTATGACGTTGCAAGAACTTCTTATAGATCTTTCCAATCTTGTATGTTATGAATTGAGTTAATATCATCTGTCATCAATTGTAATAACATAGGTTAACATGTGAATTTTCTCCTTAGACCATGAGAGTATCGTAGTCACTTCTTAGCGTAAGATGGGCTTTGGGGTTGCTTAAACGTCACATGTAACATGGTGATCATAATGACAACTTACAGGCACATCGGAAAGTTTGACAAGGGACTAGATAGCTTGAGAGTGGGATATTCTGCTCCGGCGATGGAGAGATATTCTTAGGGCCCTCTCGGTGTGGCGACATCAATTATTATCTAGCCAGACACAGGTGACTTCTTCACTGGGATGTCGGAACACAATAACAATAAAGAAGAACAAAACCGGTAACGAGGATTTCGGTATAGTGAGCATGGTGATGACCCAGAAGGATACCGATGCATCCCGGGTTTTCTGAAGTATCGCTAAGAAAAGGGAGCATCACATGATAACCAAAGGTTCACTCGAATATCATTCATGTGCTCATAGGGATCGAGATGGACGTCCACGGTCCCGCTGTCGGTCATTGAACGAATTCGTTCATGTCTATGAGTTACCGAACCTACGGGATCACAAGCTTAAGGAAATCACGATCTGCTGAGTGTTAGTAGGACGGGAGTGATTAGAATATATTTGTGGAATTATTTCATTAATATTCGGAATAGTTCCGAGAGGATCCGGAAGCATTTCAGGGTCACCAGAAGGGTTTCGCTGAATATCGGATAATACCGGGTATTACCGATATATTATATATAGGTGGAAAATGTTTTCGAAGATGTATATATATATATATATATATATATATATATATATATATATAATGGTCTAGGGGTATTTAGAACATTTATATTTAATTTAAATATCAACATGCCTAAAAATGCCAAGAGGTGGAAGGAATTATGGGCCACGAAGGCCCATAAGGAAGTGGCGCCCCCCTTGCCATATGGGGGCCCGAATTGGACTAGGCCCTTGGTCGGCGCCCCAAGGAGGGCCTTTCCCTCCTTGGTGGCTGCCCCCTCCTCCTCGTCTAACCTATATATACTAGGTTTTTTTGCTCTATTGGATACACAAGTTTTGGAGCCTCCTCTAGTTCTTCTAGTTCTAGTTCTAGTTGGTCCTAGTTGACTAATTAGAGCTAGGATAATCCTCTTGTCCTCATAATTAGAAGCCCGGCGTGGTTCTAATCTCCTCCCTCTAATTCTCCGGTGACGATTAGCTCTAGACGGCGAAGCGCTGTCTGATCGTGAAGGCTGCATGCTTGCAACCAAGTAGAGAGGCCGTGCTTTCGGTCTTCGGTTCGAGGGAATGTTCGTGGGCGGTATGAGGGATCATTCATCTACGGTTTGAGGGACTCCAAGTATGATCTACATCGACACATTCTTCTTCCGCTGCAACTTGGTGACGATAACGATCGTGATCCCAAACCGTTATGCATCTTCATATTGATCTTGGGTGATTGTAGGTGCGAATTTTTTATTTTCTACTACGTTTCCCAGAAGGCTGGAGGCGAGCGGGCACAGGTTCCTGTGGGTGGTGCGTTTGCCCAGGGGGTATCTCGGCGGGCCATCGGAGAACGACGGCGAGGACCCTCTGAACTACCTGCCGGCAGGGTTCGTGGAGAGGACGAGCGGCACGGGGCTCGCCATGCCGCTCTGGGCCCCGCAGGTGGAGATCCTGAACCATCCCGACATGGGAGGTTCCGTGTCCCACTGCGGGCGGAACTCGACGCTGGAGAGTGCGGCGGCCGACATGCCGATGATGGCGTGGCCGCTGTTCACGGAGCAGAGGATGAACGTGGTGATGCTAGAGGAGAGGAGCGGGATGGCGTTGCGGCCGGAGGCAAGGGAGAGGGATGACGTGGTGCCACGGGAGGAGGTGGCGAAGGTGGTGAAGCAGCTGATGAGCGGGGAGAAGTGGGATGCGGCGAGGAAGAAGACGAGGGAGATTGGGGAGAGCGTGGCGTCAGCGTTGGCGCTGGATGGGTCGGCGTGCAGGGCGCTCCAGGCGGTGGCTAGCAAGTGGAAGAAGAGCATGCTGCGGATGAGCTGAGCGTGCATGTGCGCGCCAATATGGTTTGAGGTTTGTGTTGAAACGATCTGTTGATCTTCTCTAGTATCGTGTGTGTGTGTGTGTGTGTGTGTAACACAGAGCTTTAAATTCATTTTGACCAAAAAAAGAACCCAATTGCTTAAAAATGCAGTTGCGCTATTTGACGTTATCGAGCGCGCACGCGCGGGCCGTTCAATTATGAGACAGTGGCATGATGCAGTCCCACGTGATGCAAAGCAAATAGGTGGTCTACCCCATGAGCCAGATTCAATGCATCTGATGTAAGACACGACCTCGACAGAAGCACGTACAAAATGAAAAAAGTGTAACTAACTCTATTTGTTTTTTCAAAAAAAACATAGCTTTTGAACCAAGAGTCGAAATTAAGATCCGTTTTCACCTTATGTTCCTTGTGATTTTCTCTTTAAAACTAGATTTCATATTGGTATGTTTTCATAAAATTTTCTTTTAAAGCAACTTTCGTACTATGAGAAGCAACTTTTAGTGTTATGGTAAGCAACTCACTACTAGGTTTGCCTTCCATGATGTGAGAGTTGGCAATAAGGCTCTCCTGAGATGGATGACTGCGAAGTAGCCTAAAGATTACTATTAGCTTTTTCGTGCTGAGCTCTTCAAAATTAGATCTCGTTTGTATATGTTTGGATGAACTTTTTTCTAAAAGCAAGTTTTAGTATTGAGACCATGCAAGTTCTCACTAGTAGTTGCTTATTCTGGCAACTATAGTTGCTTTCACTCGCATCTAAAGCGTGCCCATTGAGGGAGACGAAGGCCGTCACCACCACCCTGGTCCAAGTTTGCCGCCTTGGCTTCCGCAGGCCGACAACCAGGCCTCTACCCCCAACCGAATTTGCCAGCTATCACTGCATGGCTTGGAAAAACACCCCTCACTACCTTAGGTACGTGGGTTTTCGGTGTTACTCCCTTCGTTCCAAATTACTCGTCGTGGTTTTAGTTCAAATCAATTTGAACTAAAACCACGACGAGTAATTTGGAACGGTTGAACTAAAACCACGATGAGTAATTTGGAACGGAGGGAGTACTATCCAGAAAGAAACTTTAGTTCTACGAGAAGCAACTTCTTGCTAGAAAGGCAACTACTGTACGTGTGCTTCGGCAGCGGCGGCGGGCTTTCGCGGAGCTGGCGGCCGGGCTGTAGGCGAGCGGGCACATGTTCCTATGGGTAGTGTGTTTCCCCAGCTACAAGGACTGCAGCGCGGGGTACCTCGGCGGGTTGTCAGAAAACGACGGTGAGGACCCTCTGAGCTACCTGACGGTAGGGTTCATGGAGAGGACAAGTGGCACGGGGCTCCCTGTGTCGCTCCGGGCCCGCATGTGGAGATCCTGAACCACCCGGCCGTGGGAGGCTTCGTATCGCACCGCGGGTGGAACTCTACGCTGGATAGCGTGGCGACGGGCATGCCGATGGTGGCGTGGCCGCTGTTCGCGGAGCAGAGGATGAACGCGGTGATGCTGAAGGAGAGGAGCAAGATGGCGCTGTGCCCGAAGGCAAGGGAGAGGGACGGCGTGGTGCTGCGGGAGGAGGTGGTGATGGAACTGATGAGCGGGGAGAAGAGGGATGCGGCGAGGAAGAAGGCGAGGGAGATTGGGAAGAGCGCGGCGCGGGCGTTGGCGCCGGATGGTATATATGCAACAAGTTCATTCGCGAAAATGGTATATGCCTTTTAACACAACTCAATTCAAACTCAAAACAGGAGGCACCAGCAATTCAATCTACAGACTTATTTGATTGTATGGTAGCAATTCATCATCGTGGATTTGGAACTGGAGCAGCGTTCCAAAATCTTTGTCTCATGCACTGCACAACATTTTCAGGCATCATTTACTTACACCTGGCCTGAAACCCTGGAAAACGGAATCTCCGCGCATTGCAACCGCTCGCGTTTCAAATCCCAGCTAAACTCGGACAACTAGACGACTGTGATCGCTGAACTTTCTAGAAGTCTCACCATTGAGAGCCACACGTACAGCCCTTATCTAACGTATAGTAAATGCTAAATAAACAGCAAGTTCATGTATGTATAGGCCAGTGGTAGTTCATCGCTTCCTCTTGTGTGTCCGCCACTGTTTCAGGACGTGTTGCAAGGCCTCTTTCAGTGTTGCTTTGCGGCCCTCCTTGTAGTTCCACAGCTCCGGTACGGCATAGCGGCCACGGGGGTTGTACTCGTTAACTTCAAGCAGCGCCTTTGTCACCAGACAATAGACTTCTTCTTCATACCCTTCTCTTAGAGCCTGAAGCTTCGCATCATCCTCAGAGATAAGCTCCTACACCAAAGCACACGCCATGTGAGATAAACAAATACTACAATAGTATATATGTCTCCCATTCCAAAAATGATTGATGAACACATTATTTAAAGATCGGAAACTTGAACTCCACAAATATGCTGCTGATTTAGCATACTGTCATTCATAGACGACTCTCCAATGCTGTCTGAACCACATCACAGCGCGACATTTTGAACAAAAATTGATTGTGCACCTTGTCATGGACTGAAGATGCACACAACTACTTCATTGCATGGAAATACAAAGCTGCAGAAACTGCAGCAATACAGGAGCAGCTTTCTATGCCTTTAGTACAAGTGAATCACACAAGTTCTATAGCTTCAGACACCAGTATCATTTCCTATGTGTCAACAGCCAAGACCTAAGATATACCCAATTTATCCAGCGCTGAACTGAAAATCAGCATTTAATAAGTAGTCCCAGTCAGAGAACACAATCTACTTGCCCAATTTAATTGACAAAATGCCATATGGTTTTAAGTGAGAGGGGAGTAATTAGTGCGCAAACAACTTGAGCACGGGTTCAATTGAGATACATCAGGAGATTCCATGTGCATATGGTAAGCTTTCTACCAATAAAACCTTTGATGGCTCCATATATAACTCCGCCAGCAAATGCTAGATGTACTATGTTGCCAAAATCAACGAATTAAAGATAACTGGTATACAAGTTACCAGGAGCTTCAGAGGAAACCAAGTGCAAGAAGCCTAGTCTTCAGTGGAAAGCACATCGCTATTATTCAATTATATTGTATAGATCTCAATCAAGAGCAGCTAACGTTAACATAAGTCCCTCACAATAGAATTGCTTCCCAGAATTAAACTAGCACAAGGTCTAGGCTGAACACTCTACAAAGTTAAGGTACCATATCTTTTTGTATGGCACAGCATTTCAGTATATATCTCAGGTACCCACGTATATGTCTAACTTGTCAGATTCAGCAATCAAGCATCCGTTGAATACCCCACTACTGTACAAAAGAACCCTAATGTATTACAGAACCTAACTGAGCTGCAAACTGATTAACTGTAAAACCTGCAAGTGGTAACTTAAATAGGAAGCATGCAATGAAAAACAAGATTGTTTAACAGAACACAAATGAAAAACCTGCACGTAGTAGCTTAAACAGGAACCAGGGAAATGTTTCCAAAAAGAAAGTCCAGAGTGACATATGACTGAAAATTACAAACTATTAGGAAGAGTAAAGTGTGTAGAAAATGAAAAAGGAATCCTACCCTTTTTTTCCCATGAACCACGACAACTCTAAAAGGGTGCCATTCTGGGTTTTTTATCTCATCCTCCCACTTTGAACAAAGAATGGCAGCAGTAACTTCTGCATCTTCTTTTGACAAATTACGTCCGCAAGCAATTGCAAGTGATTTAAGATCAAGCTCGCCCATTCTTTTAATGCCAATATTTGCTCGGCCAGTTGTAATAGTTTGCAAACCCTGCAGAGTATGCAACAGATCAAGAATGAGTTTGGATGTTATGCAAACATAGTGGACAATTGCAAGAGCTCGAGCAATGAGCCAACTTACATCTATCAGCTTCTTCCGAGCATCTTGTAATTCATCATTGCTTTTCCGTTCCTTGATAAGCAGAGTATGGTAGAGTGATTCCATTGCATCCATTTCATCATATTTGTCTTGTAACTCCTCACTAAGTTCATCAATTCTTCTCTTCGATTCAGAGTCTTCTTCACCTGGCATATGCTTCATGACTTCCAATTTACCCTGCAACTGTTTTATTTCTAACTCAAGCTTCTGCTTGGCATCCAGTTGCTGCTCCAACTTGATAATCTTATCTAGAGCGACTTGTTTCTCCAACTGCATTTTGCCATTTTCATCACAGTAAGACACTTAAATAAATTATGTCCAAAAAAATCAAGTGAAACAATATACTAGGCCCAAACCTTGTGTTTTTCCACAAGCTTGAGCACATTTTCATCAGCCCTATGTTGCACCAATGTTGCCATCTTAAGATGCTTTGTTTTAACACCGTTCTGCATCCACACAACAGCCTATAAGTGATATGCATAGTCCACCAAACAGGGCCCCTCCTACGAAGAACATGGCCCCTGCATTTTACCCAAATCACCCTAGTGCTAAACACTCTGCACTGTATCTATATATGTATATGTCATAATGTCTATACCAATATAAAAAGAGTGAATTGCAGAGATCCAACAAATCTTCCCCGTTCAACCGCATCTTTCCAACAGTCTACGTCGCTCCGGTGTTTAGCGTTAAACATGTTTAGCACCCTCCACTAATTAATATCATGCCTAATATCAACGTCAGCATTAACCAAGTAACTATACCCTACCTAATATTAACATGCAATTTATATCTTGCCTAATATCAATGTGAAATACAATTAATATTTGACTAATATTAACGTGCATTGCACATACACAATTACTAGTAATTTAAATGACAATGTTGGATGGCAATACAAAATACAATGTTAGGGACTCCAAACAAACTGTTAAGTAAAGATTGACGAAGCGTTGAAACAAGAAGAGGGAAGAGAAAACATAGTCCCATAGTTCTGTATGCGGTAAATTCAATAATAGAAACAGGACATTACACACTTTTTCCTTCTCGTGCTCAAGGTTCCTTCTGTCAGATTCACTACGCGCAGCTAGCTCATCAAGCTGTTTGGATCTTAAGTCAAGGTTCTGCATCTTGGACTCGAGTTCTGAACGGAGCTTTTGATTTTCATCAATGATCCTCTGTGAATGCCTACGAGCAAGTTGCTGCATCTTGTGTATTTCTGGAAAAAGAGTAAGTTCAAAAGGACGTTAAAACGACAGAGCTCTAAGCATGTTAAAGGGAGAATGCACATATGCTGATATTTAGAACATGGCGGAAGATATAGATAGCAAAAGGTCAACACAAACCTTCATTGTATGCCCGGAGCAGCTGATCCTTTTGCTCCATTATCATGTCAAGTGAGGTGGTCGTCTCATTGTACTTACATTCAAGTTCTTCCACATGCCTTCGCTTTACCTCAATCTGGCTAGCTAAATTCGCTACCAGTTTGTTTGTTTTGCGTGCTTCTTCATTCTCAACATCTGCAATAGTTTTCAGATCACCATTTTTATGCAGATAATCCCCGATCGGCCCTGGATATTTCTGATCATCAGCCCTTGCAACCCATCCGAACATCCCCGGTCGTCGATGCTTGTACGCCTTCCAGTCCAGTTTGCCATATCCTTCTGACTCAAAGTGATTTTCGAAGGCAAGTGCATTATTGAAGGCAGTCCAGTCTTTTCCAAACTCAACAATAGCATTCCCTGTGTGGCCTCTATAGTTCCACAAAGGAATAACCTTCTGTGGGCAAAAGCACGAGAGCTTCTCCTTCAGCCGGTTTCCACTTTCTCCAACATGGCGCCCATTTTTCCGTTCAGTAGGCACATTGACCAAAACACCCATCCAGGGCCAAACGAACAGGTCATCTCTGTTCTGAACAGCCTGAGGCTCCATAGCTATTAGCTGTAACTGGCGGGCCGCCTCGTCTCTCCCCTGCGGATAAGCTTCCGAACCTACTCCAGTTGCATGCTGCTGAAATAGGCTCTCTATGTTCTGTTCACTCTTCCTGCAAGCTCTTTCCTTGCGAATCCTGCTGAAATCAAAAAAGAAAAATGTTAAGGTTCCATTTGGGAATCATGCAAAAATTTACACATGTAAATCATTTGTATACGTCAGTATTTTTACCCTTGTAAACGGCCATTTGGATACAAAGAAAATTTTGCACAGAAATCTAGTGTGATGGGTCAATTTCATTCACCGGATCGGCTGAAAACTGGACTAGCGCATTATATCTGAACAGGTGCAGCCGATCAATTGCATTCACTAGGTCAGCTGAACACCGGACTAGCGCATTACATCTGAACTAGTGCAGCCGATCAATTTCATTCACTGATCGGCTGATCAATTTCATTCACTAGATCAGGTGAAGACCGAACTAAACTATGAAGGAGCTGAGCTACTTTAATTAGAACAAACATAATCTACAATGCACACGTACAAAACATGAATAATCTATTAATCTTTTCAACAATAACTGAAGATCTTTTTTGAAGCATAAAGAAAACGCACCGACTGAAAGATGACAACCAGCACATGAAAGCACCAATATGATATGTTGCAACATGTTCTGAACTGTGAGTGGTCATATCAAAGGTACAATCTCACCAAGGTAACAATTGCACATTAATTTCCTCTCCAATATTCTCAACATCACCCATCATATGTATATACAGTACAGATATGCAGGTTATAATGAGATGGAAGTACTGGTACCATTTGGACTAGCTCACATGATTAATTAGCCTGTGCACATGGAAGTACTGGTACCATTTGCGCATACAACCATACAAGAGGTAGCCAAATGACACAAGTTCAATCAAACTTAATGATTAACTGCTCATCATTTGCATGCCCAAAGCAACGCAACTTAACTGCCAAATCCATTTTCTAAGAAAGTGAAATTCCAATATATCTTAAAGATATGCCGTCAGTTTTACTATCTGGAATAACAGAATAGCACTGAAGTAAGACATAATAATATGCACCATAAATGCAGTTTACAGCTTTTCATTCCCATAAGATGACAGAAAGCACATAAAATCAATAGATTCCAGCGGCACTGAAGCTATATAGCAACCGAGCAATAAGTACGTCATATCTCTATCTGTGAAAACATATCTAGAATACATGTTCATTTCGGAAATATGCAAACGGAAATAATCTCAAATACCAAGGCTACTCGAATATTGGGCATAGATATTCTAGTTCGGCTCGCTGTGCGCAGCAGCAATTGCCAAAATTCGTGGAACAAAATCAGTGAAGGATAGAAGAGTTGGCGTCACATACCCACCGGGGGCCTCGCTGGTGCGCATGGCGGACCGCCCACCCGGTTGCCTACTGACGTCGCCGTCCCCAACGACGACGAACCTAGGGTTTCAAGGTACGCGTGGATGAGCACAATGCCGCTGAGAAGGAAGGGTGAGAAGGGGCGGAAGCACGAAGACGGAAGCGAATCGGAGGGTTTGGGCTCACCTCGCCGCAGCGCCGTCGTTGGTGGAGGGGGGCGAGTGAGCGAGCGTGGCCGTGGCCGTGGGCGTGGAGGACGTGATCGGGGAGGCCGACTCGGGAAGCGATCGACCGACACACAAAACTCGAACCACGGAGAACTAGAGGGTCCGGCTGGACCGCCCGGAACCAAGGTCGTTTTCCGGTCAAGGGCTCATTCGAAGGAATTTTTAAAAATAATCAAAGGAATATGTTTTTTTTAACATACACGCGCATATACTCACCCCTATAACACTATCTCTATGGCATCTCCAAGATACTGAGATGGTCTAACATCTTGAGATTGACAAAGTCACCACGGACGACTATGACGGGAACGTCTCCTTCCGCTAAATGATAATCACTGAAAAGTCTGAAATAAATCCAAGAAAATGTGAGCGTCAATGCCAAATTTAGCACTTGAACCTTTGTGGGTTTCACCATCAAGAACCTAGTCATCTCCTTGAGGTCAAGGGCTCACTCAGACCCCCCCCCCCCCCCCCCTCCCAATCCTTGTAAAATGAACACCACACATAGGAAAAAAATATTGAGATCCAATTTTTATAGAAATCGTTCAAATATCATGTTCGCCAAATGAGCCTTGAGTAAAGAAAAATATACTAAAAATTAATAAATAAAAACATATAAAATGACCCATGGGTAGCCGGGACGAAGTCGGCACCGCCAGCAACACTCTTGGACAAGTCACAGCCCATCATAGCTCGTCCACAACTAGCTCAACCAAAGCGACCGGAACGACCTCGCATAAGCCACGCACCACTGACGTCTCCAACTTTGATGACCATTTGGTCCTGACTTGTTGAGCCATCGGCCTCTTGCGATCTTAGTCTTTTTTTAACATGGCGATCTTAGTCGTTGGATCTTGATAAGATGGCCATGATTAGAAGTCTCTTTTTCCCAAAGGTTTGAGCGGTGAACCGCTTCAAACCATACGGATCGGGTTATATCACTTAAACGAACCGGTACCAACGAACTAGGAGGTGCCATGTGTCCACTGAAGTTATAAAAATATATTGCAGAAAATATCCTAAACTTTATAATTCCATATCTTTTGATATGTTCATCCAAATTTAGAAAAATTAAAATCATATTTCTGTTGGAAATATGCCCTAGAGGCAATAATATTTGTATTATTATATTTCTATATTCATAATTATAGAGTTTATATTATATGCTATAACTGATATGATCCTGAAATATGCGATTCAGTGGAAAACTCATATGCACATGTAGAATAATAAACGGTTAAATAAAAGGTTCCTAGTCTTGCCTCTAGGACTAGCTCAAGTGTTGTTGGTCATGTTTTTCGGATCTTAGGATATCGTTTAAAGTGTTAAACAATAGTCCTAAAACAACTTCGAGATTATGACATTGGATGAACGATCATATTGAATCGACCCAAACTTGTTTGTTGTGAAATAAATTACTATCGACTTTATTCAGTTGTAATAACATGGAGTGTTAACATGTAATTTTGCTCCTTAGACCATGAGAGTATCGCGGTCACTTCTTACCGTACGGTGGGCTTTGGGGTTGCTCAAACGTCACTTGTAACACGGTGATCATAACGACAACTTACAGGTTCATCGGAAAGTTTGACAAGTGGCCGGATAGCTCGAGAGGGGATTTGCTCCTCCGACGATGTAGAGATATTCTTAGGGCCCTCTCGGTGTGAAGGCACCAATCATCATCTGGACAGACACAGGTGACTTAGTCACGGGGATGCCGGAACACAATAACGAGGAAGAAGAACAAAACAGATAACGAGGATTTCGGTATAGTGAGCATGGTGATGACTCAGGAGGATACCGATGCATCCCGGGTTTTGTGAAGTATCGCGAAGCAAAGGGAACATCACATGATAACCAAAGGTTCACTCGAATATTATTCGTGTACTCACAGGGACCAATATGGACGTCTACGGTCCCGCTATCGGTCATTGAACGAACGGTTTCATTCATGTCTGTGAGTTACCAAACCTACGTGGTCACAAGCTTAAGGCAATCATGATCTGCCGAGTGTCAGTAGGAGGGGAGTGATGAGAATATATTTGTGGAATTGTTTCATTAATATTCGGAATAGTTCCGAGAGAATCCGGAAGAGTTTCGGGGTCACTGGAAGGGTTTCGGTGAATATCGGGTAATACCGAGTATCACCGACATATTATATATAGGTGGAAAATGTTTTTGGAGATGTTAATATATATATATATATAATGGTCTAGAAGTATTTAAAATATTTATATTTAATTTAAATATCAACAGAGCTTAAAAGGCCAAGAGGTGGAAGGCAACTTGGGCCACGAAGGCCCAACTAGAGGAGGTGCCTCCCTTTCCTTGTGTGGGGGGGGGGGAATCCTAGGGAGGAGTCCAACTCCGCCCCGCTTTGGGTGGCGCCCCAAGGAGGCTTTCCCTCCTTGGTGGCAGCCCTTCCTCTCCCCTCCAACCTATATATACTATAGGATTTCCACCCTTTTGATATATACAAGTTTTGGAGCCTCCTCTAGTTGATCTAGTTCTAGTTCTAATTGGTCCTAGTTGACTAATTAGAGCTACCTCTAGCCACCTCTAATCCTCATAATTAGAATCCCCATGTGGTTCTAATATCCTCCCTCTAATTCTCCAGCGACGATTAGCTCTAGATGGCGAAGCGCTGCCAGATCGTGAAGACCGTACGCTTGCAACCTGGTTGAGAGGCCATGCTTTCGGTCTTCCATTCGAGGGATCGTTCGAGGGTGGTTCGCGGGATCGTCATCGACGTTCGAGGGACTCCAAGTACAATCTACACCGACTCGTCTACTTTCATTGCACTCCGGAGTCGGTAACGATCGTTGATCCAAACCCGATATGCATCTTCATATTGTTCCTGGGTGTTCGTTGG
Source organism: Thinopyrum elongatum (assembly GCA_011799875.1). Classification (NCBI taxonomy): domain Eukaryota; kingdom Viridiplantae; phylum Streptophyta; class Magnoliopsida; order Poales; family Poaceae; genus Thinopyrum; species Thinopyrum elongatum. The sequence goes on along the minus strand of CM022299.1, from coordinate 323,371,042 downwards.
GTGATTTTTTTTTCTACTACGTTTCCCAAGAGTGGCATCATGAGTGGTTCTATGAGTAGATGCAGGTTTCGATCTAGATCACATGTGATTGTGAGGGTGATGTTCTTGCTATGCTTCCCTCGAGTGTTGCTTCGGTTCAGTTCATTGACGGCATGGTGTCACTTTTCACAAGGTTCTGACAATCGCTCGGTTGTGGCTGTCGATGATCTGCTACTAGTTCCTTGGGCTTCATCATAGTCAAGAATGGTGAACCGTCGCGTACGCAAGAGGGTGATGAAGATGGATGATCTTCTAGGGGGTCACGCGTATTAGACGAAGTTTAGTGTGGGGGAATGAGATGTTTAATTAAGTCGCTTATTTCACACACATCGAAAGTTAATCTAGCAACAAGGATTATCACTTTATGGTGTGCACGTACGTAGCTAGGTTTATTCGGAAACCCTAGAAGACATGTAATTAAAATTTGCCAAACCGATTAGAGGACATCTAACTTGGTTTTTGCAGGGTTTGCATATGATGTGGTATAGCCTTCGTCATGATAATGAGTTTATGTATGAGATGGTTATATGTTGTAATGTTAAGTGGCCTGCACGTCACAACATGATGGCTGGAGCCACGAGATTGCCACCTTAATGTAAATATCGTAGGAGATAGGTTACAGGTGACGGTGGCAAGATGTACATGGAGGACCTCGACGAGGAAAAGGTGTACCAAGCGTGGGACGAGGAGCTATAATTTCGTGCCATGGCGGAATTTCAGATTTCGGTGCCACGGCAACGTTTTCTAAAACGCCCGCCATGACAACGTTTTCTGAAATTGCCGCCACGGTAACATTTTTGAAATGGTTTCCACGGCAACGAAATATTGGTCGTCACGTCGCTTCAAGTGGAGATTGAAGACGGTCATGGAGAACTCCCGGGCCCAGGGCTATACCATATCATGCTATTATGAATTGCCTGAGATATTTATACCTTTGTTGTTTGCACCCTTTGATTGCGTAGTAGTCAATTATTAGGGTGATCTCTCATAGTAAATATCAAGTTAAAAGGTTCTCTTCCCAGTGTTGCAACCGTCTATAACACATAGCGTTCCAGAGTGCGTCATGTCCACATGAGTACAAACGGGGCGTGAGGTGTAAGACGGGGATGGTCAGACCATGTATGCACATAGCACTCGGTTGTCTTGAAGTTCTAATAGAATCGTTCTGAGCTCGGAGCACGAAGCATCGAAAGATGAACAAGAGTCATATGGAGATATGATCGGCAAAAGTTTGCCCACCGGTCAAAATTCTCGTCATTAGTGATGTCCACATCAATGGCTGAGAACTAGACTTGGATCTTGAATCACTCACTATTAATTTCAAGAGATATTGATTTGAGTGGGAGCACAATTATGTATTAATTTAGTTTAATCATCAGTGCAAATTAATTATGAACAATGTCTAGTTTGCATTATAGTTGTAGAACTATGGCTCATAGTTCCACCTTTGTTATTGAAATTGATTGACTGTTTTTTATCTGGTTGAATCTTTATGATTGAGAGGATCGTCCTATAAGAGTGCCAAGAAGGATTTTGTCCTACTACATGCTTCCAATGCTCTCCTGCTAATGCTATGGATAACAAGACTTATGTCTTTCAATCCAAAAGGCTAAGAATTACATCACGGTCTGCTTGCCTCCGAGAAACCCGGACTTCAAAATGTTTGGGATAGTTATGTGATATTCTTGGAACTAAAAATTATTTTCAGAAACAAACAAAGGTTAAAAGATATATGATATCTAAAGAAGTGTTATGTTTGTAAGTTCTAGTGAAACGTTCAACTATGTTTGAGACCAAAATGTGTAAGATCCGGAAGAACACCAGTCATGAGTTGATGGTGAGAACTTAAAGAGAAAGAACAAAACCAAAAGGATGTAATGAGACTTACATGCCTAGGAAAGTTTGGGGCTCATGCCACTCTTAAAAGGTTAGATGACTCTTCTGTTGAGTGGGAGAAATATTGAAAGTAAAACTATAAGAAGTTTATAGGCGGAAAGAAAAGAAGACTGGAATGTCCAGCTGAGGTATGAATGTCATACAAGTTATAAGATGTAGAGAAAGTCGGTCAAGTAAAGTGTGATTCTTGAGAATTGTGATTAAATTGTTAAACACTAAATTCTTCGGGAATTGTGGTTAAAAGTTAATCACAGGGATACCGACTCGATTGTATATTGTTGCAAATCGATGTAAGAATTACTATGGCCTAATGACCAACAAATTAATGAGGTTAAAATATGTGTTGAAATTTTTGTAATAGTTATGATACTTTCCATCAACATATTACCTCTGAATTTATTGTCATAATTCATTTTAGGGTTTTGTACACTCTAGCCCATTGCATAGAAGTTGCAAGGAGGTTGTTCATAAAAGAACAATAGTTGTTCAATGTAATGAACAAAAGGGCCATACTCCTATTGTGAATAGGATGTAAGTTATGAATATTGATGGTAGAATTGAACATCTATAACACTGACGCTAAATGTTGCAAGACTAAAAATACCACATACGTATGGCACTGCATTTAGTCACTTTGGAGAAACCCGCATGGAGAAATTCCATAGTGATGGATTTTGGAGTCATATGATTATGAATCATCTGACACTTGCAACTTTCGTCCAAATAGTGAAGTAAACTAAAATACCATTCACAGTCCATAAAGAACGAGAAACAAAAATAACTAGGAATATGCATATTGATGTATGTAGTCCAATAAGTGTTGTTGCAAGCAGTGGATTTATCTATCTTCAAGGATGACTCAAGTAGATATTTATATTTACTAACTGAGACATAAATCTGGATCTTTTGAAATGTTTCAAAAAGATTTTCAGTATGAAGTAGAAATTATTGTAACAAGAAAAATTATGTTTCTACAATTGGATTGCAGAAAAGAATATTTGAGTTACAAATTTAGCGAATGTCTGATGAGCTATAAAAGAATTTTAGAGCTTGCACCTCCTAGAAACACTACTAAGAGTAGAGTGTTTTGAGTAGATGTAATCAAGCTATATATGACATGGTGAGATCAGAGATGACATTGATTGTTCCACCAATATACTTTTAAAGTGATGCTTTAGAGACTATGGCTTTTGCACTAAAGAGCGCCATCAAAATAGTTGAAATAAGTGCTACTTTGTAGGTTATCCCAAATGGTTGAGTATTCCTCTATCACTACGCCGAGGCAAAGTATTTTGTCACAGAGTGCGAAAATTTTGAAGAAAATGTTTTCTGCAAAAGAGTGAGTGGGAGGACAGTGCAATTCGACAAGATTACAGAATCTTGGTGATCAGGTCAAAGAAAATAAATGCTAGAAATAGTTCTCAAATTTCTTACTATGACTGATAGAGAAGCCTCTACATAGGATATATAGACTTTGGTCGAACATACAACTGAACTATATAGGTTGGAAAAATCGTACAAACCTTCAGGGTTTGCAAACGAAATATTGTTGAAACAGACAATGAACCTATGATACACAGAGAAGCGTTGATGGGCCCAGACTCCGGAATTGGCTATATGCCAAAATAATCTGAGATAGTATCCATACACATAATTCAAGTTTAGAACTTGATAGACCCTCTGAAAGACTTAAAGTCTAAAGTGTAATGATGTATCTATAAATTGACAAATATAAAAATGTTTTATAATGCTTGACTTGTTGCAAATAGTTTATGACAAGATCAAGGAGTTGATTATGACGAGATTGTCTCATCATAATAATACTTAAAGTCAGTTCGGGTTAAACTAGCAATTACTAAATATTTTAGTTATGAGATATAACAGATGGATGCCAAAATGATTCCCATGAGATGGAAATAGAACCAAGGTTGTATATTTGATACGGTCCAAGGTAATTTTCTCGATCCAAAGGATGCTAGTAAGTGTGCAAACTTCGAGATATCCTGTAATGATCTGAAGCAAGCATAGTGGAGTTGGAATCTTTGTTTTGATGAATTGATCAAATAATATGATTTCATCGATAGAAACAAAGATGCTTGTATTTACAAGAAACTAAGTGGGAGCATGATAATATTTCTAAACACTATGTGTACGTGACACAATGTTGATTGGAAATTATATAAATTTCTTGACACAGTTTAAGATTTTATTGAAAATAGTTTTTCACTAAAGTACTTAGGTAATGTAGTCATTATATTAGACATAATAATCTATGAAGATAGTAGTGTCTAATCGGGCTTAGCCAAAATACATATTGACAAAATACTAAAGCAGTTTAGTATGAAAAATGCCAAGAAGAGTTTCTTGTCAAAGTCACAGGGAAGGAGTTCTTAGCAAGAATCGGTGTCTTGAAATACTGATGAGTGAAATACATGATTTCAATCACACTTGTGTTAATTCCATGGTATGTAAATAACCAGATATGTCTAGTACTCCAAGTAAGTTATGAGTAAAGTTACTAGAATGGTCAAATTATTGATCATATGACAACAGTGAAAATGTCGTTCAGTACTAACGACATGTTTTCTCGCATACGGAGAAAATGAAGAGATTGTTGTAAGGAGTTACATCAATACATGTTTTATGCAAGTAGTACATCGACAAAAACTCTTCAATCAGTGCTCCAAGCGAATTTCAATTTAAACTAAATGATTTATGGTGGCACGGTAAGTTGGATTTGGTCTAAGAAAGTTACTGTGGTGAATTATATAATGGAAGGTGGAGTATATTGTTGTTTTAGAAGCACCAATAGAGGGTGATGAATCAAAGGTTCATTTATGAACTTGGTATGGTCTCTAGATGATTGTGCAAATAAAACATTGTTCTCAAATAGTGGTTCTATAGCTCAATCTAAGGAATCAAAGGTCTTACCAGTGAATCAATATATACTAAGCTTGTTTCACATAAATTATGAATTTATGCGAAGCATGATGGATGCATTGAAATGCAAATGATACACATGGATCTAAAGTTGTCATATTTGATAGGACAAAGTCTATACCACAACCAAAGCATGGACTGACACCGGATTGCCATTGGTGTAAAAGTTAAAAGTGCTAACTAGATCATTGACTCTAGTGCAAGTGGGAGACTATTGGAAATATGCCCTAGAGGCATTAATATTTATATTATTATATTTCCATATTCATAATTATAGCGTTTATATTCTATGCTATACCTGCTATGATCCTGGAATATGCGATTCAGTGGAAAACTCATATGCACGTGTGGAATAATAAACAGTTAAGTAAAAGGTTCCTAGTCTTGCCTCTGGGACTAGCTCAAGTGTTATTGGTGATCATGTTTTTCGGATATTAAGATATCGTTTAAAGTGTTAAACGATAGTCCTAAAACAACTTTGAGATTATGACGTTGGTAGAACGATCATATTGAATCGACCCAAACTTGTTTGTTGTGAATTGAATTAATATCGTCTGTATTCAATTGTAATAACACGGAGTGTTAATATGTGATTTTGCTCCTTATACCATGAGAGTATCGTGGTCATTTCTTACCGTACGGTGGTGTCGGTGGTAAAACCGGCAGACCTCAGGGTAGGGGGTCCCGAGCTGTGGATCTCGGATTGATGGTAACAGGGACAAAGGAGACAGTATTTACCCAGGTTTGGGCCCTCTCAAAGAGGTAATAACCTACGTCCTGATTTGATTGTATTGATGGTGATGATGTATCGAGTACAAGTTTGATCTACCTCGAGATTGTAAGGAGAGACCTAATTCTAGGGCTAGGCGAATGTAATTGTGTTGAGATCCCCTCTACGGGCTAAACCCTTTGGCTTATATACACACTAGGTAGGGCATCTAGGGTGACATGGTCGGTATCTAGGGGCATGCATGGAGGTGGTAGGAGATGTCTTGGAGTATATGTCAAGTCTTCGGTAGATACAGTCTTGATCACGTCCAGGCGTGTAGCTTCCGGAGTCCATCCGATGGAGAGTAAGGCATGTAGGCCCAGCCCGAGGGCTATGGGCCGACTAGGTTGGCACCACATAGTCCAGGACACCGTCAGTAGCCCCCGAACTGGTCTTCTACACCAAGGACGACCTCCTTGATGTTGACAACTTCATATTCGAAGTCCTTGGCTCGACAGACGAGTTCCCCTTCTCTAGTGATTCGAGATACTTTAATTTATCCAAAGCCACCATGGACCACCCCTCGAAGGAATGACATCCCCTGAACAGGACCTAACCAAACCCACTCAGCGTCCGAAGACACGAGGTTAATTAGCCGTGAAGGCCTGCCGTGTAGGCGTGAATAGTGCTTCTAGCCTGACAAGTTTATCGAAGCGGCACCACCCATGACTGGGCGTGCAGTTACTGCTCACCCGAATCATGGCCTGAGGCACTCCTCTTATTGGCATGTCCCGTCGAAATGGAGATCATGCCTGCTTTTTAAGGGATATCATTAAGATTTTGTTTCTCCCTATACACATAACGGCATCTTTACGGGTAGTGGCGATTTCAACGACGCGACAGGAGGAACTCTTGACCTTTAACCAGCCTATATAACCAGGAGGAACTTTCTCCCTGCCTGCTGCCTCTCGAGCTCCAGCGCCCAGATCCCCTCCCGAATTCATCTCGCTTCCGCAGGACTCCTCCGCCTCGACCCCCTAGCCATGGCGAACGCCAACCTCAAGGGTCACTGGGCCGACTCCTCCATCACGGAGGGCACCATCCTGGAGCTGTGCATCGCGGGGTACATCCCCACTGAGTTCAACACCCGCGTGTCGGGTACGCAGCATCAAGTGCCCGCTCCCAACCCTGGGGAGAGGGTAGTCTTCATCCCCCACCTCATTAGAGGTCTGGGGTTCCTGTTGCACCCTTTCGTGTGCGGGGTCATGTTTTACTACGGGCCATATTTCCACCACCTAACCCCAAATTCTATCCTCTACCTCGCCTCCTTCATTACGGTCTGTGAGGCCTTCCTCTGCATCGAGCCGCATTTCGGATTGTGGCTGAAGATCTTCGGCATCAAGCCGAAATCCAGCGGCTCCGAGCTCGCAGAGTGTGGAGGGGCTATGGTCAGCAAGAACCGGAAGGTGGACTGGTTCCAAGGCACCTTCGTGGAGACCATCAAGGAGTGGTAGCGCGAGTGGTTTTACATTACCGAGCCGCTCGCGTCTGGCCAGGCCGAGGTCCCGGCATTTTTGGCGGAACCTCCGAAGAAGCTCATGTCTTGGAAGAAGAAGGGCATGGACTGGGGGAACCCAGGGGAGGTGAAGGCGTTGTCCCAGAAGATCAAGTTCTGGACCGACCAGAAGAACCTCCAGCTGGTGGACGTGGTAAACGTCATGCTCCACCGCTGCGTCCTGCCGCTCCAATCTTGGGCCATCCCGATGTGGGCATAAAAGCCCGAGGACACGGTGCCCATCCACCATTTCTTCCGCTCCACCATGGCTGGAATGTGGACGCTGCTGTTCAAGCCGTCCGAGAACGATTTCCCTCCTAAGGGAGTGACCTCGGCTTCTAAGCCAGCCAATACATGATAAAGGAAATATGCCCTATAGGCAATAATAAAGTTGTTATTTTATATTTCCTTATTCATGATAAAGGTTTATTATTCATGCTAGAATTGTATTGATCGGAAACTAAAATACATGTGTGAATACATAAACAAATACCGTATCCCTAGTAAGCCTCTACTAGACTAGCTCGTTGATCAAAGATGGTTAAGGTTTCCTAACCATAGACATGAGTTGTCATTTGATAACGGGATCACATCATTAGGAGAATGATGTGATGGACAAGACCCATCTGTTAGCTTAGCATTTGATCGTTCAGTTTATTGCTATTGCTTTCTTCATGCCAAATACATATTCCTTCGACTATGAGATTATGCAACTCCCGGATACCGGAGGAATACCTTGTGTGCTATCAAACATCATAACGTAACTGGGTGATCATAAAGATGCTCTACAGGTATCTCCAAAGGTGTTTGTTGAGTTGGCATAGATCGAGATTAGGATTTGTCACTTCGAGTATCGGAGAGGTATCTCTAGGCCCTCTCGGTAATACACATCATAAGAAGCCTTGCAAGCAAAGTGACTAATGAGTTAGTTACAGGATGATGTATTACGGAACGAGTAAAGAGACTTGCCGGTAACGAGATTGAACTAGGTATGAAGATACCGATGATCGAATCTCGGGCAAGTAACATACCGATGGACAAAGGGAATAGCGTATGTTGTCATAACGGTTCGACCGATAAAGATCTTCGTAGAATATGTAGGAACCAATATGGGCACCCAGGTTTTGCTATTGGTTATTGACCGGAGAGGTGTCTCGGTCATGTCTACATAGTTCTCGAACCCGTAGGGTCCGCACGCTTAACGTTCGATGACGATATAGTATTATATGAGTTATGTGATTTGGTGACTGAATGTTGTTCGGAGTCCCATATGAGATCACGGACATGACGAGGAGTCTCAAAATGGTCGAGAGGTAAAGATTGATATATAGGACGATGGTATTTGGACACCGGAAGTGTTTCGGGTGATACCGGGTACTTGTCGGGTCACTGGAAGGAGTTCCGGGCAACCCCGGCAAAGTAATGGGCTTAATGGGCCAAGTGAGGGAACACACCAGCCCACAAGGGGCTGGTGCACCCCCTATAGGTGGCCGGCCCTAAGGGAGAGAAGGAAAGAGAGGGCTAGGTCTCCCCCTTCCTTCCCTCTCCCCCTCTTTCCTTCCCGCTTGGGCAATACATGGCAGGGGGCCGCAGGGCAGGGCAGGAGCCCTAGTGGCCGGCGGCCAGCCCTAGGACGCGCCCTGGCTGCCTCCCCTCCCCCCACCTATATATATATATATATATGGGGAGGGGGCGCCACACAAGGAAACACAACATTGTCTTAGCCGTGTGCGGCGCCCCCCTCCACCGTTTACACCCCCGGTCATATTTTCATAGTGCTTAAGCGAAGCCCTGCGGAGATAACTTCACCATCACCGTCACCACACTGTCGTGCTACCGGAACTCATCCACTACCTTGCCGTCTTGCTGGATCAAGAAGGCGGAGGACGTCACCGAGCTGAACGTGTGCTGAACGCGGAGGTGTCATACGTTCGGTACTCGATCGGTTGGATCGCGAAGAAAGTTCGACTACATCAACCGCGTTGTCAAACGCTTCCGCTTACGGTCTACGAGGGTACGTAGACACACTCTTCCCTCTCGTTGCTATGCATCTCCATGGATAGATCTTGCGTGTGCATAGAATTTTTTTGTTTTCCATGCAACATTTCCCAACAAGCTCTATAGTCCGTGTTCCCTTGAATCTTATAGACCTCGGCTAACCAATTGATCTCATATTTGAAAAAGTGAATCTCCAAGGCATAGCAAATGTTGGGCCCGGCGCCGTTACCCGAGGGGGAGAGGACCCCCCTGCTCACGGCCCTCTCAGTCGAGGAGCCGCACGTGGTGATCCCCATGGGGTCAAAACCTCCAAGGGGCAAAGCGGGCCTTCGGGCATGGGGGACCTCGGTCACCCGATCTGAGGAGACCCACGCCTCCTCCACTCACGGGGATGATGTGGAGGAGGACACGGGGGAAGGGAACCCTTCCCTCTAGGTAAAGAGGGCGGCGTTCGAGGACATTGAGGCAGAAGCGCGGCCGAAGGGCCAGAAGAGGCCGCGCAAGGCCTCCACCGAGCCTGCCGGCAAGCCTGCTCCGCCGGACAAGGTTAACTTCTCCGATGAGTCAGATGATGGCCTCCTCGATCTAGGGAGGGAGAAGTCAGCACCCCAGAGGTGTGTCATCATAACCATATTTGGTCTTGAAAAAGTGTGTTCATCAAGATAAGACTTATATGGGTTATTTTCTCCAGTCCGCCAAAGGTACACCTCAGCAGCGACACCTCAAGCGGGCTACCGATGGCCAGTGGGACGCCCAAGCCCGCCACTTCCGCTCCATCTCTCGAGCGGCTGGGGGAAGCAACATCTGGGCCAGCTCCCCTAGTTAACACCACGGGGGCCGAGATACCGATCGTCATGGCCGAGGTCGAAATCTCGGCCAAACAGGGCCAACGGGACAAGGTCCCCAAGGTTGCCAAGGAAGGGCTGGGCCAGACATCGGCCCAGCCGAGGCCAACTTCGGCGCCAACGCCACAACCGGAGGCCTTTGTTCCCAGCACCTCGTTGTTGGGTTCAGAGGTTCTACCGCCCCTGCCTCCCGCCCCAGGGCGGGTTACTGCGGGATGGACCGAGGAGATGGATGTAGCCTTAACGGGCTCCTCCATCACGGGCAAGCATGATATGTCTCCATCGTATCTACTTTTCCAAACTCTTTTGCCCTTGTTTTGGACTCTAATTTGCATGATTTGAATGGAACTAACCTGGACTGACGCTTTTTCAGCAGAATTGCCATGGTGTAATTTTTGTGCAGAAATCAAAGTTCTCGAATTGACCTGAAAATTTACGAAAAATATTTCTGGAATATATAAAAAATACTGGCAGAAAAAGATACCAGAGGGGGGCCACCCATGGGCCACAAGCCCTGAGGGCGCGCTTACCCCCCCCCCCCGCAGGGCACGCCCTGTAGGCTTGTGGCCCCCCTGGACCGTCTACAACCCTAACTCCAACTCCATGTATACCTATTCGCGGAGAAAAAATCAGATAGAAGGATTCATCGCATATTACGATACGGAGCCGCCGCCACCTCCTGTTCTTCATTGGGAGGGCTGGTCTGGAGTCCGTTCGGGGCTCCGGAGAGTGGAATATGTCGCCATCATCATCATCAACCTTCCTCCATCACCAATTTCATGATGCTCATCGCCGGGAGTGAGTAATTCCATCGTAGGCTTGCTGGACGGTGATGGGTTGGATGAGATTTATCATGTAATCGAGTTAGTTTTGTTAGGGTTTGATCCCTAGTATCCACTATGTTCTGAGATTGATGTTGCTATGACTTTGCTATGCTTAATGCTTGTCACTAGGGCCCGAGTGCCATGATTTCAGATCTGAACCTATTATGTTTTCATGAATATATTTGAGTTCTTGATCCTATCTTGCAAGTTGTAGACACCTATTACATGTTATGATCTGCATACCCCAAGGTGACAATAATTGGGATTCTTTTCGGTGATTACCGTAGTTTGAGGAGTTCATGTATCCACTAAGTGCTAATGCTTTGTTCCGGTTATCTATTAAAAGGAGGCCTTAATATCCCTTAGTTTCCTTATGGACCCCGCTGCCACGGGCAGGTAGGACAAAAGATGTTATACAAGTTCTTTTCCATAAGCACGTGTGACTATATACGGAATACATGCCTACATTACATTGATGAATTGGACCTAGTTCTGTGTCGCCCTAGGTTATGACTGCTACATGATGAATATTATCCAACACAATTATCCATCACTGATCTAATGCCTACGAGCTTTTCACATATTGATTTTGCTAAGTTACTTTCGTTGCTACTGCTGTTACAATCACTACAAAACTGCTACTGTTACTATTGCCACCGTTACCGTTACTTCCATACTACTTTGCTACTAAATACTTTGCTGCAGATATTAAGTCTTTCAGGTGTGGTTGAATTGACAACTCAACTGCTAATACTCATGAATATTCTTTGGCTGACCTTGTGTCGAATCAATAAATTTGGGTTGAATACTCTACCCTCGAAAACTATTGCGATCCCCTATACTTGTGGGTTATCAAGACCTTCTGGCGCTGTTGCCGGGGAGTGTAGCTATATTTGCTGAGTCACTTGGGATTTATTTCTGTTGATCACTATGAGGAATCTGAAAGATACCTGAACCAAGATCATTCCTCTAGGACGAGGGAAGGTAAGGAACTGCCATCTAGCTCTGCACTTGATCTAGCTTCTGTTTTGAGTAAGCTTGCGACACCTACACGTGCTATTAATCCTGATATGTCGCAAGTAATTGATGATGCTACTTCTGCTATGAATGATGCTTATGATGATACTAGTACTTTGCTTGATAATACTGTGCCACTGGGTGAATTTCTTGATGAACAACTTGCTAGAGCTAAAGATATTGAGAATGCTGAAACTGATGATATTTCTGAAACTGATGAAATTATTGAAACTGAAAACTTTGAAACACCCATTAGACCTAGCACTCCTAGATATGAATTGCTTGTTATACATGAGGGTTATGTTATGGATGGAGAGGTAGCTAGGGACTTTCTTGCTTGTAAGGATAGAGAGGATCTTAAGAAATTACTAGTCAAGTTGAAAGAAAAATCTTTGAATGCTAGAAAGCAATATGATCCTAAGTTTGCTACTTCACCAATCTTTGTTACTGATAAGGATTATGAATTCTTTGTCGATCCTGAGTTAATTACTTTGGTTGAATCTGATCCTTTCCATGGTTATGAAACTGAAACTGTTCTGGCACATCTTACTAAATTAAAGGACATAGCCACCCTATTTGCTCATGAGGAAAAAAATCGCTATTACTATATTATTAAGTTGTTTCCTTTCTCGTTAAAGGGTGATGCTAAGATATGGTTTAATTCTCTTGCTCCTGGTTGTGTGCATAGTCCCCAGGATATGATATATTACTTCTCTAAAAAATATTTTCCTGCTCATAAGAAACAAGCTGCTTTACAGGAAATATTTAACTTTGTGCAAATTGAAAAGAGAGTCTCCCACAAGCTTGGGGGAGGCTTCTCCAATTACTTAATGCTTTGCCTGATCATCCTCAAGAAAAATGAAATACTTGATATCTTTTATAATGGACTAACCGGTGCTTCTAGGGACCACTTAGATAGTTGTGCTGGTTGTGTTTTCAGGGAATGAACTGTTGAACAAGCTGAAGAATTATTGAATAATATATTGAGTAATGATAATGATTGGACTCTTCCCGAACCACCTCCTAAGCCAACTCCGAAGAAAAGAGGTATTCTATTTCTCAGTCCTGAAGATATGCAAGAGGCAAAGAAATCTATGAAAGAAAATGGTATTAAAGCTGAAGATGTTAAGAATTTACCACCTATTGAAGACATACATGGTCTTAATACCCCGACACAGGTAGTAGAGGTAAATTCTCTCTATAGATTTGATGAAGGTGATATCCCTTATAATAAATCTGCTAGTCAATGCTTGGATGAATTTGATAACTTTATTGTTAAACAAGAAAAATTCAATGCATATGTTAGTAGACAATTGAAACGTAATGCTTATATGATTGAATGCTTGGGTGACTATATGTTTAGAACCGTTAATGATCTCAAGGTTGTTAGTAAACATGCTTCAATGGTAAAACCCCAAGTAGAACAAGTTCTCAAAGCACAAAATGATTTGCTTAATGAGATGAATAATAAAAAGAATGATCATGCTGTTAGAGTTGTGACTAGAGGTGGTAAAATAACTCAGGAACCCTTGTATCCTGAAGGCCATCCTAAGAGATTTGAACAAGATTCTCAGAGAATTAATATTGATGCACCTAGTCCTTCTAATAATAAAAAAATGCTGGTAGGAGTTTGCATGCTTCTAGTGAACCTATTATAGACACACCTGAGAATCCAAATGATATTTCTATTTCTGATGCTGAGACACAATCTGGTGATGAACATGAACCTAATAGTAATGATAATGATGATGTTCATGTTGATGCTCAATCTAGTAATGATAATGATGTGGAGATAGAACCTGTTGTTGATCTTGATGACCCACAACCTAAGAATAAAAGATATGATAAGAGAGACTTCATTGCTAGGAAACATGGTAAAGAAAGAGAACCATGGGTTCAAAAACCCATGCCTTTTTATCCTAAAGCTTCAAAGAATAAAATGATGAAGAATTTGAGCGCTTTGTTGAAATGCTTAGACCTCTCTTTTTCCGCTTGTGTCTGACTGATATTTTGAAAATGTCTCCTTATGCTAACTATATGAAAGATATTGTCACAAATAAAAGAAAGATACCGGAAGCTAAAATTTCCACCATGCTTGCTAATTATACATTTAAAGGTGGAATACCAAAGAAATTAGGAGATCCAGGAACACAAACTATACCATGCTCCATTAAAAGAAACTATGTTAAAACTGCTTTATGTGATCTAGGAGCCAGTGATAGTGTTATGCCTTTCTCTTTTTATCGTAGACTTGATTTGAATAAGTTGACACCCACTGAAATCTCTTTGCAAATGGCCGATAAATCAACTGCTATACCCATCGATATTTGTGAGGATGTGCCTGTCGTAGTTGCAAATGTTACTATCTTAACGGACTTTGTTATTCTTGATATACCCGAGGACGACAGTATGTCGATCATCCTTGGTAGACCCTTTTTGAATATTGCAGGGGCTGTTATTGATTGCAATAAAGGCAATGTCACTTTTCATGTTAATGGTAATGAGCATACGGTACACTTTTCGAAGAAAGAACCTCAAGTGAATAGTATCAATTCCATTGGAAAATTTTCAACAATTACTATTGGAGGTTTTGAATTCCCTATTCCTACTGTCAAAAAGAAATATGACATTCTTATTGTTGGGGACATACATATCCCTGTTGAGGTAACCAAGTGCTATATGAAGATTCTCCGGTTTCATGTCATTTGGAAGAAGTTTGTTAAGAAGACTTGATCAACCTTGTTAATGGATTCCTTTTGACGGGCATGAGATGGATGAATTTAGTAAACACAACCTTCTGTACCCATCATTTACTTTCTGTTATTTAGAATTAATAAAGTAGAAATGCCATTATTTTACTATTTTTTGAATTTTCCGTGCAATAAAAAATGACCAGAAAATAAAAGTTCTCCAAATGCCCTGAAAATTTAGTATGATCTTTTATGCAATATTTAAGAATTTTTGGCACTGAACACACCCCAAGGGGGTGCACCTGTGAGACACAAGCCCACAGGGCACGCCCACCCCCTGGGCACGCCTAGGTGGCTTGTGGGGCCCACGTAGGCCCCCTCACTTATTCCAGCCACCCATCCACTTCTTCTTCCTGCAGAAAAAACCACACCATTGCTCAAACCCGTGTTCTTGCTCATCTTGTTGCCATTTTCGATCTCTTTGCTCGGAGCTCCGTTTCCGAAACTATTTTAGGGGATTGTTCATCGGTCTGTGACTCCTCCGTTGGTCCAATTAGTTTTTGTTATAGTGCTTTATATATTGCAAATTTTTGCTGTTGTGGTGACCATGTTCTTGAGCATGCATGTCAAATTTATATGGTCCAAAGTAGTTGTGTTGCATGATATAGCCTCTAGAAACTTGTAGGAATAGTTGCTATCAATTTTGTTGAGTTTGGTTCACTTTTATTTCGAGTCACTAAAAATTTCAGAAATTTTCAGAGAAAAGAAAAACCATGAGGTGGTTAAGGGGCTTGTCAAGCCGTAATTCGGAGGAAACTTCGGAGGAAACTCCGGTGGAGAAGCCCAAGTACAATCTTCCGCGTGTGGCGGAGGTTCGGCCGTGTGAATGGCCAAGTGATACATTTTTTAAGGAGGCGAGAATTTAGGATGATTTCTATTATTTGGGGGAGAATGCCGGCATTGTACCCTTCCTCCAAGATAAGTGTGACCAATACCTCCTACTCACTAATACCTTCGTGCAAAACTTTTGCTTTTATTCTAGGAAGGAACCACCCATGGTAGAATTCCACTTGTGCGATGAGCCTAAGGAAATGACATTATACGATTTTTGTAATGTTTGCAAAATACCTCATGAGGGCTGCATCAGTGAGCCACGTCCTAGAGAAATGGAGGATTTCATCGCTGACACTACTGTGGGGGAAGAGAGAGGAGTGTCAAAAGCTAGAGTAGCTAGTTTACATTTTCCTGTTTTACGTTACTATGCATTATTTGCTGGGAGATGTCTGACTGGTCGTGGGGAGAGTCGAACTCACAGTTCACCGGACCTTGCTATATTGTGCCATGCTTTATATGCTGATAGAAATTTCAGTTTGGGCGCTATGGTTGCTCGGCGGTTACACACAAACCGTTCGAAGGGTAGTATTTTTGGTGGTGTCTATGCCTCCCGCCTCACTAAATATTTTGAGATTCCTATTAGACACGAGGAGGATGCTACACACGAAATATTTAGATTATGCTAGCATGGTAGCGCATCACTTTATTAACAATGATGATCAAAAGCGACTCCTGTACAACTTGGTATTCAGTCAGGGTACGTGTGGGATTATTACCTTGCCTGCACCTTCTTTGTTCAATATTCATTCAGGTAGGTACATTATTATGCCCAATGACATTTATGCGTACTGGAGCTTAACGCAACCCCTAGTGCCTGAGCCAGCACCAGCATCTGAGTCATATCAGGAACCTGTTTATCAGTGGGAGCCACAGGAGCTCGCCAACCAGTGGAACCCTCAAGACCCTCCACAGTATCCGGGAGAGGGTTACTTCGAGTCGTGGCCATAGACCAACTTAGCCCAAAAGCCTAAGCTTGGGGGAGTACGTATCTCTCACCGACATTACATTCATGCATCACACATTCATTCCAGTTGTCGGTGTTCATCCTTTTCCATTGTATAATTCATGTTAGTTTATTTTCTTGCTTTATTCTTGTGTGTTTGAAAAACTTTGATACAATCCAAAAAAAATATCTCTCGCTTCCTTTTAGTTTTCTTTCTAGTGTAATTAGTTGTAGTACTAAAAGAAAACCCAAAAAGATTTCTTGTTCTTCTTTTACTTGTTGGGAGCTTTCCCGTGTAAATAGTTTTTCATGTTTTTGTTTTACTTGCTTTAGAAAAACAAAAACTCCAAAAATATTTCAGTGTGTTTCTTTGAAATTCTTTTCCTTTTCTTTGGGTCGTTAGGAGAAGACCACAATGAAAATGTTGAATGGCTCTCATATGCATTATTATTGATCTACCAAAGAGCCCACACTACCTTGTCTTCTCCTTTGAATAAATGTTTGCAGATTTCAGCTTAGTCCAATGCACGTGCACTCTTATTATTATTCACATCGTTCGGTCATGCAAGTGAAAGTAAATAATGACAATATTTGATGAAATGATTAAGGTGAGGAAAAGATGGTATGAACTTGACCTATTTTGTTTTTGTAAATATGATTAGCTCATCTTTCTTGATTCAGCCTATTATGAATGAAACATGTTTGCAATGACAATTAGAGATTATAGTTACTCATGCCATGCTTAATTAGCTAGGAGTGGATAATGGTTTATCTTGTGTGCCAACATGCATTTAAAATGGTTAAGATGTAGTATGATAGGATGGTATCGTCCTTTGAATGATTCAAGTGGCTTGACTTGGCACATGTTCACGCATGTAGTTGAATCAAAATCAACATAGCCTCTACGATATTTATGTTCATGATGATTTATATCCTACTCTTGCTTGTACCCAATGTTGATTAATCTCAATGCATGTTTATGGCCGTTGTCACTCTCTAGTTGGTCGCTCCTCAATCTTTTTGCTAGCTGATAACCCACAAGTATAGGGGGTCGTTTGTAGCCTTTTTCGATAAATAAGAGCGTTGAACCCAACGAGGAGCTAAAGGCAGAACAAATATTCCCTCAAGTTCTATCGACCACCGATACAACTCTACGCACACTTGACGTTTGCTTTACCTAGAACAAGTATAAAACTATTTGGTAGGTGAAAGGATAAGTTTGCAAGAATAAAACTACAAATAAATTGCAAGGCAATAAAAGTAGATAGCTTTTGTCAACAAGAAAGTCATTTGTCCCTAGCCAATCGATAACTAGACCGGTAATCATTCTTGCAATTTTACATGAGGGAGAGGCATGAGCTAACATACTTTCTCTACTTGGATCATATGCACTTATGATTGGAACTCTAGCAAGCATCCGCAACTACTAAAGATCATTAAGGTCGTTAAACCCAACCATAGCATTAAGTATCAAGTCCTCTTTACTCCCATACGCAACAACCCACTTATCCGTGTTTAGGCTTCTGTCACTCCGGCAACCGACAATAAGCAAATCATGAACATATTGCAACACCCTACAGCGGGGATCCCTCACGTTTGCGTGAGTCGAAGGGCACCGTAGGACAGCACCATAATAAAATATACACTCAAACCAACCACGATCATCAATTAGCCCATAGGACAAAACGGATCTACTCAAACATCATAGGATAACCACATATCATTGGGAAATAATATATAGTGTTGAGCACCATGTTTAAGTAGGGATTACAGCGGGGAGAAGGAGTGTTACACCGCTGCATAGAGGGGGAGAAAGTTGGTGTTGACGGTAGCAAGATTGTTGATGTAGATCGCCGTCATGATCCTTTCCCGGGTGGCGCTCCGGCGCCATCGGGAGAGAGGGGGAGAGAGCCCCCCTCCTTCTTCTTCTTCCTTGGCCTCCCCCTAGATGGGAGGAGAGTTCCCCCTCTGGTCCATGGTTTCCATGGTGGCGGAGGGGCAGGAGCCCCTCCAAGATTGGATCTATCCCTCTCTGTTCTCTTCCGTTTCGCGTTCCTGTTTTCTGGCCGAAAACCGTTTCTTATATTCCCAGAGATCCGTAACACCGATTGCGCTGAGATTTTAACATGATTTTTTTATATAAGCTTCCTTGCGCCCGAAGTAGAGCTCCAACCGATGTACGAGGAGGGCACAACCCACCACCACGCGCCTGGGCTGCCTGGCGCGCCCAGGTGTCTTGTGGTGGCTGTGGGCCCCCGTTTGCGTTGATTCCAAGTCCCAAAAATCACATATATTCCAAAATAATTCTCCGTAAATTTTTATCGCGTCTGGACTTCGTTTGATATGGATATTCTACGAAACAAAAAACATGCAATAAACAGGAACTGGCACTGGGCACTGGATCAATAGGTTAGTCCAATAAATCATATAAAATGTTGCCAAAAATATGTGAAAGTTGTATAATATTGGCATGAAACAATCAAAAATTATAGATACGACGGAGACGTATCAGCATCCCCGAGCTTAATTCCTGCTCGTCCTCAAGTAGGTAAATGATAAAAAAGATAATTTTTGATGTGGAATGCTACCTAGCATAATCATGATCATATGTCTAATTATGGCATGAATATTAAGACACGAATGATTCAAAGGAATAGTCTATAATTTGACATAAAGACATCAATACTCTGGCATCCCAACAAACAATCGTGTCTTTGAAAATACCAACGCTAAAGAAAACTATCCCTACAAAATCATATAGTCTCGTCATGCTCTGTCTTCTAGACACAAAGTATTTATCATGCACAAGCCTGATGACAACCCGAGCAATTGGTTCATACTTTTTAACGTGCTTCAGCTTTTTCAACCCTCACGCAATACATGAGCGCAAGTCATGGATATAGCACTATGGGTGGAATAGAGTATGATGATAGGGGTAAATATTGAGAAGACAAAAAAGTAAGAAAGTCTCACATCGACGCGGCTGACCAACGGGCTATGGAGATGCCCATCAATTGATATCAATGTGAGGAGTAGGGATTGCCATGCAACGGATGCACTAAGAGCTATAAGTGTATGAAAGCTCAACATGAAAACTAAGTGGGTGTGCATCTAACTCTATCATGAAAAATTCCCACTAGTATATGAAAGTGACAACATAGGAGACTCTGTATATGAAAAACATGGTGCTACTTTCAAGCACAAGTGTGGAACTAGCATGCCCCTTCTCTCTTTGTTTTTTTTTCTTTTCTTTTTTTCTTCTTCTTTTTTTATTTTTCTTTTTTTTCTTTTTTTCTCTCTCTTTGTCCGGAGTCTCACCCCGACTTGTGGGGGAATCATAGTCTCCATCATCCTTTCCTCACTAGGACATGCTCTAATAATGAATAATGATGATCATCACACTTCTATTTACTTACAACTCAATATTACAACTCGATACCTATAACAAAATATGATTCTATATGAATGCCTCTGGCAGTGTACCAGGATGTGCAATGATCTAGCATAACAATGATATCAAAAAAATGGACAAGCCATGGAAATATCATGCTAGCTATCTTACGATCATGCAAAGCAATATGACAATGAATGCTCAAGTCATCAAAACGGAAGCGGTGGAAGTTGCATGGCAATATATCTCGGAATGACTATGGAAAGGCCATAATAGGTAGGTATGGTGGCTGTTTTGAGGAAGATATAATAAGGCTTATGTGTGATAGAGCGTATCATATCACAGGGTTTGGATGTACCTGCGAAGTTTACATCACATCTCGAGGTGAGAAAGGGCAATGCACGGTACCGTAGAGGCTAGCAAATTGCGGAAAGGTAAGAGTGCGTATAATCCATGGACTCACATTAGTCATAAAGAACTCATATACTTATTGCAAAAGTTTATTAGCCCTCGAAGCAAAGTACTACTACGCATGCCCCTAGGGGGATAGATTGGTAGGAAAAGACCATCGCTCGTCCCCGACCGCCACTCATAAGGAAGACAATCAATAATAAATCATGCTCCAACTTCATAGCATAACGAGAGACTATACGTGCATGCTTCGGGAATCACAAACCTTAACACCAATATTCTTACTAACCACAACCGTTTACTAGTACCTCCCAAATATTATCATCTCTATATCGCAAAACTATTGCAAGGAATCAAACATATCATATTCAGTGATCCATAAGTTTTATGTAGGATTTTATGACTAACCATGCAATTGACCAATTCCTGTTGACTCTCTAAATAGATATAAGTGAAGCAAGAGAGTTTAATTCTTTCTACAAAAGACCATGCTCTAATAAATGTAAGTGAAGCAAGAGAGCATTCTACAAATAACGGTTTTCCATGTGAAGAGAAACTGGCAATCCAAACTTCAAATAATATAAGTGAAGCACATGAAGCATTCTATAAAGCCATACTCAAAAGATATAAGTGAAGTGCAATGAGCATTCTATAAATCAACCATGGACATCTCATACCAGAATGGTGCATAAAATAAAAGTGAAAACTAAACACAAAAGAAGCTCCAAGATTTACACATATCACATGAACGAAAACGAAAACATACCGATACTTATTGAAGAAAGATGGGATGCCTTCCGGCATCCCCAAGCTTAGATGCTTGAGTTTCCTTGAATATTTACTTGGGGTGCCTTGGGCATCCCCAAGCTTGAACTCTTTCCTCTCCTCCTTCTCCTTATATCGAGAGATCCTCGATCTTTGAACACTTCATCCACACAAAACTTAACAGAAGACTGGTGAGATCCGTTAGTATAATAAAGCAAATCACTACTTTAAGTACTGTTGCAAACCCATTCATATTTTGTTTTTGCATTGTAGCTACTTTATTATAACTTCTCTATGGCTTATACCACCAATAAAAATTGATAGTTTCATCAAAACAAGCAAAACAATGCATCAAAAACAGAATCTGTCTTAAACAGGACAGTCTATAGTAATATGAACATTAACCATACTTATGTTACTCCAAAAATTCTTCAAAATTAGTAAAAAAATAAACAATTTGTATGGAAATACTGTTCAAAAAATTTCAGAAACTTTTGACGTCCCAGTAAAAATGTAAAATCACGCACTACAGCCAAAGTTTCTGTTTTTGCACCGCACATACCAACAAGCAATCTAATCATCCTAAAGGCAAATCTTGGCACATTATTTTTATAATACAATGGATTTGTACAAGGGGATAATTATTTTTGTTGAAAAGTTTCTGTAATTCAAGATTCACAAAGTTTCCATGGGCATGAACAAAGTTCAAGGCATGCTCCCGCTTCCACGGTGCTCGTCCTTCTCACTTTCACTTTTCCTTTTGTAAAGTTTTAAGTTCCCCTCTATATTTTTTTTTGTTTTTAAACTTTATAAAAGCACTCAACAAAATAAAATGACTTCCTAAAACTTTCGGGTTGTCTTCCTGGCAGCGCTTTCTTTAAAGCCATTAAGCTAGGCATAAAGTGCTCAAGTAATGGATCCACCCGGATCCCAAGGTATATCAAAGCCAATTTTAATTAACAATGATTTGGCATCTAGTAGTGAGCACAAAGCAACATATATCATGCAATGACGAAGTCTAACTCTCTTCCTATGCATCGGCATATCATAAAAGAACAATTCATGCACATCAAGTAAAGGCCAATACATAGCATAAGTAGTTTCTTGCAATTTTATCGTGTTGGAAACATAGAGAGGCGGAGATGTAGTTCCTCTCTCATAATAGTTGCAAGTAGGAGCAGAAAGCACATGTATATTATGTTCATCAAAATTATCATGTGCAACAGTAAAAGGCAACCCATCAATATAATCCTTAATAAGAGCAAACTTCTCCGATATAGTGTAGTTTGGAGAATTCAAAAAGATAATAGGACTATCATGTGTGGGTGAAATAGCAACAATTTCATTCTCAACATAAGGAACTATAACAAGTTCATATCCATAAGCATAATTTAAATTGGCGTCATGGCCACAAGCATAGCAAGCATAAAGTTCATCAAAAAGAGATATTTCAAATGAATCAACAGGATCATGACAATTATCATAGCATTCATCCTTCGGTAAGCACGAAGGGAAATTAAAGAATGTATGAGTTGAAGAGTTACTCTCATTAGAAGGTGGGCATGGGTAGCTAATCCGTTCTTCCTCCGTTTGTTCTTCGCTCTCCTCATCATCTTTTTCGTCCAATGAGCTCATAGTTTCATGAATTTCTTCTTCCATAGACTCCTGCAAAATATTAGTCTCTTCTTGGACAGCGGAGAAGTCCTCAATATATGGTTTAATATAAGAATTAGAAGAATAATTTTCATAGCAATATTTAAGTATGGCAAAAAAAAATTAGATTTGTAAAGAATAGCATCATACTTTTCAATCAAAGAAACAATTTCATAAGCACCCTTAAAAGCAACGAATTCTTCCATTTGTTCAATATCATAGAAATTATAAACACCCTTGGCATAAGAAGATAAAATTCCATTATCCTTAAACTCACATTGGAAGGGAAGGTGTTTTTTAGGATCTTCAGAACAACAAATAAAATCATGTATTTCACATAAATTCAAAGCGTAACAATACAAACTATTAATATGATGCCATAAAAGTTTCCCTTTTTGAGATAAATGGTGTCACACAAAATAAGCATGCTCATTTAATCGTTTTCCCTCAACTAAGCTAGTTGGGGTTTCAGCACGAGCACATAGGGATCGAAGATGATCCAAGTAGAAAGCTTCAGTAGTACAATAGATTTTGGGTGGTTCTTCAACCATTGGTTTAGCAGGTACAACTAATTTTTTTGGTATTTTGCGTTTCCTACCCATAACTAGGGATAGAAAACAAGAGCACAAAATAAAATCTACTTAGTGATAAAGCAAACAAGCACACACGAGAATATTCACCCCCACGCTATTGCTCCCCGGCAACGGCGCCAGAAAAAGGTCTTGATAACCCACAAGTATAGGGGATCGTTTGTAGCCTTTTTGATAAATAAGAGTGTCGAACCCAACGAGGAGCTAAAGGCAGAACAGATATTCCCTCAAGTTCTATCGACCACCGATACAACTCTACGCACACTTGACGTTTGCTTTACCTAGAACAAGTATAAAACTATTTGGTAGGTTAAAGGATAAGTTTGCAATAATAAAACTAGAAGTACTTTGCAAGAATAAAACTACAAATAAATTGCAAGGCAATAAAAGTAGATAGCTTTTGTCAACAAGAAAGTCATTTGTCCCTAGGCAATCGATAATTAGACCGGTAATCATTCTTACAATTTTACATGAGGGAGAGGCATGAGCTAACATACTTTCTCTACTTGGATCATATGCACTTATGATTGGAACTCTAGCAAGCATCCGCAACTACTAAAGATCATTAAGGTCGTAAAACCCAACCATAGCATTAAGTATCAAGTCCTCTTTACTCCCATAGGCAACAACCCACTTATCCGTGTTCAGGCTTCTGTCACTCCGGCAACCGACAATAAGCAAATCATGAACGTATTGCAACACCCTACAGCGGGGATCCCTCATGTTTGCGTGAGACAGAGGGCACTGTAGGAGAGCACCATAATAAAATATACACTCAAACCAACCACGATCATGAATTAGCCCATAGGATAAAACGGATCTACTCAAACATCATAGGATAACCACATATCATTGGGAAATAATATATAGTGTTGAGCACCATGTTTAAGTAGAGATTACAGCGGGGATAAGAGGTGTTACACTGCTGCATAGAGGGGGAGAAAGTTCATGTTGACGGTAGCAAGATTGTTGATGTAGATCGCCGTCACGATCCTTGCCCCGGCGGCGCTCCGGCGCCACCGAGAGAGAGGGGGAGAGAGCCCCCTCCTTCTTCTTCTTATTCCTTGGCCTCCCTCCTAGATGGGAGGAGAGTTCCACCTATGGTCCATGATCTCCATGGTAGCAGAGGGGCATGAGCCCCTCCGAGATTGGATCTATCCCTCTTTGTTCTCTTCTGTTTCGCGTTCCTGTTTTCTGGCCGAAACCCGTTTCTTATATTCCCAGAGATCTGTAACTCCGATTACACTGAGATTTTAACACGATTTTTTTCCGGATATAAGCTTCCTTGCGCCCAAAGTAGAGCTCCAACCGATGTACGAGGAGGGCACAACCCACCACCACGTGCCTGGGCTGCCTGGCGCGCCCAGGTGTCTTGTGGTGGCTATGGGCCCTCGTTTGCGTTGATTCCAAGTCCCAAAAATCACATATATTCCAAAATAATTCTCCGTAAATTTTTATCGCGTTTGGACTTCGTTTGATATGGATATTCTGCGAAACAAAAAACATACAACAAACAGGAACTGCCACTGGGCACTGGATCAATAGGTTAGTCCAATAAATCATATAAAATGTTGCCAAAAATATGTGAAAGTTGTATAATATTGGCATGAAACAATAAAAAATTATAGATACGACGGAGACGTATCACTAGCCTTCACTTGTGCTAAGCGGGAATACTGCTTGTGCATCCACTTCCTTAAACCCAAAGTTGTTCCATATGATTCCACCATATCTACCTATATGCGGTATTTACCTGCCGTTCCAAGTAAATTTGCATGTGCCAAACTCTAAACCTTCAAATGATAATCTGTTTTGTATGCCCGAATTGCTCATGTAGTGACTGGGGGCTGTCAGTATCTTCCATGCTACGTGGGTTATTCTCACGGTGAGTGTTTATTCACTTGTCATTTACAAGAAAGTGGCTGGTAATTGGGATGCCCAGTTCCATGATCAAAACCAAAATCAAAATATAATAATGAAACAAAACTCCCCCAGGACTATTGTTGGTATGGACGGTACCCGTGGATTCGGCTAGCCGTGGAGTGTGCTTATTGGTGGAGGGGGAGTAAAACTTTACCATTCTGTTTGGGAACCGCCTATAATGTGTCTAGCATGGAAGATAGTGAGATCTCTTGGTTGTTATGTTGACAATGAAAGCATACCTCTCAAAATTATATTCATCTCTGTTTTAAAAAGCTTCAAGCTCTGGCACCTCTGCAAATCCCTGCTTCCCTCTGCGAAGGGCCTATCTATTTACTTTCATTGTTGAGTCATCATCTTCTTATTAAAGCACCAGCTGGAGAGCACCACTGTCATTTATATGCCTTGTTTTTATTCAGTATTGAGTATGACTGTGACTGGATCTCTTTTGCCATGAATTACAATGTCCAGTCAGTCCTTGATCTTCAGGGGTGCTCTGCATTTATGTTTTGCGGTCTCAGAAAGGGCTAGCGAGATACCATTATGTCATATTATATCATGATTGTTTTGAAAAAATGTTGACATTCGAGATATCTTATTATTGCTTGCTAGTTGATTATGTCATTGATATGAGTAAATGTGAGACCTAAGTGTTATTGTGAATATGGTTAGTTCATAATCTCTGCTGAAAACCTGAATACTGGCTAGACATATTTGCAACAACAAGATCAAACAGAGTTTGTAAAAGTTTTTCTTTGTCACTTTCAGTTTGTCAACTAAATTGCTTGAGGACAAGCAATGGGTTAAGCTTGGGGGAGTTGATACGTCTCCATCGTATCTACTTTTCCAAACTCTTTTGCCCTTGTTTTGGACTCTAATTTGCAAGATTTGAATGGAACTAACCCGGACTGACGTTGTTTTCAGCAGAATTTCCATGGTATTATTTTTGTGCAGAAATCAAAGTTCTCGGATTGACCTAAAAATTTACGAAGAATATTTCTGAAATATATAAAAAATACTGGCGGAAAAAGATACCAGATAGGGGCCACCCAGGGGCCACAAGCCCTAAGGGCGCGCCTACCCCCTAGGGCGCGCCCTATAGGCTTGTGGGCCCCCTGGACCATCTACAACCCTAACTCCAACTCCATATATACCTATTCATGGAGAAAAAAATCAGAGAGAAGGATTCATCATGTTTTACTATACGGAGCCGCCGCCACCTCCTGTTCTTCATCGGGAGGGCTGATCTGGAGTCTGTTCGGGGCTCCGGAGGGTGGAATCCGTCGCCATCATCATCATCAACCTTCCTCCATCACCAATTTCATTATGCTCACCGCCGGGAGTGAGTAATTCCATCGTAGGCTTGCTGGACGGTGATGGGTTGGATGAGATTTATCATGTAATCGAGTTAGTTTTGTTAGGGTTTGATCCCTAGTATCCACTATGTTCTGAGATTGATGTTGCTATGACTTTGCTATGCTTAATGCTTGTCACTAGGGCCCGAGTGCCATGATTTCATATCTGAACCTATTATGTTTTCATGAATATATTTGAGTTCTTGATCCTATCTTGCAAGTTGTAGATACCTATTACGTGTTATGATCCGCATACCCCAAGGTGACAATAATTGGGATTCTTTTCGGTGATTACCGTAGTTTGAGGAGTTCATGTATCCACTAAGTGCTAATGCTTTGTTCCGGTTCTCTATTAAAAGGAGGCCTTAATATCCCTTAGTTTCCTTATGGACCCCGCTGCCACGGGCAGGTAGGACAAAAGATGTCATACAAGTTCTTTTCCATAAGCACGTGTGACTATATACGTAATACACGCCTACATTACATTGATGAATTGGAGCTAGTTCTGTGTCGCCCTAGGTTATGATTGCTACATGATGAATATTATCCAACACAATTATCCATCGCTGATCTAATGCCTACGAGCTTTTCACATATTGATCTTTGCTAAGTTACTTTCGTTGCTACTGCTGTTACAATCACTACAAAACTGCTACTGTTACTATTGCCACCGTTACCGTTACTTCCATACTACTTTTCTACTAAATACTTTGCTGTAGATATTAAGTCTTTCAGGTGTGGTTGAATTGACAACTCAACTGCTAATACTCGTGAATATTCTTTGGCTCCCCTTGTGTCGAATCAATAAATTTGGGTTGAATACTCTACCCACGAAAACTGTTGCGATCCCCTATACTTGTGGGTTATCAAAGCACCGTGCGCTGATTGGCGCGGCACTGCTGGGCTTCTGGCCCACAGAGGCCAGGGTGCATGAGGTCTTCAAGGGCCTCGTGAAGAGCTTTGAGGTATACTCCTTTATATTTGCATTAAGGATACCCTTCATGCTTAGAATTATTTGTAAACCCGTGCTTTTGTGTGAAGACATTTTTACTTATATCATAGCGTAGCATTTGTAGAGCATAGCCAGCCAGTAGCCCCCGAGCCCAAAGCTAGTATTAAGAAACTGGCTTTAGGGTCGAAGCAGAGCCTCATGATGCGTTTAGTAAGTAGCCCCCAAGACTCTGGCTGACCTTCAAAAAGGTTTGTCCAGAGGATTGATGTTGGGAACGGGGACTAAGTAAGGAGTGTGTGTTTGCAGGTATCGACCTCGGCTCCAGACTCCATCTCCGAGGAGATTGCGGAGATGAACAAGAAGCTCAAGAGGTCCGAGGAGGACCTTGATGTGATGCAGAAGCAGATCGAGTTGTCCCAAGGTGAGCGCAAGCGGTTGCCATGTTTTGTCAAATTTACTGTGAAAATGCGCATAAATTTGTAATGCTGACGCTGAGCTGTTTCTCTTTAATAGCTGCTGTGACAGAGCTTGAGGCGCTCAAGGCCAAGCTAGCGAAAGCTCGGCAGGAGGCCAAGCAGCAGAAAGCTGCGGCTGCCAAGGCTAAGAATGACCTAGCCGCCAAAAAGGTGGCTAGGGGTAAGGACCAGGCGCGGGTCCTGGAGGTAGAGGAGACCCTGAAGGGCGTGTACCAGGAGCGTGACGCCCTTCAGAACAAGGAGAAAGGGGCGAGCGTAGAGCTCGAGAAGCTACGCCTGGTGCACGCCGAGGTCTAGACACAGGCTGGGCTGACCGCTAAGTTCTCCAGCAAGTGGGGCAGATCGTTGCGGGTAAGCCATTTTTACTTTAGTGTGTTTTTGGCAGCAAGGGGTTCATTGAGCTTACCCAGCTGTGGCGATCCGCATAGACCTTCGCGGATTTCCCGAAGAGTGCATTGGAT
Source organism: Thinopyrum elongatum (assembly GCA_011799875.1). Taxonomy (NCBI): domain Eukaryota; kingdom Viridiplantae; phylum Streptophyta; class Magnoliopsida; order Poales; family Poaceae; genus Thinopyrum; species Thinopyrum elongatum. The sequence continues at coordinate 323,342,718 of CM022299.1, read as the reverse complement.
GTCGGCCGCCATTTCGGTGCACTGGAGGGCCACGACGTGGAGAAGGCGTTCTTGCAACAGTTCCAAGCGCCATCGCGTCTGGAGCTGCTGAATCATCATATGAAGCAGCTGATGGAGCTCCTCCGCATGGCAAAGTTGGCACTCCAGGACCTCTGCGTGAACCTGTGGCCCACAGAGGCGATGATGACCAGCTTCTTCGGGCTCCTGGCTTGGCTGCAAGATGCCGTCCCCCAAGTGGCTCGTTGGAAGCGTTCTGTGTGCTTGGAGGGTGCTCAGCGGGCGTATGCCTGCATGAAGACACACTATCGGCGCATCGAAGCAGCGGTCGTAGCGCGGGGCCCCCTCTACCTCCAGACCGCAGAGCAGTTCCTCGCCGAGGTGGTAGAAGGGGCCCGGAATACCGAGGCCAAGTGTCCTACGAACACTATGTATTCTTAGATAGTACCGCAGAGTGCCGAAGTGTGGCAGAATGTAAAAAACTTCCTTTTGAATGGATGCTGCTTTATATTCTGATATGATTGTGTGGTTTTTTTGACTCCTGTGTGATTGTGTTTAAACTTAAAGTAACCAGTCGTCGGCTTCAACCCCTTTGTACAGTGTATAGAGGGTGTTTCTTAGGCAACCATGACCCTTAGCCGACGTATCGGTTCCCGAAGGTGGTCCATGCGCATAGAAAGAAGGCAATCAGACTATAGTGGTTTTATAACTTTCACTTAGTCGGAGGAGCTTGACTGTGGGGGCTAATGACGAGCCCCCTGTATGTGGGGTGGTCAGCTATGTAGCTAGGGTTTATGCCACTATCCACCTCGACTGATCTAAAAAAAGCTCTTCAGTTAACATGGATGACCGCGAGGAATACATTGCTTGACGCTGTCGTCGAATGGCCGACCAGTTTACGCTTAACAAGATAGTCAGGTTTTGGCTTTCTCCGCTGAGGCGCTTTGCCATTCAAGCTGGCAGCGCAATCGCAGTGGCTCTCCCTTTACACCCTTAGCCGAATTGAACAGAAATGTAAGGGGTGAGAACAGGAGCCGGGCAACCCAACTATTGACCAAAATCAAGGTTCAAAACTGATTCATATAACGCAACATCCGAGACGCCGAAGAGATACTTCAGACTTGTGATTGGGGCGTGAGATTAGAAGCTAAGCCCTTCGTAATGCAAATTACAATTGTATCATGAGAGTATACTTTTGGCTCAAAGGTAGTAGATATAAGGAAATGTTTGATGACCTTAAGGGGTGCACTTGCTTTATTTTATGTGGTCAAGCCGTACATGCACTACTGCATGATGCTGCTAACGCGACACTACGATCAGAGACCCTTTGACGAAACTATGTGCGATGCATTAATCGCAAACGGTGATGTAAAAAACCATCAAAAAAGATGCAAAACGTTTGCGATGGCGGAGACATCGAACACGGTTCATATTTTAGTTGCATGTGTGATGCGGGGCATACGGTTGATCCATACGAACTATTTGCGATGAGATAGAACAACAGAAATGGGCAGCCATATCAAGGTGTGTGCGATATACGGCATACAGTTCACTCGGATTAACTGTTTGTGATTAGGCAACACAATAAAAACGGTTAGCCAGATCACGGTGTGTGTGTGATATACGGCATACGTTCACTCGGATGAACTGTTTTCGATTAGGGAATATAACAGAAACGGTTCAACTTAACAAGATGTGTGTGATATGCGGCATACAGTTCACATAGATGAATTGTTTGCGATGAGCCAAAAGAACACAAATGATTCATGTAAACAAGATGTGTGTGATACGCGGCAAACAACCCACTCGGATGAACTGTTTGCGATGAGAAATTATAACACAGACGGTTACTACAGTTAATTCGTGTGCGATTCTGTGTGTACAAAAAACTTTGAAAAATGCAAACTAGTTGCTTGCGGTGGGTAGGAGTATCGCACACGATGCGTCTGCGAGTACTCGTGAGCGATGATTAGTAAGTTACACATACGCTTCCTTATGTTAACACGTGTGTGATAGATAACACGTGGCACCGCATACGGTATTCGGGTTGTGTGCTCCACTTAGTCTTCCCGTGCTGTAGCGAATGCTTCCCGCGCTCCACATGGGTGAATTGTAAAATCCCTGCCTCTTCCCTCATCGGTTTCCACCACTAGCTAATGGCTTGCTGCATATAACCCAGTTGGCAACGCACTGTCGCGACACTGTGCGCAGATCTAGTCCTCACCCATCTACCATTAGTTATTCCAAGCATGCCAGGCAACGGCCAAAGCTTCGACATCGACCTCTACCTGCGTTATATCTTCAACGAGGAGAACGAGCCGGAGCAGGTCGGGGAGCAAGAGCTTCATCAGCCGGTGCAGGCACCATGGCCCATCGACAGCGATATCGGCGTGACAGTCCTTGGGCGCACAATCGACATATTGCAGAGGAAGTGTGATGAGCAGTTTGCCATCCGCCGTGCAAAAGATCCAGAGCTGCTCGGCGGCATGATCGACAACCTACCCGAAGAGCCGCCGTCACCAGTGCTCATCGAGAGCTTGATGCCCCGCAAGGAATGGGCAGAGGACCTCTGTGATTCAGTTAAGACACAACCAGCCTGCGGCTTCATCATTGCCGGCGGCGGCCGTGTCAACCTCGATCCCAACAATGTGGTGGCCAGGCTCGAGCGCATCCTTGGCGGAGTTGATGTCCCCAGCGAAGTAGAACATCGCCAATGTGGTATCTTGAGGATGCAGGTGATGGACGGAATTTGCTACCAGGCCAGAGACATGGAAATGGAGCGGTTCCGCGGAGATGTCATGCGCGCGATTGCACACTGTCAAGCTCTTCTGGAAGAGGCCCAGCAGCCCCAAGAGCCTCCCAGCGCCAGCAACTCCGTAGGCGGAGGCGGGTCGAGACACTTGGAATGAACGGCCGCAAGGGTGCTATGCTGATCATGGAGTCCGAGAAGACCGTCATTGGAAGGCCGCCAGCTCAGCCTTTTAGCCTATATTTTATTATAATTGTATGCATATGTAGGTCATGAGTCTTTTGGGCGTTGCCGCATGTGGCATTTTAAATCATCCTGAATATGTAAAACAATTATTAACCGTTGCCATTGTAAATTTGCCTCAACGGCGAGCAGAGCGCACGTAGGGACGCTGATACGTCTCCAACGTATCTATAATTTTTGATTGTTCCATGCGGTTATATTATCATTCTTGGATGTTTTACAATCATTTTATAGCAACTTTATATCATTTTTTGGGACTAACCTATTGACATAGTGCCCAGTGCCAGTTGCTGTTTTTTGCTTGTATTTTACTTCACAGGAAATCAATACCAAACGGAGTCCAAACGCAGTGAAACTTTTTGGTGATTTTTTCTGGACCAGAAGACACAAGTTGGGCCAAGAAAGTACCTGAGGGGGGCTCCGAGGGGAGCACAATCCACCAGGGCGCGCCTGGGGGCCCAGGCGCGCCCAGGTGGGTTGTGCCCACCTCGGCCGCCTCCCGCACCGCCTCATTGCTCTATAAATACCCCAATATTCCAGAAACCCTAGGAGAGTTGACGAAAATCAATTCCAGCCGCCGCAAGTTCCAGAAACCACAGATCCAATCTAGATGATGCGTCTCCGATGATGCGTGAGTAGTTCATTGTAGACCTACGGGTTCGTAGTTAGTAGCTAGATGGCTTCCTCTCTCTCTTTTGATTCTCAATACAATGGTCTCTTGGAGATCTATTTGATGTAACTCTTTTTGCGGTGTGTTTGTTGGGATCCGATGAATTTTGAGTTTATGATCAGATCTATGTTTTTATCCATGAAAGTTATTTGAGTCTTTTGATCTCTTATATGCATGATTACTTATAGCCTAGTATTTCTTCTTCGAATCTTTGGTTTAGTTAGGCCAGCTAGATCGATTTTTCTTGCCATGGGAAGAGGTGCTTTGTGATGGGTTTGATCTTACGGTGCTTGATCCCAGTGACAGAAGGGGAACCGACACGTATGTATCGTTGCCATTAAGGATAACAAGATGGGGTCTATTTCTACATAAATAGATCTTGTCTACATCACATCATCGTTCTTATTGCATTACTCCGTTTCTCCATGAACTTAATACACTAGATGCATGCTGGATAGCGGTCGATGTGTGGAGTAATAGTAGTAGATGCAGGCAGGAGTCGGTCTACTAATCTTGGACGTGATGCCTATATAATGATCATTGCCTGGATATCATCATAATTATTTGAAGTTTTATCAATTGCCCAACAGTAATTTGTTTACCCATCGTATGCTATTTTTCTCGAGAGAAGCCACTAGTGAAATCTACGGCCCCCGGGTCTATTTTTTCATCATATATTTTCAGATCTATTTTGCTATTTGCCTTTTTATTTATTTGCCACTTTTATTATCAGATCTATATTTGTAAAAACCAAAAAATATTTTGCTGCACTTTATTTTATTCGCGATCTATTTATCCAATCTACTACAATTTATCTCCTGTCAACTTGCCAATTTCTGGCGCCGTTACCCAAAAGGGATTGACAACCCCTTTAACACATCGGGTTGCAAGCATTTGTTTTTTGTGTGTAGGTGTTGTTTACGTAGTGTTGCTTGGTTCTCCTACTGGTTCGATAACCTTGGTCTCATCACTGAGGGAAATACCTACCGTTGCTGTGCTGCATCATCCCTTCCTCTTTGGGGAAATATGGACGTAGTTCAAGCAAACATCAAAAGGAATTTCTGGCGCCGTTGCCGGGGAGACATCATCAACATCTACCAGGTTCCTAATCACAAATCTCATCTCCTTGCAATTTACATTATTTGTCATTTGCCTCTCGTTTTCCTCTCCCCCACTTCACAAAAATTTGCTGTTTTATTCGCCCTCTTTTTCGTTCGCTGTTGTCTCGTCAGATCTGTTTTGTGTGCAATCTTGTTGATCACTTTTTGTCGTTATGGATAGTTCTTCCTCTATCGCGTGCACCCCCGAGAACGAGGTTCTTAACTTTAAACAAAGGGGAGGGGAGAATTTAAAAGATGCTTGGTATAGGATTTGCAATGCTCATAATAGATCTATCCGTAAGCAATCTACCGTTGTTCCTCTTCGCTGTTTTATGTGGGCATCACCACTTGGTATAGATTCGTCCTTGATACAATTACCAGTGGAAATTTGTTGATGTGTCCCTCTCTTGATGCTTTTAATGCTATGGGAAATTTAGTGGGTTCACCGCCTCTTATAATTAATGAAACAACTTTGACTCTTGAGCACGTTATGGAAAGACTGGATGCTATCGAAAAGAAAATGCTTACCGAAGAACACTTTGAAAACTTGGATAAAAAGATGCATAATTTTGCTACTAAATTTGGGTCAAAAATGGGAGAAGTTTTTAAGTTGTTAAAAGAAAAGGGAACCGTAATTCATGAAAGAATTGAAGAAATCCCTTCTCAGATCGATAAGTTGGAAGAAATTTTTAGCAATTTAAGCACGGCTTTTGCTTTTGCTAAAACTATTGAAAAAAACCCCGTAAAAATAGGCAAGATTACTCAAGCCACTAAAAACAAGGGTGCAACTTCTAATAGTAACAAAGAAGATCTTAAGACGATTTGTATTCACCCGGATTTTGTTGAAGTTATAAGAGACCCTACGTACAAGAATGAATTCTTCAAACTTGTTCCTAGGAGCATTGTTATTGAAAATTTGTACGCTAAATCTTTGAATAATTCTAAGTGTTTTATTGAGGAATTAGAAACTAAAGATGACAACACTTAGACCTTCGCATTATGCCTAGCTAAGGGCATAAAACGATAGCGCTTGTTGGGAGGCAACCCAATGAATAAAATTTATTTTTGTCTTTTTATTTCTGTTCTTGAGTGTTTGCACAATTATGCTACTTTTATTATTGTGTTCTTTGTGTTTTAATTAGTGTTTGTGCCAAGCAAAGCCTTTGGGATAGCTTTGGCGATAGTTGATTTGATCTTGTTGGAAAACAGAAACTTTTGCGTTCAGTAAAATAATTTTATAAATTCACATAAGTGACGAAAAATTCTGAATTTTTTACACACAATTTATATACAAATTTCCTATTTTTTCCTAATTTTTTAGAATTTCTGGAGTTACAGAAGTATGATAACAATTCGTATCTTCGCAGACAGTTCTGTTTTTGACAGATTCTGTTTTCTTTGCATTGTGTGCTTATTTTGATGAATCTATGGTTTGTATTGGAGGTTATAAGCCATGGTAAAGTTAGAATACAGTAGATATAATGCAAGAACAAAATTTGAATGGGTTTTCTACAGTACTTAAAGTAAAGATTAGTTTTCTTATACTAACGGATCTCACGAAGGTTTTGTTGAGTTTTGTGTGATTGAAGTTTTCAAGTTTTGGGTGAGATTACGATGGATGAAGGAATAAGGAGTAAGAAGAGCCTAAGCTTGGGGATGCCTCATGGCACCCCAAGCCATTATCCAAAGAGAAGCAAGCAATTAAGCTTGGGGATGCCCGAGTGGCATCCGCTCTTTCTTCTAACGACCATCGGTATTTTACTTGGAGCTATATTTTTATTCGTCACATATCATGAGTTTTGCTTGGAGCGTCTTGTATGATATGAGTCTTCGCTTGTTTTGCTTTTTATTTTTAGTCATGAATCCTTGCTGGACACACCTATTTGAGAGAGCCAAAATTATGCTATGACTTATTAGAATTGCTCTCTATGCTTCACTTAAATCTTTATGAGCTATGGAATTGCTCTAGTGCTTCACTTATATCTTTTTAAGCACGGTGTGCTTTAGTATTTTTGAAGAAATGCTCTCATGCTTAACTTAGATTTATTTGAGAGTTAGTATTTTTTTAGAAATTCTCTCTTGCTTCACTTAAATTATTTTGAGAGAAGAAAATTTTATGCTCATGTTCTTCACTTAGATTTGTTTGAGCTATCAAAAGCAACAAATGAAATTAGTCCCAAAGTGATAGATATTCAAGAGGGATATAATAAAAACTTTCATGAAGATCATTGGACAAAATAAACTTGATTCCTTGTAATAGTTTTGTGATATGTTGATATAATATGTGAGTGATGTTGATGAGTAATTATGCTTTAGTAAGAATATTGGTGTTAAGGTTTGTGATTCCCTATGCAAGCACGAAAGTCAATAGTTATGCAATGAAATTACATCCTACTTGTGGTGCATTATTCGGTGTTAGTTATGCTTAATGCTCGCTTATGAGATTTTTCGTTTCTTGGTTGGATGCTTCTCAATCTTTTGCTAGCCTTCATTTATACTAAGTATGATCACTACTTGTGCATCCAAAATCCTTAAACCAGTTTTGCCATATGAGTCCACTATACCTACCTATATGTGGTATTTCCGTGCCATTCTAAGCAAATTTGTATGTGCCATCTCTAATTTCAAAATAAATTTCTCTTTTATGTGCTCGTACCGCTCATGAAACGGTAGGGGGTGGCTGATATTTTTCCATGCTAGATGTGTTATTCTCAAGATGAGTGTTTATTCACTTGTCATTGCACGAGAGTACGGCAAAGGTATTAGGAATGCCCAGTCCCAAAATGAAAAATGAATTTACTTTATGTTGTCAAATAATAAATTCCTTGGAAAGTGTTGGTATGGACGGCACCCGTGGATTCGGTTAGCCGTGGAATGTGAAAGTATGGTGGAAAAAGGAATAAACTTTTTTTTTGTTTGGGAACCGCCTATGATATATCTAGCATGGAAAGTATTAGGAACTACTCGATCATTTTCGTTGACTCAAAATGTTTTATCTCTACTTTTTTCGCTTTGAGCTCTGGCACCTCTACAAATCCCTACTTCCCTCTGCGAAGGGCCTTTCTTTTACTTTATGCAATTTTTATTTTATTTTGAGTCTCCATCTTCTCTTATAAAGCACCAACTAAGGGGCACTATGATCGTACTTGAGCATTGGGTGTAGCTAATATGCGAGTGTGTTTCATGAATGGATCAATGATTGAGCATGATGGGCTAGGGATAACTTGCTTTAGTGTTGATATTTTGAAAGACATGGTTGCTTGTTGATATGCTTGAGTATTGAAATCTTCATGTCAAAACTAGACTATTGCTTTGAATCATATAAAAGTCCAAATGTCCATGCTACAAAGAAAAGAATATGTGATGAACATGTTAGGCAGCATTCCACATCAAAAATTCTATTTTTATCATTTACCTACTCGAGGACGAGCAGGAATTAAGCTTGGGGATGCTGATACGTCTCCAACATATCTATAATTTTTTATTGTTCCATGCTGTTATATTATCATTCTTGGATGTTTTACAATTATTTTATAGCAACTTTATTTCATTTTTTGGGACTAACCTATTGACATAGTGCCCAGTGCCAGTTGCTGTTTTTTGCTTGTTTTTTACTTCATAGGAAACCAATACCAAACGGAGTCCAAATGCAGCGAAACTTTTTGGTAATTTTTTCGGGACCAGAAGACACAAGTTGGGCCAAGAAAGTACCTGAGGGGGGCTCCGAGGGGAGCACAACCCACCAGGGCGCGCCTGGGGGCCCAGGCGCACCCAGGTGGGTTGTGCCCACCTCGGCCACCTCCCACACCGCCTCTTTGCTCTATAAATACCCCAATATTCCAGAAACCCTAGGAGAGTCGACGAAAATCAATTCTAGCTGCCGCAAGTTCCAGAAACCACAGATCCAATCTAGACACCATCACAGAGGGGTTCATCATCCCCATTGGTGCCTCTCCGATGATGCGTGAGTAGTTCATTGTAGACCTACGGGTCTGTAGTTAGTAGCTAGATGGCTTCCTCTCTCTCTTTTGATTCTCAATACAATGGTCTCTTGGAGATCTATTTGATGTTTTTGCGGTGTATTCGTTGGGATCCGATGAACTTTGAGTTTATGATCAGATCTATGTTTTTATCCATGAAAGTTATTTGAGTCTTTTGATCTCTTATATGCATGATTACTTATAGCCTAGTATTTCTTCTTCAAATCTTTGGTTTTGTTAGGCCAACTAGATCGATTTTTCTTGCCATGGGAAGAGGTGCTTTGTGATGGGTTCAATCTTACGGTGCTTGATCCCAGTGACAGAAGGGGAACCGACACGTATGTATCGTTGCCATTAAGGATAACAAGATGGGGTCTATTTCTACATAAATAGATCTTGTCTACATCATGTCATCGTTCTTATTGCATTGCTCCATTTCTCCATGAACTTAATACACTAGATGCATGCTGGATAGCGGTCGATGTGTGGAGTAATAGTAGTAGATGCAGGCAGGAGTCGGTCTACTAATCTTGAACATGATGCCTATATAATGATCATTGCCTGGATATAGTCATAATTATTTGAAGTTTTATCAATTGCCCAACAGTAATTTGTTTACCCACCGTATGCTATTTTTCTCGAGAGAAGCCACTAGTGAAATCTACGGCCCCCGGGTCTATTTTCTCATCATATATTTTCAGATCTATTTTGCTATTTGCCTTTTTATTTATTTGCCACTTTTATTACCAGATCTATATTTCTAAAAACCCAAAAATATTTTGTTGTACTTTATTTTATTCGTGATCTATTTATCCAACCTACTACAATTTATCTCCCGTCAACTTGCCAATTTCTGGCGCCTTTACCCGAAAGGGATTGACAACCCCTTTAACACGTCGGGTTGCAAGTATTTGTTCTTTGTGTGCAGGTGTTGTTTACATAGTGTTGCTTGGTTCTCCTACTGGTTCGATAACCTTGGTCTCATCACTGAGGAAAATACCTACCGTTGCTGTGCTGCATCATCCCTTCCTCTTTGGGGAAATACCGACGTAGTTCAAGCAAACATCAGACGCCAGAGCGAAGCGCGCCATGGCCGCCTCAATGGCGAGCAAAACGCGTGGACGAACGCGAGCAGAGTGCACCGTGGCTGCCTCAGCGACTAGCAGAGCGCTCCGCGGCCGCCTCAACGGCGAGCAACCACGTGGGCAACCTTCTGGCACCCCGTGGGAGGCGCGACGGCGCATCCATCGGACACGATGGTGATATCTTGACCGTGTGTGATAGTGGGCAGACACATACATGTACATCCGAGAACGCGGGGCCACGTACGCCATCCGGGGACCGTTTCTGCTTCCGATGCATGGCATACGGTTGATCCAAAAGAACTGTTTGCGATGAGCCAGAACAACAGAAACGGGTTTCGAGCCCAGAACCATCAATAAATTTTGACCTTGTTTCTCGTCACATTGTAGATTACAACGCAATAAGTAATTGCAAATCTGTTCACACTGATCAAACCAATATGTGTTCACACTTAGCACCGGGCAATAAAAACTACCCACTCAAAAATTACTTCACAGTTCCTCTCCTCATCACCCACAAAACTGGTCTTTCCTGTCAAGTCTTTCCGCCATGACCGGTAGGAGGAGTTTCGGGTGGACATATAATCAGGGAGCAAAGACCAAGGCCGCGGAAGCACTAGACAGGTCCCGCCGCTACGCGGCAGCCGCAGCAGAGATGTCCCGGCGCACCGCGGAGCCCTCGAACGAGCTCTCATCGGCATGCGAGGGCTCTCACAAGCGCACTCGCCGCGTTGGCGATCACGACGAGCTGGCGTTGCTGAAGTCCTTGGCCAGCGACGATGACATTCTTGCTGGCCTCATTAAGCAGCAGGAGCTGGTCGACGGCTTGATGAAGCTGCTCAAGATGAGCGATGCCTCGGTTGAGAAGGCGACCGGCCTCGTCGAGCAACTCATGGGTGACAATGCGAAGCTCCTCAAGGTGCTCGCTGAGAAGGAGGAGGAGGCCGCCGGCTGGAAGATGATGCATGAGTAGAGCAGTGCCTTGGGGATGATGCTGAAAGAGATTGTCGAGGAACTGATGGGTGACTTGAGGAAGCTCCGGATCGAGCGTGAGCAGGAGGTGGAGGAATCCGTGGCTGTTGTCAAGCAAAGTCGTGAGGAATTGAAGGAGCCGGAGGATGTCGTCGCCCGGCGATCCATCGAGGAGTAGAGACAATAGCAACCCAGATTGTTGTCTATGATTTCCTTCTTCTCTTGCCCCCGTGTCTTCCGGGCTTTGCCGCATGTGGCATTTTAAATTATCCAGAATATGTAAGACAATTATTATTCGCTCCATTGTAAATTTGTCGTCGTATTATCCGTTGCCATTTTATTTGTCGTCGTATTATCCGTTGCCATTTTATTTATCGTCGTATTATCCGTTGCCCTATGTGGCATTTTAAATTATCTGAAATACGAGTTGAAAACACGAACAAAGAAAATTCTAACGTTGAGAGGGGCCATGGGATCACAAGCAAACACCCTCTGTCCAGGTGCTTTAATTAACCGCATGTTAAACAGCGGCTCGGCCACCATTAATGGAGAAGTTGTGAGCGAGGCGGGCGACTGGTGGATGGAGGTCAAAGAGCTCGCTTCCCGGTGAGCATGGGCGGCCTTGCTGCTCGCACGTGTCCCGTCGAGCTTGCGAGGTGGACAGGATGCATACGTCCTGTCGAGCTTGCGTGATGGACTGCTCGCACGCGTCTCGTCGAGCCTGCACGGTGGACTTCTCGCACTCGTCCTGTCTAATCAAACAACTACACGCACGCCATCAAGTATTGTTAAATTTTGGCACAAAATACAAAGATGACTAATGAACGAGGATGGAGGTAGTACTATCCCATAAGAAAAGAGGGACGCGTGGCCGCACTTAAATGGTTACGGGAACACACGGTTCATATAATACAACCGTTTGCGATATTAACGTGTTAGATATTTGTTTCAAAATGACTTCATTGGCTATTAATGTGTGCGCCTTGTGTCAAACTGGATGATTTTTTTACCACAACATATATGTGCCATGTCATGAAACCATGCCAAGTTTCATGTTTTTTGGGTGAGTTTTCGATTTACTAGGATTTAAAAACCGAGATTCTCAATGTTTCAGGACGACGAGATGTTTGTAATTCATTCCCATTCCTTCAATGAGACCTAAACATGCACACAATGACACATGTACGATGTTCCACCCATTTTGCTTCACTGGAGCATGTGCTTGTAGTTCAAATTTGAATTATGGACTACATTAAATGCCTAGAAAACTCAATTAATATATAAAATGGCCAAACAAACCCTGAACAGTTTCAAATTTCAGCAGGACACTCCTGTTATTCTATGTTGCCTGTAGAAAACAAGATTCAAGGCGAGAAGAGGCAGTGATTATTGTTTCGCCCACAAGAGGGGCATGTTTCCCTACCGGAACCACGAGGGTTGCGAGAAGCTTCAGTTTGTAAGAGGCTTGTAATATAGCTTGGCCCAAATTGGATAATTTTTTACCACGACATATATGTGCCATGTAGTGACACCATGCCAAGTTTCTTGATTTTCTGGTGAGTTTTGGATTTACAGAGATTTAAAAACCGAGATTTGCAATGTTTGAGGCTGAGCCAGGACGCCGAGACGGTTGAATTCATTCCCATTCCTTCCATGGGACCTAAACATGCACCCCAAGGACACATGTATGATTTTTCTAGACATATTGGTGCATTGGAGCATGTAATTGTAGTTCGGATTTGAATTATGGACATTAAATGCCTAGAAAACTCAATTAATGAATAGAAAAGGTCAAATGAACCCTGAATAATTTCAAAGTTTAGCGCGAATCTCTCGTTGTTCCATGTTGCGTGTAGAAGAAAATACAAGGCTAGAAGAGGGAGCGATTATCATTTCGCCCACAAGGGGACACGGTTCCCTATCGAAACCATGAGGGTTCTTGCGACAGACTCCGGTTTGTAATAAAGCTTGGCCCAAATTGGACAATGTTTTACCACGACATATATGTGCCATGACGTGACACCATGCCAATTTTCATGACTTTCTGGTGAGTTTTGGATTTACGGGGATTTAAAACCCGAGATTCCAAATGTTTGAGGACGAGCCAGGACGCTGATACGGTTGTAATTCCTTCCCATTCCTTGCATGGGACCTAAACATGCACCCAAGGACACATGTATGATTTTTCTAGCCATTTTGGTGAACTGGAGCATGTATTTCTAGTTCAGATTTGAATTATGGACATTAAATGCCTAGGAAACTCAATTAATGTATAAAAAGGCCAAATGAACCCTGAATAATTTTAAATTTCAGCACGAATATCCTGTCGTTCCATGTTGCCTGTAGAATAAAATACAAGGTGAAAAGAGGCATTGATTATTGTTTCGCCCACAAGGGGGACACGTTTCCCTATCAGAACCACGAGGCTTCTTGAGAGAAGCTCCGGTTTGTAAGAGGTTTGTAATAAAACTTGATGCAAAATGGACAAAAAAAATTCCTCGACATATATGTGCCATGTCGTGACACCATGCCAAGTTTGACGATTTTGTGGTGAGTTTTGGATTTACGGGGATTTAAAAACCGAGATTCTCACGAAATGTTTTCAAATAGCACATGGTTGACTCACAAAAGCTGTGTGCCTACCAAACCATGGCCGATGCCCCCCTGCTGTGCATGCGATCTGAGTCATGCGTTCTGATTGGCTAGAACCCAAACCCCACGGATCGTACGTCTGCACCGTTGGATGCTCCCAGATCGAACGACAATCCTCATCCCTTTCGACAGCACATGCAGTTCCAGTTGTGATTTTATTTATATGGGTAAGCACTATGCGCATGCGTCGTGCTAGCTCACGCTTCCTTCTCTACTAAGTTTTCCATATTCATGTCAAAAAAAAAGTTTTCCATATTAATGTTGTTACATATCCAAACACGCTACCGTTTCCCGCCACTCCTCCCATCTGTTTCCTGCCTCTTTTCCCATCGTTTTCCTGCTGCCAGTGTCTCATAGAAGGCTAGGCGGCGACACACCGGCCATGTAAATATTGCACACAGTTTCTAAAAGCACAAACGTGTGTGATAGTAGGGAGTAGGTCCCATAGGGTGACCAGCGTGAAATGCCTTAAAGGCAAGGAGGCAATTCCTATCAGCAAGGGGCGGCTTCCCATCCGCTAGCCTAGTCGAATAGAACGCAGAAGTTAAGCGTGCTCGGGCTAGAGTAGTCTAAGGATGGGTGACCCGGTGGGAAGTTGCATATCTCAAGCTTCATTTAAACGCTATGATACGATCATTATAGACATTTATCATCTAAATGTCTCTATAGTGACCTGTCATGATGATTATATAAACCTTGGGATCCTTGTTTTGCTAATTTGTAGTCTATGTTTTTTTATTGGTTATTTTTTGTTCTCAAAAATCAAAGAATGATCGACATCTGTAGGCCCACACAAATTATCCCTTTGACCTAACGCCCGAGAAGGGTTTACTCTTTGCTCCGTGTGCTATGTTAGAGCAAATCAAGTTTCAGCACATGCGTTGGATGGCACCCGGCCCCTACCCCCCACCCGCCTCGAAGTTGCGTTCCCAACATCATACGTCTTTAACCTGTCCGCGGGGGTACGATGTTCAGTTTGTAATGTTACTGATGTAGTTGGTGCCCCATCAAACTTGTGCTTTCGGGATTTGAACAAATCACACACCAGACCCATACATTTTTTTTGGGCCGCATGCAGGGTATAGGGGGCCGGGTGTTCTGAACGAGCATGTCTCCCTTGTGCGGTTTATAGCTGCCGCACATATCTGTGGGCTCCCTGAGATATATATATATCATCCTTGATCGATAACGAGGGGGGCCCACACAATCTATCCCTTTGACCCAACATACGAGAAGGGTTTGACCATGATGGTTTCCTATTGCTATGTGCGCCATGTTAGACCAAATAAAGTTTGAGCGCATGCGTTGGACGACACCCCCCCCCCCCCGCCTCGAAGTTGGAGAACCGACATCGTACGTATTGAACCTGGCTTGGGGTCGGGTACGATGTTTGGTTTGTAATGTAGTTGGTGCCCCATCTAAGTTGTGCATTCGAGATTTGAACACATCACACACCACCGTACCCATACATATTTTTGGACCGCATGCAGTGTATAGGGGGTCTTCTGATCGACCACGTCTCCCTTATGTGGTTTTTTTGTGATGACACACATATATGTGGGCTCCCCAAGTGTATACATATCATCCCTTTGACCGATAACGAGGGGTATGTGTTGGCCATGAATGGATTCCTCCTAGTTCGTGTTAGGGACGGTCACCGTCACATGTCGTTCAACCAAAGCTCGAGCTCATGTGTTGTCAGGATTCCCTCCCACACGCTCGGATTGCTGGGTTCGACCGACACCGTACCTTGCGTATCTCATCCTTAACTACCTGGCTTTCATGGTTGTTGTATGTATTGAGAGGCAGGCGCCACATCTAAATTGTACATTATTCGATATTGAAAACACACATCACTCCTTCCAACATACATCATTTTGGGCCGCATGCAGGCGGTCTTGGTTTTGTGGTCCCTCTCGTGCAATTTTTTATGATGGTTCAATCTATTGGCCCAAGCGGTTTATATATGTATTCTATCCATTTTTTATCGACAACATCAGTTGTCGTTTGACCAAGCGATAGATTCACTGGTCCGTCTTATGGTAGGTCATGGCGACATGCATGTATGACCAAAGTATCATTGCGTGCATCCGCCCCGCTGACACGAAGTGGGAGGTGGGTCAAGCACCCTAGCTAGGTAGCTATGACATTATGTCATTATAGATATATCCAAGGGTGCTTTCGGGTTTCCGAGGCAGGTGCCACCAAAGTTGTGCATTGTGTATTTAAAGTTTTAAACATCACACCCTGTATATATTCCTATTTGGCCACTTCCAGGTGGTTCTTGACTTCTTGCCCCTCTCATCGATCTTCGACGATGCGCCCATCCATGGGCCCGCGCGGTCAAAGTTGTGCATTGGAATTTTGAACATCACAGACCACCCTTTTCACTCATATATATTTGGGCCACATGCTGGTGTGGCTGTCTTCTGACCCTCTCTAATGTTTTTTTGCTGCAAAGACTCGGATGATGCTCAACGAACACGGGTGTACTGGCTTAACCGTGTGCGATGCAAGTGCGTTGTGAATCACCATGACTACGCAAGCGCGAGCAAAGGTGGAGGTACTGGCTTAACCGTGTGCGATGCTAGTGCGCTGTAAAATCACCACCTGCGCAAGCTAAAGGCGGGTAGTTTATTTAGCTTGAATTCCACGTCTGCGTCTAAAAATTAGGATGAACCGTGTGCGACAGACCAGCTAGCTAGAAATCTAAATACAAACTACCCGCCTTGAGTGTTGCAAAAGTCGGCGGTTCCGCCGCTTTTCCTTATTATCATACACGCATATTCTTATTGGGCCGTGTGTGATCTTGGGTACTCCCGCCCCGCATCAATTCCTTTACCCAAATTTTAGTAGCCGACGTACTTCAACCGTCGCCCCCACTCCTCCAGCACCGACCTCATAGTAAAATTGCAGTAGCCGAGGCATATGAACCATCGCCCTCCCTCGTCCACCACCATCTCCACCCACCATTACTAAAAAAAATCAGTAGCCGCGGCGTATCCTCAAACACCACCCCGCCCACCCCGCCCCCCCTCCACAGTCCCCCACCCGCCCCCTTCCCCCTCGAACCCTAGCTCGCCACCGGCGCCGGCGCCACCGCCGCCGCCGCCAACCCCTGCCGGTCTGCCCGTTCGTCCTAGCTTAGATAATAAAGTTCAGGTTACCCAGCGATTCCCATACTGTCGCCCCACTCCCCTGAGTTTTTAGATGAGGCATGCGGTGTCCGTCCCCGCCAGATCCACATCCCCTGCTCCAGAATGTCGCAGCCTAAGCCCGGCCGCGTATCTTGGGGAGCCCGACAAGCGTTCGGCCAAGAAGAGGTTTATCATGGCCTCTCCGGCGGACGTTGGCGAGGTGGCCGCTATTCGCCCCGACCTGTCGATCCCGGAGCAACACCTCGCCGCGGAAGCCGGCGAAGATGTTGACTATGTTGCCATGCCGAAGGCTTCACGTCAACGGGCTAGCGTATTACTGTATCTCGGGAAAGTTGGCTACGACATCAAGCTCGTTGACAGCGACGGCTTCACGCGGGACATGTCACATGTTAAGTGGTCCATCCCCAACCCCTCTGGTTCAACCGCCGTCGATCTCTTTGATGGCCCTGCCGCTGATCTCCTCCGCCACGCGGTCAAGGATCTGCGATCCTTGTACGCCATCAAGCCCATTTTGTCATTTCTGAAGGACATGGTCTACGGTGGCGGCTTGGGATCCTCAATTGCTAAGTCAGATCTCATCGACCACGGCCATGAGGAGGGCACCCACAAAGGTTCTTCCAAGGTGAAACAACCCATCTGTGACATCAGAGAGCGCACCATGGGTCTGTGCTCTTCCAACTGGAAGGATCCTGTCCATGACATGTGAGGAAACATCCTATCAGCAAATCTTAACTTTTCTAGCTTGCCAACCCGTACCCTTTGTTGTAGTAGCTTTTCCGTGCGGTGTTTTAACTGTGTCGTGTTTAATTATTTCAGTTATGCAAAAATGTAATGTTCAATAGGGCTATGTGATGTTTAAGTATGGATTGTCCACTTCAGTTTCACGAATGGCTATATTTGGTTGTTTATAGTGAGTAGATGCCTTGTTTATCTGTATTTAGTTGTTAGGTTGGTTGCAGTGAGCATTTGTCCAGTTATCGAGCAGATGCCTTGTTTATCTGTATTTGGTTGTTAGGTTGGTTGCAGTGAGCATTTGTCCAGTTATCAAGCAGATGCTTTGTTTATCTGTATTTGGTTGTTAGGTTGGTTACAGTGAGCATTTGTCCAATTTTCAAGCAGATGCCTTGTTTATCTGTATTTGCTTGTTAGGTTGGTTGCAGTGAGCATTTGTCCAGTTTTCAAGCATATGGCCTGTTTATCTGTATTTGCTTGTTAGGTTGGTTGCAGTGAGACTCTGTCCAGTTTTCAATGGCTATATTTGGTTGTTATACTGATCATTTATGCCTTGTTTATTTCAGTCATTCACAATGTGATGTTCATTATGTGCAAGCCAGAACTGTGCCACTCGATTGCATCAATACCAGTTTGAATGGCTATATTTGGTGCCAGTTATGCCTGGTGTAGTTAACACATGCCCTTTATTTCAGTTTTACACATTTATCCAGTGTGATGTTTAAGCATGACCTATGTTCTATTCATTTTCAACAATACTAGTTTGAATTGCAATATTTTGATGGCTGTTAAGCCTGTTGTAGGTAACATTCCCTTCCATTTTATATCTGCTTTAACAGCATGCTGAAACCAACACATTCAAGCTATCATTTGGAGATGATGTTGTTTACCTTTGCTATATTTGTTTGATGTTAAGGTTGTTGTACTTATCATGCCTTTCCACTACTTATGCAGGACAACAACGGGAGTGGCCACCATTTTCTGCCGAGGTTAGTTTCATCCCTCGGCTTGTACTCCCCCCGTCGTTCCATAATGTAGTGCATATAGATCCAGGCCTGGACACTTGTTAGCATCTAATATTGACTTGTTGCTTGTAGGTACATATGCCCTTGGCAAGGATCCACGCATCGACCCTTTTTGCATATGGGGCAATGAGATATTCATGAACAAGCATCAAGTGAGGAAATTGATAAGGATTATTAGCAAAAAGATATGAATGGTGGCAAGCAAATTATTTTTTTATGCTCTATCCAACACAACAGTGAGCTGTAGGATGGTAACTACAAACTCTGCAGCCTTCTCTTTTTACTGCCCATAATGAGTTGTTAGACAACAATGTCTGAATCTTTTTCGGTTGCAGTGGTTCCCGAAGCAGTTTACTCAAGATTACCTCGCAAAGTACATGATTGGTGGACACGCAATGAAGGTTAAAATATTTCATCCAGACTACAATGACCATCGAGAAGTCCTAATGAAGACAGTGAAGGATGGACCGGCATCCATCACAAGGGGTTGGCCTAGAGTCGTGTGCGCATTATGCATGGAGGAGGGCACAATATGGGCATTCCGCTTCACCTTCTCCAGCAACCAAAATGTCTTTCGCCTCTCTCTTTACAGTCTTTAGTACAACTGTGGTTCATCATTCTTTACTTGGTGCTTCTGAAGTTCTTCAGTATATGTACCTGTGCATCGAATTATGCATTCGTGGTTGAACCTATATTTGTAATAAACATGGTTTGATATGAAATAAGTGATTGCCTACTTTCAAATTCAAAATCTGTGATTTTTAAATGCAGGGATTAAATTAGGGATTACACTACACACGGTTTGCGAAAGCGAAACGCCTGCGATAGACGTGGAGATCAGACACGTTTCTCGGATCCACTACATGTGCGATCAATCTCTACTGCACACATGATCAGCCAAGAAAAAACATGTGCGATTAACAACAGCATCGCACACATTCCTTCTTATTAAATGTTTGCGAAAGTCACCTTATCACACATGCTTGGCAATTATGGACTGTTTATGATGTTGTGCGCATCGCAAACGTTTGGTCATAGAAGAACGCGTGTGATAGGTCTTCATCCGACGTGGGTGCGACAGATGAATCGTGTGGGATGTATTCAAGCTTTGCATATAGTTTTATAGGGACAACTGTATGCACTCTTACGTTGAATCGCATACAGTCGAGGAAAAGTAAATGTGTGTGATTGTCTGCTTATCGTACATGTTCTATAATCGTGAACTGTTTGTGATGGGTCATCGTAAACATAGCACCACAGAATACCGAATGCGATAGCAATGCGAGCACAAACGAGTAGCAAGGATGGAGCGTTTTGGATATTCGAGATATCAAAAACAGTTTTATAGGGACAACTGTATGCATCATGGCTCCCTATCCCCGATGGTTTTTGGGTCGTGTGGGAAGGACCCCCCTATCGCAGTCACTCACCTGGCGACGGTTCAAAATGCCATCGTGGAAAAGGGTTAAAAACCGTTTGTATAGCAGCTCGTTGTACCAGTGATGCCGAGTTTTAACAAAAGAAACTTGTAAAAGATACATTGGAAAAAATAAAAGGGTAAAGGAGTAAAAATAGGACAGACAAGTTGCCGGGCTTGAGTAGCCCGAGTCCTTCTCTACCGCACGTCTGCGTCTCCATGTTGTTGACCAGCTCATCTTCATTGATAGCAAAATTGATATTGGCAGTCTGCGACTTCGGTCATTCGTCTGCTTGATGCTTTGTTGGTCGAATCCTTTAAAAAGGTGAGCAACTGCCACGTGGATGGTTTAAGCCATGTGGACATGACACTTCTGCCTGGGCCTTTTTACAGTATCCGGCTAGTGTGTAAGTCTGATGTTTGTCGCTGTTCGGTTAAGCCGATGACGGCGTGTCATTCGTTTCGGCTGCCCATGGAATTTTCAGTGCGAAGTTTTGCACCCTAGAGACGTAGTGACCTTCCCAGGTGTGGCGCCCCCGGCCCGATCGTGCACTAATCATACACGCAAATGCACACGATCAAGCCTAAGGACTCACGGGAAGATATCACAACACAACTCTAAAACATAAATAAAGTCATACAAGCTTTATATTACAAGCCAGGGGCCTCGAGGGCTCGAATACATAAGCTTGCGAACAAGCGTCAGCGGAAGCATCAGATATCTGAGTACAGATATGAAATAGAAACAGAAAGGCCTTTAGGAAGGCGGGGCAAAATAAAACACTACGATCGAAAGGCGAAGGCCTCCTGCCTGGGACCCTCCGATCCTACTCCTGGTCGTCAGTCAACTCGTAGTAGTATCCATCCTCTGGGTAGTAGTAGTAACGATCGTCGGGGCATCTGTCTCAGGGGGCTCCGTCCTCTGGTCACGTCAAACTGATATGGGGAGAAAAAGGAAAACAAAGCAACCGTGAGTACTCAGAAGTACTCAGCAAGCAAGGATCTACACTACATATGCAACATTTTCAAAGGGAGGCTGTATATGTGGACTGGGCTGCAGAAATGCCAGAATAGAGAGAAGGCCTAGTCCTATCGAAGACTAGCATCTTCAGCGGTCTTGCAGCAGTAGAAGAGAGTAGAACATTACAATATAATGTAGTAGTAACATTAAGTCTCAACCTCACCCAGAGATCCTTTCTCGACTCCCTGCGAGAAAGCAATCCCAGAGCCATACATTCATCGACCTCGTCCTGAGATCCCTTCTCGACTCCCTGCGAGAAGCAATCCCAGAGCCATATATACAGGTCTCATCACAGGTATCCAGTTCTAAATTGTATCAATCAGGATACAACTCCGAGTGTCCTTTACCGTAGGACCGGCTATCGATAGAAGTGTTCTTCCCTGCAGGGGTGCACCAACTTACCCAACACGCTCGATTAACTTCGGCCGGACACACTTTCCTGGGTCATGCCCGGCCTCGGCCAAACGACACATCGCAACCCTACCTACAGCTCAGCAGAGAGGTCCCCGTCGGTCTATATCCTAAGCGCTCAGGGGTCATGGGCCATCGCCCTGTGCACTCCGGGTCGGTGTGTGCAGGGTCGGGACGAGCACCACCTCAGTCCTGGATGGTACTGGCCCGGCCCGGCCACGAGGCTGAACTGGACGTCTGACAGAGCTTTCGGATGATGCATACGATGCAGAACGCCCATACTATGCCCACGTGATGGTTAGTGCTATCAGACCAGAGGTCTGCTCGGATCAAATATCCAAATCGTTAGGACTAGGGCTTGCGGTAACGAGCAGAGACTCACGAAAGATGTGACCCCGTCGCCCCGTCTCGAGGACTTGCGGCAAGGGTTAAGAATGCCCGGCCGCGCCTCGTATTCACCACTCGGGCACCACACTGGCAACCCGCCTTCACATCACACGCGGGTACCCCTCAGGGTCGACCCGCCTTTCCAAGTAACATTGTAAGGTCCAAGTATCCGTGTGTCCATAACATCAGGGAATCCGAGGTATCACCCTCATTGAATTCCCACTCGATGTATCCGTCAAGGTGAACTAGGAGGGATCACCCTCACTGGGTCCACACTTGAGGTGTTGTAGGACAGCGTCGTTATCAGAAGCGGTGAAGGAGGAATCACCCTCGATGACCACGACCGAATAGCTACTCTACAGAGTTAACATCAGAAGTGCTACAAGAGGTTTCACCCTCGGCACTCGATAGTAACGCTGCAGTGTCGTTACAACTAAGGGGGGGTGATGTGCGGTGTCGGGTCCTGGTCTTCAATCCCATTGATCGGGTCTTCTGACGATCCAGCGCGGCAGTCGGGATAAGTGGGGTCACTGATAGGTCTCTACCCAGCCTAGACTAAACAGTTTAGGATATGTAGGTAATTATCAATAGTAGGTTACAATGAACAGGCTATGCATCAGAATAGGTAAAGCAGCAGCAGCAGCAGCAATTCTAATGCAAGCATGGGAATATAGAATGGGCGATATCGGTATGCTCAAGGGAGGGGCTTGCCTGGTTGCTCGGCGGCAAGGGCAAGGTCGTCTATGGTGTCTTCGGGATCCGGAGCTGCGTCGGTCTCGGGGACGACGTCAGGGTCGGGGGCTATCGAGAGAGAAGAGGGGGAGGAAACAGTATAAATATATAGCAAACATGAGCATGACAAATACGATACACGGTGCTAGGGGTAGTCTAACGCAGCATCACACGTAACAGACGGAGCGGGAGAATATCTGACGATATTTCCCGGGTCTTTGGAATTGTCGGACAGAGGATAAGAGGGGAACGGTTGCAAGTTCGGATAGTTAGGGACGCGTGACGGACGAACGGACCGCGTATTCAGATTCGTCTCGTCGTTCTGAGCAACTTTCATGTACAAAGTATTTTCATCTGAGCTACGGATTATTTTATATGATTTTCTAAAGTTTTTATTAATTTTCTGAATTTATTTTTATTATTTAATTTCGAATTATCCAAAATAGTAACTGATGACATCAGCATGACATCATGCTGATGTCAGCAGTCATTAGGGTTAATTAACAGTAGTTAAGTAGGTTAATTAGGTTAGGTTAATTAACAGGATTAATTAAGTTAATTAATTAATTAAATTTTAT
Organism: Thinopyrum elongatum; assembly: GCA_011799875.1. Taxonomy (NCBI): domain Eukaryota; kingdom Viridiplantae; phylum Streptophyta; class Magnoliopsida; order Poales; family Poaceae; genus Thinopyrum; species Thinopyrum elongatum. Next base: position 323,319,812 of record CM022299.1, on the reverse strand, counting down.
TATTATTATTAATTTTTTTTTCTGGGGCGTGGGCCCCGTTGTCAGTGGGTCAGGGGGTGGGGCCCGGCTGTCGGTGGCACAGAGGCCAGCGGGCAGCGGGCGACGGGCGCGGGCGCTCGCGGGGCGGGCGTGGGCGCCCGCCCGATCGGGCACGGGCGTGCGGGCGGGGCTGGCCGCCGGCGGGCGGCAGCGACGGCGAGTGGAGCGGCGGCCAGCAGGCGGAAGCAGCAGCAGGAGGCGGCGGCGGTAGGCGGCGTGAGGAGGGGGTAGCGGGGGCGTGGCAGCGGCGCGGCCAGGTGCACGGGCGGCTCGGCACCGGCGAGCACTGCGTGGCCGGCGTGTGCGTGGCACACCGGTCGTGGGCGCGCTCGTGCGCGGCGACGGGGAGGGCGGGTGGCGCAACGGGCGTGGCGAGGCGGCGCGGTGGACGCGTGGACGGGCGCGTGGCGTGCGCGCGCGGGCGCAGCCAGCAGGGGTCGCGGCGGTCGGCGCGTGCTGCGGGGAGCAGAGAGGGGAGGGAGCGGCGGCTCACAGAGGCCGGTCGGGAGGGCAGCGGGCTCGGGGAGGCGTCGGACGCGGGCGCAGTGGCCGACGACGAGACGGCGACGGGCGGGTCGGGCAAGAGGGGCGGTGGAGGCGACGGGCGGTGGTGGCACGTCGGGGCGCAGCGGCGGGGTTGGGCCGGGGCGGCGAGTAGGGTGGCGGCCGGCGTGGTGGCCGAGGCGGTGGAGGCCGGCGGTGAGGCCCGCGTCGCCGGCGACGGGGCGCGACGGAGTGCCGGGGCCGCGCCGATCCCTCCTGGATCGGGGGGGGAGTGGGAACGAGGGAGTGGTGGAGGGTTAGGGTTCGGTGTGTGGGTGGGGGGGCATATAGCGGGGGGGGGGGGGTGGCCGGCTGGGCCGGCCTGGTGGGCCGCTTGGCCTGCTGGGTCGAAGCCAGTTCGGGGGGGGGGGTTCTCCTTTTCTTTTTTTCTTTTTTCTTTTTCTGTTTTCTTTATTCCTTTTTCTGTTTTGTCTTTTATTTTTAGTCCAAAAGACTTTTGTAAAATATGAGACTTGCTCCATTATTTACAGTGTATTATTTGTCACTGCTAGAAATTGGTTTGGGGTCCATATCTTTTTGTTTGGATTTTATTTAAATTGAAAAAGGATTAAACAGTGTTATGTTGCTGTTGTTCCTTGTTGTTCGAGTCCTTTTACAATTCCAACAAATGTTGCAATCATTTTTATAAATGCTATGGGAATATTTGCAACATGATGCACATTTTAGTTTTCAGGTTCGGGCAACTTTTATTTTCCACTTTAGTTTTAATTTGAATTTTGAGTTAGAAGTTGAAATGCATTATGGTGCAAATGATGATCATGCACTATTAATCATGCTGACTTGGCATAATCAAAAGGGGTGGTTACTGTAGTTAACCACTGGGGTGTTACACCAGGGGAGGCGAACGAGGAGCCCGTGTCCCTATTTGGGGTGGGCGGGTGCCTGACTGAGGTCGGCCTCTGCAGCCCGTGTGTGCTTTGATGAGCTGGGCATGTGCTTAGCTGCACGAACTGCCTCCTCGGTTGCCTGCACCTCAGCTACGAATGCCACGGTCCGCTCCTTCGTGCGGAGGGAGCGTTCGTGTTGCCATTGACTGTAATAACACCGTTTGGTCTCGAGATTTTTAGTTTTAAGTATGTGTAATGCGGGACTGCGTTAAAGCACACAAATGAGGTGTGCCAGAGCAACACATGGTATCCGCTCCGGAAGGGGATGATATCGAAGATTAACTCCTTGCTCCGGAAGTTCTCGGGTGACCCGAAGACTACCTCCAGTGTTATTGTTCCCGTGCAGTGAGCTTTGAAACCGGGTATGACACCTTTAAAGGTGGTGGTGCTGGGCTTGATCCGAGATGAGTCTATGCCCATCTTTCTGACCGTATCCACGTAGATTAGATTGAGGCTACTACCTCCATCCATAAGGACACACGTCAGATGGAATCCATCAACGATCGGATCCAGGACCAAAGTGGCAGATCCGCCATGCCTTATGCTGGTCAGATGATCATGTTTGTCAAATGTGATCGGGTAAGCTGACAACGGATTGAATTTCGGGGCCACTGGCTCTAGGGCGTAGATGTCCCGAAGTGCCAGTTTTCTCTCCTTTTTAGGGATGTGGGTGGCGTAAATCATGTTCACGTCTTTCAACTCAGGAGGAAACTATTTTTGGCCTCCATTATTGGGCCACCGAGGTTCATCTCGTCTTCACTGCGAGGTTGGGCTTTACTTTTGCCCTTCGTTGCCATCTTTCTGGCCTGCTTGAAGACCCAGCAGTTCCTATTGGTGTGGGTTGCTGGTTTATCCGAGGTGCCATGGATCTGGCATGGTCTGTCCAGGATCTCGTCTAGCTGGCTGGGTCCATGATTGCTTGTATCTGCGTTGGTATTTACCCGAAGAGGAGAGGATGATGCAGCACAACAAAGGTAAGTATTTTCTCAGTTATGAAACCAAGGTTATCAATCCAGTAGGAGAACCAAGCAACACTATGTAAACAGCACCTGCACACAAACAACAAATACTTGCAACCCAACGCGTAAGAGGGGTTGTCAATCCCTCCTCGTTATTGAGATAGATTAAATTGTATGAGATTTGATAAATAGATCTAACTAAAACACAAAATAAAGTAAATAAAAAAGTGCAGCAAGGTATTTTTAGATCTAATATGATAGGAAATAGACCCGGGGCCGTAGTTTTCACTAGAGGCTTCTCTTGAGAAAATAGCATACGGTGGGTAAACAAATTACTATTGGGCAATTGATAGAAAAGCGAATAATCATGACGAATCCAAGGCAGTGATCATATATATAGGCATCATGTCCAAGATTAGTAGACCGACTCCTGCCTGCATCTACTACTATTACTCCACACATCGACCTCTATCCAGCATGCATCTAGTGTATTAAGTTCATGGAAAACCGGAGTAATGCAATAAGAACGATGACATGATGTAGACAAGATCTATTCATGTAGGAATAAACCCCATCTTGTTACCCTTAATAGCATCGATACATGCGTGTCATGTCTCTTTCTATCACTGAGATTGAGCACCGCAAGATCGAATCACAAAGCACCTCTTCCCATGGCAAGAAAAAACAATCTAGTTGGCCAAACCAAACCAAAATTTCGGAGAAGAAATACGAAGCTATAACAATCATGCATATAAGAGTTCAACAAAGAATCAAATAATATTCATGGATAGAACTGATCATAAACCCATAATTCATCGGATCCCAACAAACACACCGCAAAAAAGGATTTACATCAAATTGATCTCCAAGAAAATCGAGGAGAACATTGTATTGAAGATCAAAAAGAGAGAAGAAGCCATCTAGCTACTAGCTACGGACCCGTAGGTCTGTGGTAAACTACTCACGCATCATTGGAGGGGCAACAAGGATGATGAAGAACCCCTCCGTGATCGTTGCCCCCTTTGGCAGAGTGTCGGAAAAGGCCACTAGATTGGATCTTGTGGTTCTCGAACTTGCGGCGGCAGAAACTGTATTTCGTCAACTCCCCTAGGGTTTTTGGGATTTTAGAGTATTCATAGAATTGAATGTCAGTGGAGAATCTTCCCGTGGGCTCCACTACCCACCAGGGCACGCCTGGGGCCTCTGGCGTGCCCTGGTGCCTAGTGGGCCCCACGGGCCTCCTCCCATGTGCTGCTTTGGCTCTCTGGGTGTCTTCTGTCCAGAAAAAATCTCCAAAAAGTTTCGTTGCATTTGGACTTCATTTGGTATTGATATTCTACAAAGTAAAAAACAAGCAAAAAACAACAACTGGCATTGGGCACTATGTCAATAGGTTAGTCCCAAAAAATGATATAAAGTTGCTAGTAAATGAATATAAAACATCCAAGATTTATAATATAATAGCATGGAATAATCAAAAATTATAGATACGTTGGAGACGTATCAGCATCCCCAAGCTTAATTCATGCTCGTCAACGAGTAGGTAAATGATAAAAAAAGAATTTTTGATGTGTAATGCTGCCTAACATGTTCATCACATATTCTTTTCTTTTGTAGCATGGACATTTGGACTTTAGATGATTCAAAACAATAGTCTATAATTGACATGAGGACATCTATACTCAAGCATATCAACAAGCAACCATGTCTTTCAAAATATCAACACTAAAGAAAGTTATCCCTAGCCCATTATAGACTATTGTTTTTGAGTGGTACGGGCACACAAAAATCAAATTCATTTTGAAAATTAGAGTTGGCACATACAAATTTACTTGGAACGGCATGGAAATACCGCATATAGGTAGGTATGGTGGAATCATTTGGCACAACTTTAGGTTTAAGGAGTTGGATGCACAAGCAGTATTTCCCCTTAGTACAAATGAAGGCTAGCAAATAGATTGAGAAGCAACCAACCAAGAAACGAAAACGATCATAAATGATCATTAAACAAAACTAACACCAAATAACGCACCACAAGTAGGATATAACTTCATTGCATAACTATTGACTTTCGTGCTTGCATAGGGAATCACAACCCTTAACACCAATATTCTTACTAAAGCATAATTACTCACCAACATGACTCACATATTACTATCTCCATATCTCAAAACTATTACAAGGTATCAAGTTTATAATATCTAATGATCTTCATGAAAGATTTTATTATACCCCCCTTGAATATCTATCACTTTTGGACTAATTTCATATATTACCATTGCTATTAGCAAGCTCTCGAAAAAATTTAAGTGAAGCACAAGAGCATAAATATTTCTTCTAAAAAATTATCTCTCAAAATAATCTAAGTGAAGCATGAGACTATTTCTTCAAAATTTTACCAAATCTCAAAATAATATAAGTGAATAATGAGGATACTTCTTCCAAAATTAAACCACCACCATGCTCAAAAGGGTATAAGTGAAGCACTAGAGCAATTCCATGGCTCAAAAAAATTAAGTGAAGCACATAGAGCTATTCTAACAAATCACAGAATCATCATGGCTCTCTCAAAGAAGTGTGTCCAGCAAGGATGATTGTGGCAAACTAAAAATCAAAACAAGTAAAGACTCATATAATACCAGACGCTCCAAGCAAAACTCATGATATGTGACGAATAAAAATATAGCTCCAAGTAAAATTACTGATGGTCGTTAGAAGAAAGAGGGGATGCCTTCCGGGGCATCCCCAAGCTTAGTTGCTTGGTAGTCCTTGAATATTACATTGGGGTGCCATGGGCATCCCTAAGCTTAGGTTCTTTTCACTCCTTATTCCTTCATCCATCGTGATCTCACCCAAAACTTGAAAACTTCAATCACACAAAACTTAACAAAACCTTCGTGAGATCCGTTAGTATAAGAAAACAATTCACTACTTTAAGTACTATTGCAACCCATTCATATTTTGTTATTACATTATACCTAATGTATTCTAACATTACCATGGCTTATACCCCCCGATACAATCCATAGATTCATCAAAATAAGCACACAGTGCAACAAAAACAAAATCTGTCAAAAACAGAATAGTCTGTAGAAAACTGAATTAAGATCATACTTATGTAACTCCAAAAACTCTCTGAAAACTAGGAAAACGTAGGCAATTCATATATCAATCTTGTGTAAAAAATTCAGAATTTTTTGTCGCTACAGTGATTTTTAACAATTCTGCTATTGGACGCAAAAGTTTCTGTTTTCCAACAAGATCAAATCAACTATCACCCAAACCATCCTAAAGGCTTTACTTGGCACAAACACTAATTAAAACATGAAAAACACAATCATTACAGAAATATAATTGTGTATTTATTGAAGAACAGAAAGAAAAACAAAAATCTCAAAGATAACTATTGGGTTGCCTCCTAACAAGCGCTATTGTATTACGCCGCAAGCTAGGCATAATTCATAGATTCAAGAGTTGTCATATTTCTTCTTATTTTCCATAGAGGTGTTTTTGTTAGGAGGTTTTTCAAATATAACATCAAACACATCATTGATACGTCTCCAACCTATCTATAATTTTTGCTTGTTCCATGCTGTTATATTATCATTCTTGGATGTTTTACAATCATTTTATAGCAACTTTATATCATTTTTTGGGACTAACCTATTGACATAGTGCCCAGTGCCAGTTGCTATTTTTTTGCTTGTTTTTTACTTTGCAGAATATCAGTACCAAATGGAGTCCAAATGCAAGGAAACTTTTTGAAGATTTTTTCTGGACCAGAAGACACCCAGTGGGCCAAAGAAATACCAGAGGGGAGGCCCGAGGTGGGCACAACCCACCAGGGCGTGCCAGGAGGCCCAGGTGCACCCAGGGGGGTTGTGCCCCCCTCGGTGACCCCCTGCACCGCCTCTTCGCCCTATAAATTCTCGAATATTCGAGAAACCATAGGGGAGTCGACGAAACATAATTCCAGCCGCCGCAAGTTCCAGAACCATGAGATCCAATCTAGACACCATCACGGAGGGGTTCATCATCCTCATTGGTGCCTCTCCGATGATGCGTGAGTAGTTCATCATAGACCTACGGGTCCGTAGGCAGTAGCTAGATGGCTTCTTCTCTCTTTTGATTCTCAATACAATGGTCTCTTGGAGATCTATTTGATGTAACTCTTTTTTGTGGTGTGTTTGTTGGGATCCGATGAACTTTGAGTTTATGATCAAATCTATATCCATGAATATTATTTGAGTCTTCTTTTGATCTCTTATATGCATGATTATTTATAGCCTCGTATTTCTTCTTTGAATCTTTTGTTTAGTTAGGCCAACTAGATCGATTTTTCTTGCCATGGGAAGAGGTGATTTGTGATGGGTTTGATCCTGCGGTGTTCTTTCCCAGTGACAGAAGGGGCAGCAAGACATGCATGTATCGTTGCTATTAAGGATAACAAGATGGGGGCTATTCCTACATGAATAGATCTCGTCTACATCATGTCATCGTTCTTATTGCATTACTCCGTTTCTCCATGAACTTAATACACTATATGCATGATGGATAGCTGTCAATGTGTGGAGTAATAGTAGTAGATGCAGGCAGGAGTCGGTCTACTAATCTTGGACGTAATGCCTATATATTGATCATTGCCTTGGATATCGTCATAACTATTCGATCTTCTATCAATTGCCCAACAGTAATTTGTTTACCCACCGTGTGCTATTTTCTTGAGAGAAACCACTAGTGAAATCTACGGCCCCCGGGTCTATTCTTTATCATATTTGCTTTGAGATCTATTTTTATTCGCTTTTATTTTCAGATCTGTTATTCCAAAACCCCAAAAATACCTTGCTGCACTTTTTTATTACTTATTTTATTTCACGTTTTATCGAGAACTATTTATCCAATCTACACAAATTTTATCCCGTCAACTTGACAATTTCTGGCGCCGTTACCCGAAGAGGGATTGACAACCCCTCATACGCGTCGGGTTGCAAGTATTTGTTCTTTGTGTGCAGGTACCATTTACATAGTGTTGCTTGGTTCTCCTATTGGATTGATACCTTGGTTTCATAACTGAGGGAAATACTACCGTAGCTGTGCTGCATCATCCCTTCCTCTTTGGGGAAATACCGATGTAGTTCAAGCGACATCAAAAGGAATTTCTGGCGCCGTTGCTGGGGAGACATCATCAACATCTATCAGGTTCCTAATCACAAATCTCATCTCCTTGCAATTTACATTATTTGCCATTTGCCTCTTGTTTTCATCTCCCCCACTTCACAAAAACTTGTCGTTTTATTCGCCCTCTTTTTCGTTCGCCTTTTTCTCGTCAGATTTGTTTTTGTTTGCAATCTTGTTTGCATAGTAACGATGACTCAAGAAAACACCAAGTTGTGTGATTTTTCCAATACCAATAACAATGATTTTATTAGCACTCTGATTGCTCCTCCCACCACTAGTGCGGAATCTTGTGATATTAATGCCGCTTTGTTGAATCTTGTTATGAAAGATCAATTTTTCGGTACTCCTAATGAGGATGCCACGTCCCATCTAAACACATTCATAGAATTGTGTGATATGCAAAAGAAAAAAGATTTGTACAATGATATTGTGAAGTTGAAATTGTTTCCTTTCTCTTTGAGGGATCGTGCAAAAAAATTGGTTTTCTTCTTTGCCTGGCAATAGTATCGATTCTTGGGATAAGTGCAAAGATGCTTTTATTACTAAGTATTTTCCGCCCGCGAAAATTATTTCCCTTAGAACTCAAATCATGAATTTTAAGCAAATTGAGCATGAACATGTTGCACAATCTTGGGAAAGAATGAAGTTGATGCTAAGAAATTGTCCTACTCATGGTTTAAATCTTTGGATGATCATACAAAAAATTTATGCGGGATTGAACTTTTTTTCTAGAAATCTCTTAGATTCCACCGCGGGTGGTACTTTTATGGAAATTACTTTGGGTGAAGCTACTAAATTTCTTGATAATATTATGGCAAATTATTCACAATGGCATACTGAAAGAGCACCTAGTAGTAAAAAAGTTAATTCCGTTGAAGAAATTAGTACGTTGAGTGAAAAAGTTGATGCTCTTCTGAAATTGGTTGCCAATAAAAGTGCTCCTATTGATCTTAATGATGTGCCTTTGTCTACTTTGATTGAGCAAAATAGTGATCCCGTAGATGTGAATTTTGTCTCGTGAAACAATTTTAATAACAATGCTTATAGAGGTAATTTTAATCCTACGCCTTTTCCAGGAAATTCCTCTAATAATTATGGTAATTCTTCTTACAATAATAATAGGAACCCCTCTGATCTTGATAATAATATTAAAGAATTTATCAATGCTCAAAAAGTTTTCAATAATACGATAGAAGAAAAGTTGAATATGATTGATGATATGTCTAGAAGCATTGATAGAATTTCTCACGATGTAGAAAATCTCAAGTTAAAAATTTTTGTACCCAAGGTTGATGAATCAATTAAAGCTTTATATGTTTCTATGGATGAAAGTAAGAAAAGAACCGCTATGCTTAGAGCTAAAAGAGAATTTTTAGAAAGAGCGTTTTCTAGTGATTGCTTTCATAAAAATGATGAAGATCTTAAAGTGATTGGTGTTTCTTCTATTGATTCCTTGTTTAGTAAAATTAAAATTGATGATAAAGGGACTTAAGAAGAGTCAACTTTAGTTAGAGGGCATCCCGATAATTTGGAGGGTGAAAATCTTGATGAAAAAATTGATAAAAGTGGGTTTGGGGAGGTCAAAACTTTAACTAGTGATGTGCCCACTCTTTTGGATTACAAAGACTTTAATTATGATAATTGCTCTTTGATTGAATGTATTTCTTTGTTGCAATCCATGATAAATTCACCCCATGCTTATGAACAAAATAAATCTTTTACTAAACATATCGTAGATGCCATGATGAAAGCTTTAGAAGAAAAATTGGAGTTAGAAATCTCAATTCCTAGAAAATTACATGATGAATGGGAACCTACCATTAAACTCAAGATTAAAAATTATGAGTGTTTTGCTTTATGTGATTTTGGTGCTAGTGTTTCCACAATTCCAAAATCTTTATGTGATGTGCTTGGTCTTACCGATATTGAAGAGTGTTCTCTTAATTTGCACTTGGCGGATTCTACTATTAAAAAGCCTTTGGGAAGAATTAATGATGTTCTTATTCTTGAAAATAGAAATTATGTGCCCATAGATTTTATTGTTCTTGATATTGATTGCAATCCATCTTGTCCAATTATACTTGGTAGACCGTTTTTACGTACTATTGGTGCGTGATTGATATGAAAGAAGGCAATATTAAATTTCAATTTGTACTAAGAAAGGGTATGGAACACTTCCCTAGAACAAGAATTAAGCCACCATATGAATCAATCATGAGGGCATCCTATGGATCAAAAACTAAAGATGACAATACTTGAATCTATGCATTATGCCTAGCTAGGGGCATAAAATGATAGCGCTTGTTGGGAGGCAACCCAATGAATAAAATTTATTTTTGCCTTTTTATTTCTGTTCTTGAGTGTTTGCACAATTATGCCTCTGTAATGATTGTTTTTTTATGTTTTAATTAGTTTTTGTGCCAAGTGAAGCCTTTGGGATAGCTTTGGTGATAGTTGATTTGATCCTATTGAAAAACAGAAACTTTTGCGTCCACTAACCGAATTGTTTAAATTCACAGAAGCGACGAAAAATTCTGAATTGTTTACACAAGATTTATATAGAAATTGCCTCTATTTTCCTAGGAGTTACAGAAGTATGGGAAAAATTCACATCTTTACAAACTGTTCTGTTTTTGACAGATTCTGTTTTCTTTGCATTGTGTGCTTATTTTGATGAATCTATGGATTGTATCGGGGGTATAAGCCATGGCAAAGTTAGAATACAGTAGATATAATGCAATAACAAAATTTGAATGGGTTTGCAATAGCACTTAAAGTAAATATTGGTTTTCTTATACTAACGGATCTCATGAAGGTTTTGTTAAGTTTTGTGTGATTGAAGTTTTCAAGTTTTGGGTGAGATCGCAATGGATGAAGGAATAAGGAGTGAAAAGAGCCTAAGCTTGGGGATGCCCCATGGCACCTCAAGTTAATATTCAAGGAGAACCAGGCAACTAAGCTTTGGGATGCCCCGAAAGGCATCCCCTCTTTCTTCTAACGACCATCGGTATTTTACTTGGAGCTATATTTTTATTCGTCACATATCATGAGTTTTGCTTGGAGCGTCTTGTATTATATGAGTCTTTACTTGTTTTTCTTTTTAGTTTGTCACAAGTATCCTTGCTGGACACACCTATTTGAGAGAGCCAAAATTATGCTATAATTTGTTAGAATTGCTCTTTATGCTTCACGTAAAAAAATTGAGCTATGGAATTGCTCTAGCGCTTCACTTATATCTTTTTGAACACGGTGTGCTTTAATATTTTTGAAGAAATGCTCTCATGCTTCACTTAGATTAATTTTAGAGTTAGTAAATTTTTGAATAAATTCTCTCATGCTTCACTAATACCATTTTGAGAGACAAAAAATTATGCTCATGTTCTTCACTTAAATTTGTTTGAGCTTGTCAAAAGCAATTGCAATATATGAAACTAGTCCCAAAGTGATAGATATTCAAGAGGGATATAATTAAAACTTTCATGAAGATCATTGGACAAAATAAACTTTATTCTTTGTAATAGTTTTGAGATATGATGATAGTGATATGTGAGTCATGTTGGTGAGTAATTATGCTTTAGTAAGGATATTGGTGTTAAGGTTTGTGATTCCCTATGCAAGCATGGAAGTCAATAGTTATGCAATGAAATTACATCCTACTTGTGGTGCATTATTCGGTGTTAGTTGTGCTTAATGCTCGTTTATGTGAATTTTCGTTTCTTGGTTGGTTTCTTCTCAATCTTTTTGCTAGCCTCCACTTGTACTAAGTAGAAATACTACTGGTGCATCCAAAATCCTTAAACCCAGTTTTGCCATATGAGTCCACCATACCTACCTATATGCGGTATTTTGGTGCCGTTCTAAGCAAATTTGTATGTGCCATCTCTAATTTTCAAAATGAATTTCCTTTTTGTGTGCTTGTACCGCTCATGAAGTGGCAGGGGGTGGCCAATATTTTCCATGCTAGATGTGTTATTCTCAAGATGAGTGTTTATTCACTTGTCATTGCACGAGAGTACGGTGGTAATAGGGATGCCCAGTCCCGAAATGAAAAAGAAATTTACTTTATGTTGTCAAATAATAAATTCCTTGGAAAGTGTTGGTATGGAAGGCACCCGTGGATATAGCTAGCCATGGATTTTGAAAGAATGGTGGAAAAAGGAATAAACTTTTTTTTTGTTTGGGAATCGCCTATGATATATCTAGCATGGAAAGTGTTGGGAATTACTCGGTCGTTTTCGTTGACGGAAAAAGTATGCCTCTCAAAAAAAATTATCTCTCAATTTAAGCTTTGAGCTCTGGCACCTCTACAAATCCCTACTTCCCTCTGCGAAGGGCCTATCTATTTACTTCATGCAATTTTTATTTTTTATTTGAGTCTCCATATTCTCTTATAAAGCACCAACTAGGGGGCACTATGATCATACTTGAGCATTGGGTGTAGCTAATATGCGAGTGTGTTTCATGAATGGATCAATGATTGAGCATGATGGGCTAGGGATAACTTTCTTTATTGTTGATATTTTGAAATACATGGTTGCTTGTTGATATGCTTGAGTATTGAAATCTTCATGTCAAAACTAGACTATTGCTTTGAACCATATAAAAGTCCAAATGTCCATGCTACAAAATAAAAGAATATGTGATGAACATGTTAGGCAGTATTCCACATCAAAAATTCTATTTTTATCATTTACCTACTCGAGGACGAGTAGGAATTAAGCTTGGGGATGCTGATACGACTCCAACGTATCTATAATTTTTGCTTGTTCCATGCTGTTATATTATCATTCTTGGATGTTTTACAATCATTTTATAGCAACTTTATATCATTTTTTGGGACTAACCTATTGACATAGTGTCTAGTGCCAGTTGCTGTTTTTTTGCTTGTTTTTTACTTTGCAGAATATCAGTACCAAACGGAGTCCAAATGCAGCGAAACTTTTTGCAGATTTTGTCTGGACCAGAAGACACCCAGTGGGCCAAAGAAGTACCAGAGGGGAGGCCCGAGGTGGGCACAACCTACCAGGGCGCGCCAGGAGGCCCAGGCGCGCCCAGGGGGGTTGTGCCCCCTTGGTGACCCCCCGCACCGCCTCTTCACCCTATAAATTCCCAAATATTCCAGAAACACTAGGGGAGTCGACGAAACACAATTCCAGCCGCCGCAAGTTCCAGAACCACAAGATCCATTCTAGACACCATCACGGAGGGGTTCATCATCCGCATTGATGCCTCTCCGATGATGCGTGAGTAGTTCATCATAGACCTACGAGTCCGTAGGCAGTAGCTAGATGGCTTCTTCTCTCTTTTGATTCTCAATACAATGGTCTCTTGGAGATCTATTTGATGTAACTCTTTTTTGCGGTGTGTTTATTGGGTGTCGGGGTACGACACCTATGGGATCCCGAGAGACCCCTTTACGATTCGGCGGGGGGAGAGGTATATGCAAAGAGCAGAACTGACAATCGACGCGGGGAGTTTTTACCCAGGTTCGGGCCGCTGATCAGCGTAAAACCCTACTCCTGCTTTGTGTTCTTATTAATGTTCTTGAGCCCAACCTTCAGGAGCGCTCGCTGTGAACAGTACTTTCAAAAAGCAGCTACGCATGCAGAATGGGCCAGAAGTTCTCCTCTTCTGTAGCAGTTGCCTTGGGCCTCCTTTTATACGCTCAAAGGGGTCACCACAGTGGCAAAATGTACATACATTGAGGTGTAAAGTAGCTACAGGGTACCATACCTAACCCCTGACGGACTAGGACGAACGCATTTAATGCACCGTGAGGTGTCCGTTTAGGTGTCCTCACTTTCTTGGGGATGGAAAAAGGGGCCATCCCATCAGCACCGCTTAAGCTCTCTTCCATTGGCGCGTCGCCACGCGTCCAAAGAAGGACCCAGAATGTTGGGTTTGTCGCTGTGCTAGAGCGGTGGCACAGCAACAAAACCTTGCCGGGCGCCGAAGCTTGCCGGGCACCAAGCCTTGCCGGGCGCCAAGCCTTGCCGGGCTCCGCAGACCACCCCGGCAAGATCTTGCCGGGGAAGCTGGCCTTCGGATTCCAGCTCTTCTTATCTGTTGATCCTCAGATCTCTGACTTGATGATTTCTTTGATGGCTTGAATCAACCTCGAACTGTTCCCCGGCAAGCCTTGCCGCGAGGATGGCTACAACTGTCCGCGCACAAGTACGGGGTACTAGTGGCCCAATACTTAGTACACCGACAGGAGCCCCCGGGCCTAGGCCATACATGAGCGCGAGGCGTTGTTGGGCTAGGCCCAAACAGTGCATGGGCACGCGTGGCAGGGGATTAACTGCTCGTAAATATCCCGTTTACTGTGCCCCCCACTACGCACGCCGAACGCGCAACGTGGGAAGCGTGCCTCAAAGGTTGCAACTGCGACGCGCCTATAGAGGCGCATTCACATTGGGGAATAAAAGAGGCGGCCCCGCTCCTTCCCCATAAAAAGGAGAAGCCGCAGAGGCACATGCCTATTTACCCCCCTCTTCTTCTCAATCTGGCCGTCGCCATCCCCTTCCTCCTCTCGAGCTCAGAGTGAAGCTTTTTCCTCTTCTGCCCGCCGCTTCCACGCTCGCTTCACCCCCGGCTTCCGCCCTTACAGCCGCCATGCCGCCCAAGGCCAGCAAAGGCAAGGGCAAGGAAGCGAAAGCCGACGTCCCGGAGAGCGAACTGGTGAAGATGCGGAAGAAGTATGTCGTCTTCCCCCCATCGCTCGATGCTGAAGCTCTGAAGAGGCGGTACCAGTGCATGTGGGCGAAGGAGACGCAAGCTCACCCCGCCACACGCGTGATTCCAGGTTCTTGTTCCAAAAGTGGATCGGACAGATACCCTTTATTCGCTGCGTATATCTATTGCGGGCTCTGCCCCCCATTTTCTGACTTCTTCAATGATATCATGTACACATACAGCTTTCATCTTCTCGATTTCACGCCGAATGCGGTACTATGCATGTCCATCTTTGCCCATCTTTGTGAAAACTTTGCCGGCGTGATTCCCAACTCTACTCTTTTTCGCCATTACTTCTTCCCCCGCATCCAAAAAGGAGAGGCCCTCTCTGGTTCTATCGCCTGGATTCCAAGGGCTTGGAATAAGGAAATATACCCAGAAGGAGTTTACCGCGAAAAGTGGGACGAATGGCGGGCTGAATGGTGCTGGATCCAGGAAGCAGATCCCCATCCGTTTTGTCTCCCCCGGCAACAGAAGGTGGTTCGCGGCAGCGGTTGGAGCAGTCTTGCCGCTGATGACGAAAAGCTCGCAATCGCCACCACCAGGATTCTTCGCCTGAAAGCTGTCGGGCTGACAATGGAGATGATTGGCTTCGACTTTCTCCGCCACCGCATCGCCCCCTTGCAGAACAGGGGAAGGCCAACTTGGGAATACAGAAACGCGGCAGATATCATGAGATTGCGCCCCGGGTTGAATAATAATCTGACCACTATGCAGCTTGGCGCTCTCCGTCAAAAATTATTCCAGCGCGAAGACAAGCATCGGCTGCCGGCAAGGATTGTCCCTTTGTGCAACAACTCCGCCTTGGGATCAATCATCGCCTTCATGCCGATGTTCAACGCCCACGGTCTTGACGCGACTTGGGCCGAGCCAACCGAGGAGGAAGCACAGAAGTTTTTTGACAACTTGACGGAGAGACCCGTCCGGCAAGAGACAGATTTCATCCGAGCCACTACCGACCAAGAAGTAGCTTACATTGCTACTAGGGTGGAGGAGGCAAACCTTGCCGCGGAGGCCGGCAGCGTTGGCTTCACAGAATGGGAAACCAGCGATGCAGAGGTAGTAGTGGAGGTAAAACCTGCCGGGAAGGACAAAGCTGCCGGGGAACAGAGCAGCACAGCCGCTGAGAGCTCGTCCGACGAGGACACGGCCGAAGAAGAACCGCAAGAAGAGCTCCCAGCCCCGAAGAAGATGAAGTGTGTTCTTTGGAAGGCTGCATCTGGCATCCCGGCAAGCCAGCCTTCTTCGAGCGGCGGGGCTCCCTGCAAGAAAGTGGCCGGCAAGACTGCACCGCGGCAAGGGGCTCGTCAACAACCTGCGCGGCACGCGAGACCCACACCAGCGGCCACTGCTGGGGCGGCAGGGGTGTCTCGCACTACCACGCCGGAAGCTGCCCCGACGCCTGCCACAGCCAAGCAACCTAGGACCCTTCCTCCGCCTCCCCACTCAGACATCGCAGCGGAGGCCGATTTCGACATCTCCGGCTTTAGTCCGGAGCGAGAAGAAGAAGAGTGAGTACTTTGCCACAGCCTTTATATTTCAATCTTGGATCGATCTTACTGACTTGCTCGTATTGTCTCTGCAGTGATGCAGAAACCTTGCTGGAGAGGATGGCGAAGAGGACAAAGACTTCCACGGGCGACGAGCCCCCGGCAGGCTCCACGAGCATGCCAGAAACCATCATCGTCAGCCCGGAGCTCAGTCCTCAATGCAGCCCTCAGCACATCCCCCAGCACAGCCCCCAGCGCAGCCCCCAGTGTAAGTTCACTGTTCTTTTTCCGCTGGCTGGTGCTGAGGCTTCCATTCTTGCCGCTGATATCCTTGGGCTCGCAGGAGAAGAACGGCAACAGGGAGAGTTGTCGGAAGACATCCCCGTCGTGCCACCTTCATCGACCACGCCGCCCACAAGCACGTCCCCGCAAGAGATCCTACCGACGAGCCCATCCTAACTGAGGAGGAGCCGGCAAGCATGGACACCGGCAACCCTCCCCCGGCAACCGAAGTTGCCGGGAAGGGCGAGGCCACCTCTCAACAGCTCGACGCAGGTAATCGATTGCCTTAGAGTGCTTGTTACTCTTTCCCTCATCTCTCTGTCTTTAGTGGCTTCAAACTTCAATCTCGATCTTATTCTGTTCTCCTCCTTCGTCCTTCAGAGTTCCCTGTGATGGAACACATGGATGTCAACGTTGTCATCGAGGAGACCGCCAGGGACGCCGCTGCCGAAGCAGACAGGATCGCTGCCAGCGAGGCCACCAAGGATGACACTATCGAGGCTGGTGGTGCTCTTGACGGGGAGGCCGCCAAGACTGCACAAGAGGAACCCGCCAAGGAACCTACTGAAGGGGGCGACAGGGAGGCTAATGACCGTACTGACGGCATTCCTGCCGCAGGAGCGCCAGGCGCTGCACCGGCCACGAAGCCCCCTACCACTGGTGAGGCAGTCGTTGAAGACCAACCATCAACATCTGAAGGCCCCTCATCCAGCAAATACCTCAAGGTTGGCGAGAACCTGTTTGTCAACTTGTCGGGGACGGCAAGCATTGGGGCACCAGCCGAAGGAGAAGTTTTTGACGAAGAAATCATCGCTGCTGCCGGGCTCGAGGTTGTTGACGATCCCAGCGCTAGCAGCGGCAAATCTGAAGAGGATCAGCTCCTTCAGGCCATGGGCTAGAATTTCCGCAAGCTCCTCCACCGCGCCCGGAAAGATAAGGCGGATTCCAGAATGGCAATCGTTGAGGCGGCCGAGGCAGATTTCCAGAGGCGCGTCGAACAAATGCAAACCTGGTACGCCGAGGCCCTGCAATAGCTGACTGCTGGCCGGGAACAGGTGAGCCAACAGTGGACAGAGATCCTCCTGAAGCAATCTGATATGGAGAAGGCGCAGGACGAAGCTACTCAAAGGATTGCTGCTGAAGATGCCCTCCTGACGGGGCGCCGCGTTGCTCTTGATGCTCATGAGGAAGATCTCACCGCACGTGAGCAGGCGCTCGCCGCCAAGCTTCGCAGCAAAGATGAAGATATCGAGAAGCTTGTCGCGCGGCGCACCCAGGAGCTGGAGCAAAAACATAAAGAGGCGCTCGAAGCTCTGACTGCAAGTCACGCCGGCAAGCTCAAGGAGGCCGTCGATGCTGCCGAAGCTGCAGAGGCCGCCAAGAACGAGCTGAGCGACAAGGTAAAGAAGCTGGAAATAGATCTCGAAGAGCACAGCAAGAAGCTCTCGACGCTCAAAGGTGACAGGGAAAAAACCCTCCACTCCTTGGTGGAGATGCAAGTTGCCCTGTGTAACAAAACCAAGCAGCTCTCCTCTGCAGCTGACGATATTGCAGTTCTGGAATTGAAGCTGACCACGTTGCAGAAGTCTCTCGAGGCCGGCAAGGCCCATGAGAAAGCTCTACTCAAGGATCTCCAAGGAGAGAGGAACCTGCTCAAGAGCGCTGCCGCCGCCCAAATCGATTACGAGAAGGGGGTGGAGATCTGGACTGGACGTCTCATCGCCACTGCGGAGAAGCTTACGGCAGAACTGTCAACCATGGGCCTGTCGAACTTCAGGTATTCTTCTGAGGAAAGGATATCTTCAAGTGCCAGGTTGACGATGTTCTTTGAAAGCATCATCGACGCCTTGAGGGTGCTCCAGTCTAGCCGGGCGACCCAATTGGCCAACGAGACTCGCCGGCTTTGCCGGGCCGTCCTTCGCAAGGTGCTTATCAAGGTGGTGCACAGCAATCCCGACATCGACCTCTCCAACGTGCTCGGCCATCTGCCAAGGGATGCAAATGTTGAGGCGCTTGAAGAATGCATCACGCCTATCCTTGAGAAGGTGGACTCCATCAAAAGGATTGAAAGCCAGCACAGGGATTAAGTGCTCCCCCTTTTCTTGCCGTCATCATTCCATGTAAAAGACAATTAAGTCTCAAGTTAGAATTGCGACAGCTCATGAATGTAATATTACTCGCCTATGTTTAGGTTCATGCTTGCTATTTTCTATGTCTGATTCCTTTATGTATGGGGTTCACCCTACGCTTACTAAAAAACTTGCCGGCGCGCAACCTACCGCGAGCACTGGGTGCGGGACTTCAGCAGCCTGCTGGAGGCGCAGCGGCCGGCAAGACTCCTTGGCGTTCTCAGTGCAGCCACTTAAATCATTGAGCGGGCTTGAAACAAAATAAGGGTGCAACTGATTACAACAAGGGTTCCTTCGCGTGCAGATTTCCCATACAAGAGTCGGAATCATCCAAGGAAATAACTTTGTAATAAAAGAAACTTGCTCTAAGTTTTTAGAACTTAGCTTTCTGTCACTGTCCTTCCTCCGACAAGCGTCGATTCCGAACGTCGCCAACTGGTACTCATATCTCCCTTCCCCCCCGGCAAATGTGCACGCGAGGAATCCTTCTGTCTTTTAAAAAAAGAAAGAAGAGAAAATAAAGACATGAAACCTTGGCGGTTCGTTAGAACTTACCGGGAGTAGGTGTTATACAACATCTTAGACAAACATGCCTATATAAATATGAACATGGGAATCAATAAGGGAATGTACAACACTTAAATTTATTCATCTGCGCTCAGGGTCTGCGCCTGGCTTTGTACAAAGGATCACATGCCTTGCCGGTAAGACTGGAACAAAAGGGTGGTTGCCGGGAGCCCCCGGCAACCGCGCCTTATGGGTAGAACTTGCGAAGATGTTCGATATTCCAGGAATTGCTCACTGGAACGCCATCTTCGGTCTCCAAGCGGACAGCGCCGGGCCTGGTGACTCGTACTACCCGATAAGGGCCTTCCCACTTTGGCGTCAACTTGTTTGAATTCTTGGCGGACTGAATCCGTCGAAGAACAAGGTCGCGTTCCTCAAGGCTTCGGGCATGAACTTTGCGGCTATGGTAGCGGCGCAAAGCTTGCTGGTAGCATGCAGCTCGCACAGCAGCCTGAAGATGATTCTCCTCAAGGAGCACAGCGTCATCTTGCCACAGTTGCTCTTGCTCAAGCTCATCATAAGCGAGCACTCGAGGTGATCCGTACGTGAGTTCCGTGGGGAGAACTGCTTCCGCTCCGTAGACCAGAGCGAAGGGCGTCTGGCCGGTGGCTCGATTTGGTGTCGTTCTGATTGACCAAAGAACCGCCGGTAACTCATCAATCCAGCGTCTTCCGCACTTTCTCAGTCTGTCAAAAGTCCTGGTCCTGAGACCGCGCAGCACTTCAGCATTAGCCCTTTCTGCTTGGCCGTTGCTTCTCGGGTGAGCAACAGAGGCAAAACAAATCTTGCCGCCAAAGTCTTGGACGTACTGCATGAAGGTGCGACTTGTGAACTGCGTGCCGTTGTCGGTGATGATCCTGTTGGGTACACCGAAACGGCAAACTATCCCTTTAAAGAACTTGACGGCTGATTGTGCTGTCACCTTCCTCACTGCTTCCACCTCCGGCCACTTTGTGAACTTGTCGATAGCAACATACAAGTACTCAAAGCCCCCGGTAGCACGGGGGAAAGGGCCCAGTATGTCGAGCCCCCAGACCAAAAATGGCCAGAAGAGAGGGATTGTCTGAAGAGCTTGAGCTGGTTGATGTGATTTCTTTGAATGAAACTGGCACGCTTCACACTTGGTGACTAGTGCAGTTGCATCCTGGAGAGCGGTGGGCCAAAAGAAACCTTGCCGGAATGCTTTCCCGGCAAGTGCTCTTGATCCTATGTGAGAACCACATATGCCTCCATGTATCTCTGCCAACAGCTCTAGCCCATCCTCCCGAGGAATGCACTTCAATTTCACACCGTTTGGTCTCTTTCTGTACAGGACGTCATCGACGAACTTGTACATAACAGACCGACGGGCTACTCTTTCTGCTTCTTCCTGTTCCACCGGGAGTTCTCCTGTCTGAAGGAAATGGACAATGTGCTGCGCCCATGCTGGAGCCTGAGGCTCGACAGCTAGGACTAAAGGCATCTCCTCCGCCGGGGGAACATTTGTCTCGACAGCAAGGGCCTGAGGCCCTGCCGGAGCCTGTTGTTCCCCGGCAGGCATGTCGATCCCGGCAACTTCCTTGCCGGCGGCTCCGGGGAGCTCTGCCGGGAAGTACTGGCCAGAGTTCAACTTTCTTCTCTTTTCTTGCCGCATCGATGGCGCCACGGATGGTTGAGTCAATTGGAGCACAAAAGTTCCTGGTTCCACAGGCAACTTGAGGGCGGCACGCTTTGACAGGTCATCAGCAACACTGTTCTCGGCACGAGGAACGTGCTCCATTTGCAGACCGTCAAAGCGCTCTTCCATTTTCCTCACTTCATCCATGTAGGCTTGCATCAATGGACTTTGATAACTCTTGTTAACTTGCCTGATGACAAGTTGTGAATCGCCTTTGATGATGAGCTTTTTGATACCAAGGTCTGCCGCGATCCTGAGACCGGCAAGCAAACCCTCGTATTCTGCAGTGTTGTTGGTCGAACTCTCCCGGGGAAAATGCATTTGGACTACGTACTTGAGGTGCTCTCCGGTGGGTGCGACAAGCAGCACGCCAGCACCGGCGCCTTGCAGCGAGAAAGCCCCGTCAAAGTACATAACCCATTGCTGATCGATTTCCTTGCCGGGAAAGTTGTTTTCTGAGCCTCTTCGTCTGGCGTTGGGGTCCATTCCGCAATGAACTCCGCCAAGGCCCTGCTCTGAATCGTCGAAGTGCTTTCAAACTTGAGGCTAAAGCTCGACAACTCCAATGCCCACTCCACGATCCTGCCGGTTGCTTCTGGATTTTGCAAAATCTGTTGCAACGAAAAGCGAGTGACGACGGTGATTTCATGTGCTTGAAAATAATGGCGCAACTTCCTTGAGGCCATAAGAAGGCCGAAAAGCAACTTCTGCACACCAGAATATCTTGACCTAGCTCCTTGTAAAAGAGAGCTAACAAAATAAACTGGGCGCTGCACCACCTTCTTCTTCTGCACTGGTTCTTCTGTTTGCGCGGATCCTGTCTTGTCGGGATCAACCCTTGCCGGGGAAGATCTTGCCGCGTCACCTGGCGGTCCTGCCGCTGGTGTTGCTTCCTCATTAGCCTCTCTCTACGCCACTAGCGCAGCACTAACCACTTGATTTGTTGCTGCCAGATACAGCAGCAACGGCTCTTGTGGTTTAGGTGCGACTAGCGTCGGCAGAGAGG
Source organism: Thinopyrum elongatum (assembly GCA_011799875.1). Taxonomy (NCBI): domain Eukaryota; kingdom Viridiplantae; phylum Streptophyta; class Magnoliopsida; order Poales; family Poaceae; genus Thinopyrum; species Thinopyrum elongatum. The sequence continues at coordinate 323,298,319 of CM022299.1, read as the reverse complement.
AAAGGTATTTCTTCAAATCTTGCAGTGCAGCCTCCACCTCCGGAGTCCATTTCATTGGGCCTGCCTTCTTCAAAATTTTGAAAAAGGGCAGGGCGCGCTCAGCAGATTTGGAAATAAACCTGCTTAGAGCAGCAACATAGCCGGCAAGACGACGCACATCCTTGACGCGTCTCGGCGCTTCAATTTGCTCAATAGCTTTGATCTTGTCGGGGTTCGCTTCGATTCCCTGGCAAGATACAAAGAATCCGTGGAGCTTGCCGGAAGGAACACCAAACACGCACTTCTCAGGATTGAGCTTCAAGTTGATCTTGCGCAGATTTGCAAATGTTTCTTCTAAATCTTGAATGAGCGTTGCTTTATCTTTGGTTTTGACCACTATATCATCCATATACGCCTCCATATTTCTATGGAGTTGAGGCTCAAAACCAATTTGGATTGCTCTCGCAAATGTCGAACCAGCACTTTTCAACCCGAAAGGCATTCGTATAAAACAATACGTAACACATGGGGTGATAAATGCGGTCTTCTCTTCTTCTTCTTTTGCCATAAAAATCTGATGATACCCTGAATAGGCATCAAGGAAGGACAGGAGATCACAACCAGCGGTGGAATCCACAATCTGGTCGATGCGCGGTAAGGGAAAAGGATCTTTTGGACAGGCTTTATTGATATCTGTATAATCGATACAAAGCCTCCATTTCCCATTCGCTTTCCGCACTACAACCGGATTGGCCAACCAGGTTGGATGAAGCACTCCTTTAACCAATCCTGCCGCCTCCAGCTTTCTGATTTCTTCGGCAATGAATTCTTGCCGCTCCAAGGCTTGCTTCCTGACCCTTTGCTTGACCGGCCGCGCATGAGGACATACAGCAAGGTGGTGCTCAATTACCTTCCTGGGAACACCGGGGATGTCAGACGGTTGCCATGCAAACACGTCGACATTCGCCCGCAAGAAAGCAACGAGCGCGCTTTCCTATTTGTCATCTAGGTTGGAACTTATGGTGAAAGTTCCCCCCGTTCCGTCCTCCCTGACGGGCACCTTCTTGGTCTCCGGCGGAGTAGCCTTGGATTTCTTGTTCTTGCCGGTGGAACTCTCTGGTGCGTCCTCGACGGAAGCGCAGCACTCCGAGGAGGTGCGCTTGCCGGAGTTCGCGCCAAGATTCTTGCCGGTCTTCTTCTTCCCCCCGGGGGTTCCAGCGGCAGGAGCAGGTGCCTTGATGGCAGGTGCTGCAACTGCTTCCCGGTAAAGTTGGTCGGCACAGATGAGCGCATCCTTCTTATCGGAATGGATAGTGATGACGCTCAACGTCCCAGGCATCTTCAAAACATTGTACGCGTAGTGTGATGACGCCATGAACTTAGCCAGCGCTGGCCGACCAAGGATCCCATTATATGACATGGGGATCTTGGCGACATCAAACACCACCTTCTCGGTCCTGAAGTTGAGCTCGCTACCAAATGTCACGGGCAGCGTAATCTCTCCCTTGGGCTGGGTTCTTCTCGGATTGACCCCTTGAAACGTACCCGTTTCTTCGAGGTCCTCGTCGGGAATTTGGGGCTTTTTGAGCACATCCGGTGAGATTAAGTTTAGGCCGGCCCCACCGTCAACTAGCATTTTCGTCACCTTGAGGTTGCGAATCGTTGGTGAGACCAACAATGGCAAGCACCCGACCGCAGTTGTGCGATCAGGGTGATCCTCGGCATCGAAAATGATAGGCGTGTTGGACCACTTCAGGGGCCTACATGCATCTGGGGATGGTTCTGCCGCATTGACTTCCCTCACCCACTGTTTGAGTTGACGGTGGGAAGAATGCAGCGAAGCACCTCCATCGATACACATGGCCTCTGTAGCCTTCTGGAATTCTTGCTCACTGGACTCATCATCATCATCTTCTTCTTCTTTGTCTCGGCCCCGAGCGGGCCTATCCTTCTGTTGCTTGGCCTTGCCCCGGCGCCCCCCTCGGCCACCGCGCTTCTTGCCGGATCCGTCAGCACCATCTTGGGCCTTCTTCTTATCTCGCCTTTCATATACGGCCCTCTGTTTCTCGGCAAGCTGTTCAACTTGCCGGCAGTTCTGGAGATCGTGGCCCTTAGTGCGATGGATCTTGCAATACTGCTTGCCGGAGTTCTCCGACTTGTCGGCAGCCGCCAAGGCCTGACAGGAAGGGCACCCGGCAAGATCCTTGCCGGGGTCACCAACCTTGGCCTTCTTGGCGGCGCCGGGGTTGTCGGATTCCTCGACAGCAAGCACGGCCTTGCCTCCGCGTTTCCTGTTCCGCCGCTGGCCTTTCCTTGACAGGGCCGCGACATCTTCTTCTTCGGATTCGCCCGCCGCGCCAACAGCCTCGCCAGGGAGTTTCCTCCCTTCTTTAGCTCGAGCGCATTTATCGGCTAGAGCGTAAAGCTCGGCAATACTCCTGACTTTGTTCATTGCCAGCTCTTCCCGCATTCTGCGGTTACGCACGTTCTGGTGAAACGCGCTAATGACAGCGGCAGGGTGAATGTCAGGAATATTGTACTGCACCCGCCTGAACCTCTGCATAAACTTGCGCAGGGACTCGCCCTCCTTCTGAGGGATGATATGCAAATCACTTTCTTGGCCAGGAGCTTGGTGGCCCCCAACAAAGGCGCCAACAAACTGATGGCACATATCTGACCGTGGTGGTGCTCCTTCTAATATGGTTAGGAGTCAGAGCACCTCACGTACCTCGCACCTGTCGCCGCCGCCTACGCCAGCGGAAGCCTTGGCACGTGCGCAGCTGCTCCTCGATTTTCCTCCTACCCCGGAGAAGATGGAGGAGTGGCGAGCTACTATCCAGAGCCTTATCGGTTTCGCCAACAAAGATGGACCGCAAGAGGCAGGGCCCTCGCAGCAAAGGCCCATCGATCCGGCGCGAGCCGATGTGGAGAAAACCGGAGGTGGTGCAACCACGGTGCACTCCCCTCCGCGGCACCAGCGGCGGCCGACAACCTAGCAGGTCGACCGCCGTGAAGAAATTTCCACGGCGTCATCCGATCCACGGATGCGCCGCGATCAGCGTCAAGTTCTCCAAGAATGAGGCAAGGAGGACGCTCGAACTACTATCGAGCAGCGATGGGAAGCGCGCTATCAGTCTGATAAGCGCGCAGGGCCGGCTGTCGACGAGCCTGCACCAGGGGACGTAGGAGACTTGCCTTATGAGGTAGGGACTCCAGCATTTACCCGTGAGCTGCGGCAAGTCCAGTGGCCCAATTCCCGAACCTTCAAGCCGGAGGTCCCGAAGAAATATGACGGTAAGACCCATCCCTCGGAGTTCCTGAGCATCTACACCATAGCGGTGCAGGCTGCCGGGGGCCGGGATGACAAGATACTTGCCAACTACTTCCCGTTGGTGCTCAAACCCAACGTCAAGTCGTGGTTGATGCATCTGCCGGAGAATTCTATTTCTTCCTGATCAGATCTGTGCCATCAGTTTGTTGGCGCCTTTGTTGGGGGCCACCAAGCTCCTGGCCAAGAAAGTGATTTGCATATCATCCCTCAGAAGGAGGGCGAGTCCCTGCGCCAAAGATGTCGGGGTACGACACCTATGGGATCCTGAGAGACCCCTTTACGATTCGGCGGGGGGAGAGGTATACGCAAAGAGCAGAACCAACGATCGACGCGGGAAGTTTTTACCCAGGTTCGGGCCGCTGATCAGCGTAAAACCCTACTCCTGCTTTGTGTTCTTATTAATGTTCTTGAGCCCAACCTTCAGGAGCGCTCGCTGTGAACAGTATGTTCAAAAAGCAGCTACGCATGCAGAATGGGCCAGAAGTTCTCCTCCTCTATAGCAGTTGCCTTGGGCCTCCTTTTATACGCTCAAAGGGGTCACCACAGTGGCAAAATGTACATACATTGAGGTGTAAAGTAGCTACAGGGTACCATACCTAACCCCTGACGGACTAGGATGAACGCATTTAATGCACCGTGAGGTGTCTGTTTAGGTGTCCTCACTTTCTTGGGGACGCCCTGAACCACCAGCGCCATGACGTCGCTCATCATGCACGACCTGGGTAGGTCGTGATGCTTGCGCCGGCGCGGGAACTCCAGCAGGCGCTTTCTGGTCTCTCGAGTTCGTTGTGCCACCCGTAGGCAACACAACTCCGTCTCTAGATCCAGCGGCGTGCAGGTTACCACTGCCACTGCGAACGATGCCGCTCGCCTGGCTCGGATCACCAGAACGCCGTGGGGGTTCTAGTCCTCTTCCTTCTGCACCCACGCCGTCGCCCATACGCGAAGGCGTAGGCAAAACGGACGTGGGCGCCTCAGTTTTATCATCATCTTCATCATCATGCCGCCCAAGAAGAAGAGCGCTGTGACGGCACAACCGTCCATGTCCGTTTTTCCTACGGCTTCGCGTATACCTCTCCCCCCGCCGAATCGTAAAGGGGTCTCTCGGGATCCCATAGGTGTCGTACCCCGACATCTTTGCAAAGATGTCGCGGTACAACACCTATGGGATCCCGAGAGACCCCTTTACGATTCGGCGGGGGGAGAGGTATACGCAAAGAGCAGAACCAACGATCAACGCGGGAAGTTTTTACCCAGGTTTGGGCCGCTGATCAGCGTAAAACCCTACTCCTGCTTTGTGTTCTTATTAATGTTCTTGAGCCCAACCTTCAGGAGCGCTCGCTGTGAACAGTACGTTCAAAAAGCAGCTACGCATGCAGAATGGGCCAGAAGTTCTCCTCTTCTGTAGGAGTTGCCTTGGGCCTCCTTTTATACGCTTAAAGGGGTCACCACAGTGGCAAAATGTACATACATTGAGGTGCAAAGTAGCTACAGGGTACCATACCTAACCCCTGACGGACTAGGACGAACGCATTTAATGCACCGTGAGGTGTCCGTTTAGGTGTCCTCACTTTCTTGGGGATGGAAAAAGGGGCCATCCCATCAGCAGAGCTTAAGCTCTCTTCCATTGGCGCGTCGCCACGCGTCCAAAGAAGGACCCAGAATGTCGGGTTTGTCGCTGTGCTAGAGCGGTGGCACAGCAACAAAACCTTGCCGGGCGCCGAAGCTTGCCGGGCACCAAGCCTTGCCAGGCGCCAAGCCTTGCCGGGCGCCAAGCCTTGCCGGGCTCCGCAGACCACCCAGGCAAGATCTTGCCGGGGAAGCTGGCCTTCGGATTCCAGCTCTTCTTATCTGCTGATCCTCAGATCTCTGACTTGATGATTTCTTTGATGGCTTGAATCAACCTTGAACTGTTCCCCGGCAAGCCTTGCCGCGAGGATGGCTACAACTGCCCGCGCACAAGTACGGGGTACTAGTGGCCCATACTTAGTACACCGACATTGGGATCCGATGAACTTTGAGTTTATGATCAGATCTATATCCATGAATATTATTTGAGTCTTCTTTTGATCTCTTATATGCATGATTATTTATAGCTTTGTATTTCTTCTTCGAATCTTTGGTTTAGTTAGGATAACTAGATCGATTTTTCTTGCCATGGGAAGAGGTGCTTTGTGATGGGTTCGATCTTGCGGTGTTCTTTCCCAGTAACAGAAGGGGCAGCAAGACACGCATGTATCGTTGCTATTAAGGATAACAAGATGGGGGCTATTACTACATGAATAGATCTCGTCTACATCATGTCATCGTTCTTATTGCATTACTCCGTTTCTCCATGAACTTAATACACTAGATGCGTGCTGGATAGCGGTCGATGTGTGGAGTAATGGTAGTAGATGCAGGCAGGAGTCGATCTACTAATCTTGGACGTGATGCCTTGGATATCGTCATAATTATTCGATCTTCTATCAATTGCCCAACAATAATATGTTTACCCACCATGTGCTATTTTCTTGAGAGAAGCCTCTAGTGAAATCTACGGCCCCTGGGTCTATTCTTTATCATATTTCTTTGAGATCTATTTTTATTTGCTTTTATTTTTAGATCTATTATTCCAAAAACCCAAAAATACCTTGCTGCACTTTTGTATTACTTATTTTATTTCACGTTTTATCGAGAGCTATTTATCCAATCTATACAAATTTTATCCCGTCAACTTGACAATTTCTGGTGCCGTTACCCGAAGAGGGATTGGCAACCCCTCATACACGTTGGGTTGCAAGTATTTGTTCTTTGTGTGTAGGTACCATTTACATAGTGTTGCTTGGTTCTCCTGCTGGATTGATACCTTGGTTTCATAACTGAGGGAAATACCTATCGTAGCTGTGCTGCATCATCCCTTCCTCTTTGGGGAAATACCGACGTAGTTCAAGCGACATCAATCATCCATAGAAATTTTAGCATTATTAAGTTGTCCATCTGCATATCCCCTTTGATTACCGGCGACAATCCAATAATACTGTTGATTAACATCATTGAAAACTTGTTGGATCATATCCAAAACGGGAACTTCCTTTTTAAGATTCTCATAAAAATGTGATCATTGCCAAGCAAATGTCTTAATAAATAATCACTATTGTATAGGATCTCATCTATTATCGATTCTTCATGGTTCATACCATAAAATTCAAAGATCTCCCTAGCTTCCCGCACTATGTAATCAAACTCATTCTTAAGAACTAGGGTAGCTATCTTCTTCGCTCTAGGATCCTTTATAACAGGTAGCTCATAAAACAATCTTTGCAAAGTAGGATGAGTACAAATAAATCTTTTCTCAAGTTTAAGAACAAGTGCCGAAATAGCTTCGGCATAAGTTTTAGTTCTTTTTAGTATAGGAGCATCATCACAAGTCAAAGTTCCAATGCATCTAAAGAATTCTTGGATGGCACCTTTTCCTATAACGTTCCCTTGTCCCAAAACAAAAGTTTTAGCATCCAGATTAGTAGAACGTCCAATTTTAGGAGTTCTACCATCATCTATTTCTACCATACCAAAATCACTCATGATGATGGGTTCAAAGCGAGCAAAGAAGCAAACAAGAAAAAGGCAACAAAAAATATTTTGTATTTTTGCAAAAACTTTTTTAGAAGTGGGGGAGATGAAAACGAGAGGCAAATGGCAAATAAAGTAATTGCAAGGAGATGAAAGTTTATGCGTAGGTACTTGATAGATGTTGATGATGTCTCCCCGGCAACGGCGCCAGAAATTCTTCCTGATTGCTTGTATCTACGTTGGTATTTCCCCGAATAGGAGAGGATGATGCAGCACAGCAAAGGTAAGTATTTCCCTCAGTTATGAAATCAAGGTTATCAATCCAGTAGGAGAACCAAGCAACACTATGTAAGCAACACCTGCACACAAACAACAAATACTTCCAACCCAACACGTAAGAGGGGTTGTCAATCCCTCCTCAGTATTGAGATAGATTAAATTGTATGAGATTTGATAAATAGATATAACTAAAACACAAAATAAATAAATAAATAAAAAGTGCAGCAAGGTATTTTTAGATTTAATATGATAGGAAATAGACCCCGGGGCCGTAGTTTTCACTAGAGGCTTCTCTCGAGAAAATAGCATACTGTCGGTGTAGTAAACAGGGGGGTGTTCACTACCCCTGGACACGCACCGGCAAGTCGCAGCCTCCAGGCGGGAAGGACATGGCAGAGGAGGAATCCACCCAAGAGTACATTCGAAGCCCGGTTCCCGGCAAGGTCTACTTGCCGGGAATGGGTCCACGCAACGCCGGCAAGGCAGAGCTGGCAAGACAAGACTCCAGGCGGATCGACCAGAAGATCAAGTCTACTACTGCCGGCGAGATCAGGGCCGGCAAGCTCAGGACTCGACAAGACTAAAGATAAGGCCCCGGCAAGGTTCTTGCCGGGATGACCAGCTGAACCCGGCAAGGCTTGCCGGGGGACAGCTAGACTGGAGACAAGGCCCCGGCAAGGAGCATGGCACTCTGGACCCTTCTCCAGGCATGCGTGGCAGAGCACTGTGCCAAGCGGCGCTGATAGGATGGCCCCTTTTCCCATCCCCAAGAAGCTAAAGGACACCTAGACAGAGCATTTAATGCGCTTGTCCTGACCCGTCAGTGATAAGCATGTAAATGCTGTAGCAGAGTACTTGCCGCGGCAAGGTACTTGCCCCGGCAAGTCATTGGCTGCGGCAAGGTATTGGCTACGGCAAGATAGCAGCTGCGGCAAGGTACTTGCCCCGGCAAGTTACCTTGCGCGGCAGGCTATTGGTTGCGGCAAGCTATCAAGTGCGGCAAGGTCTTGCCGCGGCAAGCGTTACTGTACCACTGTGCTACTGTGCTGCTGCTCCAGTGCCTCTGCCAGCGTGGCGCTCTGGGTCCTTCCAAGCGTGTGTGGCAGGGCACTGTGTAGACGGCGGTGCTCTGTAGCTAGCAGTGCAGGAGCAGGTGGGATAGGCTTTTCCCACGTCCAAGACGTCCGGGTACATGTATCTGGACAGCTAAGGCATGGGCATTTAATGCCCTTGTCCCCTGCCGTCAGTGGTAGGTAGGACATGTCATCCTAGTAATAATGGCCTTACTGTAGCAACTTTCCACCTCTACCTTTACTGTTTGCCACCTGTTGGTGACCCCTTTGTGCGTATAAAAGGAGGCCCATAGGCAACGTGGAGGTAGGGGGGAGGAACGGGGAGATGGAGAACTCCAGTATTGTACGCAGCTACTCTGTACTGTAGCGCTCCTGGAGCTAGAACAATCATCCAGATAATACACCAAAAAGCAGGAGTAGGGTTTTACGCATCCGTGCGGCCCGAACCTGGGTAAATCTCTCTCGTGCACTATCGTGTTCTTCGCTAGATTTGCTCTTCGTGCGACCGTCTCTCCCTGCCGAACGTAAAGGGGTCCTTCCCTGGGTCCCATAGGTGATCGCGGATTCGTCCCCGACACATACGGTGGGTAAACAAATTACTGTTGGGCAATTGATAGAAAAACGAATAATCATGACGATATCCAAGGCAATGATCATGTATATAGGCATCACATCCAAGATTAGTAGACTGACTCCTGCCTGCATCTACTACTATTACTCCACACATCGACCGCTATCCAGCATGCATCTAGTGTATTAAGTTCATGGAAAAATGGAGTAATGCAATAAGAATGATGACATGATGTAGACAAGATCTATTCATGTAGGAATAAACCCCATTTTGTTACCCTTAATAGCAACAAAACATGCGTGTCATGTCTCTTTCTGTCACTGAGATTGAGCACCGCAAGATCGAACCCATCACAAAGCACCTCTTCCCATGGCAAGAAAAATCAATCTAGTTGGCCAAACCAAACCAAATTTCAGAGAAGAAATACAAAGCTATAACAATCATGCATATAAGAGTTCAGCAAGACTCAAATAATATTCATGGATAGAACTGAACATAAACCCATAATTCATCGGATCCCAACAAACACACCGCAAAAAAGGAGTTACATCAAATAGATCTCCAAGAACATCGAGAAGACATTGTATTGAAGATCAAAAAGAGAGAAGAAGCCATCTAGCTACTAGCTACGGACCCGTATAAGTCTGTGGTAAACTACTCACGCATCATCGAAGGGGCAACAAGGATGATGAAGAACCCCTCCGTGATCGTTGCTGTTGGAAATATGCCCTAGAGGCGATAATAAAGTGGTTATTATTATATTTCCTTAATCATGATAAAGGTTTATTATTCATGCTAGAATTGTATCGATTGGAAACTTAAATACATGTGTGAATACATAAGCAAATACCAAGTCCCTAGTATGCCTCTACTAGACTAGCTCGTTGATCAAAAGATGGTTAAGGTTTCCTGACCATAGACATAAGTTGTCATTTGATAACGGGATCACATCATTAGGAGAATGATGTGATGGACAAGACCCATCCGTTAGCTTAGCCTATGATCGTTCAGTTTATTGCTACTGCTTTCTTAAATGTCAAATACATATTCCTTCGACCATGAGATCATGCAACTCCCGGATACCGGAGGAATACCTTGTGTGCTATCAAACGTCACAACATAACTGGATGATCATAAAGATGCTCTACAGGTATCTCCGAAGGTGTCTGTTGAGTTGGCGTGAAATGATATTGGGATTTGTCACTCCGTATGACGAAGAGGTATCTCTGGGCCCTCTCGGTAATACAGCATCACAAGAAGCTTGCAAGCAAAATGACTAAGGAGTTAGTTACAAGATGATGTATTACGGAATGAGTAAAGAGACTTACCGGTAATGAGATTGAACTAGGTATGAAGATACCGACGATCGGATCTCAGGCAAGTAACACACCGACGGACAAAGGGAACTACGTATTTGTCATAAAGGTTCGACTGATAAAGATCTTTGTAGAATATGTAGGAACCAATATGGGCATCCAGGTCCCGCTATTGGTTATTGACCGGAGAAGCGTCTCGGTCATGTCTACATCATTCTCGAACCCGTAGGGTCCGCACGCTTAACGTTCGTTGACGATATAGTATTATATGAGTTATGTATGTTGGTGATCGAATGTTGTTCGGAGTCCTGGATGAAATCACGGACATGACGAGGAGCTCCGGAATGGTCCGGAGGTAAAGACTGATATATAGGATGATATGGTTGGGCCAAGGGGTAAGGCCCATGGGGCTTTAGGTCGGTGCAAAAGGAAGTTTTGCGGAGGTCAGGGACCAGATGCCAGAGACCTTGGCGTCTGGCCCTAGGACAGATGCCGAGGCCCATGGCGTCTGGGCCAGACACCGAGGACCGTGGCGTCTGGTACTGGAAACCGAGAAGGACTCTTCCTTGCGTTCCAAACCGACTTTGAGGAGGCTCTTTCTCCAAGAAACGACCCCAAGGCTCAACATATACATAGAGGAGCAGGGCTAGCCCCTGGGGGACACCATGATTCACCAGGCCATGTGTCGGCGCCCCCTCTCCCTCTAGTTCGTCCTCCATCCTAAATCCGTTGTGCTTGGCGAAGCCCTGCGGAAATAGTTTCACCACCACCGTCACCACGCCGTCGTGCTACCGGAACTCATCTACTACTTCACCTCTCTTGCTGGATCGAGTTGAACGTGTGCTGAATGCGGAGGTGTCGTACGTTCGGTACTTGATCGGGACGTATTGTGATGGTGTAAGACTACATCAACCACATTGATAAACGCTTCCTCTTAGCGATCTACAAGGGTATGTAGATGCTCTCCCCCTATCATAGCTATACATCTCCATGGATAGATCTTGCGTGTGCGTAGAATTTTTTTGTTTTCCATGCAACGTTACCCAACAGTGGCATCATGAGCCAGGTCTTTGGGTAGATGATATGCACGAGTAGAACACAAAGGAGTTGTGGGCGGTGATGTTCATATTGCTTCCCACCAATGTCTTATTTTGATTTGGCAGCATTGTGGGAAGAAGCGGCCTGGACCAACCTTACATGTCCACGCACATGAGACCGGTTCCACCGACTGACATGCAACTTGTTTTGCATAAAGGTAGCTGGCGAGTGTCTGTTTCTCCTACTTTAGTTGAATCGGATTTGACCAACGGCGGTCCTTGCTGAAGGTTAAATATCAACTTGATAATCATCGTTGTGGTTTTGCGTAGGTAAGAACTGTTCTTGCTTGTTGCCTGTAGCAGCCACGTAAAACTTGCAACAACAAAGTAGAGGACGTCTAACTTGTTTTTGTAGGGCATGGTGTGATGTGATATGGTCAAGATGTGATGTGATATATGTTGATGTATGAGATGATCATGTTTTGTAATAAGTTCATGACTTGCATGTCGATGAGTACGACAACCGGCAGGAGCCTTAGGGTTGTCTTTAATTATTGTATGACCTGCAGGTCAATCACTAAGCACCATGTAATTGCTTTACTTTATCGCTATACGTTAGCCATAGTTGTAGAAGCAATACTTGGTGAAACGACCCCAACACAACGATGGAGATCAAGGTGTCACGCCGGTGACGATGGAGATCATGCCGATTCTTTGGAGATGGAGATCAAAAGCACAAGATGATGATGGCCATATCATGTCACATATTTTGATTGCATGTGTTGTTTATCCTTTATGCATCTTATTTTGCTTAGAACGACAGTAGCATTATAAGATGATCCCTTCACTTAATTTCAAGATAAAAGTGTTTCTCCCCGAGTATGCACCATTGCTAAAGTTCGTCGTTTCGAAGCACCTCGTGATGATCGGGTGTGATAGACTCTACATTCACATACAACGGGTGTAAGCCAGTTTTGCACATGCAGAATACTCCGGTTAAACTTGATGAGCGTAGCATGTACAGACATGGTCTCGGAACAGTGGAGACCGAAAGGTCGAACATGAGTCATATAGTAGATATGATCAACATAGAGATGTTCACCATTGAAGACTACTCCATCTCCCGTGATGATCAGACATGGGTTAGTTGATTTGGATCATGTATCACTTAGACAACTTGAGGGATGTTGGATTAAGTGGGAGCTCATTAGTAATTTGATTATTTGAACTAAAATTTATCATGAACTTAGTCTTAATAGTTTTTGCATATCTATGTTATAGATCAATGGCCCATGCTTCCGTTCCCTTGAATTTTAATGCGTTCCTAGAGAAAGCTAAGTTGAAAGATGTGGTAGCAACTACACAAACTGGGTCCGTAACTTGAGGATTATCCTCATTGCTGCACAGAAGAATTATGTCCTTGATGCACCGCTAGGTGACAGACCTGCTGTAGGAGCTAATGTAGATGTTATGAATGTCTGGCAGGCTCGATCTGATGATTACCCGATAGTTCAGTGTGCCATGCTTTGCGGCTTAGAACCGGGACTTCAAAGACATTTTGAACGCCACGGAGCATATGAGATGTTCCAAGAGCTGAAGTTGATATTTCAAGCTAATGCCCGAGTTGAGAGATATGAAGTCTCCAACAAGTTCTATAGCTATAAGATGGAGGAGAATAGTTCTGTCAGTGAACACATACTCAAAATGTCTAGGTATCATAACCACTTGACTCAACTGGGAATTGATCTTCCAGTTGACAGTGTTATTGACAGAGTTCTTCAATCACTGCCACCAAGCAACAAAGGCTTCATGATGAACTATAATATGCAAGGGATGACAAAAACAATTCCCGAGCTCTTCGCGATGCTGAAATCGGTGGAGGTAGAAATCAAGAAAGAGCATCAAGTGTTGATGGTTAACAAGACCACTAGTTTCAAGAAAAAGGGCAAGGGAAAGAAAGGGAACTTCAAGAAGAATGGAAAGCAAGTTGCCGCTCCCGTGAAGAAGCCCAAAGTTGGACCCAAGCCTGAAACTGAGTGCTTCTACTTCAAAGGAAATGGTCGCTGGAAGCGGAACTGCCCCAAGTACTTGGCAGATAAGAAGGATGGCAAAGTGAACAAAGGTATATTTGATATACATGTTATTGATGTGTTCCTTACTAATGCTCGTAGTAGCGCCTGGGTATTTGATACTGGTTCGGTTGCTCATATTTGTAACTCGAAATAGGAGTCGCGGAATAAACGAAGATTGGCTAAGGATGAGGTGATGATGCGCGTCGGGAATGGTTCCAAGGTTGATGTGATCTCCGTTGGCACACTACCTCTACATCTACCTTCGGGATTAGTTTAGACCTCAATAATTGTTATTTGGTGCCAGTGTTGAGCATGAACATTATATCTGGATCTTATTTATTGCGAGACAGTTATTCATTTAAGTCAGAGAATAATGATTGTTCTATTTATATGAGTAATATCTTTTATGGCCATGCACCTTTGATGAATGGTCTATTCTTGTTGAATGTCGATCATAGTGATACACATATTCATAATATTGATGCCAAAAGATGCAAAGTTGATAATGATAGTGCAACATACTTGTGGCACTGCCGTTTAGGTCATATTGGTGCAAAGCGCATGAAGAAACTCCATGCGGATGGACTTTTGGAATCACTTGATTATGAATCATTTGATACTTGCGAACCATGCCTCATGGGTAAGATGACTAAAACTCCGTTGTCCGGAACAATGGAGTGAGCTAATGACTTATTGGAAATAATACATACCAATGTGTGTGGTCTGATGAGTGTTGAGGCACGCGGCGGGTATCGTTATTTTCTAACCTTCACAGATGATTTGAGTAGGTATGGGTATAGCTACTTGATGAAACACAAGTCTGAAACATTTGAAAAGTTCAAAGAATTTCAGAGTGAATTGGAGAATCATCGTAACAAGAAAATAAAGTTTCTACGATCTGATCGCGGAGGCCAATATTTGAGTTATGAGTTTGGCCTTCATTTAAGACAATGTGGAATTGTTTCACAACTCACGCCACCTGGAACACCACAGCACAATGGTGTGTCTGAACGTCGTAACCGTACTTTATTAGATATGGTGCGTTCTATGATGTCTCTTACCAATTTGCCTTTATCATTTTGGGGTTATGCATTAGAGACAACCGCATTCACGTTAAATAGGGCACCGTCTAAATCCGTTGAGACGACACCGTATGAACTATGGTTTGGCAATAAACCTAAGCTGTCGTTTCTTAAAGTTTGGGGATGTGACATTTATGTCAAAAGACTTCATCCTAATAAGCTCGGACCCAAAGCGGAGAAGTGCGTCTTCATAGGATACCCTAAAGAAACTATTGGGTATACCTTCTACCACAGATCCGAAGGCAAGATCTTTGTTGCCAAGAATGGGTCCTTTCTAGAGAATGAGTTTCTCTCGAAAGAAGTGAGTGAGAGGAAAGTAGAACTTGATGAGGTAGTTGTACCTTCTCTCGAATTGGAAAATAGCACATCAGAGAAAAACGTTCCCGTGATGCCTACACTAACCGAAGAGGAAGCTAATGATAATGAACATGAAACTTCGGATCAAGTTACTACTGAACCTCATAGGTCGACCAGAGCACATACCGCACCAGAGTGGTATGGTAATCCTGTCCTAGAAGTCATGTTGTTAGACAACGGCGAACCTACGAACTATGAAGAAGCTATGATGAGCCCAGATTCCGACAAATGGCTAGAGGCCATGAAATCTGAGATAGGATCCATGTATGAGAACAAAGTGTGGACTTTGGTGGACTTGCCCGATGATCGGCAAGCCATTGAGAATAAATGGATCTTCAAGAGGAAGACAGACGCTGATGATAATATCACTGTCTACAAAGCTCGACTTGTCGCGAAAGGTTTTTGACAAGTTCAATGGGTTGACTACGATGAGACTTTCTCACCCGTAGCGATGCTTAAGTTTGTCAGAATCATGTTAGCAA
The DNA here is from genome assembly GCA_011799875.1 of Thinopyrum elongatum. Taxonomy (NCBI): domain Eukaryota; kingdom Viridiplantae; phylum Streptophyta; class Magnoliopsida; order Poales; family Poaceae; genus Thinopyrum; species Thinopyrum elongatum. The sequence goes on along the minus strand of CM022299.1, from coordinate 323,283,188 downwards.
TTGCCACATTTTATGATTATGAAATCTGGCAAATGGACGTCAAAACTGCATTCCTTAACGTGTTTCTTAAAGAAGAGTTGTATATGATGCAACCAGAAGGTTTTGTCGATCCTAAGGGTGCTAACAAAGTGTGCAAGCTCCAGTGATCCATCTATGGACTGGTGCAAGCATCTCGGAGTTGGAATATACGCTTTGATGAGGTGATCAAAGCATATGGTTTTATACAAACTTATGGTGAAGCCTGTATTTACAAGAAAGTGAGTGGGAGCTCTGTAGCATTTCTGATATTATATGTGGATGACATATTGCTGATTGGAAATGATATAGAATTTCTGGATAGCATAAAAGGATATTTGAATAAGAATTTTTCAATGAAAGATCTCGGTGAAGCTGCTTACATATTGGGCATCAAGATCTATAGGGATAGATCCAGACGCTTAATAGGACTTTCACAAAGCACTTACCTTGACAAAGTTCTGAAGAAGTTCAAAATGGACCAGTCAAAGAAAGGGTTCTTGCTTGTGTTGCAAGGTGTGAAATTGAGTCAGACTCAAAGCCCGACCATAGCAGAAGATAGAGAGAGAATGAAAGTCATTCCCTATGCCTTAGCCATAGGTTCTATAATGTATGCCATGTTGTGTACCAGACCTGATGTGTGCCTTGCCATAAGTTTGGCAGGGAGGTACCAAAGTAATCCAGGAGTGGATCACTGGACAGCGGTCAAGAATATCCTGAAGTACCTGAAAAGGACCAAGGATATGTTTCTTGTTTATGGAGGTGACGAAGAACTCGTCGTAAAGGGTTACGTCGATGCTAGCTTCAACACAGATCCGGATGACTCTAAGTCACAAACCGGATACATATTTATATTGAATGGTGGAGCTGTCAGTTGGTGCAGTTCTAAGCAAAGCATCATGGCAGGATGTACATGTGAAGCGGAGTACATAGCTGCTTCGGAAGTGTCAGCGTGGGAGCACGATCACCTATGGGGCAGAGGTGCCCCTTTGTGGTTCGGCATGGGGACGGCCACGTTGCACAAAGAGCAAAAGCAGTGGGGGATAACACGGTGATGGACTCCTTCTCTTTTACCCAGGTTCGGGCCACTTTGCAGCGTAAAACCCTACTCCTGCTTTGGTGGATTAATCTGGAGGTGGAAGAAGGCTCAACGTGCTCTGGCCCGACAAGGATGCCTTGGGGAAAGCAACGTGAGCTTACAAATGCTGGGGGTCGAAGTGTTCGAACCTGTTGCTAGGTTGCCTCGGGCCTCCTTTTATAGGCTAAGGGGCAACCACAGTGGCAAAACAGTCATTTGGGTGTGATTAGATAGCTAACAATGCCATCATACCTAACTCTGGCAGTTAGGACAAAGTGCATTAAATTCACTGCTAGGTGTCGTGTCGAGGGCGAATCCCGGCAAGTCTGTCACGCCGTTGATCTGCCTCTTCTTATCAGCTTGACACGCCTACTGGACGGGTGTCAATAAAGCTAATCTCTTCTCCTTGATGTTGCCATGCGCTCGAGAGGGTACACCTAGTTGCTTAACTCATTGACACCGCATGGATAAGTGACTTGGGTGCGATGAGGTGGAGCGGTGGCATCTTGGTGGGGATTCCTCGTTGAAAGAGCTTGGCGGGGCTTGGCTTTGGCGGCCTCGGCAGGCCTGCCGGGGCAATCCTGGACTTGTCCTCGGGGGGGCCTTGACCTGGCCAGGTTCTCCTGCCCGGCAAGGGAGGCCTTCCCAAGGTGATATCCTGCTGTCTTGTTCTTCTTAATGCTCTCCTTGATCTCACGAAGAGCGACTTCTCTGGCTTGATTTTGTGTCATGCGTTGGTGCTGGATGTATGATCGTCAGTACGCCTGTGCACGAGCTCGGTCAACAAACGCCAATGTTTGATGCACCGACAGTAGCCCCTGGGCCTGGCCCACACGTGCTGCCAGACATCGTTGGGGTAGGTCCTAACAATGCGCAGGCGTGCATCCCGACCAGGATGCGGCTGGATTCATATTTCTGAGATCTTCTTTGCTTCTTCAGGAATCGAATTAGTTCCCAGTTTCCCCGCAAGTCGTGCTGAACGACGTGGGGCTACCCACGTAATGAATCGTGGGATGCCCACGTTCATGGGGAGTTGATTGAAGCGTCTGCGTGGTTCAGGGAGGTAACTGCCAATTTACTCATCCCACCACTCCTGCCGTTTTCGCCACGCATGCTGCATGCACTGCGTAGGGTTGGTGGCAGACGCGCAGGATGCGGGAATGAGTGCCGTGGCAGAAGGCGCGGTGCCATGGATTGGCGTAGGAGGGCGGCCGGCGAATATGGACGTCATCAGTGATGTAGATGAACCGGATTGGAGGAGAAGGGCGGTTACCACAGGGTGGTGGGGAGCCAGCCCCCTGCCATGCTCTGCTATAAAAGGGAGCGCGGAGGAGTATGGAAAGGCTCACCCACACATCTTCTTCTTCTTCCTGTGCCCTTCTTCCACCATGGTGAAGGGAAGAGGGCGTGGTCGAGCTCCGGCAGCGGCGACAAGGGCTTCCTCTCGGCACCGTATCCCCGCCCCTGCTGGGGACACATGGGTAGGATCCAGTGCACAAGGCAGTGCCACGAGACGTGGTCGCGGCCGGCGCGGCGCTCGGGGCCGAGGAGGACGCGGCGGTGGATCGGCCACTCCTCCACCAGCTGCTTCGACTCTATTGGAGGGCCATGCAGAGACACGGCGCTGGAGTTCCTTGTTAGGCTATGCGAGCCCCCGCGCAGCCACCTTCGGCTTCCCACCCCTTTTGCAAGGGTAATGGAGGTTGAACAACTACACGGGTTGAAGTTACACATGAGAGGTTGCTGTAATGGCAACATGCGGGTGGACGTGGAGTTCCCCGCACCTCATGTCATGCTTCTCCGGCGTGGCTGGAAAACCTTTGCACATGCCCATAGCTTGGCGGAGGGGCACGTCCTCCATTTTAAATTAATGGAGGCTGACCTTCTCTCCATCAAGGTCTTCAGGCGTTCGGGTGCTCGCTTAGGGTGCTGCGCGGAGAGCTCGACCGATGACGAAAGCTCCTCCCCGAGCGACAGCGACGAAGAGGACACTAACGGCGAAGATGACGGCGTCGAGCGGGAGGACGGTGCCTCGGACTCCAGCTGAGCGTCGGACGCACCGTCACCGTCAGCTAGGTGCCGGCGGCACCATCATCCGCACCTGGCCTTCTCCCCGGCAGAGCGATTTGCCGGGGGCGGGGGGTTGGGTGTCTCTGCCTCCTCTAGCTGGACCCCGGCAGGCTTCCTCGTGGGCTCCATCTTTGTCTTCCCTGCCGTTGTCCCTCCTGCCGCGTTCCTCTGGTCTTGGCGGTGGTGACCAGGGCATCGCCTAGCCGCTCTCTCCGTCCCTGGCCTCTTCTTCCTTGCCGGGGGGGATGCCCTCCCGATCTTGTCAGGCTGCGTCCTGCTGGTCCTGACGGGGTCGGGCTGGGCTTCTGCCCAGGCACTCCTTTTGCCCTCTTTCCTTCTCGATGCAACTCCTAGGAGGAGAGGGACAAGAAAGGCATTACGGGACACTCATCTTTTTTCAAATCAAAAGATGTAGGCACTTGCCAAACTTTAGTCCAAATTATGTAACCCTCCATCCATGTTTGTATCCTGTATGGTTCATACTTGTTTATCCGCATATTAATGAAGAAAAGAAATGCCTGTCGGGTACTTGTGCATGTATCATGTCCATGCTGAGGGATGACCCCTCAATACTTCCAAGTAAACAAGATTCCCCGGTAAGACACCTTGCCGGTCTCTCCCGTTGCTACCGCTGGACCTGGTCTGATGGGTTAGGAGCGTGGAAGGAGATCGGCCCCTCGCCAACTCCCCTCCAAATGCTACTGCAAACATCTTGACTGAAGAAAACCTTCGAATCAAAGGATGGGAGCACAGATGTTGAGAGCGATGAGGTTTTCCTACGTACAAGCTTTTCATATAGGAATGTATTTGTGGATGGGGAGGAAAACTTATCTGTGCTTGCTGTCCTTATCGCTCCGACAAGAAGGAGCCGCCGGGGATAAATATGCTAGGCCGCTCTCACTTCTTCCCTTCGGGGAGTTCATCCATGGTAGGGGGCCTGTTGTCAGTACAGGGGAGAAAATAGCAGCATACAATCCTCCTTAAATGGATTAGTTATCATAGCAAAATCATACTTAAGAAAACATGCATGCAAGTTTTGTGCCAGTGCTTCGTTTTATTATCTTTGCACAGGGTCTTCGCCTGGCTTTGTACAAAGGGTTACAAGTCTAGGGGACTATGCTTGGCCCGACAACCGCGCCTTACATGTAGAACTTACGAAGATGCTCAATATTCCATGAGTTTTGCATTGGCATGCCATCTTCGGTCTCCAGACGGACTGTGCTGGGTCTGGTGACACGTACTACCCGGTAAGGGCCTTCCCACTTTGGTGTCAACTTGTTGGACCCCTTGGCGGATTGAACGCGCCTATGGACAAGGTCACCTTCCTCAAGGCTCCGGGCTTGGACCCTGTGGCTGTGGTAGCAACGCAGGGCCTGCTGGTATCGTGCAGCACGTACAGCTGCCCGGAGACGATTCTCCCCGAGGAGCATGGCATCGTCATGCCGTAGCTGCCCCTGCTCTACTTCATCGTAGGCAAGTACCCGAGGTGACCCGTATATGAGTTCCATGGGGAGCACTGCTTCTGCCCCATATACCAGGGATAAGGGAGTCTGGCCAGTAGCTCGATTTGGTGTCATTCTGATTGACCAAAGAACTATCGGCAACTCGTCAATCCAGCGCCTGCCGCATTTTCACCGTCTATCAAAGGTTCTTGTTTTCAGCCCTCGCAAAACTTCAGCGTTCATCCTTTCAGCCTGCCCGTTGCTCCTTGGATGGGTGACGGAGGTGAAAGAGACCTTGCCTCCATGGCTCTGTATGTATTGCATGAAGGCGCGGCTTGTAAACTGGGTGCCGTTGTTGGTGATTACCCTGTTGGGCACTCCAAAACGACACACCAGTCCCTTGAAGAACTTGATAGCTGACTGCACCGTCACCTTTCCCACTGGTTCCACTTCGGGCCACTTTGTAAACTTGTCGATTGCAACGTACACGAATTCAAAGCCCCCGGCAGCACGGGGAAAGGGGCCCAAGATGTCGAGCCCCCGGACCATGAAAGACCAGGACAAAGGGATAGTCTGCAAGGCTTGAGCTGGCTGATGGATATTATTGGAATGGAACTGGCATGCTTCACACTTGGTGACGAGCTCAGTTGCATCCCGAAGGGCGGTGGGCCAGTGGAAACCTTGCCGGGAGTGTTCTTGATCCCAGATGTGAACCACATGCACCTCCATGTATATCTGCCAACAACTCTAGTCCATTCTCTTGACTGATGCATTTCAACTTCACACCGTTTAGCCTCTTTCTGTATAGAATTTTGTCTACAAACTGGTACATACTTGACTACGAGGCTACTTTCTCAGATTGCTCTAGATCGTTAGGAAGTTCTCCAGTTTGCAAGAATTGGACTATGTCCTGTGCCCATCCTGGGGCCTGGGGCTCGACGACAAGGACTAAAGGCATCTCTTTAGATGTGGGAGCATTCTTTTCAATGGCAAGAACCTGGGCTTCGGCTTGAGAGTGCGGCTCCTTATCTAGCGCAGGACCTCCCTTGGCAGCCCTTTCACCAGCGACTCCGGGGAGCTCTGCCGGGAAATGCTTGCCGGGGTTGAGTTTCCTTCGTTTTCTGGCCAAGGCTGATGGAGGTACTGTGGGCTGGGTGAGATGGAGTACAAAAGTACCCGGCTCCACAAGAAGCTTCTGTTACGCGCACTTCGACAGGTGATCAACAATGCTGTTTTCCGCATGGGGTATGTGCTCTGTTTGCAACCCATCGAAGTACTCTTCTAGCTTTCTCACTTCCTCCACGTATGCTTCCATCAGTGGGCTCTGATAATCCTTGTTCACCTGCTTCACGACAAGCTAGGAGTCGCCGCGTATGATCAGTTTTTTGATTCCTAGCTTGACAGCAATCCGAAGCCCGGCAAGGAGTCCTTAATATTCAGCCGTGTTGTTGGTGGCGTCTTCCCTGGGAAATGCATTTGGATGTGATACGTCTCCAACGTATCTATAATTTTTATTGTTCCATGCTATTATATTATCCGTTTTGGATATTTTATATGCATTAATATGCTATTTTATATTACTTTTGGGACTAACCTATTAACCTAGAGCCCAGTGCCAGTTCTTGTTTTTTCCCTGTTTTTGAGTTTCGCAGAAAAGGAATACCAAACGGAGTCCAAACGGAATAAAACTTTCGCGATGATCTTTCTTGGACCAAAAGGAAACCAGAGGACTTGGAGTGCAAGTCAAGGAAGCCACGAGGCGGCCACAAGGACGGAGGGCGCGCCCTAGGGGGGGTAGGGCGCGCCCCCCACCCTTGTGGGCCCCTCATGCGTCTCCTGACCTAATTCTTTCGCCTATATATACTCTTATATGCCCAAACCACCAGAGGCATCCACGAAAAGACTTTTCCACCGCCGCAATCTTCTGTACCCATGAGATCCCATCTAGGGGCCTTTTCTGGCGTCCTGCCGGAGGGGGATTCGATCACGGAGGGCTTCTACATCAACACCATTGCCCTTCCGATGAAGCGTGAGTAGTTTACCTCAGACCTACGGGTCCATAGCTAGTAGCTAGATGGCTTCTTCTCTCTCTTTGATTCTCAATACCATGTTCTCCTCGATGTTCTTGGAGATCTATTCGATGTAATACTTTTTTGCGGTGTGTTTGCCGAGATCCGATGAATTGTGGATTTATGATTAGCTTATCTATGAATATTATTTGAATCTTCTCTGAATTCTTTTATGCATGATTTGATATCTTTGCAAGTCTCTTCGAACTATCGATTTGGTTTGGCCAACTTGATTGTTTTTTCTTGCAATGGGAGAAGTGCTTAGCTTTGGGTTCAATCTTGTGGTGTCCTTTCCCAGTGACAGTAGGGGCAGCAGGGCACGTATTGTATTGTTGCCATCGAGGACAAAAAGATGGGGTTTTCATCATATTGCTTGAGTTAATTCCTCTACACCATGTCATGTTTCTTAATGCGTTACTCTGTTCTTCATGAACTTAATACTCTAGATGCAGGTAGGAGTCGATCGATGTGTGGAGTAATAGTAGTAGATGCAGAATCGTTTCGGTCTACTTGACACGGACGTGATGCCTATATTCAGGATCATTGCCTTAGATATCGTCATAACTTTGCGCTTTTCTATCAATTGCTCGGCAGTAATTTGTTCACCCACCGTATTATTTTCTATCTTGAGAGAAGCCTCTAGTGAAACCTATGGCCCCCAGGTCTATTTTCCATCATACAATCTTCTACTTTCCAATCTACGAGTTTCCGATATACTATTTTACAATCTTTTACTTTCCAATCTATAAAACAAAAATACCAAAAAATATTTACTTTACCGTTTATCTATCTCTATCAGATCTCACTTTTGCAAGTAACCGAGAAGGGATTGACAACCCCTTATCGCGTTGGGTGCAAGTTTGGTGTTTGTTTGTGCAGGTATTCAGTGACTTGCGTGTTGTCTCCTACTGTATTGATACCTTGGTTCTCAAAACTGAGGGAAATACTTACTCTACTTTGCTGCATCACCCTTTCCTCTTCAAGGGAAAACCCAACGCAAGCTCAAGAAGTAGCAGGAAGAATTTCTGGCGCCGTTGCCGGGGAGATCTACACCAAGTCAAGACATACCAAGTACCCATCATAAACTCTCATCTCTCGCATTACATTATTCGCCATTCGCCTCTCGTTTTCCTCTCCCCCACTTCTAAAACGATTTTCAAAAAGTTTGCCTTTTCTTTGCCCCTCTCTCTTTGCCTTTTCTTCGCCCTTCTTCTGTTCGTCTTCTTCGTTTGCTTTTTGTGTGCTTGCGTGTTGGATTGCTTGCTTTGTCACGATGACTCAAGAGAATACCAAACTGTGTGATTTTTCCAACACCAATAATAATGATTTTATTAGTACTCCGATTGCTCCCGCTACTAATGCGGAATCTTGTGAAATTAATGCCGCTTTGCTGAATCTTGTTATGAAAGATCAATTTTCTGGCCTTCCTAGTGAAGATGCCGCATCCCATCTAAACAATTTCGTTGATTTGTGTGATATGCAAAAGAAGAATGATGTGGATAATGATATTGTTAAATTGAAGCTATTTCCGTTCTCACTACGAGACCGCGCTAAAACTTGGTTTTCATCTTTGCCTAAAAATAGTATTGATTCATGGAATAAGTGTAAAGATGCTTTTATTTCCAAGTATTTTCCTCCCGCTAAGATCATCTCCCTTAGGAACGATATTATGAATTTTAAACAACTTGATCATGAGCATGTTGCACAATCTTGGGAGAGAATGAAATTGATGATACGAAATTGCCCTACTCATGGTTTGAATTTGTGGATGATTATACAAAAAATTTATGCCGGATTGAATTTTGCTTCTAGAAATCTTTTAGATTCAGCCGCGGGAGGCACTTTTATGGAAATTACCTTAGGAGAAGCTACTAAACTTCTAGATAATATTATGGTTAGTTATTCTCAATGGCATACCGAAAGATCTTCCACTAGTAAAAAACTGCATGCAATTGAAGAGATTAATGTTTTGAGTGGAAAGATGGATGAACTTATGAAATTGTTTGCTAGCAAGAGTGTTTCTTTGGATCCCAATTATATGCCTTTATCCACTTTGATTGAAAATAATAATGAGTCTATGGATGTGAATTTTGTTGGTAGGAACAATTTTGGTAATAACGCATATAGAGGCAATTTTAATCCTAGGCTGTTTCCTAGTAATTCCTCTAATAATTATGGAAATTCCTACAACAATTCTTATGGAAATTATAATAAGATGCCCTCTGAATTTGAGAATAGTGTTAAAGAATTTATGAGTTCGCGAAAGAATTTCAATGCTTTGATTGAAGAAAAATTGCTTAAGATTGATGATTTGGCTAGGAACGTGGATAGAATTTCTCTTGATGTTGATTCTTTGAAACTTAGATCTATCCCACCCAAGCATGATATCAATGAGTCTCTCAAGGCTATGAGAATTTCCATTGATGAGTGCAAAGAAAGAACCGCTAAGATGCGTGCTAAAAAAGATTGGTTTGTAAAAACGTGTTCTTCTAGTTTCCGTGAAAATAATGATGAAGATCTTAAAGTGATTGATGTGACTCCTATTGAATATTTGTTTCCCAATATAAATCTTGATAAATATGGGACTGGAGATGAGTCAACTTTAGTTAGAAGGCGTCCCAATGATTCAGAGTTTTTAGATCTTGATGCAAAAATTGATAAAAGTGGGACTGGAGAGGTCAAAACTTTAAGTAGCAATGAACCCACTCTTTTGGATTTCAAGGAATTTAATTATGATAATTGTTCTTTAATAGATTGTATTTCCTTGTTGCAATCCGTGTTGAATTCTCCTCATGCTTATGAATAAAACAAAGCTTTTACTAAACATATCGTTGATGCTATGATGTAATCTTTTGAAGAAAAGCTTGAATTCGAAGTTTCTATCACTAGAAAACTTCATGATGAGTGGGAACCTACTATTAAGATTAAGATTAAAGATTATGAATGCATGCTTTGTGTGATTTGGGTGCTAGTGTTTCCACGATTCCAAAAACTTTGTGTGATGTATTAGGTTTCCATGAATTTGATGATTGTTCTTTAAATTTACATCTTGCGGATTCCACTATTAAGAAACCTATGGGAAGGATTAATGATGTTCTTATTGTTGCAAATAGGAATTATGTGCCCGTAGATTTCATTGTTCTTGATATAGATTGCAATCCTACATGTCCCATTATTCTTGGTAGACCTTTCCTTAGAACGATTGGTGCAATTATTGATATAAAAGAAGGAAACATTAGATTTCAATTTCCGTTAAGGAAGGGCATGGAAAACTTTCCAAGAAAGAAAATTAAATTGCCTTATGAATCTATGAGAGTCACTTATGGATTGCATACCAAAGATGACAATACTTAGATCTATTCTTGTTTTTATGCTTAGCTAAGGGCGTTAAACAATAGCGCTTGTTGGGAGGCAACCCAATTTTATTTTTGTTTTTGTTTTTTGGTTCTGTTTTGCAATAAATAATTCATCTAGCCTCTGGTTAGATGCGGTTTTATGTTTTAATTAGTGTTTGTGCCAAGTAAGACCTTTGGGATAGCTTACGGTGATAGTTGATTTGATCTTGCTGAAAAACAGAAACTTTTGCGCCCAGGAAAATAATTTCTATAATTCACAGAAGAGAGATTTTGAGTTGATTCTTTTTGCAGAAGATTAATAAACCAATTTCTTAGGACGTACTAATTTTTCAGAATTTTTGGAGTTACATAAGTATTCAAGATTTCCAGATTGCTACAGACTGTTCTATTTTTGACAGATTCTGTTTTCTATGTGTTGTTTGCATATTTTGATGAATCTATGGGTAATATTGGGGGGTATGAACCATGGAAAAGTTGGAATACAGTATATATTACACCAATATAAATAAATAATGAGTTCACAACAGTACCAAAAGTGGTGATTTATTTTCTTATACTAACGGAGCTTATGAGATTTTCTGTTGAGTTTTGTGTTGTGAAGTTTTCAAGTTTTGGGTAAGGATTTGATGGGCTATGGAATAAGGAGTGGCAAAAGCCTAAGCTTGGGGATGCCCAAGGCACTCAAAGGTAATATTCAAGGACAACCAAGAGCCTAAGCTTGGGGATGCCCCGGACGGCATCCCCTCTTTCGTCTTCGTCTATCGGTAACTTTACTTGAGGCTATATTTTTATTCACCACATGATATGTGTTTTGCTTGGAGCGTCTTGTATGATTTGAGTCTTTGCTTTTTAGTTTGCCACAATCATCCTTGCGGTACACACCTTTTGATAGAGACACGCATGAATCGTGATTTATTAGAATACTCTTTGTGCCTCACTTATATCTTTTGAGCTAGGCAATTTTGCTCTAGTGCTTCACTTATATCTTTTTAGAGCACGGCGGTGGCTTTATTTTATAGAAATTGATGAATTCTCATGCTTCACTTATATTATTTTGAGAGTCTTTAAAACAGCATGGTAATTTGCTTTGGTTATAAATTTAGTCCTAATATGATAGGCATCCAAGAGAGATATAATAAAAACCTTCATATAAAGTGCATTGAATACTATGAGAAGTTTGATTCCTTATGATTATTTTGAGATATCAAGATGGTGATATTAGAGTCATGCTAGTGAGTAGTTGTGAATTTGAGAAATACTTGTGTTAAGGTTTGTGAGTCCCGTAGCATGCACGTATGGTGAACCGTTATGTAACGAAGTCGGAGCATGAGATATTTTTTGATTGTCATCCTTTGTGTGGAGGTCGGGATCGCGTGATGGTTAACTCCCACCAACCCTTCCCCTAGGAGCATGCATCTAGTACTTTGTTTCGATGACTAATAGATTTTTGCAATAAGTATGTGAGTTCTTTATGACTAATGTTGAGTCCATGGATTATACGCACTCTCACCCTTCCACCTTTGCTAGCCTCTCTAGTGCCGCGCAATTTTCGCCGGTACCATAAACCCACCATATACCTTCCTCAAAACAGCCACCATACCTACCTATTATGGCATTTCCATAGCCATTCCGAGATATATTGCCATGCAACTTTCCACCGTTCCGTTTATTATGACACACATCATCATTGTCATATTGCTTTGCATGATCATGTAGTTGACATCGTATTTATGGCAAAGCCACCATTCATAATTCTTTCATACATGTCACTCTTGATTCATTGCACATCCCGGTACACCGCCGGAGGCATTCATATAGAGTCATATTTTGTTCTAGTATCGAGTTGTAATTTTTGAGTTGTAAGTAAATAGAAGTATGATGATTTCCAATATTAGAGCATTGTCCCATGTGAGGAAATAAAAAGAAAAAAAAGAAAGAAAGAAAGAAAGAAAGAAAAAAGAGAAAGAAAGAAAAAAAGAGAAAGAAAAAAAGAGAAAGAAAAAAAGAGAAAGAAAAAAAGAAAGAAAAAGAAAAAATGAGAGAAAAAGAGAGAAGGGGCAATGTTACTATCCTTTTTTCCATACTTGTGCTTCAAAGTAGCACCATGATCTTCATGATAGAGAGTCTCCTATGTTGTCACTTTCATATACTAGTGGGAATTTTTCATTATAGAACTTGGCTTGTATATTCCAATGATGGGCTTCCTCAAATTGCCCTAGGTCTTCATGAGCAAGCAAGTTGGATGCACACCCACTTAGTTTTCTTTTGAGCTTTCATAAACTTATAGCTCTAGTGCATCCGTTGCATGTAATCCCTACTCACTCACATTGATATCTATTGATGGGCATCTCCATAGCCCATTGATACGCCTAGTTGATGTGAGACTATCTCCCTCTTTTTGTCTTCTCCACAACCACCTTCTATTCCACCTATAGTGCTATGTCCATGGCTCACGCTCATGTATTGCGTGAAAGTTGAAAAAGTTTGAGAATACTAAAGTATGAAACAATTGCTTGGCTAAAACCGGGGTTGTGCATGATTTGAGTATTTTGTGTGATGAAGATGGAGCATAGCTAGACTATATGATTTTGTAGGGATAAGCTTTCTTTGGCCATGTTTTTCTGAGAAGACATAATCATCTTGTTAGTATGCTTGAAGTATTATTGTTTTTATGTCAATATTAAACTTTTTTTTTGAATCATACGGATCTGAACATTCATGCCACAATAAAGAAATTACATGGATAAATATGTTAGGTTGCATTCCACATCAAATTTTTTGTTTTTATCATTTATCTACTCGAGGATGAGCAGGAATTAAGCTTGGGGATGCTTGATACGTCTCCAACGTATCTATAATTTTTTATTGTTCCATGCTATTATATTATCTGTTTTGGATGTTTTATATGCATTAATATGCTATTTTATATTATTTTTGGGACTAACCTATTAACCTAGAGCCCAGTGCCAGTTCCTGTTTTTTCCCTGTTTTTGAGTTTCGCAGAAAAGGAATACCAAACAGAGTCCAAACGGAATAAAACTTTCGCGATGATCTTTCTTGGACCAAAAGGAAACCAGAGGACTTGGAGTGCAAGTCAGGGAAGCCACGAGGCGGCCACAAGGACGGAGGGCGTGCCCTGGGGGGTAGGGCGCGGCCCCCACCCTTATGGGCCCCTCGTGCATCTCCTGACCTAATTCTTTCGCCTATATATACTCTTATATGCCCAAACCACCAGAGGCATCCACGAAAAGACTTTTCCACCGCCGCAACCTTCTGTACCCGTGAGATCCTATCTAGGGGCCTTTTCCGGCATCCTGCCGGAGGGGGATTCGATCACGGATGGCTTCTACATTAACACCATTGCCCTTCCGATGAACCGTGAGTAGTTTACCTCAGACCTACGGGTCCATAGCTAGTAGCTAGATGGCTTCTTCTCTCTCTTTGATTCTTAATACCACGTTCTCCTCGATGTTCTTGGAGATCTATTCGATGTAATACTTTTTTGCGGTGTGTTTGCCGAGATCCGATGAATTGTGGATTTATGATTAGCTTATCTATGAATATTATTTGAATCTTCTCTGAATTCTTTTATGCATGATTTGATATCTTTGCAAGTCTCTTCGAACTATCGATTTGGTTTGGCCAACTAGATTGGTTTTTCTTGCAATGGGAGAAGTGCTTAGCTTTGGGTTCAATCTTGCGGTGTCCTTTCCCAGTGACAGTAGGGGCAGCAAGGCATGTATTGTATTGTTGCCATCGAGGATAAAAAGATGGGGTTTTCATCATATTGCTTGAGTTAATTCCTCTACATCATGTCATCTTTCTTAATGCGTTACTCTGTTCTTCATGAACTTAATACTCTAGATGCAGGCAGGAGTTGGTCGATGTGTGGAGTAATAGTAGTAGATGCAGAATCGTTTCGGTCTACTTGACACGGACGTGATGCCTATATTCATGATCATTGCCTTAGATATCGTCATAACTTTGCGCTTTTCTATCAATTGCTCGGCAGTAATTTGTTCACCCACCGTATTATTTTCTATCTTGAGAGAAGCCTCTAGTGAAACCTATGGCCCCCGGGTCTATTTTCCATCATACAATCTTCTACTTTCCAATCTACGAGTTTTGGATCTACTATTTTACAATCTTTTACTTTCCAATCTATAAAACAAAAATACCAAAAAATATTTACTTTACCGTTTATCTATCTCTATCAGATCTCACTTTTGCAAGTAACCGAGAAGGGATTAACAACCCCTTATCGCGTTGGGTGCAAGTTTGGTGTTTGTTTGTGCAGGTATTCGGTGACTTGCGTGTTGTCTCCTACTGGATTGATACCTTGGTTCTCAAAACTGAGGGAAATACTTACTCTACTTTGCTGCATCACCCTTTCCTCTTCAAGGAAAAAACAAACACAAGCTCAAGAAGTAGCAGGATGACATACTTGAGGTGTTCTTTGGTGGGCGCAATGAGTAATACCCCTGCGCCAGCACCTTGGAGTGAGAAAGCACCATCAAAATACATGATCCATTCCTTCGGGGCCTCCTTGCCGGGGAAGATAGTTTCCACAGGTTCTTCATCTGGAGTTGGCATCCATTCTGCTATGAATTCTGCTAACGCTCTACTTTGAATAGTTGTTGTGCTCTCAAACTTCAGGGCGAAACTTGCACTACAAAAAAAAGACACATCCGTGACATTTTGGCCCGAACGAATTTTTTTCCTGTCATGCTTATGACACTTCTATGATGATAATTGTGACAAAAGCACGTATCATCATAGATGTGGTGGGCTCCTACTTCTATGACAAAAAATCATGATAGAAAATGGGCTTTTCGTCCTGGGCGGGCCGGGGACGCACCTGCATGACATTCTTTGGGCCATCCATGACAGAAAAAATCGTGGTAGAAGCGAGGGTGAGGAAAATTTTGGGGAGTTCCCGGTTATGGTGTGTGGTCGGGGCCGAGTGATGCACGGAGGGATTGCGCGTTTCTCTCGTACACGTATGTGCGTGTGTGCGAGGCGTTGGGCTCTACCTGAACCCGAGCGAGGCATTCGCTTACTGAACCCGAGCGATTGCACTAGCTACGTTACTGAACCCGAGCGATCGATCCTTGGCTGTTAACTGAACCCGAGCGATTCCTTCGCTACTACTGCTAATTGAAGCCGATCGAACCTGCTGGCTCTTGATGAACAGTGACCGTTGTTGGGGGTTGGATGAACAG
The DNA here is from genome assembly GCA_011799875.1 of Thinopyrum elongatum. Classification (NCBI taxonomy): domain Eukaryota; kingdom Viridiplantae; phylum Streptophyta; class Magnoliopsida; order Poales; family Poaceae; genus Thinopyrum; species Thinopyrum elongatum. The sequence continues at coordinate 323,267,936 of CM022299.1, read as the reverse complement.
TTTCCGGTGGGGGTGGGATGAACAGGACCCCGTGGTAGTAGAGGCTATTGCCGCTGGATGAACAAGACCCCGATCGAGAGGAGGCCGCCACACACCACCCGATCGAGCCGGTTGGGGGTGGATGAACATGACCTCATGGAGGGTTGGTTGAACAGTAGCCGGTGGAGGGTGGATGAACAGGACCCTGTGGAGGGCTGGTTGAACAGTAGCGAGTGGAGGCTGGATGAACAGGACCCCGTGGATGAACAGTAGCTAGTGGAGGCAGGAGGAAGTCGATGGTTGATGAACAGTAGCCCATGGAGGCTGGAGGAAGTCGATGGTGGATGAATAGTAGCCATGGAGGCTGGAACGAGGTAGTAGACGGTGGATGAACAGTAGCCCATGGAGTCCCGCTTTGCGGTACGCCACACCCCTCCCAATGAACAGGACCCCATTTCAACCGTAGGCGATCCAACACAAGTCCGTTTCCTCTGTTTTGCGGTATGCCACACCCCTCCCGATCAACAGGACCCCGTTTCTACCGTAGGTGCTCCAACACAAGTCCGTTTCCTCCATTTTGCAGTACGCCACATCCCTCCTGATCAACAGCACCCCATTTCGACCGCAGGCACTTGAACAGAAGGCCGTTTGCTACATTCTGCAGTATGCCAGACCCCGTTTTAGCTGTTCTGTCCAAGCCGGTTGGCTCCCGATGAACACGACGCATTCCATTGCCTCCCGATGAACACGACGCAGTTTCTCCATTCCGACCTAGCCGGTTGGCTTCCGATGAACAGGACGCCGTTGTTGCCGTCCATTGCCTCTCCATGTACACGAGCCCTGGCCGTATGTATGCGCGAGTAGGCGTTCGAGACCCCGCCCGTATGTAAGTATGATGTACGTACGTGTACATGGTTTATAAGGGACTACGTGAACTGCTACGTCGGGGGCTCTACTACTATACGTGCCGCTGCTTGCTCGGCCACGGTTCATCGTTGCAGAGAGACCGATCGACCAGTATGTACGTACACGTTCGTGACTAGACAGACAACGCTACGTACGCTTCGACCGGGTGGGTCCCAGCCGTCAGGGAGGATAAGGAGGCACTCCCTTGCGTGCAAAGATATATGTGGTGGGTCCCAGCTGTCGGGGGGAGGAATCATTTTTTTGCGCGTAATAAGGAGGCACTTCCTTGCGTGCGAAGATGTAGCTGGTGGGTCCCAGCTGTCAGGAGGCAAACGTTTTTCCCAAAATACAGAGGCCCTTCTAGTGGGTCTCCGCTGTCAGGTGGAGAAATCATTATTTTGCGTGTAATAAGGAGGCACTTCCTTGCTGTGGCCGTGGACCCAGCTGTCAGCCTCTCCACGTACGGTCCTCTTCCGATGGAAGTCGTTCCTTGATCACGTTGACCATGCCGCGCCGAGAGCACCAAGGCGGTGGACGACGGCGAGGCCTAGAAAGGGAATGACCCGGAGCCGGGGAAGACTCGGCATTTGTTTCCCACGCTGAGGGGAGTACGAGGGTTTACTGGTTCGGCTGCAGTGTGAGGCTGCCGTCGCCAAAGAATAACAAGAGGTCTGGGTGAGTACAGGGATGGCCAGACCAGCGATGGGAGTAGGGTGGGACGGTGAGGCCTGCGTGGCAGCACAGCCGGCCACGGGAGGCAGGAGCAGGCGGCACGACCGGCGCTGGTTTGGGAAGCTGGAGCAAGAAGACCAGAGGTTGAAGAAGCACGATGACCGTTGGATGGGCATCGTACGGTCACCGTGGCTAGAATCGTTTATATTGACTAAGTTGACAAAGCCCTGCGTCCGCGTAAACTTAGTAGGCCCACAGATTAGCCTACAAATATGGTGGGACCCACCTAGCAACGGGGGTATTCATTTTTTGTGTGCGTAATAGCTGGTGGATTCGAGCTGTCAGCGGGGGAAATGTTTTTTTCGTGAAATACAGAGGCCCTTCCAGTCGGTCCCAGCTGTCAGGAGGAGGAATCATTATTTTGCGCGTAATAAGCAGGCACTTCCTACTCACAAAAAAAGGAGGCACTTCCTTGTGTGCAGCCGTGGACCCAGCTGTCAGCCTCTCCACGCACAGTCCTCTTCCGATGGATGTCGTTCGTTGACCACGCCGTGCCGAGAGCATCAAGGCGGTGGACGACGGCGAGGCCAAGTAAGGGAACGATCCAGAGCCAAGGAAGACTCGGCAGTTGTTTCCCACGCAGAGTGGGTACGAGGGAATACTGGTTCGGCTGCAGTGTGAGGCTGCCGTCACCGGAGAATAACAGGAGGTGTGGGTGAGTAGAGGGATAGCCAGGCCAGGGATGCGAGTATGGTGGTGCCGTGAGGCCTGCCCGGCAGCACAGCCGGCCATGGGAGGCGGGAGCAGGCGGTTCCGCCGACGCTGGTTTGGGTGACTGGAGCAGGAAGATCAGAGACTGAAGAAGCACGATTGCCGTTAGATTGACATCTAATGGTCTGATGCTGGTAGAGTCGATTGTTGACTAAGTTTCTGTCGTGGCTCGACACAATCACCTATGGGGTCGTTGGCCCCTTTGTGGTTCGGCAAGGGGGAAGGGCATGTTGCATAAAGAGCGGAGGTCGTAAGACAGCGCGGCAATGGTGATGCGAGTGGTTTTTACCCAGGTTCGGGCCGCTGCGAGGCGTAAAACCCTACTCCTGCTTTGGTAGATTGAGTGGTAGACCGAGGTGAACGCGCAGTGCTCAAGCCCGGCAAGATTGCCTCTGGGAGAGAAGCTACACGTGTATGAGTGTACAAGGGTCCGAATCCTTTCTAAGGTTGCCTCGACCCTCCTTTTATAGGTAAAGGGGTAACCACAGTGGCAAAATAGTCATTATCTAGTGATTAGATAGCCACAGTGCTATCATACCTAACTCTGCAGACAGGACAAGGTGCATTAAATGCACCGCTTAGTGTCACGTCGAGGATGCAGCCCGGCAAGCCTTGCTGTGCCATTCAACCTCCTTCTCGCCTGTCTGCGTGACACGCCCATGGACGGGTGTCATTTAGGGGTGATCTTCCTCAGGAATGGCTGCCACGTGCTGAATGACTGCCACTTATTCACTTGAGGGCTCAACACCGCACCGATAAGTGACTTGCGTCACTGTGAGGTGGAGCGGTGGAGCCTTGGCGGGATAACAGGCCGCCAGCGCCCCGGCAACCCTTGCCGGGGAGGTATTGGGACTTGCTCTTGGGGTAACCTCGACCTGACCAGGATCGCCTGCCCGGCAAGGGAGGCTTTTCCCTTTGGTGATATCTTGCTGTCTTGGCTCGTCTTGGTCTTCTTGATCCGCCCTTTGATTCTTCAAAGAGCTATGTCTTCAGCTTGGCCTTGCCTTGGATGCTAGAACCTTGCCCTTGAGCCTGTGTACAGTCAGGGCAACATACACCAAGGTTTGCTGCACCGGCAGGGGCCCCCGGGCCTGGCCCGAACGCGCTGCTGAGCATCATCGAGGTAGGTCCTATCTAGTACACAGGCGAAGAGTTTGTGATAGCTCATCCCTTGATAGTTTCTTTACCTCTTCATCAATCAGTGCTTGAGTCAGTTTCCAGTTTTTCCGTGCGTCATGCAAGACATTATGGTGGGATTTTTAAGCCACAATCCTTGGCTACCCACATCCCACGTTCACGGAGTGGAAACTGCCATTCCACTAGCTTCTCTGCTTCTGGCGTTTCTGCCATGTATGATGCATGCATTGCGCAGGGTTGGTGGCGGACGCGGGGAGCGCATAAATGTGCGCCATGGCAGAAAGCCAGGCGCCTTGGATTGGCGCACATGGTCGGCCCTGATTCCACGAGCCGTTGGAGGTGTGGAGGAGCCAGATTGGCAGAGCGGGGCGGTTGGCCCCTTGGTGAGGGGCCAGCCCCCGGCCTTGTTCGCCTATAAAGAGGGAACATGGGCGAGGTGCTGGCTCACGCCCATCTCCTCCTCCTCTCTCCTGGCATCGCTTTTCCACCATGGTGAGGGGGAGAGGTCGTGGTGGCACTCCAGTGGCGGCGACGAGGGCTTCTGCTCCACAGTGCCTCCCTCCTCCTATTGGGGATGCAGGAGCAGAGCCCGTTGTGAGGGGAGGCGGGAGAGGACGAGGTCGCGGTCGCCGCGGCGCTCGGGGTCGAGGAGGACGAGGCGGTGCTTTGATCGCACCTCCCCTGGCTGCTCAAGACCCTAATGAAGGCCACATCGGGAACCAGCCGCTGGAGTTCATTGTCAAGCTGCGAGGGCCCCCGCGCAGCCGTCTTCGGGGAGATCGAGCAGCCACCGGGGTTGAGGCTGCACATGAGGGGCTGCTGTAATGGCAGCATGCGGGCGGACATGGAGTTCCCCGCTCCTCATGTCATGCTTCTTCGGCGTGGCTGGAAGACCTTTGCCTGTGCCCATAGCTTGGCGGCCGGGCACGTCCTTCGTTTCAAGTTAATGGATGCCACCTTGCTCTCCAGCAAGGTCTTTGGACGCTCGGGTGCTCGCTTAGGGTGCTACGCGGAGAGCTCGACTGACGACGAAAGCTCCCCCTCGAGCAACAGTGACGAGGAGGACAGTGACGGCGATGACGATGGAGCCGGCGGGGAGGACGACGGCTCCGACTCCGGCTGAACACAAGCCGCACCGTCATCGTCAGCCTGCGGCACCGCCATCTGCACCTGCATCTCTTCCCCGGCAAGGCTATTTGCCGGGGTGTTGGGTGTGGGTGGCACCCTTGCCTCCTCCAGCAGTCTTCCAGCTGGACCCTGGTAGGCTTCCTCGTGGCTTCGGCTTCGTTCACCCTGCCGCATCCTGCTGGCCCTGGTGGCGGTGATCAGAGCGTCGCCTAGTCGCTCCCCCCGTCCATCACCTTCGCCCGTGCCCTCTTGATCTTGTCAGACTCCGTCTCACGGGTGCTGACGAGGTCAGGCTAGGCTTCTGCCCAGGCACTCCTTTTTCCCTCTTCGCCTCCCGCTGTAGTTCCTAGGAGGAGAGGGACAAGAAAGGGATTACGGGGCACTTATCTTTTTTTAGTCTAAGATATGTAGGCATTTGCCAAATTTTAGTCTCAAATATGTAATCTTCTCTATCCATGTTTGTGTTCTGTAAGATCTGTACTTGCTTATTCGCATATTAATGAAAAAGATAAGCTTTGCCGGGTAATTGTACATGTATTATGTACATGCAGAGGTGAGAAGCCTCTATACATTTAAGTAAACAAGTTATCCCCGACAAGCTATCCTGCCGGTTCCTTCCGTTTGTTGCCGTGGGGCTTAGCCTACCGGGCTCAAAACTATGGAAAGGGACCAGCCCCTTGTCGAACCTTCTTCGTCAAAGGCCACTACAACCACCTTGACCGAAGCAATGTTCGGGGTAAAGGATGGGAGCACCTATGCTTCGAAGGCGACAAGGTTTTCATATGCACAAGTTTTCATCTTACAGAACATTTATGGACAAGAAGGAACTTATCTGTTTGGCTTGTCGGGGACCGATATGTAGGCTTGTCTTCATTTCTTCTCTTTGGGACCGAGTACGTGGCAAGAGCCCTACGGTTAATATGCAGAGGAAAACAATGCTACATATGCCCTTATCTACATGATCATGTTATGCTATGCATGCATGCAAGTTTTTTGGGCCCCCTAGCGCTTCGTTTATTTATCTGCTGCTCAGGGTCTGCGCCTGGCTTTGTACAAAGGGTTACATGCATCATCGGCAAAGCTTGTACAAAAGGGTGGCTGCCGGGCAGGGCCCGACAGCCGCGCCTTACAGGTAGAACTTACGGAGATGCTCAATATTCCATGAGTTTTGCAATTGAATGCCATCTCCGGTCTCCAGAGGGACTGCGCCAGGTCTGGTGACTCGTACCACCCGGTAAGGGCCTTCCCACTTCGGCGTCAACTTGTTTGTACCCTTGGCGGACTGAACGCGCCTAAGGACAAGGTCGCCTTCCTCAAGGCTCCGAGGATGAACCTTGCGACTGTGATAGCGGCGTAGGGCTTGCTGATAGCGTGCAGCACGCGTAACAGCCCAGAGATGGTTCTCCTCGAGGAGCACGGCATCGTCATGCCGGTGCTGCTCTTGCTCTACTTCATCGTAGGCAAGTACTCAAGGTGACCCGTATATGAGTTCCATGGGGATCACTGCTTCTGCCCCATAGACTAGGGAGAAGGGAGTCTGGCCGGTAGCTCGATTTGGTGTCGTATGGAGGGACCAAAGAACCACCGGCAGCTCATCAATCCAGCGCCTACTGCATTTATGCGGCCTATCAAATGTTCTTGTCTTGAGTCCTCGCAGCACTTCAGCGTTCGCCCTCTCAGCTTGTCCATTGCTTCTGGGATGAGCAACAGAGGCAAATGAAACCTTGCTTCCGAGGGCTTGAACGTATTGCATGAAGGCACGGCTCGTGAACTGGGTGCCGTTGTCAGTGATGACCCTGGCGGGTACTCCGAAGCGGCACACCAGTCCTTTCAGGAACTTGATAGCTGATTGTGTGGTCACCTTTCTCACGGGCTCCACTTTCGGCCACTGTGAACTTGTCGATGGCGACATACAAGAACTCAAAGCCCCCGGTGGCGCGGGGGAAGGGGCCCAAGATGTCGAGCCCCCAGACCGAAAAGGGCCATGACAAAGGGATCGTCTGGAGAGCTTGAGCAGGTTGATGGATATTCTTGGAGTGGAACTGGCAGGCTTCACATCTGGTGACTAGCTCGATTGCATCTTGGAGGGCCGTGGGCCAGTAGAAACCTTGCCGGAAAGCTTTTCCAACCAAGGCCCTTGATCCAATATGCGAGCCGCACACGCCTCCGTGTATCTCTGCCAACAGTTCCTTCCCCTCTTCCTGGCAAATGCACTTCAATTTCACACCGTTGGGCCTCCTTCTATACAGTGCATCATCGACGAACTGATACATACTGGCCCTCCAGTCTACTCTTTCAGCTTCCTCTTGCTCTTCGGGAAGTTCTCCTGTTTGGAGGTAACGGACTATGTGTCGCGCCCAAGTTGGAGCCTGAGGCTCGACGACAAGGATCAGCGGCACCTCCTCGTTCGTGGGAGCGCACGCCTCAACCGCGAGGATTGATAGTTCGGTGGGAGGGTGCTGCTCGCCAAGCGAAGTGGAGTTGCTCCCGCCAACCTCTCTGCTGGGGGCTTCTAGAAGCTCTGCCGGGAGAGGCTTGCCGGAGTCCAGTTTCCTCCTCTTTCTGGACATTGTTACCGGGGATACGGAGGGCTGAGTTAGGTGGAGAACAAAAGTCCCTGGTTCCATAGGAAGCTTTTGCATAGCGCACTTTGACAGATGATCAGCAATGCTATTTTCCGCACGAGGTACATGCTCTGTTTGCAATCCGTCAAAGCGCTCCTCCAGCTTTCTCACTTCCTCCACGTATGCCTCCATCAATGGGTTCTGATAATCCTTGTTCACGTGCCTCACCACAAGCTGTGAGTCTCCTCGTATGATCATCTTCTTAATCCCCAACTCTGTCACGATTCTGAGCCCGGCAAGGAGTCCTTCATACTCTGCAGTGTTGTTAGTTGCCTTCTCCCAGGGGAAATGCATCTAGATCACATACTTGAGGTGCTCTCCAGTGGGTGCGACGAGGAGCACGCCAGCCCCTGCACCTTGTAGAAGGCACCATCAAAGTACATGATCCATTCTTGGGGTGCTTCCTTGCCGGGGATAATGATTTCCAGTGCCTCTTCGTCTGGGGTGGGTGTCCACTCCACAATAAACTCTGCCAGTGCTCTGCTCTAAATGGTAGATGTGCTCTCAAACTTCAAACCAAAGCTTGACAACTCCAAAGCCCATTCCACTATTCTGCCGGTAGCTTCAGGGTTCCTCAGTATGCGCTGCAAGGGGAAGTGGGTGAAAACCGTGATCTCGTGGGCTTGGAAGTAATGGCGCAGCTTCCTTGAGGCCATGATGAAGCCAAAGATCAACTTTTGCACGCCAGAGTACCTTGACCTAGCCCCCTGTAGTAGGGAGCTGACAAAGTACACTGGCCGCTGCACCACCTTCTTCCTTGCTGTGATCCTGGAATTGTCTCCGCCGCTTCGCTCCCCTTTGTCCTGATCTGCGTCTGACCTTGCCGGGACAAGTTCACTTTCCCCTCCGGAGATGATGGTAGCCGCGGCTGCTCCCTCATCTACCTCCCACCGTGCCACCAGTGCCGCATTAACAACTTGATTGGTTGCTGCTAGGTATAGCAGCAATGGTTCTTGTGGTTTAGGAGCGACTAAGGTGGGAACAAAGGAAAGATAGGTCCTCAAATCTTGCAGCGCAGCTTCTGCCTCCGGGGTCCACTCCACGGGCCCTGCCTTCTTCAAGATTTTGAAGAACGGCAAGGCACGCTCGGCAGACTTGTAAATGAACCTGCTCAGTGCGGCAACACATCTAGTCAGATGCCTCACATCTTTAACTGTCTTGGGTGCTTGAATCTGCTCGATTGCCTTGATCTTGTCGGGGCTGGCCTCTATCCCCCGGTGGGACACGAAGAAGCCAAGTAGCTTGCCGGAAGGAACACCAAACACACACTTCTTTGGGTTTAGCTTCAAGTTGATCTTGCGTAGATTTGCAAAGGTCTCTTCCAAGTCCTGAATGAGAGTCGACTTGTCCTTGGTTTTGACCACTATGTCATCCATGTAAGCTTCAATATTCCTGTGCAGTTGGGACTCAAAACCAATTTGCACTGCTCTTGCAAAAGTGGCTCCAGTGCTCATTAATCCGAAGGGCATCCGTACGAAGCAGTACGTGCCACAGGGGGTTATGAACGCTGTCTTCTCTTCATCTTCTTTAGACATAAATATCTGGTGGTACCCGGAGTAGGCATCCAAGAAGGAAAGCAGATCACACCCAGAGGTGGAGTCCACGATCTGGTCAATGTGCGGCAAGGGGAATGGGTCCTTCGGGCATGCTTTATTCAGATCTGTGAAATCTATGCAAAGCCTTCATTTCCCATTCGCCTTGCGCACCACCACTGGATTTGCCAACCATGTCGGGTGCAATACTCCTCTGACCAAACCAGCCGCCTCAAGTTTCTTGATCTCCTCGGCAATGAACTACTGCCGCTCCAAGGCTTGCTTCCGGACCTTTCGCTTGATGGGCCGGGCATGAGGGCAGACAACAAGGTGGTGCTCGATTACCTCCCTGGGAACACCGGGGATGTCAGATGGTTGCCAAGCCAACACATCGACATTCGCCCACAGGAAGGCAACGAGTACGCTTTCCTATTTGTCGTCAAGGGTGGAGCTGATAGTAAATGTACCATCAGCGCCAACCAGCCCTGCCGGGACCTTCTTCACAGCGGGTGTAGCAACCTTGGATCTCTTGCTAGTAGAACTCTTCAGCAAATCATCGACGGGTGCAGCGTACTTTGGAGAGGCGCGCTTCCCGGATTCCTTGCCGGCATCCTTGCTAGACTTTCTCCCTTGTTTGTTTTCCTTGGCAGGGACTGCGGTTTCCACGGCCTTGGCAGCGACCGCATCCCGGTACATCTTGTCCACGCATATAATCACGTCCTTCTTGTTTGATGGGATGGAAATAACGCCCATTGGTCCTGGCATCTTCAAGGTATTGTAGGCATAGTGGGATGCCGCCATGAACTTTGCCAGGGCAGGTCGTCCAAGTATCCCATTGTACAGCAATAGAAGCTCAACCACATCGAACACAATTTTCTCAGTCCGGAAGTTCAATTCTCCTCCAAATGTCACCGGCAGTGTGATCTTCCCCTTTGGTCGACTCCTGCCGGGGTTAATTCCCTGAAATGTGCCAGTAACTTTGAGCTCTCCATCTGTTATCTGTAGCTTGCTGAGCACCTTGGGGGAAATCAGATTCAACCCGGCCCCATCGTCAACCAACATCTTTGTGACCTTGAGGATGTGAATTGTTGGCAAAACCAACAACGGCAAGCACCCTACCACAGTGGTGTGGTCAGGGTGATCCTCTTCGTCAAAGATGATGGGCGTGCGAGACCATTTGAGCGGTTTCCGCGAATCTGCCATTGGCTCCACGGCATTGGCCTCACGCGCCCATTGTTTCAGGTGGCGGTGAGAGGAGTGCAAGGATGCACCCCCGTCAACGCACAGGGCGTCAGTGGCTTTCTGGAACTCTTGCTCGCTTGTTTCCTCTTCATCCCCTTCATCGCTTTCGTCACCACATCCCTTCTTCTCATGACCTCTAGCAGGTTTCTCTAGACGTTGGGGAACCTTGCCGGGTCAGCCTCCTTGGCCGCTTCGGCCCTTCCTGCCAATGCCATCGTGGTCTCTCTCCTTGTCGCGCTTCTCGTACTTAGCTTTTTTGCTTCTTGATGAGTTGCTCAACTTGGTGACACTCTTGGAGATCATGGCCCTTGGTTTGATGGATCTTGCAGTACGGCCCATCTGCCTTCCCAGCCTTCTCGGCAGCCACAGCTTCTCAGCAATCAGTGCACGTGGCAACTTCCTTGTCGGGAGCCTCGGTCTTGGCCTTCTTGCCGGTACTGGGAGCGCTTGATTCTTCAACAGCCAGCATTGCTTTATCCTTGCAGTTCTTGTTGTGTTTCTTGGTTGTGCGACTCTGGCCGCGGCCCCTGCGCCGGCTGTCGTGGGGGGGACTGCACCGTGAGGTTGCCCCCTTCAGCATGGCTAGCGGCTCGGGCCGTTGCCGCTGTCTGCGGATGCCATGGCGAGCCCGCCCGTTGCGATCCTCCTGCCTCAGTGAAACCAATCGAACTCTGAATGGTGGCTCTCCATTCATCCATTTGGTCGGTAGCTGGCGGGAATCTCAACAGGAGTTGGGCTCGAGCCATGTCCTCCGAAGCAGTGCTTGGCATGGACGACGACGCAGATCATGATGTTGCCCGACTCCTGACGGTATCGGCCATGGTGGCATCACGCTCTTGTCGTCGCGAGCCAGTCGCGAGGGTGGCATGACGACAAAAAGGACGCACTTGGGGGTTGACGGCTCCGTTCGGCACTTCATCTTGATTGCCTTGCCCTGGGGAAGGCATGCGTCTCGTAGCTACACCCATAGCTGGGGCAGCTAGGAGGTTGCGGTTCGCGCCGGAGTGGGCGCCATCGCTGCGGCTGTGTTCTCCCCTCTCGCATCTTGTGGAGCGTGGCCGCTAGGATGTTGTTGATGCTATCCTCCTCTGGCGCCTCCTGCTCCCACCTCTGCCGTGGGAGGAACGACGATGGCGCCACCTGCGCTGATCGCGTCCCCCAACGCCACCGCAACCCCCATGGGATCGGTGGTCGCGTGCGAGGGGGCCTTCAAGGTGGAAGGACGGGCTACTGCACCGGACATTTTCTTGGGCACCATGGTTGATGAGGCCGTCATCGAAGGAGATGGTGCCAAAGGTCGACGCGCTGTTTACGTCCTTGGTTTCGCACAAGCGCTCCCTCCTACCTGGCGCGCCAAAGATGTCGTGGCTCAACATGATCACCTATGGGGCCGTAGGCCCCTTTGTGGATCGGCAAGGGGGAAGGGCACATTGCACAAAGAGAGGAGGCCGTAAGACAGCGCGGCAATGGTGACGCGGGTGGTTTTTACCCAGGTTCGGGCCACCACGAGGCGTAAAACCCTACTCCTGCTTTGGTAGATTGAGTGGTAGACCGAGGTGAACGCGTAGTGCTCAAGCCCGGCAAGATCGTTTGGGAGAGCAGCTATGTGCGTATGAGTGTACAAGGGTCCAAATCCTTTCTAAGGTTGCCTCGGCCCTCCTTTTATAGGTAAAGGGGTAACCAAAGTGGCAAAACAGTCATTATCCAGTGATTAGATAGCCACCGTGCTATCATACCTACCTCTGCAGATGGGACAAGGTTCATTAAATGCACCGCTTAGTGTCACGTCGAGGATGCAGCCCAGCAAGCCTTGTTGTGCCATTCAACCTCCTTCTCGCCTGTCTGTGTGACACGCCCATGGACGGGTGTCATTTAGGGGTGATCTTCCTCAGGAATGGCTGCCACGTGCTGAATGACTGCCACTTATTCACTCGAGGGCTCGACACCGCACCGATAAGTGACTTGCGTCACTGTGAGGTGGAGCGGTGGAGCCTTGGCGGGATAATAGGCCGCCAGTGCCCCAGCAACCCTTGCCGGGGAGGTATTGGGACTTGCTCTTGGGGTAACCTCGACCTGACCAGGCTCGCCTGCCCGGCAAGGGAGGCTTTTCCCTTTGGTGATATCTTGCTGTCTTGGCTCATCTTGGTCTTCTTGATCCGCCCTTTGATTCTTCAAAGAGCTATGTCTTCAGCCTGGCCTTGCCTTGGATGCTGGAACCTTGCCCTTGAGCCTGTGTACAGCCAGGGCAACATACACCAGGGTTTGTTTCACCGACTGTTTCTTTTTTTGGGAAACCTTGTGTATGCATGAACTTAGTAGGCCCACAAGTCAGCCTCCAAATCTGTGGCAGACAACATAGTGCCCATTTGCTATTTTTTTAATAATTTGTAGCCCATTTGCTAATTCTTAAGGAATTTATTACAGCCCATTTTCTGCCCAGGACCATGGTCAAAAAGTTCAACCTAATTTTGCATATTTCGGTGGAGTCCGAACTGTTTTAATCTAGAAATGATAAACATTTATTTTTTAAGAACTTATTGATTTGCCAAATAAAATATTGTTTTATTTTTGTAAGCTAATAAGATGTGGGACAATTGAGTTGGTTTTAGGGAAAACCAGTGGTAAAAAAACCAGCGCTGGGAGGGAAAACAACAACAAAAAATAAGGATGTAAAGATGAAAAGGGAACTTTATGTATTTTCAATATAATAATATGTGTATATGAACTAGTAAAACTATAGGTAGAGATTAGAAAATGGAAGTAGGACATGGCATTTCAAGAGGAAAATAGAACTGGGCTGTGTGTTTTCTTCAGTAAAAAAACTACCTGCGGATGTTCTAAGAGAAAATATAACTAGGGCTGCAGGCCAGAGGCCAGTTGATACCTACTGGATCTTTGTGCCCCATTGTCGTCATGGGCTGGGCCTGTTAAAAACAAAACCAAGCCTGGGCAGTCTACAGCCCAGTTGAAACTTGCTCGACCTGAAAAAACAATATACCTGCTGGATCCTAGTTATCAGTCTGTACTTGCAGAATTCTCTCATTTATTGACTACGTTGAAAACTTCATGGGTTTCACCGTCTCAGATGTCAGCATTATTTTTCCATCGTGATAATAAGTGCATGCACTTGCTTGCATACGACCATGGACCTGCTGGTTCCGTACGGTTAGGCTCTGTATGGACAGCCGTCTTGTGGTTCCACGGACGAATTTCATGCAAATCGGATGGTTTTCACTGAAAGCGGACTAAATTCATTGCATTTTACATATTCCTTTTTATTATGGAATATTTTACATATTTCAACTAATAATAACCGACTAGGCCTTTTTTTAGTCCATGGGAGGCGCTTCACAATCGAGGTCGCGACACTTAACTATCCTGGAAGGCCCAAATCCATCGCTCCTCTCTTTTAACAATTTGTAGCTGGGCTTGGCATGCAACAACCCAGTTCTGACGTGCTGCGTCCAACTATCAGCCTGTGAAACCGGATGGATCCCATGCGTACTTCGAAGATGTAAAAAAAATGGAGAACTGGGAATTCGAACGGCAGGTGCTTATGCTACCCATCAAATAAAAATCAGGTGCCTGAAAATTCGTTTCGAAACAAATGATTCAGCTTTATATCCACGTCAACCCTCGACATGATGGTTGGAAGCAAATGCCAAGTTCATACCGAAAGATCCTTAACAACAATACCAACTTGCAGACGACCAGGTAGTACAAGTACCAATACCAAACTAACTTATAATCTTTTTAGTCCTGGCCCTAGTGTTCGTCTGGTAGAAAATCTTGCAGACGGCCAGCTCCCGCTCCTTCTCTTGCTCTAGGTCCCCGAGGTGGTACTGGTGCATCACCCAGTTGGTCCTCTGCTGGTCGAAGTTCTTGTTGGTGTGCAGCACCAGAACCTTGCCGGTATTGTCGGTCTTGTGCCACATCGCCTGCATGCTGCACTCTGACTGTATCTTGCGACGCATCCGTGTGCCCCTTTTGAATGCCCTGGAGTTGCGCTGGAAGAAATGCTTGCTTAGGCCACTCAGTGTGATACCTGCAGTATTGGCGAATACAGGTTTTAGGGTACGTAGTTGGCATTTTCATAACATCTTTGGCATGTTGCAGTCACTTGTTTCATTTTTTATTAACTATCAAATTGTAATTGCTTCACTAGGTATGCGTCTAAAAAGAAAAATAGAGCTATAAACAAATGAATATGTTTGTGCAAGTAGACGGCCGATCGGTGTCTCACCTCGAAGTTTCTCAAGATGGGTGTAGCATATTCCGTGCTCGCTGTCGATGGTTGGTATGAACAAATCGATGAGAGGGTGAGATCTCGCACTGTCAGCACTCACTTTGGCCTCAAGGTGCTCGATCAGCTCCTGATCCATGGGATCAAACTTGACGCCAGCCGGCAGCACCGGCCAATCCTTCTTGGACTGGCATCGGTTAATTCCAATTAAATGGTACTCAATGTATGATCAATCAACTATTTTAAGTAAATGATGAAAGATTTCGACAGATAAGTGGTACTCCAAATCTGAAGTCCACAATACCCGAACAAACTGGGGTCTCGGCTTCATTACTACATGCAGACTCTAAAGAGTTGAAAACCCCCATAAAGATCGAAATCATCATACAGGGCGACGGGACGAATACTCACAGGAGCGGCCTCGCTGGTTCCTTCCTTCATCCGGCTAGCTTGAAGAGCATCCTTGTTGAGATTGATTTTTTCAGCGTCTTCCTTTTAACTACTTGCAATGAAGTATAGCAACTCTAGTAGCTCATCGCTCATCGTACCAAATGGATCAGAACACAGCAGTGGCTGGGAGGCGGGGAGACCGGGAGAGAATGGGAGAGTGATCTCTACTCTTATAAAAAACAGAGTTGGTGATGATGGTGTGCCTGCCATCCTGCAATATAGGCCGTCCGATTTATATCTGACGGATAGGAAGGAAACTATGGAAATTTTGCAAAAAGATACCCACACCTCTCTCCACATTTGCAAATAAGGCCTTCCCTCGTTCATCCTTTTCTCCCACAAGATAAACTACTCATACAAATGCGAGAGTGCTGTTGTAGTACGAGAGGGGTGAGGCTCACTTTGGTGAACCGAACACGCCGCCGGGACTCTTGTGTCACCTTACGCGCAGCGTGTTGTCACATCAATTAAATGTGAGGACATGATGAATAATTTGATCGATGTATACTAGTACTACTGTACTACTTACTAGTCTTATTTAGTGTCACATTTTAACCATTGGTTTAACTAACAAAATGTCAATACATGTGATCGAAAATTATACCATTGGAAACTATGTTCAAATATGAATCCAACGATATAATTTTTTGTGACATGCATTAACATTTAGTTAGTTAAATTTATGGTCAAAATTTGACACAAATTATGAAGGGGACTAATAAACCAGGAGGGAGGTAGTAGTACGAGTAGTGCAATATATGGTATAGAGGACTAGTACAAATTTAGAAATGGAGTACGAAGTTACAAGGCTGTGCGACGGACTTTGTAGGTTAAATGAGTAATACAAAATATAATTCCTATTGGACAACACTTTCACCAACAAGTACGCACTTGAAGCCTAATTGATATATATGGCTTCTGCACAGCATCTCCATCATCATTATCAGTACATCCTACGCAGGTCAGTTAGGATGCACTTGATCCCAGAAAGGTATCTATCCTTTAAACTACTACAATACATAATATCCAACAAAAGAGGGTCATGCTACAACAGCAGGATACATGGCTCAGCCTAGATATCACTACGAATCAAGTTGTGCATATTTGCTGTTGGCATGAACCACATCGCCGCATGTCGGGTTTGCAAAAGCCATTCATCTGTGACGCCCCCGACTCAATCGTGAACTAATCATACACGCAAACATGCATGATCAAGCACAGGGACTCATGGGAAGATATCATAACACAACTCTAACACAAAAAAATGGAGATCCACAAATATTACAGACCAGGGATCACGAGGATCCGAATACATAAGTCAGTCATACAAATAATATCTGGGTACAGACATAGTTAATCATGGTTTGCCTTCAGAAGGCTAGTACAAACAACGACTCTAGATCGAAAGGCGAAGGCCTCCTGCCTAGGGCCTCTGATCCTACTCCTGGTCAGCTAGCTCGATCCAGTAGTACGTGCCGACTGGGCCCTCCTGGTAGTAAGCTCCTGCTGTGCCATCTAGCTCCTGAGCTCCATCGTCTGAGATAACATCAAAAGGGGGTATGGGGGAAAAGAGGTAGCAAACCAACCGTGAGTACTCATCCGAAGTACTCAGCAAGCAAGGATCTACACTACATATGACACATTATCAAAGAAAGGCTGTATATGTGGACTGGGCTGCAGAAATGCCAGAATAGAGAGAAGACCTAGTCCTATCGAAGACTAGCATCTTCACGAAGCCACCATCTTGCAGCAATTAGAAGAGTACAAAAAAGCATTTTTATTAAGCAAGCATGTTGAGGCAAAGCCTAGAGATCCTTCTTCGACTCCCTGCGAGAAAGCGATCCCGGAGCTTCAATTAATTAAACAAGTATCCAGTTCAAGTAATAGATCGGGATACCAAACTGAGCGTCCTGTTACCGTGGACACGGCTATTCGAATAGATCACTTCCCTGCAGGGGTGCACTACTGTTACCCAACACGCTCGAACACCTCTGGCCGGACACACTTGCTGGGTAATGCCCGGCCTCGGGAGATCGACACGAAGCAGCGCCCTACCTAGGCTCAACAGAGAGGTTAACACGCCGGACTAACCTATGCACCCAGGGGTCTTGGGCCATCGCCCCGGGCACTCCTGCGCGTTGCGAGACTGGCCGAGGAGCAAGCGCGACACTGAACTCGTCAGTGAAGTATCCAGCCCAACCCCAACAATCAGCCCGCACGGTGAACTGTGACGTCTGATGAGCTTTCGGGAGAAACATACGATGTAGAGGGCCCCATAACCATTATCCCACATGGTGGTAGTGCGTATAGGCCATTGGCCAACTCAGAACAATTACCCAAATCCGTTAGGCGTATTTATTAACTCGTGGAGACGATCAAAGTTTCTGATGCTCCGCCACAATATCTCTCTCGGGTGCCCTCCTGGCAAACCCGACTGCATAATTTCCCCGCGGGTACCCCTCAGGGTCGACCCGCCTGCGACAAAGGTCAAACTAACCATGTGGTCATAACATCAAGGGGGAAACCCCGAGGAATCACCCTCGATGGATTCCACTCGATGAAATCAGCAAGGTGAATGTAGGAGGAACCACCCTCGAGGTTCACACTTGAGGGGTTGCACGACAGAGTCGTATCGGGAGTGGTGAAGGAGGAATCACCCTCGATGACCATGACCGAACAGCTACACTACAGAGTTATCATCAGGAGTGCGTTACGAGGTGTCACCCTCGGCACTCGATAGTAACTATGCAATGTCGTACAACAAAGGGGGTGAAGTGAGGTGTCGGTCTCTGGTCATCGATCACGTTGATCGAGTCGTCGATGATGAAGCAGAGGCAACAAGGAAAAAAGGGGGGGTCACTGATGGATCACTAATCAACCTATACTAAGCAGTTTAGGTTAAGCAGGTAGGTATCAATAAGCAGGTTACAAAAAGCAGGGTATGCATCAGCATAGGAGTAATCAATTACAGTAGCAAAATCTAATGCAAGCATAAGAGAATGGAATGGGCGATATCGGATTGTTCAAGGGGGGCTTGCCTGGAAGCTCTGCTGAGAGGGGCTGGTCGTCAGAAGGCTGTTCTTGCGGAGCGTAGTCGTACTCTGCTGCATCGACGTCGGTCTCGGCGTCTATCGAGATAGAAGGAGGGGGAAAGAAACAATAAATTGAAGACAAAAATACAAACAATATGCATGACATGCCTAAATGATATGCAGAGGTGTTCTACTGCCTAACTAGATGATTTAGTTAATTTAGGAATTTATTTGGATTTATTTTATTAAAGTTAAACACTATTCATTTATCGAAATCAGTCTAAAAGTTCCATGTTAAGGTAGTTAGGGGCATCTGATAGCAATACGAAGTGCGTATTCGGATTCGTCTTGTCGTTCTGAGCAACTTTCATGTATAAAGTTTTTCGATCGGAGCTACGGTTTATTTTCTATGATTTTCTAAAGTTTTAATCATTTTCTGGATTTTAATTATTTATTTAAATTCGAATTATCCAGAATAGTAAATGATGACGTCAGCATGATGTAGGTGTGACGTCAGTAGTCAACAGGTCGGCTGACCAGGTCAAACCTGACTAGTGGGCCCCACTGGTCAGTGTCACATTAGTTAATTTGGGATTAACTAAACTAATTACAGATTAATTAGGGGATGGGCCCCATTAGTCAGTGACTAATTAGTAATTAATTTAATTAATAGATTAATTAACTTTTTAATTAACATTTTTTATTTTTATAACGTTTTTAAACTGCAGGGCCCGCATGTCAGTGACCGTAGCCGGTCCAGTCAGCAGGTGGACTGGGTCAACGGGGCCTGCGAGGCCCGCAGTCAGTGGCACATAGGCGGGGCCTGGTCGGTGCCATGTAGGACGGAGACCGGAGTCGCGCCAGTGAGCCCGTACGCGGCGGAGGCTCGCCGGACTTGGCCGGAAAATGGCCACCGGCGACCGTTTGCCGCGGGGCTTGGAGCGTTCGGAAGCTAGCGGTGGGCCGCATCTAGTGGGGGTGGTGGAGTCGTCGGAGATGCACCGGAACAACGACGGCGGGCTCGAAGGCGGACGGTGGCGCTCGGGCGTGAAGGCAAACGGCGACGTGGGCGCGCTCGAGTCAAATAGCTAGGCTAGGCGAGGCCTACGCAGTGTGGTGAGCGAGATGGGCGCGGTTGCGAGGTCGTTTGGTCGCCAGACGATCGCCGGCGACGAGTTTCATGGCGATGAGCTCGGGCGTGTCGGGAATGGCCACTACGGCTCGAAAACGATGGCTAGAAGGGTGGGGGAAGAGGCGGTGGCTCACCGGGAGCCCGTAGATGTGCTAAGGTGGGCCTGGGGAGGACGGACGGCGACGAATAGATGGCGGCGATGCGGGCACCCGAAGGTTGAAGACGATGGCGTTGATGAAGAAGGATGGCCTCCCGGCTTCGGTTGAGCGGCGGAGGAGAAGTAGTCGACGTCGGGGAGGTGTTTGGGCACGCCGGTGAGGTGAACTGGTGGCGGTGGCCGCGAGTTTCAGCTGAGGCCGTCCATGGCGGCGCTCGGGTGTGGGAGGAAGGCGACGAAGAGGGAGAGGGAGGCAGCTAGGGTTCATCCTCGGGGTGGAGGAGGGGTTCTTATCCCCTCCACGACGAGCGCGGGTGGCCACTGTCGAGCAGGGACGAGGGGGGGCCAGGCGCGGCGGCTGCGGTGGAGACGACAGCGCGCGCGCTTGCAGTAAGAAGGGGAAGGGGGAGTTGGGCCGGGTGACTCAGGCCCAGTAGCTGTGGGCCTTTTCTTTTCTTCTATTTCTTTTTTGTTTTGTGTTTTCTTTTGTTTTTCTGTTTTGTAAAATGTGTGGATCCAAATATAGTTTTGTAAAATATGTGAACTAGCCACAATACTTCAGTACTACTGCCATAAAAATGTTTTGAGTTCATATAATTTCATTTGGATTTTATTTAATTATAAATGGATTAAATACTTCTGTTTTGTTGCTGTTTCTTGCTGCTAGAGTCACTTAACTAATTTAGTAAATGTTTATTACAATTTTAGAATTGTCTCTGGATTATTTACAATACTATGAACATTTTAGTTTTCAAATTTGAACAACTTTTATTTTCACTTTAAGTTTGAATTTCCATTTGAATTGGAATTTGAATTGAGATATGATACTAATGATGATTAAGCACTGTTAATCCTGATGACATGGCATTATCAAAAGGGTGATTACTGTAGCTAACCACTGGGGGTGTTACAAATCTCCTCCACTACAAGAAATCTCGTCCCGAGATTTAAGCGGGGGAGTAAGGGGGGAAGTTCTGGTTACGAAATTCTAACGGATCCTTTTGTTCTAGGTTTCCCTCCTCGAAGAAGTCGATCCCTTCCGTTGATGTCTTCATTTCTCTGCTTCAGGTCATTATGATGAAGCCGGCATCCTTTCTCTGGGAATTCCAATGTACTTACGGATAGGTAAGGGACAGCTTGACAACGCTAGAATGCTATAAGGGGTAATCATCTGCGGTTATCCCATGAATGAACACATGAGTATCCCTCGAGTTGAACAATTAAAACACCTCGAGAGCAAAGTAACAAGGCACGATAAGAAGGTTCAAATGGATAGATAATCATTCGATGTCTGAACAAGGTGTGAAAGGGGGTCCAGAGCAACGAGAATAAGTATTGTGTCAGGTACCAGAACTGACCACTAGGAAGGTGGCCCACGAATTAAATACGAAGCCAAGCGTGAGGAATAAGTTTTAGAAATAGGGGTGTACAGGAGAGTCAGGTTTCGATCCTTGGAACTATGGATTATGGGCCCACCATGTGGGTTAAAGGTAGAAGGAGCATCGACATCTTGTATGGTCATGATAGCAGGGCAGGTCAAACCATAGCCTGCCAGTTATATTGGCAACAACGTTGGTACCAAGGGTGAGGGACGAAGAGAACCATTTTCCTGCTCGTTCAAATGAGGCGGACCAATAGGCAAAGTTCTCGTCCATCGGTGGTTACCAAAATGTTATCAACATATAGTAATAGGGCCTTGCTGACAGAGTTGTACACCGAGGTGCTTACTTAAGCAGGGATTTATTTCTGCTCATATCTTATAGACCACAAGAAAGGTTAAACAAACCAATGGAAAGAAAAAAATTGATTATCAGTTTAAACAAACCAATGGAAAGGAAATTTTGTTTAAACACAAGTAATAGGAGTATATCCTTCCCAAGGTTAAGCAGGACATGATACACGTGTCAGGAGATCAAAGGCATGGCCATTTGGTTAATAGGGGTAAGAAGAATCATGATATGCACCCATACAATGGTGTTTGGACAACTAATTAAGAAACATTTAGCATTGCGCTTAGAATGCTCCTTTTGATGTTTGAGTACCACAGTCATGCTTCGGGATAGCACTGACATGATCTTCAAGCAAAGGTCAGACTTTGGATACACAAAGGATCCATCAGGAACAACTCACAGAATAAGTCGTACAATTTCCTCATGGAAGAATGGTTAACCTTGCTAAAGAGGATGCTATAACAGTAGGTCCTCCGGCCAAGTGTGCTAGGCATGATATCACCTTACCGAGGGCATATATAAAGACCAACGTCATAACTCTTGGAAATATGTTCCAACCATCATATCTGACTGAGATCCGGATCTGGTTGGTGTCAGGATACCTCAGACTCAGGATGCCTGAGAAGAAAAGGTGCACACAAATTGACGAGATGGCATTATAAGATTCTCGGGAAATGAACTATAGAAGCAAGTTCCATAACAAGAGTTCACCATTAACCAAGGAGAAGATGAGGATGTGGCTGATGGAGTCAGCGACAATTCACCGAGATTTCCACAATTATGTTAACAAAGAGATGACAATTGTCAGGTCAAATGATATAATGATGTATGCTCGAGGAAAGCATACACAATTAAACATTGATTGAAAGGTGCACCCGAAATATGGGCTAGGTTGCATGATCAATGTTAGAATGGTGACTTAATGATCAAAAGAATTAGAATGAAACTATCGACTATTCACTTCAAAGCAATAGGGCTACTAGATGTTTTGAATTCACACATCATAGTTTGATTGTCGGTATTCCGGTTAGAAACAACACGGGAACCAAGAAATGATGGTGATGGGGAGAAGTATCACTATACCAGGAATTTTTAAGAGCTGGAGCAATTCTCACAACATCCTTGACATAACAGATGGTAATACTCCAAGGTAGAACATAACATAAGTTGGATAGCAAGGAACTCAAGGTACAACACAAAACAAAAACAAGTTTTGTGTTGGGAGGAATGCAATAATGTTGTCGATTATAACACAAAACATCGAGGGGCAAGGATGATATTTCTCATCATGAATTCAATAGATATCTTGGAAGAGCTCAGAATGTTGATGATGATCATGACACATTTGTCGAGAGATTTCATGAAGATGTAATCGATCGGCGAAGACATCAAGCCAAAGGAATGATGAAGCGAAAGGTTATTGAAACCACGGGTACGACACAAACTCGGAATCAAGCTTGCTTGTTCAAGGCAAAAAGATATGGCGATGAAGATCGACGTAAGATTAACTCATCATCGAAATTGTGCTCCGAGAAGCTGTACTAGGTAGCACAGTTAAGATAATGATGTAGCCAATTAGGCTAAGAATGACATGAGTTGAAAGTTAAATTTCCCAGTAGTACATTACTAGGAGTATTGGATCACAGGGTGGATTCGATTCACTTATCGATGTTCTCAGTTGACAAACAACCCAAAACCCGTGGAATACTGAATCAGTGAGAAGGAATACTTGACGAAGTCTCATAAGAAGTATTGCAGCCCCGTGATATTATCGGGATGCCAGGGGGTAATACTCGAAGGGAGATCAGAATAGAAACTGAGCTGGATCGTTGACTTGCAATACCGGATACTATAATCTCGTCAAAATAGACGAGGCACTGGAATGGTTTCCTTACAGATATAATGAATAAGGTTAGCATGGTCGGGACCATAACTGCAAGGGATCCAATTTATTGACACCGAAATAATTATTCAAATGTTTAAATATTCTTGCAAGAAGCTTTCATGATAAGTTCCACTTCGGTTCCATGGGCATGAACACAAAGGTTTAAGGTCGACTCCCACTTCTTCGATACATAACCTTTCATTTACTTCTCGCCTTCGACGAAGTTGTAGTGTTGAAATTTTATCTGACATAACACCAGTAGAGTATGACCCGTAGTTGTTTTCGGGTTCACACAGATTAGAAAAGGCATAGGTTCAACCCATCGGGGCCTCTTAGGAACATATACCACAAACGTCAGGAGTAAATAATACAAGCACTACTGGAATCAGCTTCTTTGCCGTCCGCCATGCCGGACGGTAAAGGCATAGATCACGGACGGCAAAATGCTTTGTCGTCCGCTAGCGGACGGCAAACTGTTCGGATGAAAGCCTGCCAGCAAAGGCCTTCTTTGCCGTCCGCTTTTTAGAAATGGACGGCAAAGGATTACGCCGTCCGCCATCCGAGGCCAGCAGACGGCAAAGACAGCTGATGGCAGTGCGGTGGCGTGAGAGTCGTTAGGGGGTTAACGACGCTCTTTGCCGTCCGCCAGCGGACGGCAAAGAGTCAAAGATCTTTGCCTTCCGCTGGCGGACGGCAAAGAGCCCAGCTAGGCAGCACTGGGAAGCTGCCACGTGTCCAGATATGCCGTCCGCCAGCAGACGGCAAAGAGGTTTGAATCATTGCCGTCTGCTGGCAGACGGCATAGATGGTCACTTTGCCGTTCGCCAGCAGACGGCAAAATGACCAAATAGGCAGCCAGTGTTCCTAGTTTGCATAGGTGACTGCCACGTGTCCTCTTTGCCGTCT
This sequence comes from Thinopyrum elongatum, assembly GCA_011799875.1. Classification (NCBI taxonomy): domain Eukaryota; kingdom Viridiplantae; phylum Streptophyta; class Magnoliopsida; order Poales; family Poaceae; genus Thinopyrum; species Thinopyrum elongatum. Next base: position 323,244,410 of record CM022299.1, on the reverse strand, counting down.
GCTAGCGGATGGCAAAGCAAGAGGCTATATATCCCCTATTTTTATTTAAATCCCATTAATTAGACATGGTTTCAAACACAGATATACATGCATACATATCCAACATATTCAACAGCATGTCCAACAACATATTTCATCCAATCCAACAACATAGTTCAACAAAGTCCAACATATCCATATATACATAACCAGAAACAAGTTTCCAACAACATATCCATATAGACATACATATCCAAACAAGTTTTCATAAACAACAAGGAAGCACCACAAGAATAGTACACTCCATGAATCCAAGCTTCCTCATGTAAAGCAAATCTGCAAATTGGGAAAGATGAAAGTTAGAAGAAGAAGAAGAAGACTAGTTAGAAGAAGAAGAAGAAGATTTTTTTTCTTCTCTTTCTTTTTCTCCTCTCCTCTTCTTTATCTTCTTCTTCTTCTAACTAAGGTAGGTAAAAATGTCATTTTATTGCTAAGCTAGGTAAAAATGCTAAGTGTAGGTCATTTTAGAGCTAAGGTAGGTAAATAGGTCATTTTGGAGCTTAGTAAGGTTATTATGTCATTTTCGAGGAAAATAAGCTAAGTCTATATCATTTTGGAGCTAACAAAGATTATCATGCCATTTTTTACCTAAGTATGCTAAGTATGTCATAAATGAACTGAATAAGCTAAGTATAGCTTATTTTTTATCTAACTTAGGTAATTATGCCATTTAGGAGGAAAATAAGCTAAGTATCCATTCGTAAAGCAAAACACTAGAGAAAACTTGGTCATTTTGGAGCTAACCTAGCAAATTATGCCATTTTTTAGTTAAGTAAGAATATTATGCCATTTTTGACATAAGTAAGCTAATTATAGTTCTTTATTGAGCTAACCCAGGTAACTAAGCATATTAGAGCTAATTTAGCATTTTAGAGCTAACTTAGGTCATTTTGGAGCTAACTTAGGTAAAATTGATCATTTTGGAGCTAATTAGGCTTATTATGTCATTTTCGAGGAAAATAAGCTAACTATATGACATATATGAGGTTACCAAGACTGTTATGCCATTTCAAACCTAAGTAAGCTAATTATGCCATTTTTTACATAAGTAAGCTAAGTGTATGTCATTATTGAGCAAACCTAGGTAACTAAGCATATTAGAGATAACTTAGCATATTAGAGCTAACTTAGGTCATTTCGGAGGAAACAAAGCTAAGTATAGATCATTTTGGAGCTAAGTAAGCTAATTATGTCATTTTGGAGGAAGATAAGCTAAGTCTAGGTCATTATGGTAAGCATTTTGGAGGAAATAAAGCTAAGTCTAGGTCTTTATGCATTTCGTAAGCAAAACACTAGAGAAAACTTACCGTCATCACGGAGGTGAAGGATCTTCACTCCTCCTCCTTCTCCTTCTCCTTCATCATCCTGATGCGCTTAGAGCGGCGAGGCAGTGGGATGTACTCTTCTACCACAATTGGCATGGTCCTGTCGCCCAGCTGTGGCCACCACCATCGCGAGGTCATTGTCAGGCACCACCACCATCACGAGGCCATCTTCAGGCACCACCATCGCTAGGTCATCATCAGCCACCACCATCGCTTGCCCGTCGTCAGCCACCACCATCGGTAGGTCATCGTCAGCCACCACCATCGCTTGCCCATCGTCAGGCACCACCATCGCGAGGTCATCGTCAGACAGAATAGGCTGCACCTCCTCATCCCTACTCTGCTCCTCTTCTTCCCCACTCCGTTCCTCCTCATCCTCTATGCTGCTTTTGCTGTAGCCAGAGTCGCTGCTGCTTTTGCTGTAGCTAGAGTCGCTGCTGCTTTTGCTGTAGCCCGAGTCGCTGCTGCTGCTCCCATTGCCTGACCAAATGCAACAAAGTTTTTTTAACTATCCGTGTGAGACAAAGCCAAATGGAGAGGAAGAAGCGGCAGAGCGTACTGGCATCGTCGTCGTCCTGATAGCGCATGCGGCACATAGTCATGTTGAACACCTTCACGGTGAGCGTGGCGTTGCTGTCGTACCTGAGGACAAGGAAGTACTCGTGCCGCAGGTCGTAGGCACGGATGAACTGCTCCCAGCCACGACACAGGTACATGTGGTCATACCTGAACACCACCTCCACGTCCCACAGCCTGCGAAGCCCGCTGCCAGCCTGTCGCAGCTTCACATTCTTTGGCCGATGGCCGTCTAGCATCTTCATAAAAGTGTCAGGCAGCCTCTGCAGCGTGGGTCAAGCAGTGATGTAGCAAACAGCAGAGTTATGATAAAGAGATGGGTGAAGGGGAGATCTCTCCTTTTATATACCTGCCTCCTGGAGGAATTCTCAAGTATGATCATGAAGAACTCGAAACCTTCCAAGTCGCACTCCGGTGTGGCAGAGCGCAGCCTGCAGTGGCGGCCTCCCCCCATCTCTGATAAGCAGCAGAAGAGACCAATTACTACCCTTACAACATTATCATACAACATTACAGCAGCAAAAGTTTTGAGCAGAAGATAATCAACTACACCAAGTTATCATTTCACATTCAAAAAGTAATGCACTTGTGGACATTTATGATGGCAACAGCTAGAATCATATCTACTATAAATGGACCATATCTATAAACACAGCTAGAACCATATTTGATAAATGGACCATTTGCATATCTACAGAAACTTGGCCCTAATCCAACTTGGCTCTAATTCAACTCTATCATATTTGATAAATGGACATAGTTGGAACAGAGCCAAGTTTTTAGACATGAAAGAAAACTGAGAAAAAAAAGCAATGCACTTGTGCTCAACAACACTTATAAATATGCAAATGCATGCATATTTATAGATGTAACCCTTTCGAACGGGAGACGCATAGTGGTCACGCATACTAATGATTGAAGACACCTATAGCAAGTGTTAGGGGGTTCCTTGGCGTCGATGGAACCCTAAATAGCAAGTGTCATCGGTGCGAGATACATGTGGCGCTCGGCGTTGAACACTAGATCCACATCCCACAAGTGAAGCCGGCGCCCGGCGTCCCGCAACAATAGTTCTGGTGGCCGATGACGGTCGAGCACCTTGGCGAATTCGCAATGGTGTTCGACCGCCATTGACGCCGAGAACTGTTGCTGTGGGACGCCGGACGCCGGCGTCACTTGTGGGACGTGGATGTAGTGTTCGACACCGACGGCCACATGTATCTCGCACCGACGATACTTGCTATTTAGGGTTCCATCGACAACGACCCCCTAACCTGCTCGTCCCCGAGTAAACTAAATAGCAACTACCATCGGTGTAAGTTACATGAGGCGGTCGGCGTTGAACACTAGATCCACATCCCACAAGTGAAGCCGACGCCCGGCGTCCCGCAACAATAGTTCTGGTGGCCGATGATGGTCGAACACCTTGGCGAATTTGTCTGGCAGCCTCTACGATGAGGATTAAAGCCAAGTTTTGAAATTTCCAACAACCAAACCGACTTGAGTCAGATTGGGTGTTTCAGGTTTCAACACTTGCCTTTTAATCGTCATCGCAGAGGCTGCCAGACAAATTCGCAATGGTGTTCGACCGCCATCGACGCCGAGAACTATTGCTGTGGGACGCCGGACGCCGGCGTCACTTGTGGGACGTGGATGTAGTGTTCGACACCGACGGCCACATGTATCTCGCACCGACGATACTTGCTATTTAGGGTGTCGGTTGGTCGGGGTCGGGGTCGGGGTGTGGTGTCAGGGCTTCTTCTTCTTCTTCTTCTTCTTCTTCTTCTTCTTCTTCTTCTTCTTCTTCTTCTTCTTCTTCTTCTTCTTCTTCTTCTTCTTCTTCTTCTTCTTCTTCTTCTTCTTCTTCTTCTTCTTCTTCTTCTTCTTCTTCTTCTTCTTCTTCTTCTTCTTCTTCTTCTTCTTCTTCTTCTTCTTCTTCTTCTTCTTCTTCTTCTTCTTCTTCTTCTTCTTCTTCTTCTTCTTCTTCTTCTTCTTCTTCTTCTTCTTCTTCTTCTTCTTCACGAAGCGGAAATAAAACGAAACGAAAAGAAACGAAAACGAAGCGAAAAGAAACGAAGCGAACAAACAAAACGAAAACTAAACACACAGAACTAGAAAACAGAAATAAATTAAAAAGAAACAAAAAAGAAACTAATTAAACAAAAAGAGGGAGGAGTCACCTGGTGGAGGGGGGGCGGCGGACGGCTGCGGAGGCGTGGGAGGAGAGGACGGAGGGGGAGGGGGGACGGAAGGGCGAGGGAAGGGGGGGAGGGGAAGAGGCCGGCGCGGCTGCCGAAGTGGAAGAGGAGGCGGCGGACGTGGTGGAGGTCAGGGGGAGGGGTTGGGGGTGGTGGGGCAGGCGGGGGCCGGCTAAGCCGGACGAGGGGTCGGACGCGGGCGGAGCGGGCCGGGGGTGTGGGTGGGGTTGATCGGCGACGGAGGTGGAGGGGGCGGGGGGGCTGGGCGGATGTACGA